>JAWWLZ010000082.1:76063983-76082622 GCA_035041345.1 Poliocrania exsul | reverse complement strand
AAAAGATCCTGAAGAAGAATGAGAGGGAGCATAGCTCACCAACAAAAACGGTATAGTAAGTGAAAGGGTTTATAACCCCCTAAATTAAACTACAAACAAAAGGCTGAAGCATAGAATCATAGAATTGTTTAGGTTGGAAAAGACCTTTAAGATCTTCAGTTCCACCCATTAACCCTGCACTGCCAAGTCACCACTACACCATGTCCCTCCAAGGAAGCATCTCCTCTGCATCCATGAACTGAGCCCGGTGTTCCTGCATGGCAGGCAGAGACTGACTGACTAAATTGAAGTATTCTTTAGGCATTATTAGACAGGAAGACTTGATTGGTGAAAACCACCAAGTCATTAACCATGTATCTTAAAATGTTTATATCAATAGCTCATCTATTTTAAAGAGTTTATTTATCATGGCCTGACTTGGTTGTTGGTCTGTCCTGGTATATTCTGTGCTAACTTCTCTCCTTGTCTCATGTGACTTGCACTCTAAATGCTGGTTGAATTAGTAGAACAGGCTTAGGTGTATTTCTCCTTTCATCCTAAAGATGTGGCAGGCATGCCAGAGTCAGTTTGGAAAGCAGTGACTTAGAGCTTAAAGTCTCAGAGCAGCATCTAAAGAAACAGTGCTTACAGCAGGTGGTACCCTGGGGGTATGTGATGTGTTCTCTTGGTGTCCTGTTGCTTGCTTAAGTGAAAGCCGAGCCTATGGAATCCAGTGCTCACTCACATCATATTTATAAGACTATGTGGAACTTCTAGACCTCAGAACTAGAGTAAATTAATAATAGTAGCATTTTACTATCTTTTGCTGGGTTTGGAATACAAAACCTTACTCTGTTATTGAAGCTGTTGGGGTGATGACAAGCATTTGCAGTTCTGTAATTATTTTTGTTTGAAAAGAAGTATTTTATCTATTTTGACAGTCTTGTCTTAAGTGTAGGAGCATTTTATTACTTTATAAAGCCAAATGCCATTCTAAATTGCAGAAGGAGATTGCACTGTTTTGTCAGATTTTGAGCTTTTGAAAGACAGCATTATTACCTTTTGGGAAGGTTTAAGTTTTTAAGAATACTAGTTTCATATTTTTGTCATCAAGAGGCATGGATGTTTAGTTCTTCTTGTGTGCTTCAGGAAGTTCTCATTATTAGCAATCTAAAACTTCTACCGTGATGGTGTGTTTTGTTCAGGAGGAACTAACCAGGAAAAGAGAAAGTGGAAAAATTTTGTGCCTATTAAAACAACTTTCTTGCATCTAAATTTAATTGCTGTCCTGGAGGAACATTGTTGTCTTAACTGAATGTAGCAGCTTTCTGAAATATCTAAAGTGTATGGACTTAGAGTGGCTATTTCATAACTGCATTTTCACAGTTCTAGTAAGGGATGATGATCTAATTTGTAGGAAGTGTACTCTTTTCTGTGAACTGTATGATCATGTCATTTTTTTTGGTTCAGAGCACATTTTCTTTTAAGTGTGTATAAAACATGTTCTGTGTAACACAAACAGAAATGTCTTACCGTTTTCAGGATTAAATTAGGCTACATTCACAATTCAGAGCAGATAAACAAAATGTTAATTACAATGCAGAGACCTTCACGTTTGCAGAATTGTTTGACAGTACCCAATTGTGTGTGTTTCTGTGTTTTACCATCTCATAGGCAATGTATAATAAACTCCAGTCTTCTGGATTTTTTTGCTCCTTCTTTCTCTTTTGCCTGTGATAAAAAGAGTCTCCAAATTACTTAAATTTATTTAGTAACAAATGCGTGTTTATAATTCACAAAAATGCAGCATCTGAAATCCAGACTTGGAGGGAGAAAAGATGTTTCTGGTTTTGCTGTCCTGTTAGATGTGTTGCAGAGGAATTGAGAAGATTGCTTCATTTTGCTAAAATATCTTAATGTAATAAAGGAAGTTGTGAAAGTATGTAAGGTTTTTTTGTGTTAAATGTTACAATTTGAAATCCAGTCAGGTGCTTTCAGAAGCAGTGAGGTGTTGGATTGTGGCTGGGCTCCATCTGCCATACCTGGCAGTGCCACACACCTTGACCTGATGAGTTACATGGAGGTCATTTGTGGTAAAGTATTGAGCAGAGACAGAAGGAGGAGAGGTGGTCTGGATGTAAACCTTTGTAACCAACCCAAAAGCCTTTGGACAATTTGAACTTAGCAGAAGGATAATAAGAGCAATGTTTTGGTTTTTAAAAGCTTTGCTTTTGGTTTGGTTTTTGTTGTGTTTTTTCTTTTTTTTAATGACCTGGTTTGGTTACTAGAACTATTCATTTTCCTTTTAAGTGACTTAAAAGAAATTAATTTTAAGTCATGGACAATTCAATATTCTGAGTACTTCTGATGAATATATTCTTTTGTCTTTGATTGTGTGCATTTTTATTTAAGATAACTAGCTAAGAGACTTACATTAAAAAGAGTCTGGACTTCAGTATGTGCATTTATAACTTGTTCAGAAAATTAAACCTTGTTTTGACCAGATTTTTTTTGTCACAGCAAAAGGCTGATTACCCTTCAGGAAATGAAGGGGGGCAAAAAGGGATGAAGGGTGACTTGTATAATAAAATTAATGTAAAAAATTGGTGTTTCTTCATCTCATTAGGACAAAAAGTATTTCTCACTTGGTACACTTTTTGTGTTTTTCTCCAATGCAGAGACGAGGCGTAGCCTATTCCTTCTCCCCTCCTGCCCTTTGCTAGGTCCTGAATGTATGTGGAACAACATTCCTTACACTCATCCAAAAGATTTTGTTTGAATTTTCTAAAGCTGGTTTGTTGTGATTTTGCTGACAGTGGCTGGGATCCTTCAAGCTGATTTGGCAGCTGCAGTGGTGACTGTGTTGAGGAGTCAGAATTTTCCCAAAGCTTTTCCAGATAAACAGAAGACCAGGGACACTGAACATCTCATCATTTCTTTGAAAGGCCTCTTCATTGTTGGGAGTGCTACACAGACTCCAATCCCTTGGCTGCAGCACAGACCAGAGTTAAAAACCCAAGAAAATAATAACCAAATGATTAAGATGGGAGAGAGTTTACTGTGTCATGGGCTTTTTGATATTCTTTCTTACTGTAGGCATGAGCAACAGCCAGGGCATGTTCTGCAAAGCTGGAGACAGGAAGGACTTGTTTAGATCCCGGCCTTGCTGACTGAATGGTTGGATACATGGTTCATTAAAGCCTGAGTACTTCAGTGTCTTGCTATCAGTTGCCCTTGACAAATGCTTTACCCAAGATATAGAAGGGAGGGCTGTAAATTACCCAGCTGAAAATACCTCTTTACCCTCAATCAGAAAATATTTTCCAGGTTTTACAGCTCATTAGATAGCCTGGGTATTTTGTTGGAGGTGTCTGTAGGTTGGGTTTTGTTGAGGTTTGTTTTTTGTTTGGTTGGGGTTTGGTTTTGTGGGGATTTTTTGGCCGAAAAATATCAATATTTTGAAAGGAGTTCTTGGAAATCCCAAAGTAAGGGTGTTCACACAATTCATTGCAAGACAGGATTTCTGACTGATTGAATTGAAAGTGTCTCTGGCAGCTGGCAGCAGTGGTAGTAAAGAACAGGAAACCTCACGCTGAATGTGAGTGCAAAGAGCCACTGTTGTGATGATTCCGCTCCTTGCAGACCGGCGCTGTTATCTGTGAGACTGAGGGGCAGCGAGGCTGCTTTTTGGGAACAGGATGATCTTTGTGTGTGCAGCTAAAGAAACCAGATCCCAGTGGCACAGCTGTACCCCAAGCATTTAAACTGTGGGCACATTGTACGCTGAGGAAAAGGCAAAGTCAGGCTCCTTTCAGAATTTTCATCGTAGTGTGGGAGTTCACCTTTGAAGATTCAACCTCAGATTTATTTATTGATGCATTTTGCCTTTCTGCAATTTCTTGAATTTCTTGATTGTGTCTGGTGTGAGGCAGAGTGCCTAACTTCCCAAAGACAGAATTTGTATGCAAAATCTATCTGATTTTTCTATTTTTTTTAACTGTGAAATGCATATTGTAAGTGAAATTGCTATTGGTTTGAATAATGTTATTTAGTTTAAGAATTTTAATATGTCTAGCTTTGGCTCCAAGGTCTGGATGGTCTGTTGTCCTGCAGAGTTTTGCAAAATTGTAAGAACTGCTAAATTACAGAAGCATTGGTCTCACAGATCATTTCAAAAATGGTTTTAAAATTGTAAGATTTAGATGCTGGTAGAACTGAATAAAGAATTCACTCTTCTCTAAATTTCAACTATCTTGTATAGGCTTCTCCAGTCTTAAGATGAACAAGAATTTTTTAAATAAATTTGTAGTACTGATTTCAAAATCTGTGAATTAGTTTTGTAAATGGAATGTCAGGAATATGAGGGGGAAGATGTTGGAGACAACAGATTTACTTTTACTTGAGAATAACATTGATTTTTGAAGCTGTGTTTTCTCATGCTATAATCTTTCAAGCATATACATCTCCCCACCCTGCCAAGACAGATACTGAGGAAGAAAGGTTGGCTCTTTGGCTTCTTGCTCTCAGACAACTCAGAATAGGTATTTAAATTTGAAATTCTACACTTAGTTTTCTCTCCCTTGTTCTGCTTGTTTTCACCAAGATGGTGCAAAAGGTAATGGGACCTTACAAAGATTAAATTGGAATGCTGTTTATCCTTGTTTTAACATATTTCTATTACCATGCAAATGTCTTGGGAATATGAGAAATGCAGTCAACTTAATTCTAGTTGTCCTCTTAAATGAAAGAAGGGATGTTTCTATCCTTACAGGCACGACTAGCAGCAGAACCTTCAGATGAGGTAGCAGTTCCATAGGGAGGTTAATGCAGTAGCAAGTGGGGATTGCAGCTGTTGCAGTGAAGAGCTGGTACCTGTGAGAAGCTGAAGCAATAGAGAGCTAATTCATTGACTCTCAGTGGCAGAGACTGGCAGACTGTGCTGGGTGAGCTGGCAAAGTGTTGAACACCTTAAAATGGTTTGGGCAGGTTGACATTGTCCATCAGTGAGGTCTGAGATTAATTCAGCATAGTAATAGATACGGGCATCTGATACTTCATTTACATATATCATACAAAGTATGTACTGCCTGATCTACTGGGGACATAAAGTGCTTTTCTAGCTGAGTTTTTTCTTTTTAGTTCCTTTGATTACTGAGATTTAGTCTTTCTTACAAAATGCTGTCTTAAAAACAAGCAGGCTGGAATTTTAAAATTTTTATATCTTCATGAAATAGACAAAATTTTCACCTAGGCACCTCATTTTGTCACAGTTTTAAGTAACTGAGTAATATCTTAAATTGCTAGGGACCTGAAGGGTAATTCATCAATACTTTCAGAAATGAAGATGATAATTATGTGCTTTTTTAGAGGATATTATATAAAATGTATAGCCAAGAAAACTTACTTTAGCTTTATTCAGGTAAGACAAAAAAAGAAACAGTTAATTTGTACGTTAGAAAAAAAAAGCCACAGTTATTTCAAATTCTGTCAGCTGTCATAGGTTGGTATATGAGCTTTTTTTTTTTTGCTGATTTCATGAAAGTTTTTTTTTCTGTTGGCCTGTGAACACTTAAGCAGCAGATGAAGCAGGGGCAGCTCACTGCTGCTGTGCAGCAGACCATGCAATCCAACCTCTTGTGCTCTGTACCCAGCTGTGGTTTTTCCTAAAGGAGTTCTCCATGGAGACATACTCTTGCCTGCAGAATTAAGATTACCTGACTGGTTTGTTATTACCAAGGATGAGTTCCTACAAAGAATTGCTGATCTGAGGAGCTACAGGAAGAGCTGTCTTGCAGACAGGGGTAGCTAATGCAGGATATGGCACTGGAATACAGAAAACCAAATGGAGCTAAAGGACAAAGAGAGCTCTGTGGTAGAGCCTGAAGTAAACTGTGTAAAGACATTAATAGGGTGCCTGTTTGGGCTTAAAGTTACATATATTGATACAGGTTCCTGTCTCGGAAACTGAGACTTGTGATCCAGCTTCAGGTGGTATCAATAGTACTGAATAATGGTTTCTCCATGTTAAATTAAGAATTGGTGGGTTTGTGATACAGAAGTCATCTGCCTTTTGCTTATACTTCAGTAGGAGAAGTTAAAAGTCTGAGCTCTCTGCCTTGGACCATAAGAAAATTGTAGCTATTGTTTCAGTATATGCACTGAGATGGTTTTTAGGTCAAATTCTTACCTAACACACAGAGTCACTCTGCACCACATTCATGAGGAGTTTGTTGCCTCCCCTTTGGTGCTGCTATGAAGCAATTGCGTTTTACAAAAATTGTGCACATCAGAGCCAACTGCACCTCTGTGATACTTTCTTCTTAACCAGATAAACCTGTGAAATCTAATTCCATGAGACAGATCATGTGGTCATTCTCCCTCATTGATTTACTTGTCAGATTTTTCTCTGAGAAGTGAACGGGTCAAACAAACGGGTCAAAACAACTCAGTTTGCTTTCAGTAGGAACCAAAGAATTTTTGCAATTGCAAGCTGCAAATGATGTGGTTCCCAGAGCATTTAAAATATCTTCCTGCATATATTACTGGTTTTATAAGGGCAGTCTACCTGCAGTTAAAAAGAAAAGCAAACCCAACCTAAAAACAGTTTTATATATAAATTTTGCTGTGTTTTAGTCAGAAGCTTTCTTACATATGGAAATCACAACTTCAAACCTTTATCAATAGCCTCACTAACTTTTTCTAAGTGTTAAAGTGTTAGTTAAAGGTGTGAGAGTTTTACTGCACTAAATATTCTGGCTGAATATTCTTTAGTATGCTCAATGTGCATGGGAACAGTTGCAGAATAGAAGAAAGGGATTGTTTAATTTATGGGGTTTTCTTACTCAACTAAAAGCTAGAATCATTTTCAGATGTTCTACAGTTTTGCCAAGGGTAAACCAGCCTTAGTGGAAGTCTCACTGTAGGTGGTAAACTATAAAGATCACTTGTCCCAAAGAGTTCTTTTTCTTCCTCTGCCTTGCCCACCCCCTCCCACCCTTCCCAACGCACCCCACCCCTTAGGAATTCAGTGTCATTTGAAAGCTGTTTGGGGTCAAAAGAAAATTGATCAAGAATCAGAATTAGTGGTTTCAGTGCAGGAGGCTGTGAGGGAGAAACTAACTCAGAATTTAGATTGGCTTTCCTTAGAAGGCAAAACATTATTCTCAGGTGGAGAAGTGACCACAGCTCTTAAATACTGCAGACAGGATAAAGAGTGTGTAAGAACTTGTGTTACATGCTAATGTTAAGCTTTATTTGACTCTAGGACCCTATACACTCTCAGTTCCACAAAAAAAATCCTATTTATCCTTGCAATGTATGCATTTGTTTGTGCTATTATCATTGGCAGCCCTCTCTCTGCTTTATTTTCTTCTCACCCTCTACATGTTTGTGTATTTTGTAGTATTATTTGTTCAATCTCATTTTAGGGCTCTTTTTTTTCATGACAATATAATGAAAGCATTTCATTTCTGTTTTTACAGAAACTTAATTCTTGCTTTGGCTGCTTATCTAATGAATGCAGCTTTTTGTAGCTCCTTTAAAATTAGCTGAAGATGCATTCAGGGGAAGAAACCCAACATCTTTTCTAGGTTTGTATAGCTAAAAAGAAACTAAAAACATACAAGTGCTTTTGTGGCATGCTAGGTTAAGAATGGATAGATAAAAACTCAAATATGTGCAGTTTTAGTTTACTGACCAGGAGGACAGCTTGATGAACTAGAAATATGTCTTGCAGAAAATGAGCTTAGAGGTGAAACAGATCTGAAGTGCAGTTCAAACCAGGGCAAGACATCAAATGAATTTCTCAAAAGGTGTGGATTTTCTAGTATTGTAGGGTTTAATCTATCTATCTGTCTGTCTGTCTATCTATCTATCTATCTATCTATCTATCTATCTATCTATCTATCACAAACAAGGCTCAAGAGAAGGTGAAGAACAGAATCTGTTGTTTGTCACGGAAAGTGGAAGTTCCAGGCAAAGCACTGCGTGGTTTAGCTGACCACAAAAAGTCCATCTTTTTTGTATTTATGGCTTTAGCTAAAGCACTAAAAACTAACTGTGCAGTGTAAGATAAAAAGAGGTGTTAGAGGTTGGGTTTGTGCCTTCTGGTTACTACAGAGCTTTGTAGGGTACTGGACTGCATCTTCTCTGAAGGCTGGGAGGAAACATTGCTGATTTGTGGTATTTTTTAAGATCACCATGAGCCTCAATTAGGGTAGTTACGGTAGAGTGTAATCTGCTGCATCTGGCTATTCCCACATGTGAATTTAAAGACTGGAACTGTGCTCAGTGAGTCAGAGGAGAGCATCCCTAGAAGAGAGGAGCAGTTCTGACAGCAGGCGGAGGTCTAAACCAGACTCAAGATAACAAGGACTTCCTCATTCTGATGGCATTGCTTGTCACATTAACTGGGTGAGCGTGGTCAGGAGGAGCTGTGAGCCATCCCTGGGGTGCAGGCGAGTGGGTTATTTGTGAGCTGTGGGTATCGGAGCAGCTGAGTCCTCACCATGCCGAACAGGATTAAACAGACTGACACTCTGGGATCGCTTCACTCAGTCAATCCCACCTGCTGCGGTAACGGGCAGCCGAGTGGCTGCAAATACTGGATCCTGGACCTAGGTACAGATATGTGCAATGGCGGGATCATGGGCAGGGGGAGGAGGGTTGCTGGGCTGTTTGGGGGATTTTTTCAAATCAGAGGAGTTTAGTAGGATGCGTGTTTCTTTTTCCTCCTCTCTTTTCCTCTACTCTCCCCTCCCTCTGACCCAAGTCAAAAAATGCAGAGTTCTACAGAAAGGACCAGTATGGGAAAGGGGGCAGTTATGGAATGAATCTGCTTGTAAACTACTGAGATGCTGTACAGTAAGCTCTTTCAGAAAAAGCTTGTAAAATGCATGTGCTACTTTAAGGGGTTTTTTTAGTTGAACTAGGGAAATGAGAAATGGTAACGCTTGCTCTGTGAAACATTATTAATGGTAGTATTTTGTTTTCATAGCTTAGAATGTTACTGCTAAACCAAAGAAATCATAGATTGTTTCATATGTATCACTTCTGTTAAGTTGTTATTGAGAGGTAATGTTTTGGGGGGAAATATAGCTTGAAAAGAAAGGGCAGTTGGGAAATAAATTTGGCTGTGTGAAATTCATTTAGAGACAGCATTGATTCTGAAATTTAATATGGAGGAAAGCCATGCTCTTTCAGTCTCGACTGGAGGAGCACAGAGGTGAGGGTAGGGATGTTCATGCTAAACTCAGTTCCTGTGGTGTCTTCTCCCATTCCTCCTGTGTAAATTTAACAGGAAACAGTACTTGTGCTTGGCATGTGGTCTGTTGCTGACAAACATGTTCGTCTGATTCTCATTAAAAAGTCAGCAATGTCTGCAGGACAAAACAGTGCTAACCTTTGGTTTCTGGAGCTGATGCACCTGTTGGGGTGCCACCTTTTCATAATCAGGTTGTTTGCAGCTAGGTTGAAGTTCTACATACCTGTTGCTGTATACTGTGTACATATATTAAAAATAAGCAGCAAAAGGCAAGTTATAATCAGTATTATTTGATAGTATCCAAACTGCTGTTACCAATGGAGTGAAAGGAGAGGGAGGATGGTAGAAGGCTTGTAAACATAAAATCAAGAATGCAATGGAAAGTAATCTCATCAGAGCCATCTGAAATGGGGTCGCGTGTCAGTGGGGTGGTAGTTCCTTGATGGATAACGGGGCTTTGGAGTACCAGCCAGTGGGAGTTAATGTTAGCAGGCTGTCAGCTCTGCTCCCAGCAATAGAGCTGTGTTCTCAGAAGGCTGCTCTGTAGCCCTCGGTGCTGCACAATCACTTCCTTAAACAGCAATTATTCCAGTTTTTTGAAGTAAACAAGGATAGAGTATCTTGCAGGGAGGTGGGAGTGAAAGGAGTTGGGTATAAATAGTAATTGATAGGCAGAATGCTTCTTAGCAAGATATTTTACAGCAAGTCCTCACCCAGACCTGTGACTACCTAATCAGCTGGAGATCTGTTAATGGCACAGCAACAGTCTTCTCCCCTTCTGTTGCTTTGCATTCTCCTGTCTTCACTGTGGCTCCTTTGCTTCATTTTTGAACTCTTGGCACTGCAATGGTTCGGGTTTCGCTTCCAAATAATTTGTACAAAACATGTTTTATAAAGTGCTGGGTGTGGTCCATCCTGATCAGTGAGATGCTTTCCATTATTACCATAAATTAAGATCATAGACACGCATGAGGTCTTGTTTGGCAAACCTACATGGTTTCACAAACATTCTTCATTGTTCTCTTTCTCTGTCTTAAAAACAGATGTCTGTGCCTACAGACCATGCTGTAAGGAGGCTCAGTAGCCTTTCATAATAGAAGAACAAAGCTTGCTGCTATGCCCTGGTATAACTGTAACTGTGCCATCTCTTGAACTGAAAGGAATCAGAATTATATCTGTGGCTTTACTGGCCACTGTGAACTTAACACTGGTGATTTTGGATTTAGGCTTAATATTCTTAATGTACTCTAGTGCATGATTTTATTCATAGAATAAGTTTTTTTAAGGAATTAAAATTTTGTTTGTTTTTCATTAAAATGTTAAAATACATGTGAAATTAATACTTATGTATTACTCCATAAGTAAATGATGTGAATTTTTACCTCACTTATTCATCAAGCCAGAGGAAGAAAAACACATTGAGATTTAGTGAGAAAGAAAATGGGTCTTTGAGTAATGAATTGGCAAGAAACTTCTGAAACTAATAAATAAGGATTGTATTTTTGCCCTTATCTGAGTTTGAGAAAGCAGGGTTGATGGTAGGAGGGAACCAATTCTCATGGTAATTCCACCCATTTCTGTAACTTAAAAATGCTCTGCATGTGAGACAAGTGAGACAAGACAAATATTAAAGTTGTTTATGGTTATCTGGCTGGAGAGTGTTGAATAGTTTCAACTGAATATTGAAAATAACATATTTTTTCAGTTACCTTATAAGCTGGAGGAAACAATAGGATATATGTGTATCAATCCCTATGTGGATCGTGTAAATTTGTATTTCACTTGGGAAATTTGAGAGGCAAATCTCATGGATAAAATCCAGGGAATAAATCTACAAACCCCAAATTTATCCTGAAGTTATTAACCATACGGGGCTTGAGTTTTGAAGGAGGAAAGGTGGTTGTAAGAGTAGAGGGAGTTCTCATTTAGCTTTGAAGAAATGCATTCATTATATGTGCAGTGGATTGCTTAAAAGAATGCATGTGAATCAAACTATCTTTTTTTTCCCCCTTTTCATAACATTTTATGGTATATTAAGCCTCAGAAATAATTCATCCATAAAACAGGATGCTTTTACTGTAAAGTAATTGTTAGCAAATGGTGTCCAAGAGAGGATAAGAATCTCTGAGGACTGAACTCAGAGGATGCAGTGGGAGAGTAAGTTATTACTAATGGGTTGGTGTAATTCTTGGCATAGATTCACCTCTACACTTTGAAAGTCTATTCTTTTAGAATACAGATGGAAGCTGTTAAGTATGTGCAGTGTGTGCCTTTCCATCTCCACAAAGAGCATGCAACAGAAATCCTCCTGAAACCGAGCCTCGTGTATCAGCTATAGAGTTGCACATGCAAAAGTACTACTTTAGTCACCTGTCTGTCCTTACTCACTTGTTCTTGCAAAGAGGCTTTTCCGAATCATTAGACTGCACAACTTGCAAGAGAGTTGCTGAAGGTGCTGTTTCACAGTTAGTAAAAACTGAGCTACGTGTCAAGTACAGATAGTTTGTTTAGCCTGCACTTGCACATATGATCCAGCTGCTTCTCAGGCACCAACAGGAGCAGTCACGCAGGCAGCCAGACCAGGGAGTTGATCCCGCAGAAAATGCTGCACCATTCCCTCCCTCCTTCCTTCCCCCCACCCCCCAAAAAATGCAAAAAACAATAAAAAAAAACAATAAAACCAACCAAATAAAAAAAATTAGGAAAAACAAATAAAACAACAAACAAACAAAACAAAGAAAAAAGAAAAAACCCAAAACAAACGAACAAAAAAATCAAGCAAGAGTCATAGGACCTTATGCCAGAGAGATACTGATGTCCTTTCATAATTGCCATCCCTGTTTGTGAACCTGAAGAATTGACACCTGGGTCTTTTGCTCTGAGTGGGCTGATAAGATCCACAGCTACCCATATTTTCATCTGAACCACTCCTATTTTTTTCTCCTTTAATTTGGATATCTCTTTTCAGTCACTGGAAAGGGCCATTTCTGTAGCTGTCAGGTGGGTTACCTGCCCTGAGAAATAACCCAAGACTGAGCAGCAGTGCAGAGCAGAGGTGTGTCTGGAGTTAGCCCCTAGCAGCCTTCTGCCTCTAATCTAAGTCTGCTCCCTCCACTGCAGCACTTTCCACTTTGACCTTGTACAAGTACTGCATGAAAACACAAATAAAGTCATTTTTTTAGCCCCAGCTCTTTCTCAAACCAGCTACTCAGTTCCGAGTTGTTAGGACTTTTTTGAAAGATATGATAACAATGTGTATGCTTTTCTGAAGGAAACTAGTTAGGTTTATAATACAATTCCCCTGTAATAAGGGCTTTTAACTCCATTTCTGTAATAAGAAGAAAGTGTTATATATGAGCATTGTTTGATTTTGCTAAGATGACTCTATGCCTGTGGATTGCTACTGAAGCATATTCAAAATGCTTAGTGAAGAATTTCTAGATTTAGCTTGTAAAGGATAATGAAAACATGAGCAGTCAATAACAAGACAGCTTCCAAGAGAGAGAGGCCAGAAGGAACATTGATAAAACTCTGAAAAAAAGCATGGAGTTTGATTTCATACCAGAAATGTGCCTTTTTGTCACCTCTCTCAGAGAATACCTGTATCTCAACATCTGATGCACACAGTTTTATGTCATGGTCAAAAGTCTGTATTGAAGGGATGGTCTTCAACTGAGCAAAGCAGAACTGTTCCAACTTAACATTTCAACTCTATTTCTGTCTTAATCTTTCTAAGCACTCTTTTAAACAAGTTATTTCAGTGAACCAGCAGCATAAGGACAGGCTGTCACCTTACATAATGGAAGTTTCCTCTAAGTGCTCATTGCAAGACCAGTAATGAGCAATATGTTCATAATCTGCTTTTGGACATAGCTACAAGCAGCTGTAACAATCTATTGAATTTACTCATCTAGGCTTGTGCTGACTCACTCCTTTAGAGGCATTAATGAGAGGAGCAGAATTTAAGTGATATAAGTATATCCCATCCTGCTTTGAAAAGACAACATCAGTAACATTAACAAGCCTACCCCATAAAGGTTGGTTTTCCTCACTGAGTTAAGTATGTTTATTAAACCACTTACCTTTTTTTTGGTTTCCTTTCTTTTGAACATGGGACTGGACACCTCCAGTCCATCTTCTTGACTGAGTGATTAAAAAAAGCTGCACTACCCAATATACAAACTACATGAAGTAGTTTTGCCATAAGAAGAAAACAGCTTCACAGAGATCATGCTGTCTAGATGCACTGTAGGAAGCTCTGGGTACTTGATGGAGAGAAAAAACCTTTTTTTCAATAGAAAAATTAATAGAAGCTTGTTACATTTTTATCTTGTTTTCTCCACATAACTTACTTGCCCCTAAATTTAGGCTTACAGTTGAATCTGTAACTTCAAAAAGCAGTAATTATTGTTTTGTAGAAAATATTATTGATACAGATTTCCCTCCCTTCTCCTGCTTCATATCTAATTAACACAAGTAATAAGAATTCTATTTTATTGCCTTTTTATTGCATTTCCAAAAACATTTGCCATTTTAATTTTTTTAACCTTTTGTTTCCTATTTCCAAACCCTTTTTGGACATCTGTCCCATGATCCTATTGCAGCATTTTCCTGTGGCCACTTAGATAACACTAGATGGATGGAAGCTGGGAATTACTCGAGGATTTGGAATTTCGATGACTGGGTGGACAAGGCAGTTCACTACATCACCTTCCTCCTAAGGCTTCATAGGGAATAGCTGAAGGAAACAAAAGCAGCAGAAAAACTGCATGACAAAATGTAGCTTTTTGTCTGTGTATGATGTGGGTTTGATCATGCCAAAGAAAATTCAGCAGTGCATATGTTATTCCTGAAGAGACTGTAATCAAATTAACAAACATGGCAATGATTCCATTTGTAGTATTCAGTGTATTTGAATCGCACACTGAGATAAAATGTCACTTCTTCCATTAATTTATAGTTTTAAAATACTTACAGTATAAAATGCTTGTTTATATCAAGGAGTTATCTTTCCCCTTTTGATTTAGTCTTTAGTCAAGATTGATGAATTTTTGGAGAAGTGTCTCCCCATTTTCTAATCCCTTAAAATACTTCATCCTGAAAAGGCATCTCTGCAGCAGTTTGGCATTAGAGTTTCAATAGCTATCTGCTAGTCAACCTTGACTGTGA
The DNA here is from genome assembly GCA_035041345.1 of Poliocrania exsul. NCBI lineage: Eukaryota > Metazoa > Chordata > Aves > Passeriformes > Thamnophilidae > Poliocrania > Poliocrania exsul. The sequence continues at coordinate 76,068,212 of JAWWLZ010000082.1, read as the reverse complement.
GTCTGTTGAAAAAACCCCTTGGTATTTCCAGTGTGACTGACCTTTATTAAAATCACATGTGCTCTCCTTGCATTGCTCAGGTTTCATTTCCAGCTGAAGACAAACACTATTGGACCAGTTCAGCTTCTAATCACTGTCATCTAAGTCTGCTCTTGATAATGTAGTTATTGAGGTGGGATTGCACTCAGAGGAAGTTGTCTGTCATCACCTACACTCATCTAGTCATGCAGTGGGGAGGCTGAAAGCAGTGGTGTGTCTGCAGGGGCCTGACTGTGCTTTGTCCTGCTCCAAGTAGTGTGTGCACCAAACAGGTCAGAGTTTTACAATGCAAAATAATGTTTGTACAATTCATTTCTAGCACTAATACCAATTAATTGGGTAGAGAGGCAACATCTTTGTTTGTCTACAGGAATTTCAGATCACCCATTTTTGTCACTAATTTAGCCATTCTGTCTTCCCTCCCAATTTCCCTAAATTACATTCTCAATGTATTTTTTAGGGCTGCAGCAGTACAGCATTTGGAAAGAGAAAATTACCAAAGTTATTGTAATAGCCCCAAAGCTAAACAGCATGAGTATATTATTATTAAGCTTATGGCAGAGTTCCTAACTTGAGATTGATGTGTTTGTACAGCTGCTGCTAAAACTGTGGCTCCAAACAATTGCTAGTTGTTCTAATGATCTCTTCTGCTTTGAATCAAGAGGATGGGGGAAAGGAAAAAAGACTGTTGAAATTGCTGTTTTATTAGTATATATATTTAGGTTAACATGTAACTGCAGTAGGTGAACAGGAAAGAAGTATTTTTTTTAGTACAAGTAGTCTAATAACTTGGGGATTTAAAACAAATGAAATTTGATAAAGGCATAATTTCTTTTGGATCATTTGTTTTTGTAACTCAATACTAACACTGTGTACTGTGTCTTTATAAACTCTACTAGTACATTTGAAGATATGCTTAGCAATTAGTAGTTATCTACCCTTAGTGTTTCCAAGTATCTTTACTGACTTGTCATATCTTTCGATTTTACTAGAGAATTTTTGGAGGTTTTCTCATGTGTGGAAATTTTTTAAGGCATTTGGAAAAGAGAGAGAATAAAATACATCTACTTTCATCCTCTCCTAGAGGTCCCTCATTTGTAAATACATGGCAGAAATGGTACTTGCTCAAATTCGTTCAAACTTCTGGACAAAAGAAAAAAAACCAATTTTGGCTCAGGATTTTATGCTGATTTTGTGTAGAATTATTTTTTATCTTTGTAATTGTGAAGCTTGTATATATTGATTAATTAAGGTGATGAAAACTAATTTCCTCCCTATCTGTGTATGTATTCTCAAATTCAGCAGTGCAGCAGGAGAGCAGTGTCCTGCCCCTATTTCCTTCTGAGATCAGATTTGCTGAAACTTGCTTTTGCAGTATCTTATACAGCCTTTTTCTTGAAGAGGAGGAGGGTGTTTTAAAGTCTGTGTAGGGGATAAATTCCTTCCATTGGGATGCCCTGCATTGCTGAGTGTTTGCACAGGGAAGCGTGGCATATGTTGCCTTAAATAACATCAGAGATCATGGTTCTTCCTATTGCAGTTTCTGCAGACTTGCTTCTCTCCCTTCCTTCCTCCTCAGCTTTCTCTGCTTTCAGTAGAGCTGAGGACTTGCTGAAAGCATCTTTTTCCCTTCTTTTGGTTGCCCATTCTCTTATCTGTATTGATACAGACATTTTTGTTTCATATCTGTTCATAATTTTCCTCTTCTGGACTGATGCACAAAGTAAATGAGTCGCTGTGTTGTTTCAGAGCTGTATTTCTAGGACTGGAGTTTATTTTTATCCATTTCTGAGCAAAAATTTACTTTGCAGAAAAAATTAAAGTAGCAGATGATAAAACCCCTACAGCTCAGTAACAGATGAGAATTAATTGTGCAGTTGCCCCAGTTAAAATCTGTAACTGCTTATCACAAATCTTGTTTGTAGTGGTTCCCATTTGTTGTATGTGACCCACAGTTCCTCACCCAGAGCAGAGCTGCATCTCTGGGGCTGACGTCGTGCAGCGTGGCCCTTGGGGAGTAGGTTGCACACAGCCTGCATGGGGCCAATAGCTTGTCAGCAGTTGTCAAAACTCTGTCTAGTGTCTTCAACTCCAGTGCTGCCTATGAGGCCCAGGCCTGAAGCTCCTGCCTTCACTCTTTTCCTTCTTTGGCTCAGACATACTTCTCCCCACCAGTTAGCTGTTTGGTTTTGTCAAAGGCAGGGAGTTCTGTACCATGGAGCAGTTGGAAGGGAGCTAGTCCTGCCAGCTCCCACTGCATCAGTAGCTGTCTTGTGCCCTCAACCAGCTTCTTGGCTGAGATCTTAAACTTGTGAGCAGCAGCAGTGATGGGGAGCAGGCTGAGGCCAAGGGTTGTACAAAGCTCTCCTCAGCTCAACACAGTGAGGTGGCATAGCCCTGGGCTTGGAACAGTTGTTCTGGCAGTGGCTCTGCTGTCCCTGCTCATCTGGAGGGAAGAGTAGTTGGGCCATGCCATAATATGATATTCTGATGTGGTCATCCCAAAGTAGTTGGATATACCTGATCCTTGGCATCTGTCTAAAATAGCATAGAGAAACTTTTTAAATATTCATGTCTCCACAGTAAAGCTCCAAAATGCCCAAGCTTTGAAAACGAGTGATGCAGCTGAGTCTTTGTGAAACATCTCAGTGAGAATTTGATCTTACAAGCTGCTGTATTTAAAGCAAAAATAGGCAAGATATGTTGGTGCTGCTGGAAACCTGCTTGCTCATATAGAAAAGAAGTATTACTCTAATTTTCTTTTGCTGTTTACACTGAAGAACTTTCACAACTATTTAATAAACAAAAGAAGGGTGTCACCTTAATATTCTGAATTACATGGTATATGTCAGCCCCTTACAAGGGAGTTAACTTTTAGTATGTAACTTAAATCTGTCACTGAAAATCTTGCCTATTGCAGGTCTGCAGAGCAAATAATCTTATGTGCTCCCTCACAGTGATGTAAAAGGATGTCATATAACGGGAGGCACAAGTGAAATACAAGAGATCAGTAACTGGCTGATGGCCAGAGTTGGCCCAAGGGACTGGAGGTGGTGCATGAAAGGGAGAAAACCTGAAAATTGGAACATGGGTTTCTGTTCTTTAGCTCTTACGGAAAAGCATGCAAAGCATCTGTGCAATTAGTGCTTAGGAGAAATACACCCTCCCTTCCAGTGGGAGAGAATCACATTAAAATAATCAGGGCATTTGCTCTGATCTCTAGAGAGGATGGCTCAGTGCACTGACATAGAGTGAGAACTTAACTGAGAAGCAGTGCTAAATTACAGAAATCTGTCCTTGGCATGTCCTGCCAGGCACATGGACGTGGCTGTCTTTAAATCTGAACAAACAGGTGGCCAAAAGAGTAGAGTTGAAATCCAGACACTGCCTGTTAAAATATAAGCTGTGTACAGGGAAGCTGAGATTTAATCTATTAAAAGCTTGTGGTTTTCACAGACTGTGAAACTAAACTTCAGCAGTGTAAGTAACTTCTTAAAGCTTCCTACTGGTGACACAGACTGTATTTCTCTCCAGAAACGGGAGAGAGTAACACTTCATTGCAAAGAACGAAATGCTGCACAAAGTCCACTCTCCCCTTCTGCTGGGCTGCCTTGTGCTCGTAGCAGAATACAAGATGTAGATTTGGGGTTGTATATCCCTGTGGTCTGAATGCCAGGGAGCACAAACAGAACTGCTTCTGTTAACCTGGGAAGGTTGGGGGGTTTTCTGGCACAATATCCTGCCTTCTTCCTGCTTAAAAAAAAAAAAAAAGAGAGAGAGAGAGAGGAAAAAACCACAAGTGTGGATGCAAAACTGACCAGCAGTTTTAAGAGGTGGATTTTTTTCCATCTGAATTTTGTTGGTGTTTAACTCCTGGATAGCAGTGGTGTTTGCAGCGCTGTTTACACTCTATAATGCATGTGAAACTATATAAAAGCTTAAATGTAAAACCTTAGTTTACAAAAACTTGGATTTATATTTGCAGACTAGGAAAGCAGAAGAGGATATTAAGAAGAAATAATGATAAAATAGCAATAGCATGAGTGTGTTAAACCTTTCAGGCATATGCTGCTAATTTTTTAACTCGAACAGTGTATTTTTTTTGCTCTTAATCAGAGGTTTTCTTCATTCCTTTCTCTGATGTTATTGTCAATATGTCTTTGAATTACTTTTTTCAATATCAGGAAGAC
>JAWWLZ010000082.1:76034805-76056565 GCA_035041345.1 Poliocrania exsul | reverse complement strand
ATAATATGCATGGCAATTTTCATTGGAGGGAAGGAAATCATCAGCTGTTCTGAATTTCACCTCCAAGGACATCCTGCCGAGGCCTTTCCTTACTTCCACCATGTGTCTCTCATTCTAAGCCTGAAACTCATGTATGAACAAAGCTGGCCTCTAGTTAGGTGCAGATAGGAGCCAAATTCTTTTCTGTTACAAACCTACGATTCAGGCTGAAATGAATGTCATCTTACTGCTTCCAAGGGCACAGCCAGATGCATGTTATGTTATACAGTTATTCCCTTGTACCAGGATTGACTCTGACTATCAGTTTTGGTACTTACCATGCAGATGCCCAATTTTTTATTTATTGCATTGTATTTCTTCTTCCTAATGCCTTTTGATACAAGATTGGAACATTAGTGAAGTTCTACAGTGAGTTTAGGGAAAGAAGAGACTAGAGATTAGGCAGCATGATGAATTGAGAGATGTTTAGGAATGAATATTGGCGTCTGTCCTTGCGTGTCAGGCCGTAGAAAGGGACCCCCTGTGCTGCAGTTGCAGCATTGTTCTGAAAGTATCTGTTAGTCTGCAGTTCTGCAAGTGAGGGGGAAATCTAAGGCCAGTGTCTTAAAGCCAGGAAAAACCAATAACCATCTATGCTGTCTTCCTATAAGGATAGATAAATTATCCTGTGAGATCAGTTACATTAAACTTTGGGTACTTGAAATCATAGTTTCTTGTGTGGGACAGAAAGGATAACTGACAAAATACTTCATGTGGTGATAGGGGTTTTTTTGTCCTTTAGAAGTCTTGCTATGTATCATACATCTTTCAGAGAGATAAGGATGTCTCTGCAGAACTGAACTTGGAAAGCAAGCATGGCTTTGATAACACTTTCCTGTAGGAAATTTCAAACTGAATGTCTTGTTCTTAGTATCTCAATCCATCTGCTTTTACCAAACATTGAAAACTGTCTTTGGCATCTGCATTTTCCCCCTCTGCTAAGGACTGGTACTGTGTGTGTTGGATCATCTTGTCTTGTTGGGAGAGGGCTGAAACTGCAGAACAGACTTAAGACAAGCATGTGATAGCAAGCTTCATGCTGTTGAGAAGATAACAGAGTTTGAACATCTTGGTGTTTTTTACAGAGAGGTCGAAATGAGGGGCTGAGCAGTGGCACTCTCTCCAAGTCATCCTCTTCAGGCATGCAGAGCTGCGGAGAGGAGGAAGGCGAGGAGGGAGCAGATGCTGTACCACTTCCTCCTCCGATGGCAATTCAGCAACACAGTCTTCTCCAGCCTGACTCGCAGGATGACAAGGTAGGAGGAGGAAGTGGGGAAGGCTTCACATGTTGAGATGACCTCTGTTTGCACAAATCTTCCTTCTGTTCCTGAAGGTTTCCAGATTGTACGTAATGCAACTTGCAACTTCAGACAACAGTAAAAGGGTGTTCTGTGAAAAGAGCATGAATTAATTGCTTCTCTATCTTAAAAGTGCAAGTGTAGAAATTTTTCTACTATCACTTTAAACGTGAAAAGGATCACTTTGTGTGTGACTGATTTACATCTGTTTGACTTATGCTATATTTAATTATTAGAATCTAGTTTTATAATCATACCTTTTTTTTCTTTTTTCTTTTTTCTGTTTTTTTTTTTTTTTGATGGTGATGCCTGAGAGAAAGGAATTACCACCTAAGGGTATTATTTCTCATGGTTTAACCTCAGCCAGAAACTAAGCCCCACACAGCCACTGCTCACAACCCCCATGGGATGGGGAAGAGAATCAGAAGAGGAAGAGTGAGAAAACTCATGTGTCAAAATAAAGACAGTTTAATAGAGAAGGCAAAAGCTGCATACACAAGCAAGGCAAAACAAGGAATTCATGCACCCCTTCCCATGGCTGGGCATGTGTTCAGCCATCCCCAGGAAAGCATGGCTGGCAAGATAAATGCCATCACTCCAAACATCCTCCTTTTCTTCTTGTTCCCCCAGTTCTATATGCTGAGCAAGATGCCATATGGTATGGAATATCCCTTGGGTGAGTTGGGATCAGCTGTCCTGACTGTGTCCCCACCCAGCTCCCTGTGCACTGCCATTCTCTTCGCTGGTGGGTTGAGAAACAGAAAAGGCCTCAGCACTGTGTGAGCTCAGCTCAGCAATAGCTAAATATCCCTGAGTTATCAGTGTCGTTTCCAGCACAAATTCAAAACATAGCTCCACACCAGCTACGGGGAAGAAATTTAACTCTAACCTAGCCACATGTAATCCAGCTAATTTTTACAAACAAAGGCACATTAAAATTGAGGGTAAAAATTCTGCATCAGTAATGAAGTTTTGGATGTAGATAATAACTGCATGAAGGAAGTCCGACTTCTGTATGATCTACTTTTCTTGAATGTTATGGCATTCATACATTGAGAGGGTTTATTGCCATTTTCAACATGGATCAGATTTTTAGTGGACAGGTATCAACTCTGAAATAGAGGGTTTTAGAAGGATAAAAATCTGGACTTTACAGCAAATATGCACATTACTGTTTTCTTCCCATTTTGCTCCTTAACATTTTTAACCTTTGTAATCTACAGCACTGAATATTGTTAATGAATTTTGTGACCTGTTGCTTTCTGTTCTCAGTGATGCAGATGTTATTCATACCTTTGGCTGATCTTATTTATTTATGAGTTTTTTCTTCCTTTAAAGACACTCCTTTAGTGGGAATCTCACTCATCCCTGAAACTGTCATTTGTAGGATGAAAATGGCTGGTTCCTGTGCTTTATGTCTAATTCCCATGTGTTTTCCAAATTGAAAAAGTGTAACATATGGGTTGGAGAGTTAATATATTGGGAAATATTCATGAAACAAAGCAAGCTAAAATAGGCCTGTCTTTAGAACTGAGAGAATGTTTTCTTGCTAGAATATAATAACCTTATCTGAGATTTAGAAATAGGATGAAAGTAATGTTGGTGAAAATATGTTTAAGTTCCTGCTGCTGAGCTGCCGTATTTGCATGTCCCTTCAGTGACAGAAAAAATCCCTTATATACAAGTATTATAAAAAGTTCTCCAGAGAAAGATAGTTCTTTACATAGCAAGAACAGTTATGTGAAAATATGTGCTTGTAAATTAGTGTCTGCTCACTTGTGTGTTTCTGATGCAAAGTCAGACCCTTACCACAGTAGAGTAAGAGGTTCTGAGTAGCTTTCAATCCACAGTAAGTTTTACTTTCACTTCTGTTGTGGTTTAACCCCAGCCAGGCACCAAGTACCACGCAACTCTTTGCTCACTCTCCCATCAGTGGCATCAGGGAGAGAGAATGGGTCAAGAAAAAGGTAGAAAACTTGTGCATTGAGATAAAGCAAAAGCCATGCACACAAGCAAAGCAAAACAAGGAGTCAATTCACTGCTTCCCATGGGCAAGCAGGTGTTCACCTGTCGCCAGGAGAGCCAGGCCCCATCACGTGTAATGATGACTTGGGAAGACAAATGCCATCACTCCAAATATACCACCACTTCCTCCTTGTTTCCCCCACTTTATATCCTGAGCATGATGCCATAAGGTATGGAATGTCCCTTTGGTCAGTTTGGGTCACCTGTCCCAGCTGTGTCTCCTCCCAACCTCCTGTGCACCCCACCCCCAAGCCTCCTCACCAGCAATGCCATACAAAAAGCAGAAAAGGCCTTTGCTCTGTGTAAGCACTGCTCAGCAATAATAAAAACATCTCTATATTATCAACACTTTTTTTAGCACAAATCCAAAACCAGCCACTGTGAAGAAAATTAACTCTAGTCCAGCCAAAACCAGCACAACTTCTTAAGTGGTTAACATGCACCCACTGCAGCAAAAACATGTTGGGACAGTTTTTAAAGTGGCTTGAACTACATTTTAGAGAAGACTTCTGAGAATTTAAAATTTGGTAAAGTTACTCTTATACCATAGTTTTTCAAAGCATGTAAATAGTGATTCTTCTGCAATGTGTTGTTACACAATATCTGTCCTGTGTATGGGAAGGCAAAAAAGTCCCCTTATGGGCGGCATGGGAGGTTGTGTGTGCCTCCCTGAGGTCCACATGCCACCAATTTCTAGTACCTAAAGCAAATGCTGGATTGGAATGCAGAAGTGAGAAGCCAAAGGAAAGTTTTACCCACCAGAAGGTATTTGGCTCTATTGAGAGAGTTACTGATTATTCAAAGGCTTGCAAACAAATTCCCAGTTGTCTGCCTTCTGGGTGGAGTCCTCCTTCACATTCTTGCCATGCTGAGTGGTTTCTTGGGTTGCTCAACTACTCCAGATCCCAAGGAATGTCTCCTCCTTCCAGTGACCTCAGAGACTTGGCTTTCGTCTGTGCCTCCCTGTGAGCATTTCTTCCTCTCCAGGGCTTCTTGTCTACACTCAGTTCTGGAAACTCCCTGCCAGCTGAGTTTCTCCTTCCCTTCCCAGCCTGCTGTGGGCCCTGGCAGCATCTCACACCTGCGTGAGCTCAGTTGCTCCCTCTGCCTTTCCTTGTTCTCTGGGCAAGTGGTGTATTCTCCTTCCATACTACATCATCAGCAAAGTCTGCAGGCAGACTTCATGTCTGCAGCTCCTTCTTCTTCAGATAATATGTGATGTAACCACATGAACTGGAAACTAAACGGTTCTGAAGTTTTACCAGCACTCACACCCCATATACCCCAACAAAGCAGTAACAGAGAGAAGGGACTATGACCAGATTCAGATTCCAGAACTGAAAGTGTTTTGTAAGGCTGAGCTGAGCTCCATATCCAAAGTGAAAACTCACATACAAGTCCAGCTTTGGAAAATGTGGTCAACAGTCAGATGTCAAGGGCATGTAATTGCCTAAAAGACAGGCCAGCTATGGGTTTGCTCAGTTTTTGGTGTTCATGCAAACATCATGTGCTAGGCCAGCTGATTTGTCTAATATCACTAAATAACAACCATTTTCTCCCCTGAGAGCTCATCTGCACAGTATGCATTCTTCCATTCAGTAGAATCATTGCACACGTCATGGATTTGTATTTGGTGGCAGTTTACAAGTTGTTTGCATTTAATTTTTTGATAAGCAGCATTAAAGTTTCAAGGTCAGTTGTGTTAATATGAAACTAATTATTTTTGCTTTTTGTTTTCTCTTTTTGTAAACTCTGATGCAGCATTCTGTTGACTTGTGTTCTGTCTCTGCTTTGGCTCAGTTCCCGTATCTTTCTGTTTAAAGTTATCTGTATTTCCTTTGCTTACCCAGTCCCTGTTTTCCTTTCCAAATAAGGCAAATACAAGGCAAACTACCCCAAATCTGTTGGGTTTTGGTTTTTTGTTTGTTTTTTTTCATTTACTTATGGGTAGTCTTGTTACACCCACGCTTGACTTGAACAGAACCTCTTGTGTGAAGTCATTGCTTTGTCCGGTCTGTTGGAAACGTTTGCAGGACAGCTTACCCTGCCCTACATGATGTTCACTGTGCTGTTCGTAATATGAAGTAAGGTTCATATTACACCCTGTTTCCACTTTCCACTTACTAAATGATAAATGTAATATGCAAACATCTCTGTTTGCAAATTACTGAGGCTGAATTGAATGGCCTTCTCCCAGAATCCTTTACTGTGAACATCTCTTACCTTCAGTTGTATCTATAAACTGGCATTTTATAGCTTGAGGCCAGAGATCTTCTGTGCTCTACACATACCATTGGGGAAAATGGATGGCACAAGGAATGGTGAGCTCAATTTCCCATCTGAATCTGGGCATTCTACCCCAGCTCCTTTAGAAAAGTAAATGCCCCTGAGTTACTGGTGTATTTTTTCTAATGTAGCAATGCTTTCTCATTTATTTCAAGTCTTGGTTGCTGTTACTGTTCTGCAGTTGTTGTTTTGTTTAAGCAGCAGTAAATTAGGTTAACAAACTGTTTATTTTCCATTGGGTCAGCTCAGGCAATTTTCATAGCTATTTGTCAGAAATTACCATCAGCGAGATGGAAGATATTTCCCTGACTTCTATTGCATGTAGGAACAGGAATTTTTATCCTACCATTTAACTTCTGTGGGATTTACTTGAAACTTCCAGTTGCCCAAGTTGGAAGGGATGATCTTAGTGTTATATTACACTGACTGTTACTGTCAGGTACCTTTGTCTGACAGAGAAGGGAAGGAAGTCTCTTGATCCTTGAGCAACTACCAGGCTAACTCTGGGATTTTCCCTCCTTTGTGTCATTGCACAGACATCTTCTCGATTGTTGGTGCGGCCGACCAGCTCTGAGACACCCAGTGCTGCAGAACTCGTCAGTGCAATTGAAGAGCTCGTCAAAAGTAAAATGGTGAGGCTGACTAGCACATGCATGTCTAAAGAGGTTGTGGCTGCAAGTCCCAGCTTGCAAAACTTGCTGCCCGTTTCAAAAGTCACTTTCTGGGTTGATGTACAGGTCATTTTATACACACTCTTTTGGAAAAGCATTTACTGAATAGGGAAATGGCTATGTGGAGGAGCAAAAATCAATAAGGAAGGGGGAGAGGAGATGGCAGAAGATTTACTGTGTCCTGTTAGTGAAAAGAAAAGAAATGTCTTACTAGTAGAATGAATGGAAAGACCCAGGGTCTTTGATAGACCTTTATGAGAAGAATCCCTGCAACTAATTTGCAAATCTTGCAAGGGTCAACAGCTAAAGCAGAGATAATCCTTACAACAGAAACATTTACATTATCTAGTTGCTCTTTAGACAATGTGATAATGAAGAAATAAGTAAAAGACTAATGGGATCATTTTGCATGTTAGTGGCTCCTTCCTTGCTTTTTAGTGTCTGCTAACAAATTAAGTAGGAGAAATTTGTGTCAATTTTTTTAGGTTTCTATGTTTTAAAGTCTCTGTTTCTCTGAAGATGCTCATTAACAAAAAAAAAAGGGTGTCTGTGTCATTCTAGGAAGGCCCTTCTTCATATTCAAAATCCAGCTTGACTTTAGCTAACCCTGTTTGAGTTTGGACTATGTGGTCTTAAGATGTCCCTCAGCAATTTTGTGATTTCCTCAAAATCTTTAAATCTGGCTTTTGCAATATAGACTCTGTTGGACTTAACAGAAGTGCCTCTGAAAACTACAGAGAACTGCAGCATGGCAGTCCCATATTGTCAGAGGATGGTGTTTTCCAAGTTCACTCTTAATTTTAGCAGCTTTCAATTTCAGGATGGGAAATTTTAATTTCTATTTTATATTTCCTCATTTAGAAAGAATAAACATAAAATGATTACTGCACTTTCTTGGAGTATTAACTTTGGTTTTTACTTCCCTTGCACCAGAACAATGAATAAGAAGTAATCTATGGGAAAATTCAACACAGTCTGTTGTAAATGGAAAGTTCTGTGGTCCATGTGTCTTTCCAGATGCCTAGCAGTGGATATAACCTAATGATCCATGCATATAGTCCCTGGCGGAGATGTTCTCATTTCACAATTTTAGCCAAGGATCATCCTCCCCTGGTTTTTGGGCCAGTCGTATCATTATTGGTTTTTTACTTTTTGTGGAAACAGAAAAAAGATTACAGCTGAACCCCACCCTGGTGAAGTAAATGTGTCTTGCATTAAGGGCTGTATCACAAGCAAGGAAAATGTAGCTCCATCCAAGATTATGGGCTTGAATTAAAGAAATCCTATAAATGCTTCATAGAAGGTGTTCATGTTATTTCTCCCATTGCTTCTCCATCTTTTATACAAACAGAAGCCTGTTCAGCCCATGCAAAGGAGACAGTGTATTTGGCACCAAACACAGGCACTCTTTCCTAGGATCTGAGCTGTCATGAAGTTCAAAAGCATTATTGACAGTATAGAAGTCATTCTTTTCTTCACTGAGTCACTATTTTGGCTAGTTAATAAGATAAACAAAATGTCTAACAAAGAATGCTGCTCTGTTGTGTTAAAAAATGTAACATCCAAAGAATTTCCTTTAAAGATGCCCTAATTATTGTTGGAACTAACTTGTATATGCCAGAAGTTAAATATGACAATTATAATTTAATCTCTGGCAATGAATGCACATCTGTGCAGCTTCCACCATAAAAGTACTTACATCCTTACCAGGATAGTCTGAGCTTTAGCCATTGCTGCTTAAACCAACTCAACTCCATTCTTTTCCTGTGAAGGAAAGACTGTCATATATCACATGTGTTTCTCTAAGGCTCAGTTATCTTGGAAACTCATATTGTTGGCTGATTTCCTGGAGGCTTGAGATTGCTTTGCCAAGATAGATAACAGTAATTGATCTCCCATAGATTCCTATGTACAGCTGCATGTAATGTGTCTTTTGAATAAAGAAATCAATCATTGTTGCTGACTGTCTCAAATACCTTCTCAGGCTCTGGAGGACCGTCCAAGTTCCTTACTGGTTGATCAAGGTGACAGCAGCAGTCCTTCCTTTAACCCTTCAGATAACTCCCTTCTATCCTCCTCGTCACCCATAGATGAGATGGAAGAAAGGAAATCCAGCTCCTTAAAAAGACGACAGTAAGACCACATTTTCACTCAATCTTTTATAATTTTTCTTTTTTCTTTCCAATGCTCATCTAGAACTGGCAGCACAAGCTGTTAGTCTGAAAGGAGGGGGGGGACTTGTATTAGGTGTCAAGCATGTGGTCATGTTTCTCAGACATCTGTTGCAGTTTCAATTTCCTGTCATTTTTAATCTTCGTCATACCTGTGCTTGACTTCGGTCATGTGTTACTCTTATTTATTCAGGAAGACACTGATCTTTAAATGTCCAAAGGAGTATTAGGTTTCAAAAAATGGTCATTCCCCTCATTTTGCTCCACCTCATGCTTAATTTCTTTATGTAGTCGTAAACTGTTACTGTGGTAGAACAAAAACATGCCTGGTTTCAAAATTTTTTAAACCTGTGTGTAGAAATAATATTTCATATAGTTAAGAGTCTCCAGACCAGAGAAATAATAGCATTTTATTTTAAACAATAGTTAAATGTTTAATTTTAATGTCATGTTTAAGAAAACACCTGACTTTAAATAAACAGAAGCAAGCCTTGTCCAGTTTCAAAGTCAAAGTAGTATCTTACTTAGAACCAGTGTATATTAATTCTTCCATTTCAGTTCTACCTATCAAACATATGTGACTGCAAATGTCTAAACGTTTGTATGCCATTAATCCTCTTAAAGAATCTGCTTCATTTTTTAATGTGTTCACCCTTTTCCTTCCACTGTAGCTATGTCTTGCAGGAACTAGTGGAGACAGAACGGGATTATGTGCGAGATCTGGGCTATGTAGTCGAGGTATGGTGTTATTCTTTCTCCTCATTTCTTCTTTTTTTTCTTTTTCAATGTAGCACTAACCACCTGTGCAGTTTGATCCTCACAATGTGTTTCAAAACAAAACACGTGAAGAAACTTAAAATGTGAGAGTTTGCATTCTAAGTTTTCCCTCCTGCAGGCTTTTAGTTATTAGAAATGCTGCATCATATCTTAGTTCCTTTTTGGTTCCTCTTATTATGTCCACCTTGTTGTTCTTCTGAGGAGTGTAGTTCTTCATCTTTTTTTTTTTAAGGTCACTACCTCTGGCCTAAGATTATCTTAGGCTAGAAGGTTTTATTTAGCACAAGGAAATTTTCAGAAAAGCACTGTGGTTCAGCATACAGAGCAGCTATTCAGGATTTAAAAGTCCTCCTTCCTCTCCTACTGCTAGATTTTATTTAGACTTCCTTGCTTCCCCTACTGTAAAATGAGATAGCATCACACATCCCCCTTCAGTCTTCAGCAACTGACAGAATGCACTTGGAAGAGTACAATGAGCATGACAGGGAATTTCAGCCCAAGAACGTTCAATTCTTAAACTCTGTTTTAGAGGGAGGGAGGGAGGGAGGGAAAGAAAGATTGGCATTGTGATAAGTGCTTTTACAGTATTTAAAGGGTGCATTAGAAGGCAATGAATAGGTGTATTTTTGTAAATAATGAAATAGTTCCTGGTGAAAATGCTAGACATCAAAACATACACGTGGCAAACCAAACCCAGACTTAGCTACTTAGGAATAGAAGTGTTTAAAAAGGAAAAAAAAAAAGGAATAGAGTTGCATGAATATTACAAAATTTAAAAACACAGCTCTAACTGTAAGACAGAATTGCTCAGTGAGATGACTGTGTAGACACCAACAGTAGGATAGGACTATAGGAAAATGTAAGAGGAGCATTATTGCACCCAGAATGCTTGCTAACACAGTTCAACTTTTTTGTGTTTGATTGGCTCATCCTGCAAGCAGTGGTCCTTGCAGTGCAGTCCCATAGGAAGTACAGCTGCTTTCCTCCTCAGCATTTGGGGTGGGGTTCATGTGGACAACTAAAGCAAGAGACACCAAGCAGAGCAGCACAGGAGGCAGTTCAGCAGCTCTGACATGCACTCAGCACCAGCCCTGCTGGTTAGAGCATTGCAGCTGCTGCAGACAGGCAGGACTGGGGGAGTTTCCTTCATGCCTTGGTTTTGTCCATGCAGGTCAGATCAGCTGGAGTGAATTCATTTTTCTAACACTGGGCAGTGTTGTGTAGACAGCCTCCAGCCAACTTGTGATGCTTTGTGTCTGTGCTCTATGTTGTGCTATGTTACAGAGCAGCTTTTTGGTTTGTTTTGTACTCCAAGCCAGTGGTTGCCATGGTCAGTTTGGACAGATTTAAAGTAAGAACGTTCACAATGAATTTCCTTGAACTGTTGCAGGGTTATATGGCACTTATGAAGGAAGATGGTGTACCTGACGATATGAAAGGCAAAGACAAGATTGTATTTGGGAACATTCACCAGATTTATGACTGGCACAGAGAGTATGTATTAACTCAAAAACGGTCTGCTGAACAATTCTACCTAAAAAATATTAGACTGACTTTAAGAAATTATTTTTATTTCCTCAAATATTCAGGTACAAGGTAAAAACAGCTGGTCTTGTGCTCTCAGTTGCAGATGCTGTAAATTCAGCTTATGAATGTTGGTGTGAAAATTTGCTTTTAACAAGGATGCATATATATATATATATACATATATACACATACATACATACACAGCAAGTGCTTCACCTGAGAATTTCTAGTATGGATAGTATTAAGTACAGAAATTTCTGTATTGTTTGAGGCTTTGTTTTCTCTCTAAAAATACAGTCTAAAGAACATGTTAAGAGTTAACATTGGCAATATGAGCACCCAGGCATTCAGACTAGGAAGGAGAAAGCTTTCAATCAATATATATGAAATTAAATAATTTAATTATGATAATTTTATTATAATAATTTTATTAGTGAACACTAGGGGGTTTTTTCATCTTGGTGTGGATTCACTGTGTCCTTTTAAAAAACTACATTAAAGTACTACACCATTAACATTGTCATTTTGAACATACATTAATATCCAAAGCTGCTGATACGAGACACAATGTAAGACCTTACAGTAAGACCACTTTCCCTTGCAAAGTTGCTGTATATATATCTACCTGTTGCTATAATGTGTGCTATCAGGGGGAAAAAAAAGTACTTATTCTGTTTATGTTCAGCTTCTTTTTAGGAGAGTTGGAGAAGTGCCTTGAAGATCCAGAAAAGCTGGGATCCCTGTTTGTTAAGCATGTAAGTGCAAACGTCTTCATTGGCAAACTCTATTGCTGCTACTGACCAACATGTTCAATAACAAAGTACAACACAGTTAAGAAAGTTCCATGCAATATTCTTCAATGTAAGAGATGGAGACAGTTTCTAAGAGCCTACAAATAGAATAGTAAAGTTCTGTAGTTTTTGTCCCTGATATCTTCCTGTGGAGAGGAAACATGAATGAGTGCCACATTTCTCAATTCAGTTCCGTTTCAGTGCGAGGGAATTGTCATTTCATATGACTCCTGCTTCTGATCCCAGATGTCTATGCAATACCATGGAACATACAAAATAAAAACAGGAAAGAAGCTCATTCTTTTCTGTTTCAATGCAGTCTAGTTCTGTATCCTTTTCCTTTCTGAGAATTTTGTTACTGGCAAAGTGCAAAACCTGTAGGAAGTAATTCTCTCTGTTTCAGACTGGTGTTTTACTTTCTCCTGGTATTATGGTAACTGAGTTGTCTTTGAAAGGCACCTTTACCACTTCAGATGGAAAGACAAGCTGTGATACTATTACAGCATCCTCTAGGAAGGCCCTGACTGTCAGCTGGGACACAACAATACAGTTCTTGCTCTTAATCTGTATCCTGTGTCCTTTTCAATCTCTATCTTATTTCTTCTTTTTTTTTTCTTACTATTTGTCTTCACTGGTCAGTACTCTGGGCAGCAAAGCCTCTAATGGCAAACTAATCCTAACAAAGTGATAGGAAAGAGTTTGGAATAGGTGACACATATGGTATGTGTGTGCTTCTTAACCAGCAAGGTCAGTAATCAAGAAGGCATCTTAAAGGTTGAAGTTGTTCTCTCTCTTTTTCTTTGTTGCTTTGTTGTTAAAAGCATGTGCACAAAATAAAGAATCAGAGTTAAAAAATAGTAGCACCACCATTTCCAGGCTACAACCACCATTTCTAGGCTTCATCACCTACAACCCCACTCAAACTCCAGTAGAACAGCCAATACTAAATAGAGAACCTGAAATGTTTCTCCTAACTATTCTGTATATTTAAACAGGTGGAGGTCACTATGCTAATACATTAGAATAATAATCAGATTATTAAAATAAAAAATATCCAATTTCAGAGGCTACATTACAGAATCACAGAATGGTTAAGGTTGGTGGGGTCATCTGGTCCAACCTCCCATTGCTCTTGCTAAAGTAAAAAGATAACCATTTTCATACATAACTTTATTGTGGGACCTGCTGAGCTATCATCTCTGAACACCTGTTATTCATGAGGATTTATAACTGGGGGAATTTTTTTCACTTGCAATGCCTTTTTAAAATCATAATGATATTCTCAAATAAATATCTTTTCAGATCTGTAATTTCTGCATATGTAACTGCTTTTTTAAAGTTTTTTTAAGTTCATACTTTTGAACAGCTGTACTTCTTAAAATAATACTCCATTTCAATCTGGCATGTGTTTTTCTTGATAATGATGTATCATTCTGTGTCTTTGTTCCTCTAGGAGAGAAGGTTGCACATGTACATAGTTTACTGCCAAAACAAACCAAAGTCTGAGCACATTGTCTCAGAATACATTGATACATTTTTTGAGGTAAGTTTCTGAGAGAAGATATGCCAGGTGAAGGGTTTGGGGATATCATAAGCATTACCAGTTCTGTTGAGCAAACCAAAAACCAACCAACCAACCAAATGCTGCAGATATCATTGTTACTGGTTTAAATTATAATTTCTTGCCATTTCTGTTCTGATTTCTCAAATCAGATACAGACTCCTAGAGATGAAAACTAAAGTTTAGGTATAAGATATTAATTAATCAGTAGAGGCTTATCCTTACTAGCACTAACCCAGGTAGTTATCAGTGCAGGGAAATGACAATTTTGGATGGGCAGAGATCACTCTTGAAAATAGGCTCTATACAGCCTGTGACTGAAAAATTACATTTTACTATACAGTCTTGTCAAAAAAAAAAAAAAAGATGCTTGCCTAGAGGAATACTTTGGAAGCAAAGGTGATGCAAATAAGGGAAGGACTCCTGCTTGTGCTAACTGAACATTAGATTCTGCTCTGATTTATGCCAATTTCTTGTCCTATAACCCTTTATACTGATATACATGTATATCTCTCCCATATACTGAAATGGATACTGTGTTTATAACTCAACAAACAAAGTGCTTTCTAACTGAACCAAAAAAATGTTTGTTTAAAACTCTCAGGATCTAAAGCAACGCCTGGGCCACAGACTTCAGCTCACGGACTTGCTAATAAAACCTGTGCAGAGAATTATGAAATACCAGCTCTTACTAAAGGTAGAGTGATGTTGAGATGATTGAGATGGGTTAACAGATATGTTATAGATGTGTTAATAGATATATTTTCTTTTCTAATTATTGGTGATGTTTTTCCACCCTTCTCCCAAAGAGAAGATTTGTAAGCAATGCCATATGATTATTTTCCAGGCATATTCAGATAGTTATAAAAATTGCAGTAAATGGCTTGGGCAGAAATTTGCTTTTTCTTTTAACAGTTAAAGACCAAATGTTAAGGCATGGAAATGTTCAGAATTTGTACCAATGCCATGTGAATGGGAGAAAGAACTCTCAACTGTTTTCAGATGTAAAAGT
The DNA here is from genome assembly GCA_035041345.1 of Poliocrania exsul. NCBI lineage: Eukaryota > Metazoa > Chordata > Aves > Passeriformes > Thamnophilidae > Poliocrania > Poliocrania exsul. Next base: position 76,042,407 of record JAWWLZ010000082.1, on the reverse strand, counting down.
GTTATGAGTAGTTGGGACTGATCTCAGCTTCTACACCTGCAACCATTTTAATATCACATAAGCATTTACTAAGGAGCAACCCTGTGTAACACAGTTCTTGTATGAGCTAAATCCAAATGTTGTATAAATCTTAAACACTTAAAAAATAAAGTTTTTCTATGTCTTCTGCAGTCTGTCATATTCTGACAGAGGATAGCAAATTCAGATTTTCTAGGATTTCTCTTTGCTGAGTAATTAGAAAAGAAATATTACTTGATTTTTTTTTTTTTTTTTTTTCAGGATTTCCTCAAATATTCTAAAAAAGCTAATCTTGACACAACAGAACTAGAGGTACTTGAAACATTTTCTCTTAGTCACATGAATTTTCTTTCTCTGAACTTCTTGTTTTGGCTGAGTCAATTTCCTTTTCTGATCTTCCTGAGAATACGTTTATAAGTGTTTACTTACTGCATTTCTGTCTAAAGCAAACATATTAAATGAAAGAATTTTATGCTGCTAACTGATTTGGAAAATAAAACTTTGACTCTTTATTTGTCTTGAACAGAAAGCTGTAGAGGTCATGTGTATAGTACCAAAACGGTGTAATGACATGATGAATGTTGGCCGCCTGCAAGGATTTGATGTAAGTTGGCTGGAGTTTTGCTTAGAGATTTTGTCAGATTCTCTAGAAATTCACCATTAATGTTGTGGGGAGAGTTGAGCTAGAGTGGTGCCTTGCTATCTGATTAGCTGGTGCAAAAAGCAGTAAAAGAAAAACCAAGTCTTAGCTGTGCCAAGGAATTTTTCCTGAGAAACTTGACCTGCTATGTCAGTCACACTTGGTAGGTCCTTCTGCAAAATCTAAAAAGTGCAGGTGTTACTACAATTAACTTGTTGACTAAAGGCTTGCAAAATAGTGAAGTAATCAATTATCAGTAGGTGAGCAGACCTGATTTCAGCAGTGTAGACAATGGAGGAGTCACTAAGTGACCTCAGTAATGTACATGAGGCAATTGTAGTCCTTCTTCATGTTTTGCTAAGTCTGGGAGGACTGGAAGTTGGCTATTGAGAGAATGCATCATCCAGACCACAGTCATCACAAGTTCTGCTTGCAAAGTCCTTTGTATTCTGGGATGCAGGTGTGAACTTGAATTCTTCCCCTATTCAGCACCTTGGAAGACAACTGGAAGAATATATAAGTAACTATTGGAATTATTGAGAATAGAGAAATGAAAGCCTTAGTGTTACAAGCCTCAAAATGGAGTATGAATTGAGAAGGGTGAAGTGGATATTTTGGTTTTTGTTTGGGCAGGGTTTTTTGTCTTCATGACATTTGGTTCTTTGAGAAAAGGCACGAGAAAGTCTTGTGTATAGGAGGACCAATGAATATAATGGTCAATGACAGTCAGAACTTGGGAATTATAGAAAGCTATTTGACATGAGCATCTGCTCAAAAATGTTAATTGAGGAAAGAAATTGAGAACTGCACTGAATGTGTTTCTGCTTGCCTCTGTGTTTAGGGTAAAATTGTAGCCCAGGGTAAGCTTCTGCTCCAGGACACATTCTTGGTTACAGACCAGGATGCAGGACTTCTGCCACGCTGCAAGGAGAGACGGGTCTTCCTGTTTGAGCAGATTGTCATTTTCAGTGAGCTGCTAGATAAAAAGAAAGGTTTCTCCATGCCCGGATTCTTGTTTAAAAACAGTATCAAGGTAACTGTTGTGTGTGAGTCTTTGTGTCCCCTGCACAAACTCTGCTGAGGTAACAGTTTCTCGTTCTGTGGGGAGTCACTAGAGACATCTACATGTGCAATCACAGAGCACAGTGAGGTGTCAGGTTATTTCCTGAAGTTACTTCTACCAAATTTGTTCTCACTCTGATGATAAATGGAAATCTTGGGATCCCAGTACTCTGATGCTTTCTGCATGAAGCATTTCAAAGGCAGTGTTCTTACACAAAGCTGGACAAGCATTCACAAAGAATTTAGTTTTCAGCTCTGTGCTGTGTATGCACCACATTACAAAGTCATTGCAAATGGAGTTAATAACTCTTTCTATATCCTTTCCGATAGCTAAATATGTAGATAACATTTGTAAATAGCATGACCTTATATATGTCAGCTCTCCCACAAAAAAAAATGTTTTTTACCACTTCAAGCTTTTCCTGAGAAAAACCTAATGATATTAGGGCCCAGCAGCTTTCCTCATGAAGTGTTTTGGGTGGACCCTGCTTCGCCTAATTCTCCTTGGTGCTTTGCCTGCCAGCTGAGCCTCCTGTTTATATCTCTGGCTAAACAGCGTAAGCCAAGGAATTGCTGTATCTATAACTGAAGCCTTTGGTGTGGGCCACTGGTAGAGCTCCCTGACAGGCTCAGCATTTTAAGTAATATGAAGGGAAAGTGAGGGATGATGGAGAACACTGGGCCATGCTGACCAGCTGGAGACTGTTCAGGCACAGTGTATCAGTAAACTGTACTAATCCTTAGTTTACTGTAATCCTCCATTTCATGATATTATTTTACTGGAGGACAGAATGGTTGTGATTTAAACTAAGATTTTAGAGGTATGTGTCTTATAAAATGCACAAAGAAATTATCTTCTGTTTTATGAAGGTGAGTTGCCTTTCCTTGGAGGAGAATGTGGACAGCGATCCATGTAAATTTGCACTAACATCAAGAACGGGCGATGTCACGGAGACCTTTATTTTGCATTCTGCCAGTCCAGGAGTCCGCCAGTTATGGATCCATGAAATTAACCAAATTTTGGAAAACCAGCGCAACTTTTTAAATGGTAAATTATTTCCTTTCATTGAAAGTTCATAATTGAATGACTTGATTCTTTCATCTGTTGTGTCTTAGATTTGAAGCATTTTGCGAGTTTTCTTTTTCCTGAGCTAATACAGAACAGTTGGGGAATATGTGCCGCATTTCTGCTCCAGAACAGATGCTAGCATTTATTATAAGAGTGGTAGTCTGAATTTACATGGTGTTCTCTTGGTGAAATTTTCCAAATGTTTTGTAGGAGTGAATCAAGATTGTCACCATACGTTGAGGTGGAGAGCCTGTGTACCCCTTTTAAGCAAAGCAAGCCTTTAAAGGCTAAACCCAAGTGGAATTTTAAGCATATTCAGAATATGTTTCGCTTGTGTTATTCTGGTGGCCATTGTTGTCACATCTTACTATGGCAACAACATTCAGATTCTGCAGAAGAAAAGTAGAAGGTGGTAGTGTCTGCTGTGACACTAGAAGGTTCTTGCTGTGTTTTTATATGTATCAGTTGTTGCCCAATATAGATTTTTTTTTTTAAGGAGTTGTAATGAATAGAACAACAGGTTGAGAATTTTGAGTCAGACCTGCTTTTTCCCAGCTTGGCTGCTCACCGACGCTGTGATCCTAGAGGAAAACCTTACTTCCTAGTTTCAGGTTCTTAATATAGGTAAATATAGCAGGTCATGAAGGTGAGATACAGAACAGTGATTCGAGGTCTACAGCATGACCAGCATGGTTAAGGAAATCTATTTGAACAGCACTCCCCTTTTTGCCAGTAAACATGTCTGTTTTAAACTGTTCCTGTTCCCTTTCCTGCCCTCTTTCCCTTGCTCGCCTCCCCTCCCGCCCCCATTGCAGCCTTGACGTCCCCAATCGAGTACCAGAGGAACCACAGCAGTGGTGGAGGCGGCAGCGGGAGCAGCAGTGGTAACAGCAGCGGCCCCAGCAGCTGTAGTGGCATCCCCAGCTCCAGCCGCAGCCGGCCATCCCGGATCCCCCAGCCTGTCAGACACCATTCCCCAGTCCTGGTCTCCTCTGCAGCCTCGGCCCAAGCAGAGGCAGACAAGATGTCAGGTATGTCCATTCACAATCACTCCCTGCCACACTACAACACCTCCTTAGAAACTGGCCTGAGCCAGCCAGACAGGCACCCTCCCAATGCAGAGCCGGATGGTCCTCAGAGAGAAGCTGAACAGATTCCCAAGATGAAAGTTATTGAAAGTCCCAGGAAGACAGCGGGAAGCATTTCTGGCTCAGCTGATGGAGCCCAGAAAGACTCACGTGGAAGCTCAGAGGACAGTCGAACAAGAAACAGCATAGGATCACTGACGCTTGGGAAGCCAAGGCCAGGAGCCATCTCACCAATGAACTCTCCTCTCTCCACGACTTTCCCTTCTCCCTTTGGCAAGGAAACCTTTCCACCCAGCAGCCCCTTGCAGAAGGGCTCCTTTTGGAGCTCCATCCCAGCATCCCCTGCCAGCCGCCCTGGCTCCTTCACTTTCCCTGGGGACAGTGACTCCCTCCAGCGGCAGGTCCACCGCCACTCTTCACACAGCAAGGACACAGACCGCATGAGCACATGCTCCTCGACCAGCGAGCAGTCAGTTCACTCCACCCAGAGTAATGGGGTAAGAGCGGAGCACCTCTGTCCTGCGAGCTCTTCTAAAACCTTTCTTTGCGTTGCCGTCATTCTCCGTACTAACTTCTGGCTCTCCAGTGCTGTACTGCTCTGAAATAATCAACTGTTCGAATATCTTCTGCACATTAAAAACCCAAGAGTGTCTACCTCTCTGTGTATGTATACATACAGACATGGCTGTGTATACAGACACAAAAGCAACTGCTAACTTTAGATGCAATTTCTGCCTCTGCTGAAAACATAGATCACTAAGCTGAAACCTACTAACTTGCTGTCCTTGCTTTTTTCGTCTCTAATTTGAAGGCACATAATTAACATGCTGAAGCGTGGCAGCCAGAGCACCTTGGGGTATGCATTGCGCCAGCACTTAAACCTGACTTCAAGATTTTGGCAGATTGCCTTGGGGCTTTTTTCCCTTTCACGCACAAATTCGCCACCATTGTCCTGTTGAGTTTTAACTTCGTGGAGACAACTACGGTCCCTGGGCTGCTTGATATTTAATTTTTAATTTTCCCTCCCTCTCCTTTCAGCCTTAGTTGTTGTACAACATTCTCTTTTTAAATCCATTGTTTGATCAAGGAAGCTTTCTGCAATCCACTCAAAATAGGCCAACAAAACCTAGCTAAAATAATCTTCCTTCTTCTACAATCAAAACGAATACCGGCTCCACTTGCCTTTTCTCCTTTGTAAGAAGAACTGGTGTAGGGGATCTAGAGATTCAGTCTCTTAGTATGCACTTGGCGTGTTTGTGTGGAAATCTGGGGTGTCAACAGAATCTACGTTATCTGTAATAATCTCCACCAGGAAAGCAACACAGCAATCACAGGGGCATGTGCAAATATAAAGCAGAAATGTGGTGGCACTTGCCATGGATGTGGTAGGCAGGCAATGGTGCCTTTCTTTTTAAACTCACATTTGATTTTTCTCTCACTAAGCGTTGTGTTTATGAATGTTTGTTTTTCCACTCTCTCACAAATAGTATGCAATACCAGTTTTGCAAATCACCTAACTTGCTGGACCTTTTTTAAATGCATGCTTTTCTTTATAGAACTGTTTAACACACAAAGCTTTCTTGATTACTTAGTTCTTACACCTACTTTTATAATAGCTTCAGAAGAAAAAAATTATGCTTTGCATGTTTTGTATTTTGATCCCAATCTTCCTTCAGCTTTTTATTTGGTTTAGCTCTGTTTTGCGTTTATCTTCAGTCTAGCAAAATGTGATGTGATGTAATATAATGTCTGGGGTAATTCGAGTATTTTGCTCTTACTGCATAGTATGTGAATCAAGATAGTGGTATTTATATACAGAGATTTGCATAATATTAATTCAGGTTGTTCCATTAAAACAAGAGAGAGGGAAAGACAAGATGGCACTGAGTTTGCAGAACATTTGGATTTGATACTATCTCAGCAAAGACAACCTTGGTTATTTTTATCTCTCTGTAAAATGTAATCATGGAATGCATGCCTTCTGCTTCACAACTATGTGTCTTTTACTTTGGTAATTGAAATGGGCCATAAGTCCTCATTTATAACAATCAGTAGGATGTCACACCACATAGAACAAGGTAGAGAAGATGGGTTGTAAGGTTTATTTTGATTTGACCATTTGTGTGTGTATATTTACATGTGTGTATGGTTATGGTCAATTACTTATGGAAAAGTTACTTCTAAGAAGAAGAAAAAGGAATAGGTTTTGCTAGTTGAGGAATATGGGAGGAATTTTTTATATTTTGTTTGTAGATCCTCCTTTAATGCCATAGTTGAGGTCAGTGGTGACGAGCAGAACTTGCAGCAGAAAAACATTAACTGTGCAAGAATAATTACTTCCTTGCAAGGCAAAAGAGAAGGCTGTCTTTCTATGGCGAGAGTGAATGCTGGTATAAACACATTCTCAACAACACTGGTCACTTAGCAGTTACCAGACACTTGTTTATTTAACAGATTTAACTGTCCTTGTTGAAAATAAGAACTATTCAGAGTCTAGTATGATCCTTCAAGACTTAAATGTTAAAAAGAAATGTTATATTACAGAAAGGCCAATCTTTCAGTTACACAAATTCTGCTGCTTGCTAAGAAACAGTATGTTCAGGACTAGTGGTGGAGCAAGGTTTAGGGCTTGAGTTGATATTGCAACTTCCCTTCATCTCCTCCTATAAGTCTAACTGAAGGAGTTAATAAAAGCAGCTTTTCTCTCAATAGAGTTGCTTTTCATCTAGGTAGAAGAATATATCAAGCTGTAACCTTAATTTGAATAATGATTGGAAATGAAACCATTTTGTTTGGTTCAGCTATTCCCAGTTTGCCTGAATCATGGAAAGGGCTTGCTAATACAAAAGGCCATGCAAACAGTCCTCTGAACTAGAAAAAATGAATTCTTCCACTGGAAATGCAGCATCTGAAATTAATGTAAATATTCTTTAGGTGAGGTACAATCCACGATGAGATCTTTCTGAAGCAGTGTTTGCTTCATCATCCTAATAATGCAGAAAACCAGACTTGGATCACCCAGCTGAATATAACAGTCCAGCTAGAATAAAATGTACAGTCACTGGAAACCCAAGCATTAATGTGCTGAACATGCAGTGAATGAGTAATCTAAAACTGTTCCTTTCCAAATGTCCTGATTTGTCAGCCAGAGTACTCATAGGGAAGCACAGGCACAGAAGATCAAATGACTTGTTAAAGGCCATTAGCAGATTAGGAGAGAACATGGTTTTCAGGGCTACCCGTGTAGCATGCTGTGCACTGACCCCTGCTGCAACTCCACAACACTGAGGGGAAAAATATTGGACAGTTTTGAGAAAAAAGATGATACTGTTTTAATCCTGTGTGCCAAGCTTTCTACTTGCTCCTAGCACATACGTGGTGCTAACATGTGGTTATGCTCTAGAAGCAGCAGGAGTCTCCAGCTCCACCTGAGTACTAATTGCCTTCTTCAGGTCAGCTACTACTGAGCAATAGTGAGCCCTCACTGGTAGCGAGAGACCTGAAACAGTCTGAAGTAAGAATGTAGACAAAAGACAGGCACACACATACATACCTCGTGCCACATCATTAATGGTCCATCCACTTTGTTTTTAATGTGTTTCAAGAAGGAAAGAACTTACTGAGGGAGTAGATTGTGTAATCTGGTAATAGATTTCACACTTCCATTTATTATACCTCATATGCAGAATACATGCAAATGAAAAAAAAAGTCTTCTAAAAATAAT
>JAWWLZ010000082.1:76014181-76029769 GCA_035041345.1 Poliocrania exsul | reverse complement strand
TGCTGTGGTCTTACATAGCTTATTGCTGTTGCTGCCCTGGAGCACAGGGAAAACTTAAGTCCTTTTTAGTTTCCTCCCACCCTTATTCTCCCAGGTTCTGATGTCTCCAAAGTAGTGGTAAAGTGTGTCTTTTGTGCTGAAGGAAAAAGCTCCCTCTTACAGGAGGCAAATGCTCTGAAAGTACAAATGATAGATCAGCTGATACTTGCTGGGAGTCAGGGATGGAAACGAACTTTTCAGAAAGAACCATGATGGATGTTTGTCTTGATACAGCTTCTCATAACTTGAAGGAGGTAAAGGAAGCAGGAGGAAACAGGGAGAGCACTTGATTTTTCAAACAAAATGAAACCTGGGACGTGCTGAGACAGTGTCAGTGAGGATGTTTTTCTAATAATCTGTGGGACATTCCAAGGTACTTGAACACAAAGTGCTCACATTCTGGTAGACACTTCTGATATGACAGGGACAGAGTAATGTTTGTCCAGAGAGAGATAAGGGCTGGAGGATAAGAAACATAAACAGTATCAACCTGACTTCATCTGATTTTCATAGCTTAAGGTTTGCAAAATAATTGTGAAGTTAATGGATGCTGTTGTGTTTCCCAGTGACTTAGGAGAGGCTTCGCTGAAGATCGTTGGCGTCACTGCAGAGGACGATGGTATCTATACGTGTATAGCTGCAAACGATATGGGTTCGGTTTCATCCTCCGCCAGTCTACGAGTTTTAGGTAGGGCTGGCTCTCTGCTCTTTTCCTTAAAATGTAATTACATTCAAAGTGTCTGGCACCTACAGAACAGTAAAAAGAAAAGCTCGGCTCTTGGGCATGCCTTTGTTAAAGGAGTATCATAACAAGCCTTTTTCTTATTTTATTGCTTGTTTTAGCAGGAATAGATGAAGTTTTAGGATGCAACTGATAAGAGGTTCAAATGTACTGACACAGTAATGTCAACATGCATTTACTTTGTCAGAACTAGTTCAAACATACTAATAAAATCATATTTTATCATCAGCATTCTTAATGTAGTCCCAATGAATGTTACTATGCTAACATATAGAGATAAGAAAAGAGTAGCATTACTCTGTATTTAAATTCTCCTTTTCTAGAGTTGTAAAGCCACAATGTTCAGGAGAACATATAATGAGTTCTTGTCTTTGCATCATTGATCTACAGTTAAATTGCATTATTTCAGTACCCAAAGTGAAGTGACCTGAATGTTTGTGAGGGAACCAAAAAAACCCCGCAAAGATGAAAAATGCCAGTGTTTTGGAGACAGACTGCAAAGGGGAAAAACTATTTGTACTTGATGTGTTTGATGACATAATGATAATTTTTGGTGCATGTTTGTATAGTCAGTTATTCTCTTAAGTGTTCAAGACAGGGAAGACACAGAGAGACAGCAGGATAGCAGGCTTTCTTACATGCAGTTTCTAATAATTGATGCCAACTGGTCCTTTAGTCCATTGAGAGGCCCATATATTTATGCCTTGGTGAGAATTAATTCATAGATTTTAGCTGCAATGGCTCTGTCTCAAATTGACTCATATAAAAGAAAATACAATATGAAGTGCTGTTCTCTGTACATCTGTCCCAACTGAGATGGAGACTTTTACAGTTGTCCCGAACCTCTCCAAAGTAAATACTTTCTTCACTTTTTTTCCCAAAGAATTCTGCCATTTTGTGAAATCTGTGAAAGATGTGTCCCTTCCAAATGTCATCTGAAATTTTGGGGGGGGGGGATTAATTCAGTGCCATCACTTTGAGCTCTGCCTATTGGCAGCCACAGTATAAGTGCCTTACTGCCAACATATTAAGGTGGTGATTATTCCAGGCACTTCCTGCTCACTGGCCCAAGACAGACAGCAGTTAAGCCCAAGGATGAGTGTGCTGCAATATATAAAGGAGGCACAAAGTTACACTAATGTTTTGTGAAAAACAGAGTTGCTTTTTAACGTAGCTGTTACACTTCCTGGTCACCATTGTTTTTGCAGTGGCAGGTGTACTGTTGATTATGAGTTATAATGTAAGATTCCTTATCTTTTTACTGTTTCCTTCAACTTGCCAAGGATGCTCATTCCTGTACAGACAGTTCTCACTGTACCTGAATTAGCTCCACTACCTGGGTGCCTTGGCCGGGCTGCTTGGGTGTGTAATGCAGTTTGTGTTGCTGCCACCCTGTGTCATCCTGTCCCTGTGGGGATTAACAGGATGCAGTGATTCCCCTCATAGTATCTCAGCCAAGGAAACTTTCCACTCAGGGCAGTAAAAAGCTCCTGGTGGATAAGAATCAGTGTGAAACTGTGGGCTTTAAGGAACTATTGTAAACAGTGTCCTTCCAACACCAGTACAGAAGCCTAAAACTATTTGACCAGAATCAAGAGTCACAGAAGTCTTGTAGTCTAAACTGCTATGTTTCAACTACAGTCTTTGGTCTTACTGACCTTGTCCAAAAGCAAGGGTTCACTTTTCCATCACAACTAAAACAGAACTTAGTATGTCTTGATTACTCTGCAACTAGACTCCAAAAGACAGGCAGCTGTATTTTGTTAGCCCTTCTACTAAGCTCTACCAATACTTTTATGAAGAAGTTCTGGCCCCAGTTTTAATACCCTTTATTTCCCCTGTCCCTAAAAGCAAAATGAAAACTCTAAAGCTGTAGCACAAAGTAAGGTTTCAACTTCAAACTTTGGAAGTATTTTTTAGTCCTTCAGACTTGAACTGACTTGCCATTTGATTGCAGTCAATTCTTGTGCAAAGAAATAAGTTCTTATGTGCCTTCTGTTGCCATAGCAGTCTTTAAAAAACATCAATGAAGTAGTCAATTACAGAAATAATTTTCTTTCTGAGCCACAAGAGGATGGAAAATGAGGCTATGAGTTGTTTTTCAATATGGACACATGCAGCTTCAAAAGAAAAATTATAGGAGCCAGTCTGAGGCAAATTCTTCCTGAAATCTATTCCCAAACAGGATATGAAAGCCAAATATTTCTCCTTCTGCAAACATCTGAAACAGTACATTGGTTATAATGACAACAGTTTAGTTCTAAGATCTGAGTATAATAAATCTTGGATATACTGTCCTTCTCTTTTTTTTAATTTTTTTCTCACTAGGTCCTGGAAGTGATGGGATCATGGTAATCTGGAAAGACAACTTTGATTCCCACTACAGTGAAGTGGCTGAGCTTGGCAGGTGTGTTCTGTATGCTGATCTCCAAACCTGTCTGTGTCAAAATACTGCCTTCTCTTTCAAAAATTAAATTCTTCTTGAAAAATACTTGTTGTATGAGCCTAAAAGGCCAGCATTGCATTGGATTAAATAGAAATAAGGAAGGAAAAGTTTTACCAGCACTAGATGGCACTGCATAAACAATGTAGTTAGACTGAGGTGGTATCATATATTAAGGAATTATTTTTTAGGTGTGCCTTACAGTGACTGACACTGCTTCTGCAGAGAAACTCTCCTGAACTTTTTTATTTAGGTTATCAAAATTAAGGACATAAAAAAGTCTGAAAATGGGCAAAATAAGTCACATAGAAAATACAGTTGTCCAACTTCATGGTGACTTTTGAAAGGTGAATATTGCTCTGACTTGAGTACTCTGAAATTGGAATAAAACAGATCTGTGTCAGGTTTATACAGAAACAGTTTGTATTAGATGCATGCTCTGAAAACTCTTCTATCCAGAAACTGCTCTGTAAGGGTAGCTTGTTAGTGGTCTAAAATTAGATTCTCTTTCAGTGTATCTTTCAAGGAAAAGTATGTCCTTATTGCATCTCTTGGTTAATTCTTTCCTTTCAATATTGTATTCCAGGGGCAGATTTTCTGTCGTTAAGAAGTGTGACCAGAAGGGAACCAAGCGAGCAGTAGCCACTAAGTTTGTGAATAAGAAGTTGATGAAACGAGACCAGGTTACCCATGAACTTGGAGTCATGCAGAATCTCCAGCATCCCCAGCTCATTGGCCTCCTTGATACCTTTGAGACCTCCACCAGCTACATACTAGTGTTAGAAATGTGTGTGGATTCTTAACATTATCTGTAAAATGCAGAGTTTCTGGGCATTTATAGTGGTTTGTGTATAAAGAGCTCTAAGATTTCACATAAGTTTGAAAGCACCTAAGTAAAATATTGCAGTTATCTAACACCATTACTAAAATGTTTAGTTTATTACTCAGAAGGAAACAAGTTGAGCTATTAACCTGATATGTGATGACTATCTTAGTCTGAAGGTCCAGCAGTTGTTTGGAATCCAGTGGCTGCACAAGTGAATTAAGAATGTCGTGACCTGGTAGCTTGATATGAAATCTCCTCTTCCTACCCTAGTCCTCTGTCTTCTAGGTGCTGCAGGCTACAGTTATTCCTGTAGCCTGTTAGGTTTTTCTTTTGGTTCTGATACATGGATTAATCCAAAATATAACCCTTGTAATACTAACAGGGCTGACCAGGGTCGCCTTTTAGACTACGTTGTGCGATGGGGAAACCTCACAGAAGGGAAGATCAGACTCTACCTGGGAGAGATTCTGGAAGCTGTGCAGTATCTTCATAACTGCAGAATAGCACATTTGGACCTAAAGGTGAGGTGTGAATGGGGTTTCTGGCAGTGTGCATCATTCCAGGCATAAAAATCATCCTCCTCTAGGAAACTCACAACTGGGAATGTAGAACTGTGTATTGCTTTCAGACTGTATGAAGGATGTGGCTTGGGGCTCCATCCCCAAATGCTTTAGATCACTCATAGCCAGCAAAGCACAAACTTCCATTTCCCTGTGCCTTCTCCTTATAGCTTACTGGCCCTGTGTTGGGCTTTGTGCTGGAAATAATTGCTGACAGGAACAGTTTTGTCTTATTTTTATTTATTTGTTTATTACTTGTGTGATACTCTTGCAGCAGAAATGAATTTCTTTTTCAAGAAGCATGGAGCTGGTTGTGAAAGAGACTGCTTTTCCTCTCTTGCTGGAAATACGTTTCTCATCTGTGCACTTTAAAGGCTGTGATATCTGCATGAATGGTACCTTTTTGGGCCTTTGTTCTAGACTTGAACTTTACTTAGCCACAAAAATTTGATACATTTTAGTAGGAAAAGCTGTATGAGAAGGTCTTAATGTAAATATTCATTAAACTTACTCTTTACACTTTTCTTCAACTGTATATAAATAACAAGGAATTTTAGCATTGACAAGTTGTCTGTGTAGGCATAGTCTCTTTGGAGAAGTGAAGTCATGGTGAGAAAAAGCAAGAAAAGCCTGAATCTTCCCTCCATGTACTTCTGTTTTTCAAGCAGAACCAGTTTGGGGTCTTCATACCATGGAGACCCAAAATTTAATTTTTTTTCCAGTGATATACAGAGGTCACCAATACTAATTCTGGTCTCAGGGTACATACAGATGAACTAATTAAAAACTATTTGTAGGTAAGTCTTACTTTGCACAGGTTACAGGTGCAGCAGCAGTAGCTTCAGATATAAACTAGAAATAATTCCACTTCCAGCTCATCAGTAGTGGTGCAGTTCTCTTGAAGTCATGTGCATCCAACAGGATCTTCTGCCATAGTCTCCTAACAGTGCTTGTCTTCCATCTGTACAGCTGCATTACATTAAAGAATTGCCAAGTAAAGCTGAATTCTGTTCAAAGCATTATGCAAATACTAACAAGGTCTTCCAGTCTTCAAATGCAAGGGTTTTGTTGTCTCTATCACAAAACAGATAGATCAGTTGCTTTATTCACCCCTCTATTTGTAATTGATATTCTTTAAGTGTAAGTTCCCAAACACAGGTTCCTGTCAAACTTTGCAAAGCTGCTATCATGAACAACTGCAGTTATTATCTGCCAGAACTGTATTTCCTGCAAAAATTACCATGCCAGCAGCTAAAGCACATTCATTGCATGCTGTAGTAGGCAACAACCTGCCTGTGAGTTGGTCTGAGGGAAGCCTTGTAAGACTCTGCCTCAGAGCTTTGCAGAGCTGGCCTTCGGTGGTAATCCTTGTAGCCTGCAGCTGTTTGTTACCCTCTAGAGCTGACCACACTGGTTGGGAAGCTGTTATGTTGGAGCATTAAATGTGTGTTAGACTGACTTGAGAAAAGACATTTTAACTTTTGCTTTTATGTTTTCTAGCCTGAAAATATTTTGGTGGACCAGAGTTCCACTAAGCCAATGATAAAACTGGCTGACTTTGGAGACGCAGTCCAGCTCAATACCACGTATTATATCCACCAGCTACTTGGAAACCCAGAGTTTGCAGCTCCTGAAATTATTCTTGGAAATCCTGTTTCCCTCACTTCAGATGTTTGGAGCATTGGAGTGCTCACATATGTCCTTCTTAGTGGTGTCTCTCCTTTCCTGGATGAAAGTGTAGAGGAAACTTGCCTGAATATTTGCCGCTTAGACTTTAGTTTCCCAGATGACTACTTCAAAGGAGTTAGCCAGAAGGCCAAAGATTTTGTATGCTTCCTACTTCAGGATGACCCAGCTAAGCGTCCCTCGGCTGCACTGGCCCTCCAGGAGCAATGGCTGCAGCTGGGGAATAGCAAAAGTGCTGACAGCATTGATATATCCAGACTGACTTCCTTCATTGAGCGGCGAAAACACCAGAATGATGTTCGACCCATCCGTAGCATTAAAAACTTCTTACAGAGCAGGCTCTTGCCAAGAGTTTGACCTTGCTTGAAGTTCTCTCTCATTCTCTTTCACCTGCCAATCAATCAGACTGGAGATGGACTCCTCCTGCCAATCAATCAGACTGGAGATAGACTCCTTCTGCCAATCAGCTGTTGACTTGAATTTTGAGGACAGCAAACCCCAAGCCAACCAGCTGCTAGCGAATGTTCGTGTGCAAATGCATTCCACAGAGACCCGCGCGGGGCAGCGTGGGGGACTGGTGATGCAGACTTCACGGGGGTGGAGGACAATAGCACTGTACTCTGCAAAAAGCAGTCACAAGTGATACAGTAACAGTATTTTATTCAGGTTTCTGCAAAAAAAAAAAAATAGTTTTTTTAATAAACAAGAGTTGAATTTTGCAAGTGAACTTAGCTACCGTTTTCAAGATTTATTCAAGAAAGAAATGCCTATGTTCAAAGCACTGGTGTTAAACAAAAATCAAATCATGCCTGGAGAAGACTCACCAAAATGGCTGCCCATTGGTACGGCCTTCATTTATAACATCTGGTTTTCACTTGGTCCTAGAGCTTTCCAGTTGCCTCGCCTGTATGTATCTCACCTAGCAGTGCACTGAGATCAGACTCTGCTTTTAAGTGCATCCAACCTCAAAAGTTTTTGCATACAAATAGAATGAAATGTTTTGCTCTGATAAAATGTAGGCCTTACTTGTATATAGACTGTTACCTGCCTTTGGTCTGTAATTTTTTTCCCCTCCTCCTCTTATCCATTTTTCCCCCCCTCCTTCCTAAATGGTGGTACACCACTGTGCGGGTCTTCAGTTTGGGTCAGTACTCACTGTCCCCCTAGAAAAGGACTTTGGGTTGGTGCCCAACTTGCTGACCCAATTGTCAAGCAGTATACAGCAGGATGAAATACTGTAAATGCACTCATTTGGGATTTTGTTTTCTTTCATATCATGTGCAATGTTGTGGCTTTAACATTTTATGCAACTATTTATGAGGACCTCTGTTGTAACTGTAATAAATATATAGAAAAAGCACATACTTAGTACGGCGAGCTTTATGGCTTTGTTTGTGTGACTGAGGGTTCTGGGTGGGCAGAGGTGGGTGTGTTGTACCACACTGTCATCACTAGTTTAAGGTGAGGGTTAGCATAGAATTTAGTCAAGACTAGTCAGTTTTAAGGATTGTTAAAAAAGAATAAGAAGAGAGAGAGAGATTCATATCCCAAATGTCAAGAAGTAGGGTGACCCTTTTTAAAATTTATTATTATATTTAAAATGCCAAAGTCTGACTCTCCCCACATCAGTCTCAAATTTTACTGCTTTTTCCAATTTTCAGATCTGTGTTTACTTCTTTCTGTGAAATGAACAAATGAATTTTGTGCTCTTTGGTGATGAATGCTTTCAGAAAGTAGCGGTCAGATGAGGAGAATTGGACACGTAATGTAATTGTCTTAGTAACTGTTTTTAAGGTTGAAGTAATATTAACGTGAGCTATTTAAAAAGACAGAGATGGTCTTCTGTGCATCACTGAGTTCATATGGGTGTGTTGTCATCTATGTTTGTGTGAAATGCCATGTTTAAGGAAACCAAGCCGACATCCCACGATAGTTAGATATATGGGTCTTAAGCCATAACCTAGCTTGGGTTAGTTTTGAGCTTTGTGGCTTCCACTGTATCCTATTTATTCTTTTTGTTTGTTTGTTTTTTGGGTTTTTTGTAAAGTTGTACAGAAACTTTTTAAAAGAAAACAACTGACTTCAAAACTGGATGTGTATTCATACCAACCTCATATTATGTTTGTGTATTATTTTCCTTTATTGTTTTAGTCGAATTTTTTGCTTTATTTTGCATGTATATTTCTTTGTACAGTGATGTTACATGTTTACACAGTATGACATGATGTAAATATTTTATTTTGCCATCAGTTACTTTGAAAAAAATTAAACATATTTGACATAATTGTCTTGATCTCTTGCTTTAAGGAGTTTGACAGTTTAGGTTTGGCTATATTTTAATTGGGCTCTGTATTTTAAGAGAAAAAAAAAGTCTGTTATTGCTATAAAATTCATTTTAAATTGCAACGATGTTTCTTTCCTTCATGCCTTACAAAATAATATTTGCCTTTGCTCTGTGTGTTGAGTGCTTTGTAGTGTCATGAATGCTTTTATATAAAACATGCATAACTCTCTAACTGTGGAAATTCATTATAGTCTTTATCAGCTAATAAATTCTGACCTGCAGTTTTCTACCAGATGTTCCTGTTTAAAGACCGAAGGATCATATTTCAGTTTAATATTAAGCTGGGGAACCGATTTCCCACATCTTTTAGGCATCCTGATGTATTATGAAGAAAAGTTACTTTCAGCTGTAAAGATCTGGGATTTGCAACTAAACTCTTGAAGCAGAAAAGTTTTTCTGTGTGTATATTTATCTCCTTCCCTTTTCTTCTATTGGTAAACATTTGTGACTAGAAGTGAAAGGTCAGGGAACAATACAGAGTGTTTATGCTTGTTGCTGCATTGTATACATGATTATTTTTTTTCCTCTGCTATTTGCCAAGTGATGAAATGGTCCCTTTATTCCTCAGAATTTACTTATTGAGAGAGACGTTTTACTTTGAGAGAGACAGGGAGTATTCAGGAAGGATGTATTGACAAGGAAGAGTCACTGGAAGCTTCTTATGACAGGGAAGTAGATGGCCACATGCTGCATGGAAGAGTTTGTATCCTTCAGTTCTCCAAAATGGTTCTTAGCTGAAGGTATCTGGAGAAAAGTTACCCAAGTGCTATACAGACAAATAATGCCCTTCCAGCTGTTTCAAGTAGCAGAGATGGTTTCCTCCACTTGTATGTAAACAGCAGTGTACTGTTTCTGGCCCCCTCCATGAGCCCTGTTACTTGAGACAGCCAACATCTTTTGACAGAGAGCAGTTTTGCACAAAAACCTGCTGTTTGGTGCAAGAACTTCCAGCTGAAGGAAGCTCAAATGATAAGCTTGAGATCTTCAATTTGGATTCAGAGCATTTGAAGTGATAATACAAGGCCCTTTTCTTTTGCTGGCTTTTGTAGCTGAGGCTCCAAATGCTGCTTGGACTCAGTTGGGCACAATTCTTGCTGACTGTCTTGCACACCACAAACCAGCACTGCAGGCTGATAGAGAGTGGAGACCAAAAGCATGGATGAGAGCAGCTGGTGTGAGCTCCTTGTGGGAACAGTGACTGCCATTCCGTATGCTCTGCAATATTGTAGCTGAAAGGGAGGGACATAGCCAGAGACATTCAAGAGAAGACTGTGTCTAAGTGCTTCCTTTTGATAACATGCCCAAATCACTTTTATTGATAGTTTAGGAGGAGGTTGCCAGACTTTAAAGTCAATGTGTAAGTCAGTACATTTCAAGTTGAGTTTGGGAGTGCAGGAGTTCTCAGTTGCATGTTTGATGAACACAGATTAACTTGAACACCATTGTGCAACTGCTAAGCAGAAAGCCTGGCTAGAGAAGATTTCCATGGTCAGGGAGGCAGCCTACATTGTCTTCCTAATGGGCAGAGGCCTAGCTTGTTTTATATTCATGTTGACTATAAGTCATCCTCATTCTCAGATGGGACTATTAATGTGTTGCTGAATGGAATCAAAAATAATTGGTTTTTTTGTACTCCAAATCCAAAAGTATGTTCAGGCCAGAGCACAACGGAGATCCTCCAGAATGACACAGCTTGAAAAGATTTCAGTAACCATGCAAACCTGACTGGTAGTAGAAGATGGCCAAAAATATAATGGGATGTTCTGTGCATGTAACATTCTGCATGACACTGCCAGGAAACATTAAAACCCCAACACAGAGTGTATCAGTGTAGGACTAAATGAAGAGGAGGGGCTGATGAGTGAGAAATCAGTATAACCAAGGATGGCTGACTTGAGGTTGAGCCCCGTGGTTCCCAAAGATCTTAAGAGAAATGAAGACAGGAATATACTTACTTAACTGCCAGCTATGGGTAGTGAAATCTGTGAGTAGCTGGTATTTGGTGAAGTATTTGGACAGCCAGTCTTTGCTGCAAACAGCAGTGTATCTGTGTGCTAGGGATTTGTGTAGGGAGTATTACCATGCCTGCTCCAGTCCAGAAGATGAGCTAAGCCTTATGTACCTTTTCCATGTATGTACAGACTCAGTGTAGGGGTGTTACAAATTTCTCTGCTGTAGGGATTCAGGTGCATGTGGAGGTAGGTAGAACCAGGTAAGAACAACCTTCTGGATGTGTTTAAACCAGCTCTGGGTATTGTGTTTTGATCAGAATCATTGCTTTATCCCTCAGGCACATAACTTCTGAATTTCTTTATGCCTGAAATTAAATCTTGGTGGAGGGTAACAGGTTTTGCATCTGTAGAGGTTGTGCTCCCAATACTTTCTGCACATTCATATCAGCTCCAGCAGTCAAGACAAAAGTTTCTTTCTGTGTGCACTATAATGCAAGGCTATGATCACCTCTCATTGCTGCAAAGCAGCTGGTGCCCACTGTTCTCTTTCCTTCCTGGCAAGTAAAGACAGATATCCAGCACCTCAGGCTTCACATGTCTGGTGGTCCCCTCAGCATTTCCCACGTAACTGCAGTCAGTGATCCTCAGTGCCATGCCATAACACTGAGCATGAACACAATAAGATCTCCCAATGCACTGCCCTGCCACAGGGACTAGGAGCCTGATGTGTAGAAGCAGAACACACTTCTCTCACAATGTCTTTGTCCTCAAAACAGGAACCCTTCCCATCTCCTCTAATTCACTCCCCTTAGCCCTACCCAAAAGGCTTTAGGAGAATGAGGGTGGAGGGGCAGTTGAGAATATTGAGTAAAGCAGTCTGATCTCCCCCTAGTTAATGTCAGGAGAGCCAACACCAAGTCTACTAATAATAAATTCCCATCAGCCAATCTATGCCTTCCAGGAAAAGAAGCCATTATGAGCCCTAGTATGAAAGAAGAGCATCAAGCTTCCAGTTTTCTTCACTGGTTGTAGCTTAAAGTGATGAAATGGGCTAGAAATACATCTGAGGTTTAATACATGAACTCTTGGAGCTATCTGCTGGAAAGATGATACTTTCATTGTCATGAGCAGTAATCTGAAAGCTGCTTTTTTCATGACTTTTCATCTTAACACATGCATTCTCTTCTTGACTGCTGGAGGGCCTTCATCTTTGTTGTTTGAGGAAATGTGTAGATGAGGTCCTTGAGACTGCATCAGTTGCAGCTTTAGATTCCATCATTATGCCTGTGGTAATGTATTGGTTCTCACTGCTCAAAATTTCTGGGTTTCTGAAGGAAAGTATCTTCTATCCAAAGAGGACAAATATATTGAACTACAGATCTTAACACCAAAGCAATACTTCAATCTCTGCAGAGTGAATTTTCAGCTCCCAGAAGACATTCTGTCCGTTACTGTCCCAGTGTGTTCTCTTCTGTCATACTCAGTGGTCTTCCTACAAAATTAGGACTTTCCAACTTAAGTCCATCGACATTTGCTTAATACATTATTGGTTTAGAATAGCATAAACCATTGGTAGCCATAACTTTGTGTAGGAGCAGGTTATGCAGCTGAACTCTATTTGTGTCAAGAATCCACTGACATCTTCCTCTGATATCTCTGAAGCTTTGTTTTAGAAAAGACAACAATCAGTTCATCTCTCCAGCTTTTGTGCCCTACCTTTGTTTTTGCCCTTTTCTACCTTAGTTTTCATTCAGTGATATGTTTATCAGGCTAAAGAGTACCAGTCTGTTTATTCTGTGTGAGGAAGCTATTTATCATCTTAATTGTCTTTCTCTGAGCCTTCCCTGGGTCCAAGTTGTTTATTTTCTGTGATGGAAGGGGCAAGGCTTTGGTGGTGCATTTCCCCCCCCAAGAAAAACCCTCATACAATATTTCTGATACAGGTGCATCATAAGTTACACAGCTGGAAAATGGCACTTTGTTCTCTTTTCAAAAAAATTCCAAGAGTTTGACTTCTTTTGAACTGATCCTTTGTAGAGTAATAAATCCTGCTCTCATATTCCCACGCTGAGCTGCAATGATTTGTTTAGAGCCCAGGACTACACATGTGAAACTTGGATCTCCCTTTCAGCACGTCCCCCATGAACAAAAATTTTCTTTTGTTGGATTTTTCTCAGCCACTTTACTTCCTAGACAAAGCTGAGTTATTACAATTGCCTTAGGGAGCAGTTGTTCTGATGGAACTGAGTATGGAGGTCTCATACTAAACACATAGAAGCTGACTATTGCTGCCTCCTTTCTATTAGTCACCCAGCCTTGCTTCCCTGACTTTTTCAAAAACTTCTTTTTCAGGACTTTTCTTGCCAGCTGCTGGAACCATCAAACTCATTTTCTCTTGTCCTGAGGGAGGAAACTGTAACCTGCCTCAGACTTCATTAAGCTGCAACTCTGCATTTTCAAATGAAATGTCAAACACAGATTTTAGTGAGGCAAGAACTTCCCCAAAGGGATTTATTTGGGTCTCAAGCAGGAGGTTTGTTTCTCCACTGAAATGATGCATCAGGAGTAACTCAAACATTACTTGCAGAAATTCCACATTAAGATTCCTGAAGATTCAACTGGCATTAGTCAACACCAGGAATTCACTTAGCACACCCTGAACTCAGTCTCTGTGAGGGTTTGAAATCCCAAGGGTTGTTCCCAATACTGAGGAGGAGCTGGCAGCAGCTGAAATCTTTTCCTTTTGTACCATTGGGAATCTGCCTAATCACTTCTGGTCAAGTAACAATATACATCACATGTCTCACCTGGTTTTACATACCTTGCCTGTATGTTGCTGAAAACCAAAGCATCCTTTGAGATGGATGGTTCTTCAAGATCTCAGATTTTTCCTTCAGTAATGCCAAAATTCACCGAGTATTTGTGGAATGATGATGTTTAATTTGCCATCTCTCAAGACTGATGGTGAAAGAGTACTTCCTTCTTTGGTGATGGAGTGCCCTCCTGGGACTTAAAGGGTTCTGGATGCTTTGCTTGCCAGGAAAACTCAAAGTTGGGAATCTGTTAGCACAGTCCCAGTTACTGGAGTTAATGTATCCATTGGTTTGTTCTGATTTTGTTGCTGTTGTAACTTCAGATGCCAGTGGGCAGCCCTGGCTAGTGCACACCTGGAAAAAGAATGTCATGATATATCACAAAGCATGAAGGGGAGACTTCTAGGATGGGCCATCCTGAAGGGAACTTGATCACCATCAAAATGTGCCTGAATGTCAAAATTATACAGTGCTCATGCAGTTGCATGGAGGTCTAGACTCATTTTTTTCCAAGGATCCTTCACAAAGAAAAGCAGGGTGTAAATCTGGCTACTGTCTCTGAATTACAGCTGGGGATCTTACTCTGCTTTGCAGACCTGCTTGCAAAGAACATAAAGCCTGCTGTTGTACTTCATCCTCCTCCTCAGGTGTGCAATGGTTCTTCAGTCTAAAGTGAGTCAAGCCTTTTTCTTTCTCTTTGGATGAAGTACTAATTTTTCTAAGGGGACCTGAATTTTCACTTAATATTTAGCCATCCCTTTCTTTTTCCAAGACCTCCACCTGTTTAATAGTCTGTTATTTTTTAAAAATATAAATAAGATATTCTCTATTTGATGAAGTCTAGGTATAGTATAAGTACTTTGGTATGTGATGCAGTACAAGGTTGCAATATAGGGATCAGGTAGGAATCAGAATCTCTACTGGGGAAGTTATCTGCTTGCTGTTTCCTCTCATCCTACTCTCTAGGGAGTTTTTAAGTATGAAAATCCTAGCTGAATGCCCATTGCAGGATATGAATGAAGCAATCATCTGAGCTTGTACCAGCTTCACCTTGTAACATTCTTTTTTTCTTCCAGCAGCATGGCAGAGGTTCAGGTTTATTAACTGTTCCTTCAAATGTTTTCTTCTTCCAGGTAACTTAGTGGGATTTTTTAAGAGCTTATGCTGGAACAATGATGTGTGTTATTTCTGCCAGGAGTCAAGAAATCAATGTAATTGTTTTCTTTTCCATGTAGCACATTTCTGTGGACAAGGATTTCCTTAATAACTCACACAAAACTTCAGCTGTTACTTTGTAATGCAGGAAATCAATTTTTTCAAGGCAAACTTTGTACATAGTGAGTGCCAAAACTAAATGATGTGACCCTAGGGAAGTACTCTCACTGGTTATCTGGCGGTTTCATGGCTTGCAGCAAACCTGTCAAGGTAGATCCACAGCCTTTGCTAAAAGCATTCTTTGCTGCCACTCAAGAAACAGCAGTGAAAATTGTCCTTGTCCTCATGATTTGCAAAGTCATTGTTGGGGAGTTCCATTTCCATCAAGACACTACCCTGTGCCTTGGTTTCCATGCCTGATGTATCTGTTGCTGCTCAGTAAAAGCCTGAGATACACATTCAATTCCCATGGGAATGTGTGTGGTGTTGCCTGGATTTCTCACCCAGTGTGGGGCACGAATGGGAGCATCCACAGGAGAAAAGACTGGTCATTCCCTTGCACACTTTAAGACACTCTCCATGTGTTGCTGGGTTTCCAACTATCCTTCTGAGAGACTGTCATATGTGAGATAAGAAAGGATATGTGTCCAGTGCTAAAATACATGGACACACATGGATAGCATTGGCAGCTGCAGTGGAATGCAATGCATGCTGCAAATACTGCAGGAAGTGTGAAGGTGGAAGAGTGTATAGATTTCTTTAAGGTATGTTGACTGCATATACAATTCTTGGAGGTTCTGTTTTTCTGAATTTCAGGGGTAGCAAGCTAATGTCATGCATAAAATGGTATTTGCCCTTCCTTTGCTTTCTCTGTCAGTAGAAATACAGCAGTGATGAAGAGAGACATAGGTGGTTATTTATATGAACAAAGAAAGCAAGCCTTGTTTCCTAGGGCCTACCTCAGAGTTGAGTTATGTGGGAGTTCATGGAAAGCAGTTAAAGCTTTTCCACAGTCTGGGTTACTCATG
>JAWWLZ010000082.1:75997771-76008548 GCA_035041345.1 Poliocrania exsul | reverse complement strand
CCTTCCATCCTGTGTGCTGTCAGTTAAAGGACAGACAGTGGTGGGCACATAAGGATCTGATTGTCTGGAAGCACTTATGGCTAACAACTTTTAATTAATACAGTTAAGACCAGAAATCTTTGCATTTCTGTCTCCCTCTTCCCTTTCACGTGACACCACCCTTGTGTAAAATGGATGCAAGAAGCTGAAATGAAGAACAAGCTCCTGACTCCTCTCACTTG
Organism: Poliocrania exsul; assembly: GCA_035041345.1. Taxonomy (NCBI): domain Eukaryota; kingdom Metazoa; phylum Chordata; class Aves; order Passeriformes; family Thamnophilidae; genus Poliocrania; species Poliocrania exsul. The sequence goes on along the minus strand of JAWWLZ010000082.1, from coordinate 76,008,327 downwards.
AACTGATCATGCTTGGAGTCCAACCTGGCAGGGATGGATAAGATCTTCCAAACTGTGCCTCACTGTCTGCTTTGTGCATACCCATGGGTGACATCTGGGATATCTGCATGCCTGACAGACTGGGGGAACAACTCCTGCAGGGCCTTGGGGTCTCCAGAAATCCTGTAGACATCTAAAGCCAAATTTCACTGAGATAAAATTTCTCTTGTGGGTCCAGAGAAATTTGCTTGTATGGATATATTTGAGAAGAAACCATACAGGAACAGACAGGAACTTGCATTTTTACATTCTCAACACAGGGGATATTTTTGAAGAACATGTATGTCATTTATTTGCCAGAAAAGCAGAAATCTTAATACTGCAGTAGAAACAGCAAAATGTCAAAAGGGCTGAGATCCATTAAATTATAGAAAGAGAAATCACTGAATCCTTTGTGAGGAAGGTACTGACATCCCTTGCAAGTAGATTTCTGTCTTTCTTGGCATTAACTGCAAAGGGAGATGAGTGCTGCTTATCCTCACAGCGGGGGTTGCATATTCAGCTGAGGAGTCTCCATCACCATGGTATTTTCAGCAGCTCTCAATTTCAATCATCAAGCTTTGCTTTAGAGATGCAGAAAGCTTCTTAGTCCCCTTGCCCCTTTTTAACAGGTGGTAAAAGGATTTGCTGAAGATGCACAAGATTTTGGCAACTGCAAACCGAGATGTTCATCCTCTGAATTCCTATCCTATATCCTAATTCAAAGAAATTGATGTCGTCCTTCTTTCTGAGTTGTGAAAGATATAGTTAATATAGCATATATTAATTTGGCAGCAGGTTGTTTATACCTGCTAAATGAAGAAGCACATATATTAATTTTAGCTGTCACCATGAGAGGGTGATTCTGTTAGGAGATACAGGAAAGAAAATGGCAAATAGAACCAGGATGTTTATCTCTGCAATTCAGAGCAAGCAATCAGCCACACAAAGTGTCTTTCAGAAAGGAGCATCATCTGTTGCTGTTTCTGTTAATCTAAAAGATATCTAGATCAATAAGCTGCATTATGAGGGGGGGCATGTGCGTGCTCAAGCCCTTGTCTCTCCGTGACTTTTCCATCTGTGCTGTTACTCCTCAGTGTACAGGCTACTGCTTTCCCTTGTGGCCTTGGTTTTCACATGTGTTTCATTTTCCTGCTTGTTCCTAAGTCTCCCTCTGAGGAAAGTTTATGCTTTCCACTCATGGCATTGGATGTTTTGGGTTGGAGTGACCTTCCTCTGAAAAGAATGAGCTCCTTTCTTCCCCTTAGTGCCCCTGTTTTGCTCTTTCGGTACAAAACAAGCCATCACTGATGTCTGCTGCGGTTTAGTGGAGGTGGCAGAAAGCAGCTTGCTCCTCCTACTTCAGAAGAGAAACCCAGGGAAGGATCTTCACATCTTTTTCTCGTAGCACCCAGGCCTTAAAATGCTAGCTTGGGTTTGCTGCTATGCACTTTTGGCAGTGAAACATAAGCATTTAGTCATTGTTGCAAAGCCAGGAGAAACAGCTGAATTCTGAGTGTTTGCATGTTGATTTCTAAAGAAAAAGAAGACATAATATGGACTCTTATTCCAAGCTTGAAGTATCTGATTTAAAAGGATTGTCAAAAAGCAAGGCCCATCACAGATTTTGTAACAGGGATTTCTCTTCCCAAGGAAGTTGATCTGCACTAACAATACACATCGTGCTTCCAAAATCCAGAAAGTAGATTGCATTGATTCTGTTCCCCTTCAGTCTTCAGAAGGAAAAAGATACCTGTTGAGCACCTGCAGAGCATAGCACCTCTCCTTTCCCCACCTATCCAGCTGCAGCAGAAAGTTGTCAGCGATAAGTAAGGAGAATTGTTCCTAAAAGGGTGATTTTTCTTCCAGGTAATAGAAGAGATGGCAGGACAACTTGTTACAGCAGAACAAAAGTGACTGCATGCACTTGGGGGATGGGGACATTTGTCTCTGTAACCTTAGTCTGCTGACAGAAAGGGGGAGAGCATGAAGAAAGTAAGAAGTTGGCCTTAGAGTTCAGTAATGGAGATGAAAGTGCTTGCAAACTCCAGGGCAAACTTAGGTGGCCATCTTGTTCTCACAGCCTTCAGAGAGCTGGCTGATGTTATGACACGTGATGTTTGGGTTTCCCAGCTCCCACTGAAGCCCAAGAGCTCTCCTGCCACTGGGGAGCAGGGAAACAAGCATATCGAGCTGTGCAGACCTCCTTTGCTACATCTCTCAGAACCAGAAGGGAACACCATTGGTAGGAGAGGCTGTCTGATAACACCCACCACAGAAGTGTGGGGGTGGGCAAAGGGAATTTCCTTGTCAGCTTGTCAGTGTGATAAAAGTGTAACTAGGCAGGCATGTAAAAGCTAACTACTTAGGGAAACACAGCTATCCTGTGTTTGTGGACTCTGTCAGCCCACGTGGCCACTGCCTCCAGCATACTGAACTCATCATCTCCATTCTAGGTTTGTCTTTTTCTTCTCTCCATGAGCTTGCATAGACCTCTTAGCTGTTTCTAATACAAAAAAAACCCCAAAGGGTACATGGTGTATGTGGAGAATTTATCCTGTATTTTTTTAACTTAGTCCAGTTCCAAAGCTCAGCTGAAGCTTTCCTGCAAGGAAGGGATGCCAAAGGCTCTGGTTTGCCCTCTTCTTCCTTTTGGAACCTTTTTTTGCCTGCCACCTAATCCTGTTGGAGCAAAGACAGCAGCAGTTTCCAAAACTCCTCCATGTTCCTAGATCCCTGCCACACAGAGTGTTCAGAGCCAGCATTTTCACCATGCCCTAAGGATGCTCACTGGGCTGTGGAAGAAATGCAGATCTCAGGTAAATACTCAGGCCCAGCACAGCAGGGCTTTTCCTGCTTGGATAAAACCTAAAGAGATATTGAAGAGTTATCCAGGTGAACCAGCTATGCTTGATTGGGAAATATGGTATATGGGTTAAAGACTGTGGAAACTGCAAGAAAAGAGGAAGAGTAGGCAGTGCAGAATGTCCAGAACTGTTTCTGGCCAGGGCAAACTGACCTGCCAGACAAAAAAACCTCACAAGAAGTGCAATAGAAGAATTTAAGGTGATTAAAAGAAATTGAATGCAGAAAATAAAGTTAATTTTCACTGCCTAATTTCAACTAAACAACTTGCTTTTTTGCTTTATTAAAAAATAACCAATAAACATCAAAACAAAAAAAAACAACAACAAAACTAATGCCAAGGAAGGAAGGCAGAAGAGGGCATGTGCTGTGTTTCTTTCTTCTGTGCTACCAATTCTCTTTCCAAATTTCCCCTTGCAGAGGCACTCGTCCTGTAGCCAGCCCACAGGTTTTCCCCTTTCAGAACTAGCTTGTTCTGTGAATAGAAAATAAGCACAAAGAGACAAAAAGAATATACCTGTATGCATATAAATGGGTGAATGTGTGTATGTGTGTATATATATAGATATATACATATATACACATATATACATATATGTGTATATATATGTGTGTGTGTATATATATATATATATATACACACATGTAAACATGTTTTTAAGTGTTCACTTGCTGCCTTTGGATGCTCTCATGCTATTCATACTCCATGCCAGTGAGCATCCAAAGGCAGCAAGTGAACACTCAAAGAGAAAACTCTTTACTATTCCTCTCCTCCTTCCTCCACAATAAATGGTGAAATAAGAAGTGTCTGCAGGCTTGCAGTCGTGGGGCCCAAGGCTTGGACTGGATCAGGGAGAGCAGATTTCACCTTCAGCTCCTGAGGTGCCAACAAACAGAAAGAATAATGTAGTATAGGTAACAGTTATCTTCCCAACTCCACCTTTCCAATTTTCTTTTTTAACAAATGCTCCTGATCAAAAGGTTATAATGGAAAAAATAGCATTTTAAAACTAATTTAACAAAATAGCCTGTAATAAAAGATGTAGAAAGGGAAAATTACATTCTAGTGAAAGGGAGAATACAAGTCAGTAATTGTACTGGTTTCTTAAAACCATTTTCTGAGCAACAGTCAACAGAAGAGGAATCTGGGAGGGCAAATGGCTGCTTCTGCCTCTGAAACAAGAACTTGTGGGTATCTTCAAAGTGGGAGATTAATGAACTTAGTATTGGGATGTATCTTCCAATAGCATAATTAAGAAGCAATTAGTGGTCTTATACTGTAGAGAAACCCCTTGTCTCATTTAACTTAAAACAATGAGTGAGGAGGAAAAAGAAGAGAATCTCTCAAAGGACCCTTTGCTTATTCCTATTAAAATTCTGCATCTATGAAGTGATTTAACCATATCTGTGTAAGCTTTTATTTCACATAGCCTGGTCCTGACCTTAACAGGGAAGGGATGTTTGTGTGGATCACCTGTTTGCTCTTCACTGTCAGAATGTTCCTACAGAAAGCACATTGATTGCATGATAAGCAATGTTAAAAGCTTAGCAATTGAACACGACATTGGAGTTGAAAACAAGAGGCTGGGACTCTCTGTGGACCAGCACTAAGACAGAGACCACGTATGGCTGGTACATCACAGTTTAAAAACCACCCTGCAATCTCCATCCCACGAGAAACTTGGGAGATGTGGAGGGAGGTAGCAATGTGACCTTTAGAAATAGCTGAGTTATGCTCATTTTTTTTTTTCCTGTGGCTTGGATATGGAGAAGCACAGACAGCCTGTGTGACTTAGAAAACTTGAACGGAAATGAAACAGGAAGCCAGATCCTTTCACAGCTTGTTGATCTGTGAAGACGGGCTGAGTCTGTAGAGACCCATTTTCTAACCCCAGCAAAAGAAGTCAGGGGAGAGAAATCCAGCTGGGGGGATACTCTGGAGAGGAGATGCAGAGGCAACATGACAGAAAAGTAAGTAAGAACAGAGACCAGTTCGCTGAGCAAGAAAAGCGAAGCAGAACGAACCACTCAAAGAGAAGTGTTGGTAAGTTCATACAGCTGTGCTCTAAATTTTGGCATGTCAACAAGCTGGTGATCAGCTAGAGAAAAATCCTGTGCTGCTGATCACCAGCTGCATGGGTACGACTTTCACCTATGTGTGGAGCTACCAGACTTTGGTAGTAATAATGAATAACAAAAAACAAGGAAATCATTCTTGACTGTTAAAAATGGACTTGAAAAACAGAAAGAGGAAGCTCTTACCAGCTCTGTACTAAGGTTTCCTACTTTTACTGGGGTGGATGCAGTTGTCTTTGTCTCAGCACTCCTTTTGAACTGTTTACGTGCTTTTGGCCAGGGTTATAATCCTGCTCCTCACCTGCAGATGGGAGCAAGAACACAGCAGTTGCTTCGGCTGCTGATTTGAGGGTTGAAATGTTGTTACACTTGCTTATCATGGCTTTCAGTATAAGCTTCTGCTGTAATTGCTGGGCAGTCTCATGCGGATTCAAGCAGAGGGAGGTTGTCATAGTCATGGCTGCAGCTCGGAAATGCCATGACCTGCAGAAAAACCTGGAGGTTCGTGTTATGGAGAAGTTCATAATGCTCCCCTAAAGTAAGAAAATATCATAAATATCCCTAAGCAGTAGAAGTTTGCCATCAGCACACAGCCTTATTTGGGTGTGACAAACATGTGCAAAATGCCATGACCAGAAAGTCTGGAGGAAGAGCATTAAACTTAGGCTGCTTCCAGTCTGAGCTTCCTGAAGCACTGCCTTTGTCCCCATGGAACTGCTGCCTACTTGGAGGCAAAGCATTATTTCTGCAGAAACCTGTTGAATGCATGCTCTATGTACGGCCTTCTCTAGCTCCCTACACTCTTCTGTTGGAGCACATCCAGAGGAGGGCCACAAAGGTGATAAGAGGACTGGAGCACCTCCCCTACAAAGGCAGACTGAGAGAGTTGGGGCTGTTCAGCCTGGAGAAGAGAAGGTTGCATGGAGACCTCATAGAAAACTTTGAGTATCTGAAGGGGGCCTATAGGGAAGCCAGAGGGGGACTCTTGGTCAGGAACTGTAGAGAAAGGATAAGGAGTAATGGGTACAAACTGAAAGAGGGGAAATTCAGGTTAGATATTAGGAATAAATTCTTTACAGTGATGGTAGTGAGATACTGGAACAGGTGACCCAGGAAGATGGTGGGTGCCCCAACTCTGGTAGTGTTCAAAGCCAGGTTGGATAAGGCCTTGGGCAACCTGATCTAGTGGGAGGTGTGTCTACCCATGGCAGGAGGGCTTGGGACCAGGTGATTTTTAGGGTCCCTTCCAGCCCTCAACATTCTATGATTCTGTTATTCTCTGAGATATTTTGGAGAAGCTGATACTTTCTGAAGCTTTCCAAACCTTTCTGCAGTGTGAAAAAGAAACTGCCCTCCAGTTATCTGCTATTTCCCTTTCTGCCTTTGATCTGGCTCACACCTGGAGTTTGCTTGCTCTCTCTAGGATTATTGTAACTCATATTCAGCTACAGGAACACCACCCCCAGACCAGTCCACCACAGAGTGCAGGAGGCCTGTGTTTTGCCTGGCTCACTCTCACAGGGGTGTCTGCACCTGAGGCCAAGGAGGGCAGCAGGTAGAGGCTCTCCCATCTTGCTGACTTGCAAGGAGGAGAGAGAACATTCTTGTTGTGAAGGCTGCAAATGGATAAAGGTAGCAGAGAGTTTTTCATAAGTGACTTAGAGAAGAGGTCCAGAGAGAGGTTAAGGAGGAAAAAAAAGGCACAATGGAAGTGTTAGTTAAAAAATTTTCCCAAGAAGTTTCAAGTAAATGATCTCTGATTGATTGATTGTCCCAGTGCTTATTCCCACCCATAGAGGGGCATAGGCCATTCTCCAGATTGCACTGAAGTGCTGAATAAATGCACGGAGGAGAGAACAGAGAGCCATGAAGTGGGAAGGACTCTGATACGGGCGTTGATCTGTAGTATTTGTACAATGCATTTCATGTCTCCTATGAGTCAGCAGCAAGATAAACATTGACTTTCAGGCCTGTCTGCATAAAGAAATCACCTATTAAATCCGAAGATCCTAACAGGTTAAGAGGGGGCAGAAAGAGGCAAACCTGGATTTGGCTGGAATGTTACAGCATTCAATAGCACCAAGACTGGACTGGCCAAGGTGAGGAAAAAGATGGAAAGAGAAGTCAAAGTATAAAGTAACTACAGGCAAGATGTACCTTAGAAATAAATCCCAGGGACCTCGGAGCCTTTGCAGGTGGATGCCATGTGAGCTGTATCCTGACAGCATCTCTCTCAGCTGCAGCTCCTGAGACACAGCTATGTTAAACCACAAACTGTGTCCAAACAGAAAGCACCAGGTAGCTGACTCTGCCTAGAGTGATGGAGGTGGCATTTAGGATACTTTTTTCCCAAATAGATTTTTTGATGGAGCAGCACACAATGCTACAGAACTGACAGCTTTAGGCTTCTGATGTCATCTATTTATGTTTGCTATTTTTAGCTGGTTTTTAAGTCTAGCTTTTCTTTTACTGGGTTAAATATGTTCATGGCTTTCTGTGAGCACACCTCAGTCAGTGCTTGGCACATTGGTGTTTAGCAGATTTTGCCTAGTTTGTTTCTTACCCTTAACTGAGATGGAGGGAGAAACAACCCAATACTCATGCCAGAAAGTACAAATCTCTTCACTGTTTTATTAAAATTCTTGATTTTTGATCTTTAACCATTTCAGTATCTTTCAGGCTTAAAAACCCAAATAAACCCAGTAACAAAAGACCCTGTAAATTTGTCTTAGCTCCGTACTGAAGAGAACTGGCTGTAACTCTGTAAAAGATTTAAGTCTTTGTTTGAATCGTTACAATTCCTCTCTTTTTCTTGCAATGTCCCTAGTGAGATGGAAGAAAACTGTTTACTGTGTAACCAGAAAGTAAGTACAGCATTCTATACAAATTCTCTACCTTCAGCTGGGAGAAATGAAAACTAAAAGACTATTATAAGGGAAGGTACTTGGCAAAGGGGAATTTCTTTTTGGATGAATGCACTTCAACTTGTTGATGAGTGAATTAGTGAGGAAATCAACATTTAATGAAAGGGGGAAAACCAAAACAAATCAACATCTCTGAAGTCATTTAGCTGCATTTGCATTTCATGGCTAGATTTCAGATAGATGATGATAATGATGTTGGTCCCCATAAAGGGAACTGGAATCCCTGGAGGTGTTCCAGACATTCCCATCCCTGAAAGTGTTCAAGGCCAGGCTGAATGGGGCTTTCAGCAACCCTGTCTCCTGGAAGGTATCCCTGCCCGTGGCGAGTGGGAGACTGGAACGAGATGATCTTTAAGAGCCCTTCAATCCTGACCATTCTATGATTCTATGCGGCTATAAAATGTGGCATAGGGTAGTGTGACACCTAAGTACAAACTGTACCTGACTGATGGAGGAGCGGCAGGGGCAGCGGGGGAAATGAACTCCCCTCGTGTCGCTAGAGGGAAGACACGCCGAGAGATGAGTGACAAGGGTTATCCCTCCTCCCCGAAGCGTGGTCGGGGACCACCACCACGCTGCCCTCGGGACGCGCGGGTTCGCGAGCAGGGCGGCGGGCGGGGAGCGGGGCGGCCCCGCGGGATGCCCGCCCCGGGCGGTGCCGCCCCGGGTGGCAGCGGGGTTGGATGCCCGGGGGAGGCGCCGGCGGGAGCGGCGGAGCGGGTGAGGCGCGGCGGGGCTGCCGGGGCTCCCGCTGGGTCCCGCAGCGGCGGTGAGGGTTGGGCGTTATTTGTTGTTTCTTTATTTTTCAGTTTTATTTTCCACTTGACTCTTTTTGGGGTCGTTTTCCCGAAGTGGCGACAGCCGGGAAGCTGCTCCAAAGGTCTTGGCGGCGGGACCGCCTCGGGCCGGGGGCTGCGGGCACTGCCTGGGGGAGACCGGGCGCGGGTGTGCGGGGGGGAGTGCTGGGGGTGCGAGGTGGGTGTCCCTGGGGAGCTGGTGTGTCCTGACTGCGGAATTAGCGCTGACCTGAGATGAGATCGTCCTACTTGTAAAACCACGCGTGCCCATTTCCCTCGGGTGTGCGTCCCGGGTTTGGCTGTTTGGCTGGGGGAGTTAGTTTTATTTTGCCCTTACTGTGTGCAATATGAATTTAAGTGTTGCAGACTGGCTTGTTTTCCCGTCAGAAAGTGAACTTTTAGGGAAAAGGGGATCAGAAATGCGGCCGTGATTCAGGGCTCGGGAAGATGGACGCGCGCCCCTCCTGACCTGGCTGCCAGCTGCGGGGAGCCCTCAGTGCCAGGCGTGGCAGAACAGGAGCCAGCAGTGTGCCCAGGTGGCCAGGAAGGCCAATGGCATCCCCGCCTGTATCAGCAATGGCTGGCCAGCAGGAGCAGAGCAGTGATTGTCCCTCTGTACTCAGCCCTGGTGAGGCTGCACCTCGAATCCCGTGTTCAGGTCTGGACCCCTCACTACAAGAAAGACATTGAGGTGCTGGAGCGTGTCCAGAGAAGGGCAGCAGAGCTGGAGAAGGGCACCAGGAGCACAAGTCCTATGAGGAGCAGCTGAGGGAGCAGGGGTTGTTTAGCCTGGAGAAAAGGAGGCTGGGGGAAGATCTTACCACTCTACAGCTACCTGAAAGCAGATTGTAGCCAGGCGTGGGTCCTTCTCTTCTCCCAAGTAACAGCAATAGGACAAAAGCCTCTAGTCACACCAGGGTATGTTCAGATTGGGTATTAGGAAATATTTCTTCACAGAAAGGGTGCTCAGGTATTGGAACAGGCTGCACAGGGAATTGGTGGAGTCAACATCCCTGGAGGTGTTCAAAAGATATACAGAAGTGGCACTTGGGGACATGGCTTAGTGGTCAACTTGGCAATGCTGGGTTAACAGTTTGACTCAGTCTTAAAGATCTTTTCCAACAGAAATGATTCTGCCATTCTGTGATTTCTCTGTGTCGCTGGGAAGTAGTCTTACAGATGGGAGATGCCATGCTCTGCCAGCTTGCTTTTCTGCTCTATATTCTATGATACATTTCTGCTTTAATGGTTACTGATCCAGCTCTCATTCTGCACTGCCTTTTGTACTAAGACAACCTGTTTTCTTTTTGGAGGAGCTGTACAAATTGGGTTCAGCTCATACTTTCATTTTCTGCGGTGGAGAAAGAATCAGATTTCTGTGGTATTTAGCAGGTGAGTTTAAGCAGGTGAGTTCCATCCTTTGGGCCAGTCCAGTTTCTGCAGAGGCAAAGTGTGTGAAAGAGGAGGAAATTACAGACTCAGAAACCTTCTGTGTAGTCACTGAAGTTTGCTCCTTTAAGAATTTAGTTTCTTTACTAGTGGAGAAAGAATTAAATTAGAAACTGAAGAGATCTCCATACAGTAAGAGGAAAAGATGCCATTTTGCATATCTATATAAAACATTGCCAGGTGAAGGGTGTTAGAAGTCATTTTGAAAGGCAAAAGCAGCATGAAAATGCTAGGCAGCATTTAAATCTAAGTGCTTTTATGGATAAGTACCTGTATTTGAATTGGGAATTCTGAAAAAAATATTTAATTTTTGTAGTGCTGGGATGTTTTTGCCATTTTTGAATACAAGGTCTTTCTTTCTTTCTTTCTTTCTTTCTTTCTTTCTTTCTTTCTTTCTTTCTTTCTTTCTTTCTTTCTTTCTTCCTTC
>JAWWLZ010000082.1:75925147-75949940 GCA_035041345.1 Poliocrania exsul | reverse complement strand
GGACCAAGGGTTGGACTTGATGCTCTCAGCGGTCCTTTCCAACCCACTCAAGTCTGTGATTCTAGCAGACTATAACATGTAGTTTCCCAGTGCTCCTTTAAAGAGCAGGTGAACTTTTTTTAAATGGTGCACTTTGCAGTTTTTAATCAGGTTCATCTTTTTGCTTCCTACTGATTCATAGAGAAAAATATAGCATTTTTTTAAAAAGGTGTACAAATACAAAATAAACTGACTGAAATGATAAATTGTTATACATCAAGGCATATAGGAGAAATGTGTGTAGTTACAGAAAAAAATAAATATACAGTGGAGGAACTGGACATCACACACAGACCAATATGATCGAGTGAATGCCCCTTTATTACACACCACACAGAGTTTCTGTAGAGCTAAAGCTACACACCATTGGCTAATTTAAACCCTCACACCATCAAGCCACAAACTTTAATTGGTTATAACCCATATCTCACAGGTCCAATGTTTTGGAGAACTTATCCTAGATGTTTTCAAGAACCTCTCTGATGTGCTGTGAGAAACCTGAGGAGCTCCCATGAGGAACCTCTAGGGAGTAGCTAACTCCTCCAAGCAGCTGTGACTTGTTTGTTCTCAGCTGCCTTCAGTCTCACAGGGTTGGTATAGGTCTGAATTGCTCACTCTTCATTTTATTGTGTGTAGCTGGCAGTACAAATTTATCAGTTTTTTCATTGTTTTGTTGTTTTTAATTTAAAATGGTGCTTACATGCACATTTCTATTTGTAGAAGTTAGTGGCATACAATTTTTGGTTATGTAGTTCTAGGTGTCCAGTTAGCATAGGATGCCAGGCTGGAGGGGGAAGCTCTGTGTCTGTCTGACACATCCTTGGTTGCCATTAAAGAGGACATATTTGGATTTGGAATCCTGATAAAATGAAAACTAGGTGGTAATGGCTGATGGCATATGTACTGCTCTGGCCAAATATTTAACTCATTGTGAGGTGCAAGGTGCTCTTCCAGTTCTAGTGGTAAAATGGGTTAATAGAGAAGGGTAAAAAACTGGATGTGCAACTGCTAAGATGTCCTTGAAGAGAAATGTAAAAGCTCTTAAGGTGTAGCTCATGAGCAGTAAAAGAGGCAGTTCAGAGGTTTAATCTAATGCATCTGATGCATCAGCTAATTCCCAGGTTGTTTTCTTTAATAAAGAGCCTATCCTGGAGTACTTGAATTATGTTCCCTGGAAAGGAAACACAGTTTGTGTGTTCTGAACAAAGTAGTTTGCAGTCCACCAACACTTCTGGCTTACCTGGTGGACGTCCTCTTGTGTTGGTTTAGAGACACATTCCAGCAAAATCACTGTCATCTATCTGCTGGTGGGAAGTTGTTTTAATTAAAAAAAAAAAAAGGCAAGAGTAACTTGATTAATTTTTCTAATGCTTATGTATTTTGTAGATCTGTACATAGTAATAGAGCAGTATTCTGACTGTTACCCAAAAATATAAAGAGTCAGTCTTACTGTGACATCATCTTAAGATGTCATCTTACTGTGACATCTGTTCAGTAGAACATATGAGGGGTCATTTTAAGGTGCAAAATCTTACAAAAAAGTAAAATATGCAAGTTGGTGGCTTTTTCTTTCCAGACATTTGACTTAACTGCCTTTTCTTCTCTCAACTTCCAGCTTCCTGAAAACTTGCTTAACAAGTATGACTGGATCAAGCAGTGGCAGCTGAAACAGAAACCAGGCAAGAAGATGGGAGAAATAAGTGATGAAATTAAAGAGTATTTAATGCTTCTGAGGAAAAAGGTTGGAAAAGTATTTGTTTCTTCTTGGTCACTTGCAAATAAGGAAAATGATAAAGATTCTTTTGTATATATATTGCAAAAAAAGTCAAGTCAAGTGAAGAATGTCTTTTTGGGTATGTGAGAGATGTCTGATCTTTTGATGCAGGATTCCAGCCTGATGATGGAATTAATGTGCAAACAGCTCTGCAGGAAACTGTTAGACAGGTTTCAAGTAAGAAATTAATGTATCAGAATAATCTTTTGCCTGTATTATTTCTTATATTTATTTGAAGAAATGATGGATATGATGGATAAATCCTATTGCTATCTAGAACAGGTTGAGGAAAGAAAAATACAGAACAACACTGAAGTAATTTCAAAGTAGTTTTTGTTGCACTTTTATACTTTTATTCTAGGTTAGTGTCACAGGACCATGGTTGTGCCCTTTCATTGTTCATACTGTATGACATAGTCCTATGCCTTCTCCCTCTGGGAGCTCTGGAACCTGTTAAAAAACCTTTTTCAGCTGTTCCTGTTTTCCTGTGAATGCACATTCTCATTTTATGGAGGTTTTAAAGAGTATTTTGCATACTGCAATCAAGCAGTTTGAGAGCTGGACTCAGAAATGAATTTCTGAGTAACAGAAATGTAAAGAATGTGAAGTATGCAGGATTTATGGTACAGAAACAAAAAAAATTATTACCTTATTGCTTATTTTCTGCCACCTTCCAACAGTTTCCAGCATACACTCCTTTTGCTTTGCTTAAGGACCAATTAAAGCCAAACCAAACTAACTCAGCCTGACCTTGATGGGGCTACAATTGGGGAAATACTCTTGTTTGTTTTTTAAAAGGCACAAAGCCCTTCATAAATTAAATTCTGAGTGCCTGTACTGAGAATCTGACGACTCACAAGTGGCTTTATGCAGCTCTTGAATGGTGATGGTTATTGATTTGTGTTGTGTGATGGTTATTGATTTGTGTTGTGTGATGGTTATTGATTTGTGTTGTGTGATGGTTTGGTTTTTTCTTTTAGTGGAAGAATATAAGTGAAATCAAGAATCCTGTTGAGAAACAAGAAGCTTGTGATAAATTGTTTCAAAATGAAGAGGAGGAGTATAGTCTGTATGAAGCACTGAAGTTTTTGATGCTTAATACTGCAATTGAATTATACAATGATGATAAAAGTGGAAAGAGAGTGCCTGTCTTCTCCTGGTTACTGTTTGCACGGGATACATCCAGCAACCCTTGTCAGTTAATGCACAATCACTTGAATCATATTGGTCACACTGGGGGCCTTGAACAAGTAAGGAGAGATTGTTCTTAAAGTGTTATTTTCCTGGTTTGGAGCTTTTAGTTTCAAGTGGGTTAAGAAATCACCCAGCTTTTGTTGGGCTGGCTGAGTGGAATGGTGTACTGGCTGGGCTTTGGTTGGGAAAAGTATTTTGGAACTGGGTGCTTGTAGTGAGAGTCACTAAAGGCCTTCCTTTTAAATGCTGGGTTTTGTCTGGCAGCTGACAGGTAACATTCTTTGGAAATAGGGTTTTCTGTTAATGGAACATGGATATTAATCTCTTAATTGGTAGCTTTTAAAGAAGTACCATGATAAAAGCTGATACTCAGATTATGAAAAAAAGATCACATGTACTTGGTGAATTCTGATAAACTAATGACAATTACTGTGTTATACATGGCAGAAATGGTAACATATTGCAAAAAAACGCCAAACTAAATTGTAGTAGTTAATGAGCTGAATAGTCTGAAAGATTTTAGAAACATCCATTAAAAAAAATCCCATTGAATACATTCCAAGTGGGATACTGCCCTTAAATTCACTACTTAATTATAGACACTACAAACATATTATGTTTTGTTTCTGTTTTCTTAAAAATCTGACAACTGTAGTATAGATGAGACAGTTTGCTGCTGCTGTTAAATTAGATGATTCATCAGTGGCTTTTTTGCTTCCCAGTGCAGTCAAGAAGTTATGTTGCCTATTTTTGTGCTGACTAGATTTGTTTATTATAGCAATATTCTTTGTAGATTGTTATTTAGAACAGGGTATGCTTGCCACAGTAGTAAACAAGATAGAATTTAGAGAAAGAAGCTGAAAAAATCTTCTTTCTCCTGTCAACAGGCTTGGTAAGGGCTTTCCCTTTACTTTTTATTTGGCTGGAGAGCTCAGGGTATCCTCTAAGAGTGAAAGGATCATTGCCTGAAATCTGCTCTTGTCCAGTTTAGTGAATTAATGGGATGAGTACTGATACAAGAGAATGTCTTTCCTACTTGTTTATGGTGGAAGGGAGGTTGGATTCTCAGTGTAAAGTAGTTTTCCTTTAGGGTTAATATCCTGCCATGCCTTTGTGGGGCTGAAGAGCTTGGTGGTACGTGCATGTTTCGCATGACTGAGATACTGGATTAGAGATGCTCATGTAGATGCATTCTCACTTCATAACATTTCCTTTGAAGAATTGCATCTGATAGTTATTAGTTTTGTATTTTTATGAGACAAACCTTGTAAAAAGAGTGTTTCACTTTATACATATATTTGGTTTTTCCCATTGTAGGTGGAAATGTTTCTTCTTGCCTATGCCCTGCAGTACACCCTCCAAGTGTATCGCCTCTATAAGTACAGCACCGATGAGTTCATCACACTGTACCCCACTGACCCGCAGCAGGGCTGGCCTGTGGTGACTCTCATAACTGAAGATGACAGACATTATAATGTTCCAGTCAGAATGTGCCAAGAGACAAGGCTGTAAACAAGTGATGTTTGGCAGACAAACCTGTGCTGCTTACTGAGGTTTCCAGGGCTGTTCTGAACTGGGACAATGACAAAACTCACACTGTTAAATCTACAACAGCTTGAAATCTGTGTTTTGGAAGTTGACATCTGAAGTGAAATATCAAATAGATACTACTATCCTAAATTGTAAAAGTTTTGCAAGCATGGCTTTTGTTTTCCATTACAAAAAAACCCCAAAACTTCTGCAGTCTTTCTTTTTTGAAGGGCTTAGTCTGAATAGGATTGCAAAAACTATAGATTTATTTCTTTTAAGAAGGATAGTGAGGCTCTGGGGTAAGAAAGTAAGGTGGCAGTGTCCTGGCTTATATTTGTAATGGTGCTTAGAAGCAATTTTTACAAATCTTGGATGTTGGGAAGTAATATAATTCTTTTGCCAGTGGAACTTAATGCCTGCCATGGTTTATGCTGTAAGAGAGATGTTACTTTAAGTTTTCTAATGCTTTGGGGTTTTTTTCCTACATGAGTGTCTCTTATTTAGAAGCCAGGTGTCTATTACATTGAAAATGATCTGCTTTTCCCCTTTCAACCCCTGGAGAGGAATATGGCAAATGTAATAAGGGAGCATAAAGGTTGTTTGGTAGTAGATCATAAATGGAAAAACTACCCAGAATTCCTGCCTGAGTTATGATAGCTGATAGGAGACAACCACATGCCTGTCAGCTTCCATGTTTGTTCACATGATTGTTCCAATAATGTTAAACCTCACTGGCAGCTGCTGTGGAGAACATGAGGATTTTAATTTGTCCAGGGAGTGCAGTAGATGGAAATAAAGTTTTGGTGCTGCTTACTCCTCCCAGGAGTGGAGATGTGGGAGGTTCTGTTTCTGCTTACAAGTATTGATTATGCTTTAACCTGAAAGAATACAGGGGGTATCAGATGCTGGGAGTGCTAACAAACCTTTAAAAAATAATTACATAACAAGCATTCAGCTTTTAGTTTAAAGTGGAAATATGGCCTACATATGACTGTTGGAAGAAGAGAGTGAAAGCTGACTTAACTGAAATGCTGGTCATGGACAGGTTCACTTGGCTTCTCATAGAAGGCCTTCTTATATAAATGGGATAAGATGATAAAAACAACTTTTCATTTGAATCTTTTGGAGGAAATGGCATGCAAAAGTCTTGTGCTTTGTTCCACTTGAAATGAATTTGTTAACTATTATTGTGAAAGGTACTGACCCAGTGAGAATGTGTATTCATTATGCTCCAAAATGTGGTTTAAACACGTTAATGAGTTTTGTTGTGTACTCAGTGTTATATTTGTCATGCTGTCTTTGCTTTCTAAAACAACTGGTTTGGTACTGAAAATTTCTGGGAGCTACAAGGGAATAAAAATAAACGTGATAAATTCATCTGGCAGTATTTTGTTTCTTGTTTTATGGCCTGTTTTCTGTCTTGCTTTATATTTTTGATGTTTTGATTTTGAAATCCATGTTCGAGTTCTGTAAAAGAAGGAGTTTTGGGCTGTGTTGCTTGCACATGGGCAGCAAAACCAATTCCCTGAATTGCTGTTATCCAAGCAAAGCTGAAGAGGAAAGAGAAATACAGTAGCTTTTGCAACTCACTGAGCCTCTGAGAGAAAAGTTGTAGTTTTGATTCCAATAACTGAAATTCTAATTGTGATGTGTTCTTGAGATTAAAACTTAACATCTCTTTGAAAAACATGTCACACATTTAGGGCAGGGGCTCTGAAAGTGTGACAGCCTCAAAGGCAGAGGCTTTTTAGGGGCTGTTTGCAGCCATAAGGTATGGAAAAAAATCACATAATTGGCTTGTGTCTTGAACTGGAAAGGCAGGACTGGGTACAACGTGCTTAAACCACATAGAGTGTGTGTTTTTCAGTAAAAACTGTTGCTTTATTTTGCCTTTTTGTTTCCTAGTAAGCAACATGTTACAAAGTTAACAGTTACTTATCCATTCAGCTCCTTTTCTGTTAGAAGCATTCAGCAGAAGGACTTTGTGTGAAGGAAAACAGAGGTTCAGGCAATCTTGCTGTGCTGGGAGAAGGGGAGTGCAATTGCATTGCTGTACCATGTGGGAATATTTGGCTGTGGGTAGAGGGATGTGCTGAACTGGTGCTGCAGCAGCAATTTAGCAAAGCTCAGGCTGGGTATGGCTCTGAGAAACCCAACGTCCCGTGTGCTGTGGGAGCCCACCCCAGGACCTGGTGTGTTTGGTTCAGGACAGCAACTTTTTATTCAGATAGTTGAGTCAAAGCTTGACCAAATCTTGGCCAAGTTCATTTTTGTGTGACAGCAACTGCCCTCTTATCAAAAACTAGTGAAGAAAGGGTGGAGAGCGAAGTGGGAACTTTTATGTCACCTGAATGGTGGACATGGTCGTATATCCCTTTGTAAGTGTTAAAAGCAGTGGGGAGAGGGAGCTCTTGGGTTGCACATAAAGTGCAGGGCTCAGTTTGTCATCTCGTGTCCCTCCTATATAATAGTGTTGGTTGTGTAGTGCCTGCATCTTGTTTGCTTCTGGACATAATTGCCATTTGTTTTCCCCATATGCTGGCTGGCAGGATAGGCCCAAGAATGTCTGAAGATGGCCAAATGTACTTCATGAAAGCTCCCTTCTTTGGTAATGGTGGAAGATGACAGGCTGCATATTCTGGAAGCTTCCCGTGATGAATATTTGTGCTGTGACATCAACTAATGTGCTTCAAGCCAGGCAGATGCAAAGAATACGCCCATTTAGAAATTTCTGAAGGAGGAGAACTTCAAGCTCTCAGAAATGGAAAAGAAATGTTATTAATTCCACAGACCTGAAAGTGAAGCAGGGAAGGTTTAACATGGCAGAGGCCTCTCAAGGAAGGTGGGGCTCTAGTCCCCTTTCCCCAGAGCACTCATTTGTGGATGGGTGCTGAGGGGTTCCTTTACTTCTGTTAACAGCTTCTATTAAAGTCCATGGGATGGCAAAAAACCTCCCCAAAATGTAGTGAGGCATTGAAGAACTAGTCAGTACTGGCTAAGAATTGTATTGTCAGGGATGTTGGGGAAATGCTGTGGCATGCTGAGGAAGGAGGGGCACACTGAATGGAGCCGACTCCTCCAGAGGATTCTTTGCCCAACTTGCCTTTTTTTTGGAATTGGGTTTGGGGGGGGTGTTTTTAGACACCTGCCCACCAGGTCTTTGACATGATGCATTTCCTTTGGACTGTGGCACCAGGCAGCTGCTGCAGGGGCTGTAGTAGCTGGCCTCTGAACATGCTTTTCAGTGTCAAGCTTTCAGTCTGACAAATAGATTTTTTTTTTTTAACTGAAGAAACCCCAACCCCCTCATTTTTTGGAAATTATGTTATTATGTGGGCTGAACAAAGTAGGTAATTCTCCCCCCCTCCCCCTGTCCTCCCCATCTGTCTTACCTTTCTAGAATCAGATTGTCAGTGTTTGTGGCTCACCAGAATAGGACAGAATTCAGACACTGCCCTTGTTAGGTCTGTTGTGCACCCATACATCTTAAATTTAAAAAAAAAAAAAAAAAAAAAAAAGGAAAGGAAAAAAAGGCTTTAATAACCATGAAACTAGTGCTGTCCTTCTGAAAAGCCTTGTGGCGTTTCACAGCCCAGTCGCTGGAAGTGCTCCCTGGTATCCCAGAGCCTCTGGGGCGGCTCTGCGGAGGGGCCCAGGAGCCCTCACCTGGTCCAGCTGCGCCGCATCCCGCAGGGTGCGCTCGCCCTGCCCTGCCCTGCCCTGCCCTGCCCTGCCCTGCCCTGCCCTCCCCGTGTGCCAGCAGGTGTCACTGCAGCCCAGGGACAGCGCAGCCTCCTCGCTGCCCGGCTGGTGCCACTCCGAGCCCTTCCTTCCACAGCGCTGCGAGGGCATCTGCTGACCTGTCGCTTCCTCTCGGGGCTCCAGCGACCGCCAAGGCGCAGTGACAGACATAAATAGCGGTGGTGTTTCGGCTGCACGGTGTGACTGAAATGCCTTGCCTTGTGATCCAGAGATCTCACAAGACCATAGTTTAGCAGCAGCAGCAGCTTTACCTTTATAGACTTGCATAATGGGATATATTAGTTAAAATTAATAGTGTGCATGTAGACGAAAGACATTTTAGAGATGTGTGGAAGAGGGTGAAATGAAGTGGTAGGAAACTTGAGATTTTTTCATTCCTTTACATTTTTGTCTTTTTCAATATCAAGTAATTCCTCTGTTTTATACCTTGAATAAGAATCTGCTAGTAGGGGCTGAAACCTGTAGCAAGCCCTTTCTTTGGTTGATCAAGTATCTGGTTTTGGTTTGTATTCATCCAGACCTTCAGGTGATGTTTTGAAGCATTTGAGTCTTCATAGCCAGAATAATTCTGCAAAAGTGGAATCTGAGGCATGCTCATGAATCCTGAGCAGTGTTTCCAGGGTAGTTTACTCTCTCTTCACAAACATGTCAAAAATATTGGACAGTGAGAAATTATGAGGTTCAATTCTCAGATTGTCCAAGAGTAAATCAAGTAACTTTTAAAATGTCTAAGCTGGTTACTTTCCAGACACACTTGCAGGTGCACAAAGCATATTCTGTTTTTTACTGTCCTTATTATAGAGTGGGGAAAAACCAATTCCAGACACAGATGTTTATAAAGATTTCATGTGCCTGGAAAAACAGAAGAAATACGATAAGAACCTTCTCTTACTGCCATACTATTGGTACTGAATTGCTGAGGTGACAAAAAGGATTTCTAGCTGAAAGATATCTCTTCAATGTCAAACACTGCACCTGTAGGCTAAAAGATATAACTGTACCAGGCTATATATTTAGAGGTGGGCCACTTGCTGGGCTGTTGCTGTCCTCATGTTTCTGAATGCTTTCTGCATCATGAGATTTTTTTTGGTTTTTCATGAAATGTAAAGGAAATAATAAATTATGTTGAGCAAGGAGGATGTACAGGATGGACCCTAAACCTGCAAAGTGTGGCCATTTCACTCAAACTCTTTTCAGAGCCCCCTTCTTTGAATGGATTTTTTTCCTGTATTGCACAACATTTTGGCCTTTGTTTTACAGCACAGGATCTGGGTGTTTTGCTCAAAGAGTGGTTCTGCAGAGCTGAGAGCAAGAGCTTGGGTAAGAGCCTGCTTTTTGCCCCTTCTGGGAGGGTTTCTTTCTTGCTGCCAAAGTTCAGCTTCTGTGCCAGGGTGTAATGAACTGCATCTTGAGTGCACTTGCATTTTGGAGGATTGTGTTCCCTTCAGGCAGCCAGCAAGCAACAGTTAAGAGAAGTTTCTGTTCTCTCACCTGAGGGTGTCTGGAATTTATAGTGTTGGGGGCAGGGATTTGGGCAGAAGAATCAATAAAATTTCTTCTCTGACCTCTTGTTGAGCTGCTTGGCTAATAGGATTGAAAACAAAGAGGGAAATGGGGTTTTATAACTAAACCAGCAAGAAACCCACCAAACTTCAGGGAGTTGATGGTTTATTTCCCATGTGTAAAATAGCACTGGCACAGAGGCAGGCCAAGCTGCTTCCATTTGTGACCCTCACACTCTCATCTTCCATGCGGGCCCCCTAAGAGTGTCCCCAGCAGACACTGAGCTGGAGCATCCCTGGCCTCCTGCACCTCCTGCAGGTATTACCACAGGGCACTGACACATGGTGCTTATGTACCAGCTTTTAGTAGCTAATATTAGCACTACTTTTAGGCAATCAAGTGGTTCCATGGTGTTCATTTGGTGATGAGTCCTCTTTAGAGCTCTCTTCACTCAGAGGTTCTGAGTTTTGTCTCATCAAACCATGCTACAAATATAAAACCTCTTTCAATTACAAAACCTACTTTTTAGAGGTAGTAGGTGACTGGAAACAGAATTAAAAAATAAAAAAGAAAACACTTTGTTGCAATGCTTAGGGATGCTTAAAGCAAATCTATGGTAGCTCCCACAATCACCCAGTTTATAAGACTCCCAAATGAAAGGTCCAGATATGAACACATCCACCCATCACCCTACCCCATGGATGCTCATTCTTCTGTGTCTGCCTTCCCAAAGAGATGCACAACAGCATGGAAAATTTGAAGGAAATCATGATGTGAAATTTCCTTTGAGGGGCCAGGATAGAAGGTGTAAGATCTGCAGGTGTGAAGGCAGTTCTGTTGCACTGCAGAGGCTGCATTAACATCTGTGGAGTTTGCCACCAGCACACCGGGTTCTTCAAAGAAATACTGCATGGGATGATGTGTGAATTAACAACCTGTTCATGGTAGGTGGGCTCAGCCCAGAGCAACCCATTTTGGCTGTAAGTTTGGGAGCACTGGCCTCAGCTTCTGGGAAAATGATTCTTTATTCATAAGACACAGGAAGATGCTGCACCTTTTAGGTCACCTGGAGGAGACTCCTTTTTCACAGGTACAGAAGAGCCTGTGCAGAGAGTTAATAATTCCTGCTTGCCTTTCTCCTAGGTAATATCTTCCTCAGCAGCCACTTCTAGGCTTTTGTTTTACACTCTGCATGTTGCAGGGACTGAGAGAGTATTTGCTGTGATCATCCAACACCTTGTTCAGAAGTGTCATTTGCAGACAAGCTCAGCCCAAAGGCCAGTGCAGGGCTTCTACTGGCTTAGTGCCATACCTCTCTTAGTGTCAGTATTTTTTTGTCTGTCTGTGGTTCAGAGCCCTTTTCTGTTCCTTGGCATGTAACAAGTCTTCCCCCAGCAGCACAGGTGCTATAAACCTCCAGCAGAGGTGTGTTCCCCCACTCTGTCATTGATTATTAGACATAAAAGCAAATGCTATGAAGCACCACCCACGAGCGGGTGGGTTTCTGTCTGGGATTGGAGACACTCTCATATCTGAGGTCTGTGCATGCCCTTTGGGGAAATAAACTGGATTATATTTCAGTATATGTCATTGATGGAAATAAAATATTTCAGTATATGTCATTGATGGAAGAGCTAATTGTTATCATTACTGATGGAGGAAAAATCAGAGGAGGGGCTGTTGATGGGAGGAAGAGGAGACTCTCAAGACTGCAGGCTAAGAAGGTGAAGGAATAATATTTGCCATCACACTGCATGTCTTACTTTTTACCTACTTTCTTGCTTAAGAAGAGCAAAATAAAGCCTCCAAGGTCCCTGAAAGAGAAAGCTTAGTTTGAGAAAAGTCAAAATCACCACCACACGACTCTGCATTGTTTGGCTTTGCTCAGTCTGCTCAAAATGAACCGGTGGGGCAGTAGTTCTCAAACCTCTTTCCAAACAGGCTCTGGCCTTCCAAGCCATGGGGATGTTGGTTTCCTTGGCCCTGCCCTAATGAGCAGGCCCTGAGAACCATCAGGCACAAGGGCAGTATCTTTTTCTGAGCCCTATCCAAGCCTGCTTCTTTTTTTTCCCCCTATTTTTTATTTTTTTTAGCATGGCCTCCTGCCAGACCTCTGCTCTGGGCAGGGAGAGCTTGGACAAGGTCAGGTATCGTTCGCTGGTGGAGACACCCTAATTCTACTCTCTGTCCCACTCAGCATTCCCATCCTCAGGCAGGAATGTGACCAGCCATAAGCTGATCCTTTCTCTAGCCATGGCTGGAGGGAAGGAAGGGGGAGCTGAACATGGTGAGAGCCAGAACCAGTTCAGGGGTCTCCAAAAGGTTCCCTGGACAGCCGTGCCCCAAAGTCCAAGAGAAACAGAGCTGATGTTCCCAGGGCTGTCCCAGGGAAGATGGGACACACCCCACAGAGGCTGAGGGACTGCCAACCCCTACACTGTAGGGGGGAAATGGCCACAGATGCCAGTGGGATGGAAGAATGGTCATGGAGCCCCAAATAAAGGAGACAAGAAGAAGCAGGCAGGAACTGAGGGGCTGACAAGACATGGAGGACTCTAAGGCTGCCTAAAATTGAAAACAGTATGTGAGGAGGTCATTTTGTGGGCTGAAGAAGTTGGGCTTCTCTCTAAGAACATCACTTGGATCTCTGCTGTGGGCCAGCAGGGTCCTGGGAGGGCCATGAGCAAAGTCTGAGCAAAGCCCCATCATTGGACCTCTCCAAGATCATTTTAAAAACAGTGGCTGCTCAAGTGTCAGATCATGAGGGACATTAAAAGCTGTGGTCCCATGGTCAGTCTTTTCACTGGCTCTGGGTGGCTTAGATTTGGTCATTTAGGAGTGAACATGTTCAAAATAAACCAGTTTTTATTAAGAATGTTTTTGCAGCTTCATAAGAACAGCTTTGGTGACTTGCCAGATGGATGGATCCAGCATCTTCTCATGACATTTGAATTTGCCTTGGCCTCATCAGAATAATGCTCTCCTTTTCAATAATAAGTATTTATTTAACAGGAATTATTTGATTTGGTATGGGAAAAGTATTCTGATCATGGTAATTCCCTATCAACAGGATCTGGAGGCTTTGTAGAAATGCCTTGCATCATTTTAGGGATACCTTTGGATTTCACTAACTTCAAGTTAAGACCTTGCAGTTGGCAGCATCATGCTCATAAATCAAAACCAATTTGTGTGTTGGATTAATTTCTCACCAGGAGGTGCATTTCACTTGTTCCAAATGAGAAGAGCATGTCAGATTATCAGAATTAATAAAACAGAAGCAACCAGAATCATGAATCATATGCAAACTGTTAGAACTTTAATCAAAGTAATTAGAATATGAAAGCTATTGGACAATATTGGAGCACAGATCCCCCTCAAAGAAAGCACAGATCAATCTTTTTAACAATGCAAACCCATCCATCTCTGCTAAATACATAAACAGCACTCAATTGCAATGCAACACAGACTTTAATACTTCTGACCTCAGCAGTGATTTAAAAAATGTACAAAGTTGTAACCTTCATTGGTTTCTTTAAAGAAAACTCACGTTTAAAAGCCAAATGGTCAGTAAAAACCACAAACCAGCAGCTTTAGCATGTGTACAAACTACAGAAAGCAACATCTATTTTGAGAGAAATCAACTGGAATTCTACAAGTAGGACAGCAAATGATGCATGAGGTAACATTGCATTCAAATTTAGGATCCCTGTACTGTAGTTCCTAACGGTGCTCTGGCTTGACACCTACAGTCCTTGCAAAATTGACTTGTTTAAGTAGTCAAGGATGGCTCTTAGGCACACTGCTTTGCATAAAGACAGCTTTATCCTAAAGAAAGAATCTGAATCTGATGCTGGAAGATATTCTGAAAGAAATGAAAACCAAGTGATGCCCCTCAGGTGAAATATGCATTTGCCTAATTCTCAGATTTACCTTCAAACTACAGAAACAAACTGAAAAATGGGGCCTTTTCTCTACAGAAAAGTGTTTATAGAGAATTGACCTTAATCCCAAAGCAACTTCAGCAAAGTGTTGGCAGCTACTGCTCTTGCCTCTTTCAGCATTGCAAGCCCAGTGAGAACTGACCAAGGTGTTGTCCTGCAGAATAATCCATGCTCAGAGGGCTAGGGCGGGAAAAGATGAGGCTCCCAAACTTCCTTTCCCCTCTTTCCTGAGCAAGAATCTTCAGACTTTAGGCTGCCTTTTTTTAGGATGCTGCTTCCAGACACTACTCTTCCCTCTCAATTATAAAAGTAGTTCCATACAACTAAAAACAAGTCAATTTTAGAGAACCCAAAGGCACAATTAGAACATGCAAATATGAATTCAGTATTTTTAGGCATTTCTGTGACACTGGTCCCTGTATTATCCAAGCATCCTTAACCAGCATTAGTGAATGCACTCATAGCACTCCTCTGAGATTGGAGAACCTTCTACCCCTGTAGTATTACTCTATAAATGGTGGAGTTTGACCTTGCATGATGTGGCCAAAGCTATCTTTGTTCAGAACCTGCACCTCCTTTAAGAGACTTCCTGGGAGTTACATCTACACAGTTTGGTTCTCCTCCATGATGATTTCCTGCTGTGAAGACAAAATAGCCCCATCTGCTGCTCTACACTTCAGATTTTGCTTGGTCTTTTGTAGTTTCCTTCTAGAGTGACCTTTTGTAGTTTCCTTCTAGAGTGCCAGTCCTGGAGCAGGATTGTTGGCCCTGCTCCAGTATGCAAGGATGGAGAGCAGGGTGTGTGATACTGGATTCTGCATTGCAAAAGCTGGGCCAGTTTGCTGGCTTTTGTCCTCCTAGCTCTATAAAGTTCATCTTTATCTAGTAAATGGTATCTACTAAGAGTGTCTGATAACCTTTAAAAGCCAGTGAACCTTTCACTAAAGATGATAAGTAAATGGCTTACAGATCTCTCTGCACACCAGTGTGGTCCTTGCAGGGTGCTTGCAAAAGATGCTTCAACTCATTCATTTGCAGCCATCTGTCTGTCTCTCTTCACACACACACTCACTCCTCTACACTCACATGTGCTTCTGCTTCTCCTCAGGCACTCCCAGAAGTTTTCTGTCCCAAACAGGATACCATAAGGGTGTCCTGTATGCTCCTTCACCATGCAGATGAAGCAAGGCTTTCTCAAAACTTGGCAATGCTGCTGGACTGTGCTGCCCAAGCACCATGAGATGTGTTTCAGCCATTCCACCAGACACAGGCCTTGGGCTCCAGTTTGAATTTCAGTGGCCTGTGCTGGTAATGTGCCCTGTCACTGCACAAGCAGCCCAGGGGGCCACAACAATACCTGCAATCCCAACTTTAAGTCCACCAGCAATGAACAGTGTCTGTTTTCCAGTCCTCCCCCCAACAGCCAGCTCTGGGGAGGATCACTGCTGCCAGCTCTCACCCAGCAGTGCAGGGACAAGCCATCAAACCTCATCTTTCTAAAGGAGCTCTCTGCTCCCTGCCTTGAGCCATCCTCCTGTTCAGCAGACGAGCTCTGGAGTCCTCCAGCTATATCAGCATCTCTTACTACAAATCCTCCACAGGCTCCTGCCTTCACAAAACTGAGGCAGGGGCAGTAACACCAAAAGCAGACCTAAAATAAGGGAGCAGAGAGAGCAATATTCTGAAAGATGAAAACCTGACATGATTTGAGCTTGATTGCCTTTATGACAGCGGGGGGCATTTCTGTGCAGTTGGAAAACACAGGTTGAGTTTTGCATCTTGTGCGTTTGCTTTTTAAAAATATACAAGGAATTACAGGTATTTTTATTAAACCTAAAGAGAAAAACTTTCTGATGATAATAAGGAAGGGTGTGTCATCTACAAAAATATGTACCTTTAACTTTTTTGTGGAGTTTTTGCAATTTTGTGGTGCTTGCAAAGTCTGCAGAGAAAGTCAGTTGATTAAATAACCAGCAAATTTATTGCTAAAATCAGTTGCTTAAATCACCAGTAAATTTATTGCCTGTAGCCTTCCAATTGTTACATTACAGCTTAGGAGCACTTTTTTGTTCATCATAATAGCACACAAAAGTAGAGTTACATTAGTGCAGCTTTGGAGATCAAACTACAAAGTTGAGCAATGGAATCAGTTCCACTCCCTGCTGTTTTCTGCACATGTACAGACACTTTACTTTCCACTCAAGGCAGTAGTCTCATTAAAAGTTAATGCAATTTTTTTTTTTCCAGTTCTGGAATTTTTTTCCTTTGCATTTCTGTGGGGTTTTTTTAGCTGAATTATGGACAAAGCTGCTGTTCCAATTTTGAAATACATCCTTTCCTAAGAGGGGATTTATATGCTCTCATTTGCAGATAGGCCAAGCCATTACAGTAGGTAAATGTAAGTATTTACTTTGCAGTACCTTGATTACAGAGGAGTTACGAGAAAGGGTAGCTTTGTTTTTTTAAACACTGAATGGTGCACATGAAGAGAGAGATGGGAGGAGACAATAGGTGCAATTGCTTGCTGTTTTCAGGCAGTTTTGCTTAGAGAGCTAATGGGCAAAGTGCAGTTCAGTGCTCAAATACTTCATCTGCGAGTACAATAACTTGTTTTTGCTTTGCCCTCATTGTGGGCTCACAGAGGGTGGGAGGGTATTGTACAGCTGGTTCTGCAGTACCAAAGGTTTGCCATCAGCAAAACAATCTGTGCAGCTCAGATTTTTGCTCATGTCTACAATGTAGACCCCTAGTAGGCACTGTTTCTCAACCCTGAACCAAAAGCCTGAGAAAGAAGCAGGCAATCTTGAGGCCCTTAAGATGAAGGGACCTCTCTAGGTTCCACCTCTCTAGGTTCCTGCTTGAATCAGAGGACAATTTAGGTGGGAAGGGGATTGCAGGCAGTCATGTTATTAAGTCCACCCCCCATTCAAAGCAGGGCCACCTTAGACATTGGACAGGCAGCTCATGTCCAGGTGAGTTTTAAGCCTAATGAATTGCCCCTGTTAATCAAGCTCTTGAACTGTTCTACATTTAGTTGTGAAATATTCTGTGCTGCTCTGAGAATGTAGTGCTAACCTTGCTATAAAAGTCTCAGTCATGGTCTTACAGATCACTAGAAAGTCATGAACTGGCTGGAGTTAAGAAATTAACTTGAATTAACTCAATTAATTGTTGATTTTAAATAAAGACACTGCCCCATTCCATTACTTCTTGACTCTCCTTTTCAGCTTAGCAAATGAGAAGTAAAAACCAGTCCATCAAAGAGGAGTTTTGTTGTAAGCTACTTTTTAATCACAGGGTTACTTGACATTCAGTCAGCACAATGATTACATTTGCCTTCTCAGAGTGCCAACAGACAAAATAAGCCCAGCAGGAGCCTTCAGAAGAAAACAAGGAAATGTCTGAAGACACTGAACTAGGAATGACAGAAAATAATAAACTAATAAATTTATTTGAGCAGTGACAAGGCTTGGTAATACTAAGGAAAACTTTCCCCTCAGGATTACAGACAAAAGAGCACTTAGAAATATACTGCCATTCTTGGGCTTTACTGAGCTAGAGTGTGTATCATGATTATGAAATGCTGAGACTGAAGCTCACTAACTGTACAATGCCCTTCTGGGCAAGCCTGTGCCACAAACTGAGCTTAAAGCTCGACCTCTCTGCCTCGATATTTTGTCTTTAGCCCTTTTGTTCAGAAGGTGCCAATTGCTGAGAAGTCTGGCAGTGGTTTTGCTGAGGATTGCATCTATGCACTGACAACTGAACTTGCCTCTCCAAAGAAAATCCACACAAGCTGTCTGAGCCCGAGCCTGGAGCCAGGGCTACCCCACCTCCCACGCCCTCCTGCTGCCCTGCAGGATTGCTGCAGCTTGGGACCATGCTTGGACTGAGTCTGCTGCTAAGCTGATGATTCTGCCCCGTTTTGTGATGCTGTTGGAGGGCACAGAATAAATGTGGAGCTCCTCAGTCCCCCTGGGGCTCTGCCACAAGCCCTCACAGCCTGCTCTGCACTGCACTCCCTCCACAGTATTTACTCCCTTTGAAACAGATGGGTTTCTGCACTTGAATTCTAGTCACAAACCAAACATGAATGAGGGAGGGGAATCTTTACATTTCATGGTTAATGTGGTATTTGGGAAATGCCAATTTGATACCAAAATTGTGATAATTTTGTCTTATGTTTAATTAATATTAATTCAGCCCTGCTAATTACTCAGAAATTGGAAACTATGTAGTGTCTCCTCACTATACATTATAAAATCTGCATGCTGGTTTATTTCTGCCTGAATCATCCTCTAAGATGTTTCATACTCCTCTCTCTGAAGGCTCCTGCATTTGGAAACCAAAATACTTAGAAGTGATGTTGCACAGACACACTTTTCCTCATCCTTCAGTCCCTCTCCAGGGTAGCTGAAAGGGAAACAGCAGCAGCTGCAGGTCTGGTGTTTTCTGCTCTCTGAGTCCCTCATCTCATGTCCATACCATGCTGTTGTCTTTAGGATGGATATACAATACCCATAGGGTTTTCAACATGTCCTCTTTCTCTCCCATTCCAGCTTACCAATCTAAATCATGCTTTCGCTTACTGGTATAATGTCGGCAGTTTTATTTACTCTTTATTTATTTAATTGCTTTCAATTGCAATTTAAACAAATGGCTTAGTACTAGTCCCATGTTAAGATCATGAATCCTTGTTCCAATGAACCTGTACAAAGGATGTAATAAAAGTGCCTGTGCAATGCTCTCATATACACACCCATAACACATGCATGGCTTTCCAATACACTAATGGTCACTGCAACTATCCTCAGGTACTCAAGCCTGTGCCAACCACGCCACAACCACAAAATCTCAAGAGGGACAGAGCCAATACTGCTGTCTGGCCATCCCCTACGCTGTCCTGCCCTTCACTGAGGATGCTGGTGGTGGGGCTGGGATGCTGGAGCTGAGGATGCTCCGTTCCTGTTGCCACCTTGCAGCCCAACACAAAAGTATGCCTGAAGACTCTGGTGTCTGGGCCTGAAAGCATCCTTTCTCCCTTCTTTTTAAGCATGAGGCGCCATCCCACAAAAGCAGGCACTTCTGCCTTCAAAAGGTTTCTGTTCATGTGCTGTGGCCTGCTCTGAATCAGCTGCATTCATCAGCTAACCCTCCGTCTCGGGCTGCTCCTCTCTGGCTGCAGATTTGGCAAAACACTGAGCAAGAGCCAGATATAAATCTCCTGCTCAAAGGAAATTTTTAGCAGCAAAATGAGTAGAAAACAAAAGACTTCTCTGTTACTTACCCAATCCTCTCACTCAGGGTGGCTCTATCTAACAAGCAGGGAACTGAGCCGTCCTGCCTGGAACAGCCGTGCCAGGGGAATGGGGAGAGGGGCTGCCCCACGCCTTGGGAACCTGCTGGTGCACCCAAATGGCTCAGGCACTGGCTGAGAAATGCTGAGCTTTGTCCATCAAGTCCACTGCTTGGTAAGTGTGAGAGCCTGCTTATGGCAGTGAGGGAAAGAAACCGCAGGGTTTCCTGTTAGCTCTGAAAAAGGAAAGCTCAAGACAAGTTAACACAATTTTGCATACATATTGAAAGCTGAGGAACAGCTTATCAGTGTTCTGCTCTCATTTTTTGCTATGTGAATTTTTCTGCAATGTAAGATGCAAGATGCAGATCAACTTTTTTTTCTCTATTTTATTGTCACTTCAGTCTGCAAAGGCCAAGTCTCCAAATGAATTCAACTGAGTCAACTGCACTCCAGCTCTCTGACACAGAAACGTAACATAATTAATAATTGTAAAATAATTACCACATAGACAGTCATTTCAGAAGCAATAGCACAAGAGAGAGACAGCTAAGCCATCTTACTAGAACTCAGGAAAGTCCTTTTGGAAAGGAAGAGGTGCAGGACAGGACATGCCTGAGAGACATACTAGGACCAGTAATGCTCTGACTGGGGCTTTGGCCTCAGGGGATGGCTGCCCGCTCCCAGCCTGTAACCCATCAGACAGCTGTTCCACCAGCCCAGCTCAATTTGCCCCTGACTGGGAGCTGGAGCAGCAAGGCTTCAGGTGGTTGCTGAAGCTCCTGCCAACAGCCAGAAGCATGACCAGTGCCTGAAAGGGACAGAGGGAGAGCTCCTTGGACATACACCCTCCTGCTGAGCACCCTGACTGCCCCTCAGCGAGCACCTCAGCCAGCAGGAGGGGCTGGGGTGGAATCACCCACTGCAGAAATGTCATCACATTTTGTTTATCCAGCAGAGCATTGTAAAGAAATGCATCACCCACAGGAAGGAGAGAGAGGCAAGGCACATGTCCTTATGTCACTGCTTGAATTCTCACTCAAATCCCACCATTCCTGTGCTCATTCAGTAATTACCCACACAGCATTACCCACACAGCTGACAGTTTATCTTTTCCAATACCATTAGTTTAGCTCTGTATGACAAATAATTCAGGTTTTGTATTGGTTCAATTTTTACCTAAAACATAAGTGTCTGTGTTTTCCTTTGTTTTCAAATTTTTCCTTTTTGGTGGAATTATTACCTTGAAACCTCCATCAGTAATACTCAAAATTCTTTAAAAATACTGCTGTTTGAATTTTAGCCATGTACCAAGGAAATATTACACAAAAATATTTTCTTGGTTCATCCCTAACAGTTCCTGAAAAACTGCATCTTGTGGACTTGAATACAAAAGAAACCAGAACTACACAAATAGAGGAGACCTCAAATGGCCACTGTGATCTGGAACAGTCTATATACACATTATATACATATGACTGTTTGAGAACCTGTGTTCATGAATGTGGACAGACTACAAACTGCACACATTAACTTGTCTGAGGGGTTTTTTAATGTTTGTTTTAAACTGCTGTCCAACCCAGGATTTACTCTGTGGTGGCACAGAAAATGTGGTTAATGGGTTTAGTATTACCCTCCTAGTGCCACTGCTCATTAACCATAAACTGATGCTGCAAATGTGTCAGTTAACACAATAATTTCTACCTTTTTTTTCCTTATTGCATCTGCACATGTAACAAACTGGTACAAATATTTCCAATAAAATGTAAAGTTCATTGATACAATGCCTTTCATGATGGCCATAATTGATTGCTAGTCAACTCTGTAGTTTTGTAGAGACATTTTTAGTTGAACTTGGAAAAATAGGAAACGTATTGTAGTTTAAAATAAATGTACATAATATACAATATATATATTTATACACATGTGTATGTCTACATACACATATATTGATAAAACACTTAAAGTAATGTTTAGTTTTGATCAGTTCTCTGAGTGCTGGGACTACCTGGCAAATAAATCTAGAAATTTGTCCACAATTAAATAATAATTTCCACAACTTATAAAAATATACTTTTACTAAATAAGGTTTAAATTAACCGATTTATGGACATAGGATGGAAGATAATGGTTTCCAGCCCCTGATGTGATTAAATCTGAAAGAAGCCAAGGTACTACACACCACTAATGAATGCTGCCCCGCAGCCAAACCCAGAAGAGCACAGAAACACAAGATGCTGCCACAGCCACCACAAGTGACATCCGAAACCTCCCTGGGTTTGGTCACCTCTCACACAGGCTTCATTTCCACCCAGCCTGAGTCACCCACCCCGCCTCTCGCTCTGCTGTTTGAGGTTCCCCAGCCACAGCCACACGGCGCCCGCCGCCTGCTCCGAGCACAGCCCTGGAGGGCAGGGCTGGGCACCTCCCAGACTCCGTGCAACGCTTGCCCTGAGACCAAACGCATCACCACAGTCCCTAATTCTCAGCTTGGAGGACCATCAGTACTTGAGCTTCACCACATGGATTTCGACCTACTGCATAGGTAAATATATGGTAGTAAAACATACACATGTGTGTGTGTGCATGTGTGTATAGGTATATATACATATACACACACATGTGTGTGTACTCCTCTATATAGAAGAATTTCACTGCACTACGTGTAGTAAGGTGATATACCATGGATCCTGCATATGTTGTATGATTTTTTTTTTTTAAATATAGAGGCACCAGAAATAAGTATATAGAGCAAATCAACCTTTAAAACTTAAAGTTAGATCAGTGGACAAGAACTTTGGTAAAGCTTGTCAATATTTTTTTTTGTTTTATTCAAATACAGTTGAAGTCTATCAGTTGCCATCATCCTCTTCACAAGAGGAAAGTGCATATCTTTTTTTTCTCTAAAGAAAATTATATGTAAGGTGGGGCTTAACAATTGAAGAAAATTCTAAATGAAGTTTTAACATTCTTCAAAAGATGACTTTCTGATGGAATGAAAGCTAAATAGAGTTCTTGTCCTGTGTGTATTTTATTTATCAATGCATATATATATAAATATATATATGTATGTCTCTGTTTATGTACCTGTGTGTGTATACACACATACACACACTTTTAACACGAGAGAGGAACCTGTTTGTCTCCACTTTGTATGTGGAGACTGACATGTTCCTCCCTGTCTTTCACCCTGTGCAGTACAAGCTCTAGTGACGAGGCCAAACAAAAAGATAGAGTTCACCATAGTATATTAGTTTATGTAGCAAAGTCATTTTCAAGCAAGTAAAATAAAGCTCTGTATTCCAAACTTCTTTTCCTTTACATTTCTCATAAAGAAAAGGAAGGAAAAGGAAAGAGGGGAGGGAGAAGGATTATGGCAGTAGCATTGAGCCAGTGGCACGTGCCCGTGTGCACGTGTGAGTGTGCAAGCGTGTGCCCACACACACACACACACACACACACATGCACAGAGCAGGGCTTTGGTTGACAAATGCAGATTGTCCAGAGAAGGTGGATGCATAAGTAAGGAAGACTCTACAGTGATGCAATTGTATCTTTTATGTTTGCATGGAGTGAGAAAACAAATTCAATTGGAAAAAAAGAAAAAAAAAAAAACAAGACCTCTTTTTAGGTCCCTCATCAGTGAGAGCATACTCAGTATGCTAGAGAATTTATCTGAAACCTTTGAAATCAAGGCCTCTTTATTACAAAAATAAAAACGAACAAACAAAGAAGTATGAGAGACGACAAGATGCTGAAGTGTCACTCCAATCGTCCCTGCAGAGAACAATTGCATCCCATTTGTTATTCATTCTCTTCTCTCATTTCTACGATGTCTGTCATTTCCTCTGTGTGAGGCATGTCGGTCATTGCAGAGTCTTCACCTTCTACAGCTGTCTCATTCTCATTCCTCTTCTTTTTCTAGATTGAAACAAACATTCAGAAACCTATCAGTAAGTTGTGCAGGAACACGCTCCTAATAAACTTTGGGCACTGGGAGTAGGGACGTGGGAATATGGTTTGTTTAGAGTATGTTATTAAAAACTAGAATATTTGTGCCATATGTGTGGCTTGTCACTAATAACTTTGATTAACTTAGAAGATTTCCACAAACTTTCTGGGGCTCAGCTTTTTCATTCTAACGTAAATGCAATCATAGAGGCATTTCTTATGCTAAGCAACATCCAAGACAGGCTTCAGCCATGACTGGAGGGAAAAGAGCATCTGGAATCTTTTACATCACAGATTTCTTATTAAAAAAAAAAAGACAAACAAACCCAAAGAAAAACAAAATATGAGAGAACAAAAGCTGCTCTAGGGGGTGAAACAGAGGTGGTAACCTAATTTCTCAAATGTTAACCTTCAGGCATTTTACAAGATGTGAGCATTCTGGCTTTTCTTGGTACGGCTGATCCACTGTGATCCCCCACTCCACCAAGGCCAAGTAATATTAGAGTATTTTTGGCTAGCAAGAGCAGGAGGTCATTCAAGAGTCCTATGATTCATCCAGGATGTCCTGGATTAGTAAAGCTAAGAAATGTTCAGCCCCCTAGAAAACAACTTGAAGCATCTGTTCCTTATTACCCATCTCTCAGTGGGCTGACTAGTTTTACAGAAACAATTGGACAGCTGACAAAATACTCCCCACAGGTATTATTGATTCAGCTGTGCTTGTCATATCAGAGTTTCAAAATTTCAGAGGTGTCTACACAACACTTGATTTGCACTTCTCAAACTGTAGGTGAAAGCAACTTGGTGCATTTTGCTACTGGTTGGCTCTGGCACTGTCACATTGAATAAAGAAAAATTTAGGCTGGTACAGTTTTTGTTACTACTACCTGCACTCAAAACATGACAAACTAATCATGACAGAGATCACGATTCTTCTGTTGTCTTATGAAACTCGTACACATTGATCTGCTGCCATGGCCTGCACTGTTAATACATATCAAAACTGATTTTAGGTTGTTCTAATATAATGCTTTTAGATATTCCATCTTCTGTATTTTTTTCCAAAAATAGAAGCAGAGGGTATGTCCAGCTGGCAATTCATAAGAAGTCTAAGTAAAAAAACAAAGAGTCAGTGCCTAGACTATATTTTCTGGTTCCACCCAGAGAGGCATGCTATGGAATGATGTACACAACCATGCTCTTTCTGCTTGGAGTTGGACCTGGTGCGCTGCACAGTGCCTTGAACACATAACTGGAAGGACACAACATGCAGGTACTGTGATGTACCAGTCACCCAGGCAATACTCATCCTGTGTTTGAACTGAATTTACTGGAATGTTCTTTGAAATCTATGTATAGTACTATTTCATATATGTGTGAAATATGTAAAAATATGCCTATGAGCAATATGCCTATCTTGTTTGAAGTGACTTCTTTGGATAGCAAAAAACCATAAGCAACTGTAATTTTTGTCCATTTTCAGCAGAGCTGATTTTATAATGAAATACAAGTATACACAGAGATATGTATGTATACACTACATCACCCCTACATCCCATGGCAAGGGAAACAGAACTAGCTGGAACTTCAAGGTCCCTTCCAACCCAAAGCATTCTACCCTTCTGTGGTTCTATGATTCTGTATAAATAAACATTAATTAACTGCTGTTTAGTTAATGGCCAACCTTTGTGAGCGAAGATTTGGGCAGGGCTCTCCCCACATGGGTGTGCCCTTCCAGCCTGCACAGTGGATGTTTTAGGTGAGGCACAGCATGCACAGAACTGGCCCCACCGTTTCAGTCCT
>JAWWLZ010000082.1:75895124-75910744 GCA_035041345.1 Poliocrania exsul | reverse complement strand
AAAACCCCTCACTTAGAATTACACTTGGAACATGATTATATGCTTATCATATACATGTATTATACCTTAATATATGGCATGAAAATAACTGCCAAGTGATGATAGTTTATGCTACTGTGCTACAAGGCATAATCTCTAGAGAGCTGACAAAATGTCTGTGTGCTGCTCTTCCTAAGGAGCTGCTAATTTCCAGCAAATGAAAGAAACACTTGCCAACAGGAACTTCTTAAACTACAGATGCTCATCAGCAGGAGCCCTGAGAAGCTCTTACTTTCTCCATCAAAAGAGTAAGTCATGCATCTAAATATTACATTCCATTCACAAAAAATGTAATGTTTTATTTATAGCATAGAAGGGATTGCCTAACAAATAATATAGAAAATAATATTCCAAGTATTATAAACATTTTAAAGTTATCACTAAACTCCTCAATTATGACCAGTATAACTGAGGAGTCAATAAACAAAACCTGACCATAAAGTAGGTGACATTTTGACATGTATTGAAACAAACATATTCCACTCTCAGAGTTAAGTATATGGGCATATAACTGATCAGCTCTCTGTTCCTAAGTACATTAAATTTAAACTTTCATTGAGATTTACATCTAATGCAGGTGACCTGCCATTTGAATTTGGTTACCACAACACAATGCACATCAATCTGTTCAGTTTAAAGTGTCTGAATCTTCACTTTAGTTGCAACTTTACTGCAGTGTTGTTCTTTTTAAAGGGATTTAAAGTTTGTTTGTAAAAAGTAAATCTGAAATTTTTAAGTCTTGCTTAAGTCACACACACATACAGGAGTGTAAATGTGAAAGCTTTCTCTCGACTCTTTCCGTTATTTGGAATAGAAAGGAATGAAAAATGACAGGGCAAATCTGAACACCCAGATTTTGTTTCTTAAGTGATGTCCACTTATAATTAAATATAAGATAGCATTCTACACAATTAGCTCCTCCTCTTAATCAGTCTGTTTATTCATGAAAACTGCTACCTTTTCCCTTTGCCCCTAACCCTGTACTCATTTAAAAAAAAAAAAGCAAAGCAGCATTGAAATTCCTTTTAAATAGCACTTGTGCTCTTCCACTTAGAGCTGGAAAGAGCTTGGAGCTGTTTCTAATAGAACACATGTTAAAACTGAGAAGCCCTCTGCAGCTCTCCTGCTGTCCATGAACTTGGTGACAGATGGATGAGCACTGTGTGGTGTGCACAGCGTGTCACCCTGGCACCCTGAGCCTGTCTTATTGGTAAGGCAAAACTTGTTGTAACACACAGAACACTCAAGATATAACTGGCCATGTGTCTTGCTAAGAGGAAAAATGCATCTAATAGGAGCTAGTGTTTGGAAACACATCCTAAAAGCACTGTGGTCTGTCCCACCTGAGGCTGCTTGAAGACAAAGCTGAACCAAATTGCACAGTTCTCTAACTACTGCTGTAAGAACTGATTGCTCCTTCCCTGGTATAAACAAACAAATAAGTACAGACTATTCTAGGTCATGTTTAGTGACAGTGAGCTAGGGAGCTTTCACGGTGCTCTCAGAAATTTCTCTTCTCTGCTCAGCATCCTGTGTGTTCCTTGTGCAGGGATCTTATGTCAGCCACACTGAGCTGGCCATGCTTTTACCCCAGTGGCAGCTACTGAAACAAGGGGGCTTGCACCTCATGTTGAGTAAGGCATCTCTTGCCTTCTAACGTGACTCTGAGATTTAAGCAGATGTGTGTACTGCCAGTCTGCTCAGAGAGTGAAATGCCTCACTTTCCCTAGTGCTGCCTGCACAGTCGATGGCTGGCTTCCAACTCGGGACACACAACTGCACCCACCTGCACAGGGTGAGCACACAGACGTGTGCCTGAGGGCACGGCTGTCACCACATGGAGCAGATTGCAATGGCTGCAGGGAAGAAGCTTGACCTCTCACAAAGGAGGCCTCTATTGCTGTCATACAGCAGGCACTGAGCACTGACATCGAATCAGCCTGCAAAGCCTTGCAGCTCCAAGGCAGGTGACCAAGCACCAATCACGGAGCTTCCAGGCAAGAGGATCTTAACTGGCTGCAGCTTCTGTGTCATCACAGAAGGCTTAAAAATAAGAGCTCAGCTGGGAAACAGAGAAAGATAATTTGGCAGTATCTGTGCCCCACCACAGGCTGCCTTGGAAAAGCCCTGAATTCTGCACTGTGGTGTCTGAGCTCAGAAACACTACTACTACTCTAAGAAAAAGCCTTGCTAAAGCACAGCCTATTTGCTGTTGCTCCTGCTGTGTATGGCAGGGTTCCATCGAGTACCTTCCTCCTCTACACACAGCTCATGAGTAAGGGAGTGCTCTCTTCAACAGAGCAAACCTTTGCTGCAGAGGAGAATTGCAGCAATTTAGCACCAGACAAATTATTTTGGGATTTCTGCACTGGACTGAAGCTGTCACATCCCACCACCAAGGGGGTGTGTGCTACAAATGCACCACTTTTCTCTCCTGAGTCTGTGTCTTCACTTGGTTTACAACTGTGCAGCAATCTCGGGGCTGACATGTAGGGTCACCTAGACAGCTCTAGCATTGAACCAAAATGTTTAGTTCTTCAACATGCTCATCTGCAATAGCAGCACCATTAGTATTTGGAGCAGTATCTCCACTTATATATGGAAAGAAGCATTTTTTCCTGTGATGCCTAATGTCAGTGAAGTAACCAATAATAGCAAACAGCACTATGCACACTCTTTAAGCTGCAAGTAAATTACCAAGCATGCCTTATTTTCTAAAATCAGAATGGTTCCTTAATTGTATGGGCAAAATTCTACAGCTGAGTCTCTTCTGTCTGCTATACTCATTTTACACACAGCTACACAGTCACCAAAACAGGGCTGTTGGAAAGACTCACAGCTTACCTACAACCAAACCCATATCAATATGACTAATCACATCAGCTCTCACATATCAGGAGTTAATGGCTTCTACTTACAGCCTTTAAATAAAACAGCTTGTCTACATATTTTTCACTAGGCAATACAACTAATTCCCATTTTTGGAGGAAGCAGCTTTAATATCTCCCTGATGTTTCAAAGCCATGAGGCAGTACTTACAATCATACTTGACAGAACACATGTGCATGCTGTCCAGTTAGCCTGGGAAGGCTCAAGTGTAGCCTTTCAGATCTCATGAAGTTTTAAGCAAACCAGAAAGTTATATTTCTTAACATAACTATGCCTTTTTCTCTACTCTGACCCAATACTGTCATCACCATCATCAATGGTGAAAAAGTGCTTCATTCTGCTGCAGGAGTAGATTTGAAGGTGTGACTGGTCTGTACAAGGAGGTAGAACATTTTTCTTCCCATTCTGTGAAAAAGTATGCCTTCAAAGACTGTAAGGTTTCCAGGATTTTACATTGGGAAGATACTTCCTCACATGTCTGCTTGTGCTTAAAGTTTCACTGTTATTTTTTTCAGTGGTTCATGGCCTTCCTTTATCTTTAGATCTGGAATCCTATAGATCATCCACTGGAAAAAGCACTCACATGACATGTCTAAGCACTTGATTTGTTTTGTGTTATCAGTCTGGGAGCCTGTTTCCCACTTTCCCTCTGATGTGCAAGAACATGATGTCACTCCACTGGTCTGACTGCCCTTTGCTGAAGCAGAGCCCCTGAATAAAAGCACAGCTATCACTGACAGCCAGAGGAGCTCACCTGGCAACAACAGAGGCAGATTTGAAGTCAAGCTCCTTAGAAACTGTGGCACATACCAACTTTAGTCATACCAACACCTACTGAGCTGGTGTGCTGCAGCATTTGCAGGCTCAGGCCTTTGAATCAAACTGAATGTTTAGAGCTCATGTGTCTGTTTTCCCCTCTGTCTGTTGACAAGCGATCCTAAGAATCTGCCACTAGCAGGCAAAAATAGAAAGAGGACAGGAAAAGCTATGGATCTCAAAAGTGTTTCTGGAATTTCAGTGTGGATAAATCTCTCATGATGAGCTTATGAAAGAACTGCCCTTGAAGGTACTATGGAGAACTTTTGGAAAAAAAATTCCCATAAAGTCACAAATCAAAAGGCTACTGTGATTAAACATTACTCTGCAGAGGATGGTGATGGTAATGTGCAAAGCTCATGATCTATCAGAACTCAAGTAAACTGATAAATACCACGGGGGATTAAGAATCTAGTCAGTTCAGAGAAAGATCTGAGAGTGAAATAGTATTCTCAGAACAATTTATAACAAGAAAAGCTTTCCTCTTCATGAGTCTATAAAAACACTGATAGACTTCAAGGGATGGGCTCAAACTGTAGAGAACATAACCTTGGACTGGCACAGGACAAGAAAACCTTAAGGTGTGTGATTGTAAATCACATGAGAGCCATGGAAAGCTTTCAGACAGTGGCCAATTCAGTGGAACTGCAGGTCTGTCTTTGTTTCAGGGCACAGGAAATACAAGTTAGAGCAAGAGCTGCTGGTCTCTAAGCCACATGAAAAGAATTCAAGCTTAAGGACATTAAAAGACAGAAAAGCTGCCACATTGGCTCATGCAATTGTCTTTGATGGTGGCCAGTTGTAGCTGTTTAGGTAAAAAGTATAGGAAGTAAAGAGCAGAAGCAGCATAATTCAGCTATGGATGGATTGAGTCACTTCATTGCCAACTGTGAAGTAAGACAGACTGTATTCCATATTTGCAGGTGTTATGGTTTCAGGCTGTGGCAAGGGGGTGGGGATGGTTGCAAATACTTCAGACTTGTGTACTATAAGGTTGCCTTTGACATAAATTAGTTTCTTTTCACACATAAGCCACCTGCAACTCAGTCAAAAAGGTTCTACACCAAAATGAAAGGGAGTGAGAAATTTTGTCATGGCTCCATTACTCGACAGTAAATACATGACCTGAAGAGAGTTCCAAAGCAGCCAGCTACCCTGTGCAAAGTATGGAACACTGGGGAGAAAGAGAAAACCTGTCTGAGGTATGAACAAATTCAACTGTAGGACTTGGAGCATGTGACACAAATGCATTCTTTTGTTTTCCTGACATGCTGGTTACCAGAATTTTGCTCATTCAAAAAAATAAAACAAAAATAGATGAAAAAAGAAATGCAGATCCCTGGTATCTTCTTGCACGTGGAGGCTGATTTGAAAAAGTAGTGAAAACAAAATTAAATAACTCCAGCCTTTTAGATATTTAGCCTGAGTTAACAACAGCTGACTTTCTTAGTACTGACCTATGACCACATTCACTTCTCTAGATAAAAAGAACAGAGCCTCAGAAGAAAAGAGAACTCACCTTTCTTGAACTGCCAGTGCTTTTAGCATTAAGCAGAGGAAACAGTCTGGTTGAAATGAAAACCAGAGTTGAACAAAGATTTCTTACCGTTAAGGATAATGCCATGCAAACAAAAGTGAACTTCTTGATATGTGTGGCTGTGACGGTGCTGTTGGTGTTCACCAGTTTATTGCTGGGGTTATTCTAGGATAAGAGAAAGAGATAGTGAGCATTAACTTGGCTCCAGACTACTGGGAGGCTGACAGCTCCGGGGTCATGTGTTGGACCTGACTGTCTGTGCCTGTCCATGTCTGACACTGCTTGTTTGCTTTCTAACCTAGAGCTTTCTGAGTACTTTGTACCACTACAGAACATTTTCCACTTAAACTGACAGCAGCTGCTGGTGTGGTTGCTGAAGGGCTGTACTCTCCCCATTTTCTACAGAACAAGTGCTATTTAACAAATTCAGCTTTGAAAAAAGGGTGATAGCTCTTTCTAAGAAAACTCCACATGATTTGTTTAACCTTAATGCAGAATTTGTAGCATGTTTTCACAGGAAAAACAGGATTTCATTCCCTTTCACCCCAAATTGGTACCAAATCACCAATGCAAGCATCCTTGCTGTTCCAATTAGACAAGTAGGTAATATAAACAAAGCTCCTGGAACAGCCAGCTCTCTTAATGCAGTTTAATGAACAGAACATAATTAGAACTATTAGATGTTCCACCTTGAGCATGGGCTCTGTACTCACATGGCAGTGAAGTTTTATTTAAAACAACAAAAGCCTTCCTCCAAATGTCTAATATAGCAAATGAAGTTGAAGATTTAAAATTGCCCTTGGGGACACATGAAAATGAACTAAATGGTCTGTGAAAGGAGAGGATGGGATATCAAAGCAGGGCACCATTAGGAGCCCTGTAGCAAGAGGCTGTTGGGTCATCTATTACATTTACCCCAGACCTGCTTGATACACACAGGTTTGTGCACCTGCTGATAAAACCTGTACTGCATTTATACAACCTTGATGTAACTCAGTAGAACAGCAGTGCCTGTCACACGGCCAGCCTCCTTTACTGAGCTTCCTTGTAAGAGAAACAGAACTGTTGCCAACACATCCTGGGGGTTGACAAACTGAAGGTGAGCTCTGTAAAGAGTACATCATTTCACACACATTCAGTGGTTGATGGAATTTTGCAATTTAATGCTTTTGCTCTGATCAGTGCAGCAACTGCACTTTGATGACCCCAACACTCCTGCCTAAATACATGCTTGGAAGTTTGGGTGTATGAAGATGTCCACAGGCAACCCAGACCCTAAAGCAGAAAGCCACTCCCACATGTGACCTTTATGGAAATAGGTTAGGAAAACTCTCAGTAAACATATTTTCATGCATCTATTCCCATTAACTGTGTTTCTGGAGAAATATTTTGCTATAGTTAGTTTTTGTATTTGTGAGGACAAGCCTTGCTTACATCACTCACCAGTGATTAAATGAACATTTTGCTGAATAGTTCAACTTTCTATCAAGGCTAAAATAACAAAGAGGAAGGAAAGCACACCCAAATGAAGCCATCCAAAAGGGCTGCTAAGAAAAAGCATTTGTTCCTACCTCATTGCTGCTATCTCTGCCCTTGTCCTACTCTGCCCTTTGCTCTAACTCTTGACCACATACTCTTTGTTCCTAACGCTTGCACCCTATTCAGTTCTCAGAACTAAACACTATGCAGATTCTGGAGCAAAAAGCATATGCCTTCCCATCTAGTAATCAGATCAATAACTTTTGCAAGTCTTCTCGCAGTTGCTCTGAATCAGGTGGCACAGTCCATTAGGAGTAATGGCATTATCATCACAGAAAACAACATACAGAGCACAGAACTATGATATGACTGTTTTCTTTCAAAATATCAATATAACTTAACCTGAATGTACCTACTAGGCTGAGCTTGCTCTGGACACAGAGTCTCATAGAAGACTGAGCTAGGACCCTGCATCTCTCTTACAGCTTTGAAGAGGGCTAACAATTTCCTTGTGAAGACAAGAATCTGACTTCTCCAGCAGAGCCACTGAAGAGGGGCATATTATAAGGATCCCAAATCCCATCAGTCAGTGTGCTGCTGATGGTCACCAGCATTGCCAGCTCGAGTAACTGACAAAGGAAAATGGGAGTTTGAATGCATACACAGTTTTGGCATCTGAAAACCACAATGGAGGCTTCAGAGAGTTCAGAAATAAAAAGTGTTTCTATCTGGACTCTTCTGAGAAAGCCTTAGCTTAAGGAAACAAAGCTTTTGAAAGGCACAATGACACACACATGATGTATGACTGAGGGAAAAGCAATTTCCACAGCAATCTAAATAAACTCCACTGTGAGTTTCAGGTTTTGTATTTATTGCCAGAAAGGTACAGTAGGAGGAGGCATTTACACACATGGGTGCCAGGATGAGATACCCTTTATACTGCTGCTACTTCACTTTGCACATTTTATTCCAAATTCCTCTTTAAACATGGAACTAAAACTCCCATTATGCACTTTTTGAGCAATTAGATGAACTCTACCCATCAGTACCTTACCCTAGCATTTTCTTCCTTACCTTTTTTCCCAAGAGCCCTGTGAGAAACCTTTTAACTGAAATAAATGAACTGACAAATCATGGTCTAATCTGGTCACCACTACAGTTGTCAGCACATCTTCTACCAGCCAAATGAGACCTGAATTTAGGAGTCTTAATGGCTGTTACTTTTGCTTGGTCCTAGAGCACTTGATTGTGGCTCCTATCAAATGTGTTTCCTGTCCCAAACTATTTTTATCTTGCAGTTTATTGGGTTTGCATCTGCAGTTCCTTTTCAGAAACACGAGCTCTGAGAAAGCCTGCATGTGGTATTTCAGCTGACAGATTAATTTAGCAGGTTAGGAGGTTATGACTGATTTGACTTTGCTTTGGTTTTAAATTCTCCTTGGAAACATGGAGGACAATATAAAACAGGGCTTGCTTCTGTTAAATACACAGCAAGCAAACATATTTTTCATGAGTATTTGGAACCAGAAAGTTTAGTTGTTAATTGGTAAATAAAGGGAAGAAGAGGATCTGGCATTTGAATTCCAGAGTCACAGGGCAGGACTGTTCTTTGCAAACATATGGACTAGTGAGTACCAGTCCTAAATCAGAGCAAAAAAAGAGACTGAGCAAAATTAATTTTTGTTAGATATTTACTCTGTGCTCAGTTCCAAGAACAGTCCTTGCATTCTTACATAGGTACATGTTTACCAATAAAGTCTTCATAGCTTTAATCAGCTAAGTCAGTACTACCAAAAGAATGTATGTTATCTGTGTTATTGTCAGCCTATGAAACACCCTTTGCTAAACATTAACATAAGCAAATGAACCCAAACCCACTTGTGAGATACCACAAAATCTGGAGCAGAGATGTGAGCTTGCTCATGCAGTGATGTCACTTTGTGAGGATCACTTCACTAGCTAAGGAACTACATCGTAGTGAGGACTTTTTTAATCCTTAAAAATACAGCACTTATCTGTTCAAAAGGCAGCCCAATACCTTGTAACACAGAGCTAAGGTTAAAATCACAAATCAGACAACTTGAAGCCACCAAAAGCCAAGTAATTTTAACTAGGATTTAAAAAAAAACCATCAGTGGAGCAAGAGAGAGAAGAATGAGGACCACATATGCCAAACCACCCAGAAGGTATCTCTCACACCCCTAACAGGGACACTCACCTTGTCAAAAGCAGGGTACACTGCTCTGATCTCTGTCAGCCAGCCATAGGGCATGTGTCCAACAGGGTATGTGGCTGTCAGAATCGCCACTGCCTGCAGAGAGAGACAGAGAAGCAGGAACTTCAAATCTTGGAACACAACAGATAAACTAACACACAATGCCATTTTACACCAATATCACCACATTGGCCTTGACAGGCAGAAACCAGACAAGTGACTGGAAGCTCTTTGTTTCAGGAAGATCATCAGAATGGCCATTAATTGGCCTGGCATTTTAAGTTTATGAAATTTTTTGTGCCATGAAGTTACCTAACTCAGCTCTGTTGTTTCACCCTCCCTCTGATACTTAATTGTTGAGCTGTGGTGCACCCCTCAGCCAGATGAATCCCTCATTGCTCCTAAGTTATTCTACTTACAGATACCTGAGTAGCAGAATACCTTACAGCTCACAGTAGCTTTGGACCATATTGCATGATATGAATTCATATACATTTTACTCAGTATTCATAAGTAAAACAGTTTTAAGTACAACAGACTACAAATCAGGGGGCCTC
Organism: Poliocrania exsul; assembly: GCA_035041345.1. Classification (NCBI taxonomy): domain Eukaryota; kingdom Metazoa; phylum Chordata; class Aves; order Passeriformes; family Thamnophilidae; genus Poliocrania; species Poliocrania exsul. The sequence goes on along the minus strand of JAWWLZ010000082.1, from coordinate 75,901,212 downwards.
AGTGGCTGACTGACATCAACCTGCACTGGGGCAGGAGGCACTCACAAGACCAAAAAACCCAAGTCTCCAAATAACAATAATTCCAGATGAATCCTGAGAAGCAACTGCCTGCCTGAAATGTAAAACTAGGCCTTATTACACTTTCACAAGTAGAGTCCAAGAGGTATGTAAAAGGCAAGCTCCCCTACATAGTAATGTATGAAAGATTTTGGTGATGTTTCTGATTGCTGAAGAGAAGTCCAAATATATGTACTTGCTGTTTTTCATGGAGGAAGGGCACTTCAGAGCTCTTCCTGCAGCTGCTTGTAAATCTACAGTCAATGCAAGTTTTCTGGTCCTCAGAGCTAAAGGATCCCTCTATACTGAGAACTGCCTGACATTCTTAATTACTGAAATCAAAGTGCTTGTCTGCCTTTACACTGCAGGTTCAGATCTGTGACAGCCCACCCAAACTCTGATTTATTTTACTTCTGGCAACGGTAGCATTAAGAAAGACCTTTTTTTTTTTAAACTACTGCTGTCTCTGTTTCACTCCTGAACTTTTGATGTACATTTTCTTGGTTATCTGAGCCCATTTTCCCATTATAAATGTAACTGCTGTCTTGGCTTGGTTAAAAGACCTATAATAACAAAGGCCCATGTAGTGAGCTAATTTGTTCCCTGTGCTGTTTAAAAGGAGGGGGAAATGTAGAGATATCCACAGAGAGGAAGAGCATGGAATAGATCTTTCCCTGCTAATAATGTTTAATGTACCTTGAAAAAGTAATTGGCTCACATAAACCAAATTGGAATTTTAAGACAGTATCCTTTTAAATTGCACACCCTCTCATTATTGTACTTTTAGTAGAATTTTCATCTGAATGAAACTTAAGTAGGTTAAATCAAGTCAGGAATAGGAAAGATATTTTTCTTCTTTTCATCACAAAGTCCAAAAAGACTGTAAAGACACAGTACTTGTTAAAGAAAACTGTATTTCACTACCACATTTGGTATGCCAGATTACACTTGGATTAAAGTCCTGAAGTTTATAGCAGTGATTTTTTTGTAGCATTTTTCCTCAATTGGTGTGATCCCAAAATAAATTCATGTAAGCTTTCCTAAATATCTAGAACAGGTATTTGGCAGGTGAAAAAGACCCCCCCATCAAAGCCAGCATCAAAGAGGTAGCCCAGTAACCATAACTGTGCTGGCAGTTCAAACAAAAGCAGTGGGAGTTGGACAAAGCCAGTGGACCTGTGAATGTGTTAGAGCCTAATCCTTCACAGGGACATCCTGCTCCCACTGAGAGTTGGTATTATTGAACAGGGTACTTAGAAAACTGTGGACACTGATGCTCCAGCCACTGATGTTTTCTGCATTGCCTGCCCCTCCCTTTTCAGAGGCAATTATTCAGAGAAAGTTGCCATTTGACTGTTAGTGTAAAACTGCCAGCAAGCCACCAGCTATGACATGTCTTTGGAGTCATCCTAATAGAAACAAACTGCAACTTGCTAGCCATGAAATGTGGTGCATCTGAAATCTAAAGTCACCAAGAAAAGCAAAACTGATCTCTGTTAACCCACTCTGGCTCCCCTTGTACCAAGGCTGCTCTTAACACATAGACTGATCCCTGATTTACACATGTAAAAGTGGGAAGTTTCATAAGTTTTCTCTCCACAGCTGTTAATTTACAGTCTCTGGCAACACCTGAGAGAGTGAAATACATAATATCACATATGACAAATTAGCAACAGATCTTTGAATTTTCCTTTCCATTTAGTATCTTACAGCTTTGCTTTTCTTATAGGAAAAACATGAGAGATTTGCTAATGGCTGTGTCCATCTAGATATCCTCCCATGGAAACTGGCAGCAAAGGTCACCCAGACTCCTTTATAGAGCAGTGGGTATTGGCTCTGCATTACAATCAGAAGGCTGGCTCCCAACAGCTGTAGGAGACTTACTGGAGTCATTTGAAATTCCTCAAGAGAAACAGGGTGCATTTCATATCCCAACCAGGAGACAGATTTTTAAAAAATGTTTCCTTATGTCTTCACACTGCTCTCTGTAACACAAGGACTGCTAACAGTAGTTCCACATCAGTTTACACAGTCACAAAACACACATGACAGGCAGGAGCAGAACATGGGACTACTGATGACTTATCTGAAATCTCTGGGATCTGAATGCTCCAGAGCATATACAACTATACATAGGGCATGAAAACCTGGGATGCAGGCACTGTTCAGTGAAAAAATTCCACTGGTCTTGTTGAGGGTGAGGTTCCACTAGACCTGCCAGAAAGGTTCATGGTAGGAGTCCAAGCAATCTTCTTTTCAAGCATAAAAAAAGCATTAAACAGATATGTACTTAAGACAATGTTTTCTGGTCAGCATGGCTGAGAAGAGAAACACAGATCTAACACCCTGGTCATGTGCAGTATGCAGAGCACTGGCTTTCTTACCTCTGTGGCTGCAGAACTGCCACCTAGGTCCCGGGACACAAAAAGGTTGACAATGGGCCTACTGATTCGCTGAGTTGCCAAAATTAATGCCAAAGGCCACCAGAAACTCAGCATCTTCCTTATTGTAGCTTCTCCCTGCAACACAGGGTAAAAAAAATTGTGTTTGAAAAAACCCATGCAGCATAGAACCACAAGCATAGAGAAGGGTTTTTTGCTTTTCCCACCCACTGTCAGTTTGGTACATTCATTGCAATGATTTTCAACATGAGTAGCCTAAAATATTATCACTCATTTTATTAATACTAATTCAAAAGAAGATGTGTCATGGATCTGAATAAATAATGCATAGGGTATCTGTCTGCATAATTTGTTCTGACTACCAGACAAAGCTACATGAAAATCAGTACGACATTTGAGGAAAAAGAGAAATTTTGAGATCTTCCATGTGAAAAAAGGTGTTCATTTAGTTCATGCTGTGCTATTTTACAGCTCAGTACAGAGGTGCTCAGTAGACAGTCCATCCAAACCATGGAAGGGATTGTCTCTTGTGCACTGTTGCTGGAATAGTGTCTACCATGCCTCTTTAAGTGAGAATGTTCTTTCCTACAGGACAGAGAGAAGGCCCCTCGTACACAGTGGTTTAATAGAGTATTATAACACAAAACCCCCTAGGTATAAAATTCTTGAGTTTGAAAAAGCACAAGTATTAAGGCATACCCCCATTTCAGGCCCACTTCTGTCAGGAATAGCATCATGTATGTTCCTGTAATAGCCGAGGCATAACGTGGTACATCGGACAAGCGCTCCCATATACAATGACAGGATTGGGATCAAGAGAGGCTCCCTGCACTCCAAGTGACTGTGAAGCAAAATGGCTACAAAAACAACCTGCAGAGCAAACAAATAAAGGATTAATAACTTGTCTGTGTGTTTCTTTAGGGCCAACATATCTCCTGTCTGATTCCTGGCTAGTCTGCCTGAACCAACAACCATACATGACTACAGTATCTATCTGACTTCAAGCTTGTGGCATTAGAAACTTTAGTGAGGACCCCTAAGCATTTGGTCATACACATGAGATGAACAGGAATTAACTTTATGCTCTACTGAAGAGTACCTGAAGGTTGAACAGGTGTCAAACTAGGAGCCATAAACAGGAGAAGGTTAGCATGGAAGTCTGGCAAGGTCTGGCAGCAAGCATGTGGCTCAGCATCACCCCTCCCAGGAGAAGGTGCTGTTCTGATAGAAGCTGAGGCTGAAGATGTGCTTCAAGGGTCAGCTTCTAAGCCCTACTATCTTTTTGTATTGGGGGAAGGGTAGGGGCAATTAAAAAGGCAGATGTTTTAAAGGATTCACTTCAACATTTAGGAGCAGGAAGTCTTATGTCAACCTAATCTACTTTTTCAAATGAAATTTCAGTATTTCATTATTTGCTCTTCAGCTGACTGCAATGTTGATGTAAATGAAATGGAAACTTCTGGGCTAATGGACAGTTCATAAGACAGCCTCTTGAGATTAAGTGTTCAATCCATAAAATGCAAAAGAATTGATTCATTTGGTATTATTCTCTTTGTTAAGTCCAGTGTTGATGACATGCCTGCTAAATTCCAAGTGACTCTGGATGGGGAACACAACTGGAAAGCCCACCGTGTTTGGTGCTGTGAAGAGCAGAATCAAGACAACCCTGCCAGGAAATGTTGGCATTCAAGTGAATTACAATAAATACAATACACATTGTTCTGGTGCAGGTTCTCCATTCCTAGAGCTCAAGAAGTTGTTAAGAACACACACTCTGAAAATATTTCTGAGGCAGACCACAGGACTTATGAAGGTTTGCAAAACTGCTCTTTTGAAAGCTACAACAACACTGTTTTTCAGTAACCAGAAGCAAAGTCAGTCACAAAGAGTGTGTATATGAAGCTATCCAAGGAGAATTGGCTACTGCCTATGCACTTATTGCCTGTGTAAGGAACTGATGTAGCTGTAGAGAGTTCTGGGGTATGGAGTCACAACTTTCTGACTTCTGGACCTGCTCTTGCTCTGTAATGTTTTGTTGAGAGAAGATGACAGGTGTCTTAACTCTTCACAGCCCTGGCACCCCACTCACCATCCACTGTGGAAAGGGCATGGCCAAAATAAGAATTTGTTTCTGTATTTAGCTGTGTATGACCCAACATGCACGTAGGATCAGCAAACTTTGTAGGTCACATCAGAACAAGAGCAGATCCTGAGGGTTAAGGTCATTAACAGTAATTAGTATTATCTTCAGGGATGTACTGCAGTACTGTAGTGCAGCAGACCTGCCAAACACACAGAAGCAGCTGACTGAATGGCTCAATCTGGTTTATAGTTTAATCATATTTAGTGGAAGGAAAATGCTATGGAAAATTAAACTGAGTGTTGTTGACTTTGTATTTCCTTTGTATCACTTTATCCTCTTTCTAACCCAGTCACTATTACCATTCAGCTGGTAAGAAGGCAGCACAGCAACTCTTTCACAGAGTGGTGGTGGAGGACATGACCCTAGCCCAGACAATCCTGGTTCCCTTCTCTTGACATTGGTTTGGGACTGACTTGATCGAGTCAAGTGAGACCATCCTAAATCACAAGTGTCAGCAAAGAGCCTTCACAACAGGCAGAAAACAGCACACAAGATTACTTCTGGTGTCTTGCTCACAGAGGAGAGAGAAGGCACAGAGAGAATATTTGTGCAAGGGAGTTCCTGTTTAGGAAAGCATCTGGTCCATAACACAGTGGGAATAGTGACTTCTAGAAGGAGCCTTTACCTGAGCTATGACATCTGAGATGGAGGCACATCCCACTAGGAAACTGTACTTGTGTTTCAGCAGAATCCCAGCATGGGTCCATGCCTGAAAAAAGCCAGAGAAAAGTTTGGGAAGTGATTATGATATTGTGAATGATTTCAAGTCCTAGAACTCTTCTGTTTCTTTATGTTGTATACAAACCTGCAAGTCTCTTTTCCACCAGCAGTACCTGGTGTGAACCTGGGCAAATGTTAAGCCATTAATGCAGAGAAAGTATTGCTGCACTCAGTTCCTAATTACCAGGGCTGATGGAGAGAATGGGAATAATTTTATAGACTGTACAGAAATTTCTGAGCAGATCTAATAGGAAACCACCCTTTCATAAATCAGATGCTGCACAAGGATGGATTATCATGATAAATAATCCAAGGGAAAAAAAAAATCTGTATTCTCCTTCACTAGCTGGATGCAACTCTGAAATGTAATATTCATTGGCCCCCTGAATTATACTGTGTCCTGTCTGGAAAAGAAAACTTAAAAATCCAACTTCTTTTTATTTTCAGCTACTGTTTCAAGCAAAGTGGTAGAGAAAGTGGTGGAGGCATTTCCCAGTTTTATACAGCAGCAGAGGCACTAAAGAGAGGTGCCATGTTTTTATGTTGTGCCATAAGCAGGAAGCCTGGGGATCTGGGAAGCAGCAGCACACCCCATGTGTGGCTCTCTTGCCCAGTGGTTTGAGATATACTGGACTCAGCAGTGCTTGCAAAAGCTGATGGTAAGAAATATCTTTTCAACAATTTTGCTTTGAGAGAATATTGGTCTTACTCCTTATGAGCTCTGCAAGTGATCTGGGAATGCAAATCCAAATCTTCCACTACAAAT
>JAWWLZ010000082.1:75816754-75835548 GCA_035041345.1 Poliocrania exsul | reverse complement strand
ATGCTCTTTTATTCTGCATTACATCAAGAAAAAAACAAAGTAGTGAAATTCCATGGAAAATGTGAATGAGCAGTGATACCACAGAGGAGACCAGAGGATGGGATAACTGCAGAGCTTTGCTGCTTCAGACACTGAAGTTCATGGATCATTTAGGTCTCTTATGGTAGTTCTTTTTTTAATTTTCCAGCTAATGGTTATCAGAAAAGGCAGTGGTGGTGCCTAAAACAGTACAGCAACATCATGTCAGTAGAAAATCAAGAAAGGAGGAAGAAGTGTAATCTGATGATGCAATTGCATAATAACAATCCCATCCCCTCACCCCAAAATCCACAGGTTTCCAAGTACAAAAAGGTGGAGGTACCAATAGCTAATTAGATTAACTTGTTAAAATCTAAGGCTGTTACAAATTTTCTTTTTTTTTGGGGGGGGGAAACACATTGTTCTGAGATGCCATTTAAACTGGAACTGAGCTCAGCAATAACATATAAAAACATCACAGATTTCTGAAAGCAGCAGCAATGCAAAATCTGTCTGGAATTGCTCAGTTTTGTACACCGAGTTTTCTGCATGAGCTGGCAAATATATTTAAATTTTCTATTTGTACAGCAACTTACATCCATGTTTTACAAACATGAAGGAATAAACTTTGTAACTGCCTCATGAAACACATCACAATGTTGGACCTGACAAAACTCACACAAAGAGAGATAAATGTCTTGTCTGAGATCAAGATAGGAACAGATAGAATCTGCACTTCCAAAGCTGGATTCTTGAGTATATCCCCTCTTTGCATATAAAAAGACACTTATTTTCAGTCATAAGATTGGTTATGTCATATAAGCCTTTAGATACAACAAAGTTCTTCAGACAGCAGCAAAACGAGCAAAGATTAAAAAGAAATCAGCTCAGACCAAAGTAAATGTGAAGAGAAATCAGCTTTCTTGGTTTTAGGAAAAGGCAACCAAAAGAAGTAAACAAGAAAAACCCTCAAAAAAAATCAAACTGTCAGTTCATCTCAAAACCAAAAGCTGTATTTTGGGGATATCTCTCCATGATACAGAATACAGTGGTCCAAACCTCTTTTCAAAATTTCAGTTTTGAATCCGTATTTTAAAATTAGGTTTGAGGTATTTTCATCTCTCCTTCCTGATGCTGTCTTAGTGTTCTAGATTTTCACTGCAAAGGGAGGAGAAACCAATCCCTCTATCTCTGAAGCATTTGGGCACTTTGTGACCCTTTTTCAGTGAGCATCCAGGGATATTATGACTGGAGTGTCTCCAGAGAGGACCCTCCAGCCTAGAGACTGGGAACTGGGACTTCTCAACACAACTGTAAGTGCTCCTTGTCTCCTACTGCATTGGTTAGTCTTCTGGCATGGGGAATTACTTGCACCCCACAGACCTCAAAGTTTCATTTTCCAGCAACCTGGTGGGCAAATATAATCCGAATTTACAGTTTTGAGCTTAATTAAATTATTTCATAAACAAGCGGCTGGTTGGTGCTGCACAGAGTTGTTTTTCCCTTCCTCCTGGAAATAGGTTATCTCTACAGGTCTAGAGCTAGCCAGCTCCTTCAGACATGCTAAATTACTATCACCAAGTACAAAACCTTCCACTCGTTAACAATGAAGTGTAAGAAAGCCCAGACAAGTCCTTAGAGCTGAGCGGACACAGCCGTGGGAGGCAGGCACCTGGAGTTTTGTGAGGGAAGGAGAGAATAGGATGAAAAAAAGGCAAGGTACTGACAAACAAGGCATAACACAGATCCCAGCTTTAGATTATGTATTTTATGGAGCACTGCAAGGGATTGACACCTCATTAGTAGGTTCATTCTCATCATTTTTAGCACCCTGTGAAATCTCCAGGGGTGATAGAGCCCCACTGCCCTTCATAACCTCTTCATTTTGTACCTTATGAGCCACAAAATGCAAATACTTGTTGATTTAGCTGCCAGGAGTGAGAGTCTTAGTCACCTTTAAGAAAATTAGCACTTTGTTGAAATTTGGCTTTTATCTGCAAATGTTTCATGAGATCTTTGACTTCTCCCCAGATCTTTGTAGCACTGCCTGCTGTGAAACACCAGCAAATGCTCTGCATGAGTGGTGAATGTAATGCCTGGTGTCTAACACTTTCTGCAACTAACACAGACATCAAAGCCTAATTAATCACTTGTGTAGTTTCAAGAACTGTCTGAGTAGTCTAAAGACCACTTAGCAGTGGTGTGAAACCCCCCAGTGCTTGGCAGATGACCATTTAGGAGCTAAGGAGGTAAGGCTCTGGCTGGCATGCACAAGGACATAAAGCTGCTCTGCTTAGAAGGAAGTCTCTGGACCCAGCACTGAGATATAAATTCTAAACATTACTACTTCAGGTATGTGTGGTATGGTTTTTAATCCTTCAGAGAAGGTCTCCCTTGGATTTGCTCACTCTAAACTGCAAAGTTAGATGTATTTCAGTGATCATTCCTAGCTATTTCCTTGACTTCTGCAGGAAAAATTAATATTACCACGGAAAACAATAACCAAAAAAAATCTGTTGATATTATACTGTGTATATGTTTGCTTCTTCAACACAATTTCATTTCAATTTAATTTAAAAAGCTGTGCGGTTCACATTCATTTAAAACAAACAGGGCATTTCCATCAGCATGCCCTATTAGTAATGTGGTTGTGGTAATAACATCCAGTCATGTTCTACACAAATTATATTATATGGTACTAAAGTCCTACACAACTTAAATGAGTCCCTGACCTTTCACACCACCAATAACAGGAGTACTTTGCACTCATACAGCACCTTTCATCTAAGAGTGCTTCTGACACATGACTGTTCATTGCATCTCCATGCAGGTAGGTGTCTAGGCACACTTCAAAGGCAGGGAAACTGTGCCACGGAAAGGTTACACAACTTGGCCCGAATCCCTGGTGAACAGCTGGGAATGTGAACTCTCCCATTACTTGTTTGGAACGTCCAGACAATAATACTTACCCCCAAAACAAGCTTCATAAGGCATTAATCAAAATGTTTAACCCCCTACTAAGTTTGCAAATGGCATGGGCAGACAATAAGCTCACTAATTCTTTTTGATACATTATTCATGACTTGTCCCCTTTTTCTGGCAACACTTTCTTAAGTAAAAAAAGAAACAACAAAAAACAACAAACCAAACCCAGTCAAATCCAAGAAAAAAACCCCAATTTGTTTTAAAGCAATTACTGCAAAATAATGTAGAATACAATATGTTTAGCATTTCCTTTACAGCTTGCCTGTTTGATACCAATCACTACATCATGAACAACGTATGGCAACCTCTCTGCAGGACCAGAGCACTGGAATGACCTCAGGAGAAAGCAGCAGGAGGGCTCTGCTTGCTCGGGTGCAGTTTCCAGGGTCCCACAAGCTGCTGAGCAACACTATGTCTGCACAGGAACAGTTACGTTGGCAAGTTAAACCTCCCAACCACCAGCGAGGGACAGCAACCGAAACTAAGGATCCAGGGGCTGGTGAGAAAGCTAAACCAAGAAAAAAGACTACTCAGACAGGACTTGAGACCAAAATCCTGCTCTCTGCCCGGCCTTTGCCACCCGATGAGCATGAGAGAAAGTTACCAGCCACATTTGCTAATTATATTTGACACTGCTCAGGGTCAGTTCTGCATTTCTGAGAAAGTTAGTGGACTAATGCACTCCTCAGCATTCCCCCTTGATTTATAACAATGCTGATGCAAATGTACACATACATTAGAGGTCAGGCCACCACAATATATGTGAGCAGCTCTGAAACTGTGTGGGTGGTTACAGATTTTTGAGCCCACAGGGTAACCGTGCTATTATTTGCTGGGTGAGTTTGAGGTTGTGTTGTGCTTCATCACATGGGAGCCATTTATTTATTTATTTCCAAGCAAGTGCATCCAACAACATTTTTCAAGAGAGACAGAATTTTTAATGTAAACTCTGCTCTCCAACACCTGAGCTCTAAATACAGCAGTAATTACTCTTAATCTCAGGGTTAGATGCTCCCAACAGCAGAATAGAAGTGAGCATCTCTCTTCTGGTGGTGTTAAGCTAGGACATATTTGTGTGGAGAAAGGAAATTTAGCCAAAATATTTAGCACTATTTTGCTGAAGGCCTTACTCTAAGAAGAAAGCTATGTAGTGCTTAATGTCATAAAAGCCATGTAACAGTGTAATGGAAATGGGTTGCAGAAGGAAAAAATGAAGATAGCTCAGTAATGGTTTATCTCTCTAATATGTTGGTAATTTACCTGGTCATGCATCAGGACTACCTGATGTAGGGGGAAAAAATCAGATATTTGTCTGAGATTTTATGAGGTGAAAAAATGAGATCAGCTCACTAGTTTGGAGTAATACAGCCTTGTCCTGAGGCGTTCTTGGATTAGTGTCCAAAGGTCAACAGGAGGCTCTTCACTGGCTCTAGCGGTTCTGAAGAGACTGCAGGAGCTGAGCTTATTAGTCCTTAAGCACTGCACCAGCATTTTTTAATTCCTGTAAACTAAACACACTTGCCATAGTAAACATCTTATATGGGACAATGGTCACAGTCTTAACCTATGTTCTGCAAATGTTCTTTAGCCTTACTCTCAGTTTCTCTTTAAGTAGCAAGAAATCCAGACAGCCCCATACCAAGGATCCAGTAATTTCCTAGTGATGTTTGCTATTGACAACAATTACCAACAGCCAGAAAAGCCTCTCAAGATAATTAAAAAAAACCCAAACAAACCAACCCAAATGGTGAAATTCTCTTTGTTTCTCACTTTTCAATCTCAGGTATCTAAAAGTATAAGGTTTTGTTAAAAAGGCTCTGTTTTGAACACTTTCTTCCAAATACTCACCACCACTTGAGGAAGCAATGTAGGAATACCACACATCAAAAGAGTTTATGATTTATAGCATTTCTTAAACACCCCTTTCCTGGTCAGGTAAGGTCCATTCTCTCCCTCATTTTTTATGGTCATCTCTTACTTCTGACCTATAGTTCTCCTGTCTTTTACAGTATTGTTCAGAGCAGGTGATTTTGCTTCATGCAAATTTTACTTCCCTTATCATTCTTAGAAATATTTCTTATCTGCAGCATTCATTCACAGAAGGAGGTACAGTAGTCTTGTCAGAGCTACCTGTTGGCACACCCATTCTTCTATGCTGCTTCCTTTCAACCCTGACATTAAAATCATTACAATTCTGTCGATGCATTTTCAGCCTCACATGTCCTGCAAGTGTAAAAACCCAACTTCATGAATTATATACCAGCAAATAAAAGCATATCATTTTGTCTTATAAGTGGAACCCTTCAGACCTGGATTAACTTTGTCCCTTCTTTGGTCTCCTGATTTCCATGCAGGTAAGGCTGGTACAAAAACTATCTTTCCAGTTTCTGCTCATGAAAGGAGCTAGATGTCCAGCAGGCTAGATTTCTCCCTTGGCAATTATTCATCTTCCCAGGCTGCCATCTAAGACAAGGCATAACCCTAACTCTCCTGGAGGGAAATCCTATGACTTGGCTATGAAATAAAACACATTTTCTAAGAGATTTTTGTTCCTAATACTGTCAAAGTTGCTTAAATAAGTCTTTACATGTATCATCTCTATGTTAACATGCCTCCCATGTCACCGGTACCCAACTAGACAGAAAGCCTCTCCCTTATAAAATTGCCTGCAACTTTTTGAAATCCTGGTCCAGAGCACATTGAAGCCAAAGGACTTTTTTAATAGGCTGGCATGGATCTTGAATCAAGCTGACCTTGTATAAAGCAAACTGTAGCCATGCACCTGTCATACTCAGTTTGCTGAGTGAACTGCTTTCAATTTAACTTCTGCTAGATGTTATTAAGGTGGCATAGTTATTAGCATTTAAATCACCTTTTCCCTGATCATTTTTATCTTTGGATTTCCCTTTCCCCATCCCACTCCCAAGTACGATTTATTGAAGACTGACTTAGTAGGAAAGCATGTAGTTGTTAGACAAGGATGGAATTGTATTTTTTAGTATCACAGTTTATTTAAGGGACTAGGAATCAAAATATGATTGGCACAGCCATGACAAACATATGATTATTAGCTATTTTTTCCTACTGTAGTATTTTTCCCTTCAGTTTCCTCTTTACAAATCCCTGAAAGTACCCACTAATTTTCTGATATATCTTTGCTTAAGGAGTACAGGAGCAAGTGCCTATTCTGCTTAGAAAAGAAGAGATTCTTAGCAAAACTGAGTGACTTGGGAGAAGGATAAAGCTGTTTGAGATGCAGTACCTACTGTGGCTGCCCAGCTTAACACTTGTGAGTGAATAGTAGTGTACACCATCCTACTGAAATGTAATGATAGGCCCTATATAGTGCAGCCTAACACAAGACCGAGGCCTGAACTGTCATAAATACCAAAACACGAGAGCAGAGATTTCCCACACCACAGCACAGTGGCAAACGAGCACCCTGAGGGGAAAGCTCGGGCAGAGGACTGAGCATGTCAAGCACTGAACATGTTCTCGGTGCAAACACTGCAAGCAGGGATTGGGAGGACGAAGCGGGAAGGCTGCACGTCAGGGAGATACGCTGATGCTGGGTTCGAGTACACCGGGGTATCTTCTCGGTGCCTATGACAGGGGACAGCCTTAGGTCACCAACATCGCTACAGAACTGCAGCAGGGCTGAGGCCCACAGAGCACCGGCGGAGGCAGGGGCGCAGCCCGAGGTTCACCTGCTCGGAGCCCCGCCGGGAGGTCGCCCCCTCACCGAGGGGCTGCGGAGCGGCTCCCCGCGGGATGCCGCCCTCCTCTCTCCGTGCCGCGGCGGGGGCTGCCGGCGCCAGGGGCCGAACCGCTGCGGCAGCGGCAGCGCCGCGGGGCGGGGGGTCCGCGGCGCCCTTCGGCGGCAGCAGCAGCAGCCGGGCCGCCCTCCCCGCTCCAGCTGCCGCCGCTGGGCTGCACTGCGCTGGGGGCTGCTGCACCTGAGCGGCCGTGTCAGCGCGGGGATAAACCAAAACCAGCCCCCGGCGAATGCATTATGTAATTTGAGATTATATAATCCTGAAATACGAGGGGGGGAAAAAACCCCTATAAAACAACCCAAACCCTGCCATCCTTCCCCGTGCATCTGGCGGGGTGCGGGGCAGCCGGTGCTGCCGGGCCGCCGCCGGGGCAGGCACACCGGCACCGGCAGCCCTGTACCCCCACCGGCGCAGGGGCCGCAGTACCCGCCGGGGCAGGACGGCGCGACACGGCTCGGCTCTGCCCGGTTCGGTTCTCCTTCCCTTCCCGGCGGAGGCGCCGAGCCCCGCTGGCCCTGCGCTGCGGGAGGGCGGGTGAGAGAGGGTCGCTCCCGGAGGAGGCGCTGCCTTACCTGCTCCCCGAAGTCGATGGCGATATTGGTGATGCCAAGAGGGACCAGGAACCGGATCAGGGGCCAGTAGTTAGTGAGCGCTGGAAATTTCACCATAGTCCCAGCTGCGCGGAAACCCGCGGCGCATCTGCCGCGGCAGGAGCCGGCGCGGGAGGACGGCGGGGGGGGGAAGGATGAAAGGGCACCGGAGGAGGGTGCGTGCGTGTCCCTGTGCGTGTGTGCGGGCGGGGAGGGGGGGGGAGAGAAAGAGATAAGGGCGAGGGATAGGAGCAGCAGAGCCCCCTAAAAATAAAGAGCCAGGGAGCGAGCGGGGGGCTGGTCCGGTCCCTCCCTGCCCGGCGCGGCGCTGGCTGGGCGGCGGGGCGCGCTGTGCTGCCGCCTCAGCAGGAGACCCGAGAGATCAAGTCCATCCCCGCCGCCCTCCTCCCACACAACAATGATCCTCCGCCGCCGCTGCCGGAAAAAAAAAGAGGAGGGACACCGCCGCCAGCCACTCGTGCGGGCAGCGGTGCCATCCTCGGGACGCGGGGGCCAGGGGATGGGCCGGGCCGGGCCCCCCCCGCCTGACGCTCGCCGGCGGCGGGGCGACGGCCGCGGCGCCGCGCAGGGAAACGCCGCCCTCCTCCTCCTCCTTCTCCTCCCCGCTGCTGTCGCCGCGGGGACGGCGCAGGCCGCGATGCGATGTCGTGCGGTGGGGCCCCGCCGGAGGTCTCTGTGCGGGGCCGGCGCGGTGCTGTGCAGTGCGGTGCGGTGCGGTGCGGCGGGGCTCGGCCGCGGGGCGCCGCTCCCCGTCTGCGCGGGCTGCCGGAGCACGTGGGTTTGACACACGCTCGGCAGACGGGCCGGCGGCGGGGGAAAGAGCGGCACCGAGCGGCTCCTCCTGACGCTGGAGCGGCCGCGCTGCGGCCCCCGCTCCGGGCCGGGCACGGCACCTTCCTGCGCCCTTCATCCCGGTGGGCGCCGGGGCGGCCCTCCCATCTGCGCTCCTCCAGCAGCCGGGGGCACGGCAAGGCGTTTCCTGGCCGTGGGCTTCGGGCCCCGGGCAGGGGCACTCGTGGAGCTGCACGAAAGGTGCGAGTCCTGAACGTTGGCGTTAACCGAGACGTCTGACCTACAAGCTCTTCTTCAGGTCAAACACCTGAAATAACGAAATAGTGAACGTCTGCCATACAACATCTTCATATTTCAAGGTCTCTGCATGAGCTCTGGGCAAGGGAATGCGCTTGTGGCCCAAGGGAGCTCGCAGGAGGGTCCTCACCGGCTGAGGCACTGGCTGCCTTCAGAACCAAGGCCTTTGGCAAACCTCGCTCTGCCCTTACACCCACACAAAAGGGGGGAAAGATGAGAAAGCAAACCCCTTCTGAAACGCCTTGCAGGAGTTCCTGAGCTTTTTCAAACTTTTAGCGGGGGGTTCAAGGTTTGGTTGTGATTGAGTTTCTCTGGGGTATTTAGGTTTGTGTTGTTACCTTCACCTTGCCCCCTTCCGGGAGGATTGGCAAATATTTTGGGAAGGTGGGAACCCTGTGAGGAATCAGATACCTCTATCTGATCCTCAGAGGAGCAGTGGCCACAGAGTGCTGCAATGCTTCCCTCTCCCAGAGACTCCTGCACTCGAATGTTCTCGTGACCAAGCACTATTCCACATATTTGGAGAGTCAATAGGAGGTGAGCTCTGAAAATCCCTGATAGGCAGATGACAGGCTGTGGGGTGGGGATGGAGTAGAAGAGCCCCTGACTGCTGAGATGACTTTACAAAGTCAAACCCAGTTGGTGCTGGAGGGTTTTTTCCCTCCTACAACTGGTGTTTGTCTCACCTAGCAGCCCTTGAGCTGGTACAGCCATTGTGAGCACACAGGAGCAAGCTCAAAGGCTTACAAGAGTGCAAACCTGCCTCCATCACATAGATCACTTAAAATGCCACAGGCATGATGTCCTGGAGCAAAGCAGGACAAAGCAGGAGAGGACGATAAACTGAGAAGCAGGAGTTGTTTGTGATTGCCTAAGCATATCTTTGGAATAACAGCACCAAATCTTCATCATCCTAAGGGAGATCTAATCATCTCCAGATGAACCAGTAGTTGGTCCATCAGACAGCTTCAAACCATGCCCATGACAGGTAATATTTGAGCTCCAGCCAACCAGACCAAAGTTGGACTGAAGCAGAAACTCTTGTAGTTGCAGGGGCCTTACACCAGCTGCCTGTTTCACTTGTTTGCTAGTGCTGAGCTGAGTTACCTGCCAAATTAGACATAGCCTGTGTGTTGCTTAGGTGTAACCTGCAGATCTGCATAGTGGGTCCTTTTCTTTGAAGCAAGTCCTGTGACTTTTGAAATCTATCCAGGCTGGATATATTTTGAAGCATTAATTCTGTATTAAATTCTGTCTTCCTGAGAACATGTTTGGTTTTAGATAACTGTATTGGCAGTAAGTCATTTCTTCCTGTTAGAACTAGATTTTATGGGGAATGAGGTCATTCCTCCTTGCCATGGGTCTGAGAACAACTGGTAGATGAAATTATGGAGGAATATTTTTTACAACTCCATATTTTTAAATATTTTCTTGGCAAAGTGTTCCTATTTTTTTTAGAGTTTTTAGAGCTTTTTAAGGGAAAGAAACCTTTAGTGCTGTTCTTGAGTCAGAGCAAAGTAAAAAGGAATCACCAAAGCCACTTGTAAATATATGATTTGAACTTGCCATTTGAAAATTCCACATGAGCTGATGTTTGAGGACAACCTCCTCTCATTCCTGGCAAAAACAAGCCACCCCAAAATTAAAGCTTCCTGGATTAAACCGTTTCAATACCAAGTGTGTGTCTCACAGTGCTAACTGTAAAGCATACAGAGTGATTATTTGTCCAAAAATTATGCTCAGTCCTGGAAATATTGAAACATCCAAGTAGTTTAAAGGAGTATAAGAGAAGCATATCCATCTAGGGGGTTTTTATGTGTTCATAAGGTAGTTCATACTTTTTCACTCCAGCAGATATTGAATCATGCCCTTTACATCCGTAATTAATTTCCATCTGATTGGTCACTTGAGAGCTCTGGTTAGCTTTTTATCTTCCTGCTGCCCAGAGCAAGAGTATAGTTTTATTTTAAGAGTAGTTTTACATTTTACCTCCTAAAATGTACTGGAATGTCCTGTACAAATGCTCACCTGCTTGATGCTTTCTTGGGTTCCATATATTAAAATCATTAAGCTTATTTAATAAACTGTTAGACAATGTTTTAGTTTTGTCTGTCAGCCTCCCATTCATGTCTTCTCTTTTGGGATGACTGTAATTCTTGTGTGCTTCTCTTCCAATCCAGGTCATATTTGCTCCTTGAATTCATTACAGAAACAAAATTGTGTTTGGAACCAAAGAATAGAGGTGGTTTCACACATCTTGAAGTCACCAGTTTGTTCAGCTGATGAGCTGAAGGAATAGGTCATTTTAGCTGTAATGGGCAAAAAGCAGTGATTAGTAATCATTTCCTTTCTAGCATATTTTCTGTTACAGTACATTTCTTACTCATATACCAAACACTGGCTGTTTAATTGAATAAAAAAGACACAGAGAGGAGAGCCGGAAATAATTAGCCATAATCTCTCTGCTTTTTCCAGAAGAATTCTCTAGTCCAGGAGTATCCTGAATGGAGCCATCTCACTGGAGAAGTCCATATGAATAGAGTGCAGTGCTGTAATGTATTACAGTGCATGAATCATGAGAGTATCAGAAAACTCCCAGGTGCCTGGTAAGGAAATGTGTTTGTAATTGCTACCTAAGCAACAGGGGCAAAGTCTGAAGGTGGCCCCAGCAGGAGATCAAATCAGGGCAGCACATTTTACTTTTACTCACTCAGAAATCCAACATGCAGACCAGCACCTGAGCTTTAACATTTTAGAGTCCCAGTCTTTTCCTGAGCTTAAAGAAGGCACCTCACCACTACTCCATGATGGGAACGTTGAGAGGACCCTGCTGTGATATTGCCTTAGATCAGAAAGTTCCTTTGTTTTCCTTGTTGAGGCTACTGTTAACCTGCTAGGGAAAATGGGTCTCGGGTTTGTTTTCTTAAATCACTCTGCTTGGGCTTTCCATCCTTAATTGGCTGTTTAGCTGTCACCCCTGCTTTTGAGAGATACTGGGTTTCTTCCAACCCTTTTCTTGTACACAGGATTTCTTTTTTTTTTCTTATAGTCTAGTGATTGAGAATCACTCATTGTACAAAAAAATTCAAACTAGCATAAACAAATTTGTGAGGCAGTTGTGCTGTAAAGAGGACAGATGAACTGGATTTCCCAGCCTAAATAATGGTCAATGATTCTGGTCTCTGAATGGCCTTGGGCTGGGAGAGAGCAACTGATGATTGTCTTTTCCTGTCTCTTATCAGATAAAGAAGGACATCTCCACAGTCATGTTCTGCTTCTATCTTCAGTTATTCCTCCCCAAGGAACAGCTGCCTCTTGCAGACTTAACTTTTAAGTTGGAACTGGGTCTGATGCACATTTCCAGCCTTTACACAACAGTAATTAAAACAATAAGATTATAATTTTAAGATGTTGTCAAACTATGACTGAATGTTACTGAAGAAATGCTCAGAATGTGGGTCTTTTGCAGTAAGTGGAAAAGTACTCTGTCCTATTTAGTGTTGAGGAATAAAAATAAAAATGTCTTCTACCTATTTCTTCAGCTCATCAGCTGAACAAACTAGTGACTTTGTCTACCTTTTTTTAGGGTACTGGCCAGACACAAAGCTCAGTTTTAAGGAGTCTTCACAACCCAACAACTGAAGTTCCCCTTCTTCCCATGAGACCTGAGTTCTGCAGAAAGCCTTTTTCTTGGAAAAATGTATGTTCAGCCTCTTCTTTTCCTGCAAAGGAGAGGGCAAAGAAGAGCTGGATGCACAACACTTTCTCTCACCATGTGTAAATTAAGCCTGAAACACTACAATTGCTGTGAGTTGTGCAGAAAGCCTTCATCTCAGAGGGTTAGTGGAACTCTCTTTGTCTCAGTCCTCCTGAATCAGCCTTAGGATCAAGGGGCACTGTGTTCTTGGGCTGTGTGCCTGGCCATGACTTCTAGGCTTTTGTAGTTCATGACTGGAAAGACTACAGAAATGCTGCAGGAAAATTCTGAACATTTATATAACATTTTATTCTGTGAATGGGTAGAGTTGAATTGCAAGATCTGAAAACAGTCAAAGGAATTGGGTTGTCAGTCAGACAAGTGTCCAGCTAATACAGTTCTGATTAACTGCAGCTCTGTGTGAAGAATAAAACTGGTCTTACAACCTCTGTCCCCTCCCTAAGGCCAGTCTGCTCTGGACACATCTGGCTTGTCAAGTTAGATGATAAGGATAGAACCCCTGCAGTAAACCCATGTCTTTCTTTTTTAGCTGGCACAAGTGCACTTGAGGCAAAATTATTTCCCAGCTGATGAAGCATCCTATTAATGCTTAATAGATCAAGATAAAAATAATATTGGATTTCAGTGGCACAAGGAGACTTAGGCTGCCCAGAAGTGCCTGACTTATTTTTCAGGTGAAAATCAAAGCGCTGTTTCTCATCTCCTGCAGCAGGGAACTTGTCCACACCATGCCAAGTGCCACAGGGCACAGAGGAGCATTGGCTCTGTATCCCCATCTTCCCAATGGTGTCTGTTCCATGGCTCACCCAGGCTCATGGTCTGGGCTCATGCCAGCTGTCTGCATGATGTGTGGTGCTGGCCCTTATAGAGTTACCTGCTCTTGCATCCTGAGTCCAAACTGCCTATTCTTCTGAGGCAACCTGGGCCATGTGACTCTGCAGCAGCTCCAAAATGAGAGAGCTGGTGAGAGCAGCTGGTCTCAGGCTGCTGCTGGGGATACACAGGGATGCCCAGCTGCAGCTCTGTGCACTGAGGTGACATTGTGCTATTTCTTATTCATCCAAACAGCTCCTTCCTCAGTGTTGGTGTGATGTTAATGTCAATATTGCATTGCAGCAGGTGCTGCCCAATTTAAAGATTCCCATCTCTCAAGGTCTTGTAGCGTGGCATGTGGGATCCTGAGGGACCAGAATGCTTATGGACCTTGCATGCTGCAGAGGGAATTGCATTGTCCTAGCACCAGACCTGAGGCTCCAGCATTGTTTCATGATCAGAGGGAGAGAAACTGCCTCATCATCAAAGCAAACATAGATAATTGTTGCATTTTCTCAGCATGGGAGAAATTAGGTTTTTAAATGCAAGGATTTTTCCCTGCATTTTGTATAGGTTTTTACCTTCCCTAATTTCTAAATCACAGTTTATTTAATGATTATAACTTAGGCAGTCAAACACCTTGGAAAAAATGCAAGTAATCATTTAAAATGTTTTTCAGAAATTATTTCTAGTTAATAAATTAAAATGTAATTGTACAGATTTGCCTGGAATTCAGAACCCAATTTTAAATTCACATTTGACATGTTTTCTTCAGGCATTAGGATGTTAGGACTTTCTGCAGTCTGATTCTCACTAAAACCCCTACATATACAGCACTTGCTGTGCTGTGTATGAAATTTAATAGCACACAAAGTCATCAATGATGTACTGTTGCAAAGGTCAGTCTTTATGACTTTATATATAATTAAAACAGTAATCAATGCTGAACTTTAGCTGCCTGTGTTGAATGCCATTTACCTAAAACTTGGAGGAGGTGGTGGTGAATTTGCATTCTAAACTCTTGGATTTTATGTTCTTCTGTGATGAGCTTAGTAGTTTGATTAGTTATTGAGAATATGTTGAAATGTTTTGGAAATATGCATTTATAAGTTTGCAATACTTCACCCCCTCCAGTTTTATGTACAAGGAGCTCAGTCCATCCTAAATATGTCTTGCCCAATATGTCACATCAAACTATAAAAACTAATGTGAAAATGCTGTAATATGCAAATGCACAAGCATTATTTATTAATGTTTGTATGGCTGAAAATTCTATAGTATATGCATGTCAAAATCCAGTATTTCTCCAGTATAAATTTCAGCAGAAGATCCCTCAGTGATAAATTTTGTATTTACCAAATGCAATAGGTCCAGGGGTAAAAGAGTTTTAAACTAAAAGAGGGTCAGTTTGGATTAGATATAAGGAAGAAATTTTTTTACACTGAGGATGATGAAACACTGAAACAGGTTGCCCATGGAGGTAATGGATGCCCCACCCTCCCTCTGGAAACACTCCTGGTCAGGCTGGATGGGACTCTGAGCAACCTCATCTAATTGGAGATGTCCCATCTTGAGGCTGGACTAAGTGGTCTTTAAAGGTCTCCTCCAACCCAAACTATTCTGTGAGTCTATGAATCTGTGATTTAAAGATGAGTTTGAGATTTAAATAATGTTCCAGTACTTTCTAGCACTTACTTTCAAGTCTGCTATGAGAACACCTGTAAACCTTCTAAAGAAGTGTAGAAATCTTTTATTTCATGAAGGATGATAACCACACATTGTGCTAAGCTAAGCCAAAACCAAAGAGAAGTGTGACACAGTCTTTTCTGCCTATGAGAATTCAGATTAAGCTGTTATTGTCTTAAATTGCAAAAAAAGATCTGCCATGTACAATGGACTAAAACAGAACTGATTTCCTCAGTTACTACTGAAAGTTAAAATTATGTGCTGCATGGATTTTTTACTAAAACTCTCTAAGGACTGTGTGGCCTTAGCTGATCATGAACCACAAGGAATTTGGTGTAGACAAGCTCCAAACTCACCAATGTATTCAGCAGTTGATCACCATATTTTCCTTTCCTTTCTAGAAAAATCATCTTCTGGAAATAAATAAATACTTTGAGAAGAACAGCATTAAACCTGGGGCAGTCTTTAACAAAGACTGATTTGATGAGTAAAATCCCATAGCAATAATCAGTCTCCCTCACATCTAAAACACATTGCAGGCATTGAAGTACCACAATAAGACATTAACTCTGTGAGTCAGAGCTCCTCCCATTACAATTAACCAGTCTGGGCTGCCAAGGCCTGGTCTGGAAGAGGGTGGGTCAAGTAGGTATGAGAAAGAATGAGGGGGAGACTTGTCCCATATTAGTCATTCTCTGCACTGTCTAAAATCTCAGCCTCTTTTAGCAGACTGGACAGGGCTGTGAAAAGTGAAACACAGATTTCTCTCCATCCTCCATCCAGTAGCCATGCTATGGATTGGTGAGAAAAGAAAGTGAGAGGAGCTAATGGAGAAACCACATACAGCAGGGTGGGCTTTGTGTGTTTGGGAACCCTTTGTTGTTATGGAAAGGAGCTGGGAATGCTCCTTCTTGAAGCTTGGCAGCTGGATCAAACTGGCCATGTGCATCCCACTCTGTGATGCCAAAGAACTGCACAGAGAGCAATTGCTGTGCTCTGGGTACAGGAGGATGAGGACCTGGTGGAAGTGGTGGTTGGAGAGCACAAGGGAGTTGAAGCGAGCCTTGCACTTGGAGCGTGTTGGGCTGGTGGCAATGACAGCAATACCCTCATCTTCTGCACATGTGGATGGAGTTCAGTGGTGAAACCACCCTGTGCTGTGCTTTTTTTGCTTCTGTTGTGAATTTATGGCATGGCATCAGGGGAAATAATTGATTTGCCCAAAAGCTGTTCTCTTTACTGTATGTAACAGCATTACCTCTCAGAATCTGGGAACAGAACCTGAGTAGCTGATGAAGGTAAAGGCCTGAAACCTGGTAGGGCAGGGGAGCCACACCATTCATGGGGATGCAGGGGAAGACAGCAATTTGTGCACATCCATCCAAGAGTATGTGAAAGCATCTGCAGAGGGTCAGGATTGCTTTGATGGTGGATAACACCTCGGTACCTGCTATTTAGGATCAGCCCTGCTGAGAAGAACATAGAGATATAAATTTGCTGAAGCATTCTGTGGTGCTTACTGTAGTCTGCAGTTTAAAATATTAAAGTTTTTGTGATGGTGGGAAGGTTTTTTCCTTGTCTGCTTCTCTTCATAGCAAGAAGCTATTCATCATTTTTGAATGGCCAGACAATAAAATTTGGTTTATTGGGTGCTCTTATGATTCCCAAATGCTTAGTTGCTAATCCCTGGAGAATTTGGAAGATTTTTCTGAGACTTTTTCCCCTCTGGCAAAAAATCGTTGAAGGTGGTAGAGTAGAATAAAGAATGTCAGGCAAGGACAAATAGCAAACAGCAGAGTATTGGTCTGTCTCATGTGCTTAGGAAATAATTTATCATGCTAGATATGACCTGCAACAACTGTGCCTTGAGCCTGAAAATTTTATTGGCCAT
Source organism: Poliocrania exsul (assembly GCA_035041345.1). NCBI lineage: Eukaryota > Metazoa > Chordata > Aves > Passeriformes > Thamnophilidae > Poliocrania > Poliocrania exsul. The sequence continues at coordinate 75,818,961 of JAWWLZ010000082.1, read as the reverse complement.
AAAAGGGAAAAAAAAAAAAAAAAAAGAAGTGTCTTTTTTTCCCCCATTTTTTTCAGATATTTTATGTCTGATTACAAACTTTTGCATAATCCCTGGAAAAAGTCAGGTTAGGTTTTTACAAAGGTCTGATGGATCCCCATGAGCTTTCAGTGCAGATAAAAGGTTTATTATAAAAACCATATGAACATTGTTTAGCTGACATGATGCCCTGAGAATACAAAGTTAGAATCAGTGCTATTTGCCTAAAGATTAATCTCCCTGTTAAGTTGAAGCATTCTCTGATTCACAGCATGGAAACTGCCTAAACAATTTCTTTTAATTCAAGGCTTTGGTAGTGGAAGGTGTTACAAGTACCATGAGGAAGTTTTCCAGCCCCAGGTTCCTGCCATTTGGTTTTCCAGCTCTGAGTTGAGCTCCTGGGGGGTTCAGATTTCCTTTGGATAAAGTGATGAGGTTACAATACATGCACTGAGCTGAAATTGCTTGCATAGTGGCCAGTCTTTATTGTTCTAGAGTGTTGTACTTACACATTTCAGCCAATTTAGTTTAATATTAATTATTTATATAGCTTCAGCATGGAAACTGATTCATTTTTGCAAAAATAATTGCTTTTGTGGGGCGAGAGCAAAGACATTTTGCTGTTAAGGCCTGCCACCAGCAAGCCAGCAATTGCTGCTTGTTCCCACTGGGGGGTATCTTAGTTTTTATACTTAATAGTATAGAAAAAAAAATCTCTTTTTATCTTATTTTATCCTGTAATGCATGTGACATTTCAGTTATTTTCCTAATAGTCACCATGCCACAGTCACCTCTGTGTGAGAATTCACACAAGTGGAGGAGAGCAATGAAGTGCTGTGAGGTTTCTCTGTCACTGTGTCCATGCTCTGCTGCTGGTGGGTTCTGTGGCATCAGTGGGAGTTTGGATGAGCACAGCAATTGTTCCTTCTGGGGCTTTTTTTTTGCATAGTTTTCCTGGGCTTTGGATTTTTCTTGTGGGCACAAAAATAAGGACTAAACTGGGCTAGGGGTGTTCAGCACTAGGGAATGGCTGTTCCCTGCTGTGCTTGAGAACTCTGATGTGACAGAAAAATCCCTCTGCTCGCTTTGCTCCAAGCTTCTAGGTTGGTATGAAGTAGTTAAAAGCAACATTAAATCTGGGGTTGAACAGTGGTCAGATTCCCAAAATCTGCTTTCAGATTCTGGCTGATGATATTGTTCTGTGGAGGCTAATTTAGCCATTGTGAGGAAACTCCATAATTAGGAAGTTTGTGTATGTGTATGTCATTTCAGACAGACTTGCTGCTTGAGTGTAGAATTTGACTATAACTTTTATTGTTTTATTAAGCTTTTTTAAATTATTGTCCCTGAACCCTCTGCATACAGAACACATTAACACTGAGGTAACTGGAGATCCAGGTGTGCCAGTGCCTAAAGAGACAGAGTTGATAAATATCTCCTAGTTTTTTGCTTCTTAATCAGTTCTCTGTTAACTGACTGCAAATTCTTTGTTTTGTTTTGAGATCAGAAATATTAATAGCATATACCAAACCCCTCCATCTGATTTCCACTTCTTCCACATGTGGACACAGCACTGGTTAGGTCATCCAGGGGTGCCAGATTTCATGAAAGAATCTTTATTAATGCCCCATTTGACACCTGACTACACTTTTTTGTGTATTTTTCAATAGATCTGACACTTCCAGTCCTGCCAACATTCATTGATAAAATCTTGACACTTGTTTCTAACATTTCAGTATCCCTCATGCACATTTGGACATCTCTGGAATGCAGATATAAACACAGAAACCTCAGAATATTTAATTGTTATTTGTACATATGTATTGAATTGAATTCCTTTGAGTACTTCTGGTATTTAGGCAATAGCACAGATAAACTATGGTTTATGTTTCATTTTTAAATGACAAAATATAAGTTGTTTGCAAGTTTGCCCCTGATGGATGCTTTTGCTTTGTTAACATTAAGGTTCTATTCTGCTGTAATCAGCAATTACCTTGATTGCATTAATATTTTACAGCATAACCAGGTACAACGTATCTTAAAATGAATTTCTCTTCTCATTATCAAATTTATCTCATGTCTAGGATAAACTTCATCTATTGTAGGATAAATACAGTTTTAGTTCAGTTTGCTAATGTAGCATATGGGAAAGTTTGTGATGGCTGTTCTTGGTGGTAATCTTCCAATTT
>JAWWLZ010000082.1:75728530-75746428 GCA_035041345.1 Poliocrania exsul | reverse complement strand
TGCAAGGTCAGACATAAGCCGTGAAACGCCAGAATTAATTTTGCCTCTACAGCCCTGCTGTGTCTCATTGTGCCTGTGCATTAAAATGCCACAATTTACATAATTGCAAACTGCTTCTGGCAATGAAGTGGTTTTGCAGCATTGATTACAGGCCTCAGTGTTGTCTGTTGTGGAAGGGATATTGTGACCAAGGCAGGGGAATTCAGGATGGTGGCTCTGGAGTTTCACATGGTCTTCATTCCTATGTTTTCTAAAACTTGAGACTTAAGAGCTTGACTTTTTAAACTCACTATTCTTTTCAACAGATTTTACATGTAATGCAAAACATGTTTTAACACAGTCTGAGTTTTATTTATTGCTGAAGAAGGGAAAAATCAGGTTTGAGTGAGGATTTTCTCCTGTAAAACTGGAAAAAAAAGTCTTAAAATCTCAGGTTGGTTAAAAACTTTTTACAATTTGAATTAATTGAACTTCTGAAATAAGATTAAAATAGAAGTGGATCTTGATAGAACTGCCTGTACTTCATCTGTTCTGTGATCCACCAGACAAACCTATCAGAAGACAAACTCACTGAAGTCCAAAATGTCCTGGAATTTGAACACCACCTTGATTTAATGAATTTACCCAGACCTATTGAAGTCATTGTGGGACCAGAGCCTTTGCTTGGCTGGAGCAGCCTGACCTCATGCAAGTGGATGCTCTGAGAGTTCTCAGCCAACAGAACAGGCTCTACTAAAAGCTCCCCCTTAAAACACAATCTGAACTATCCTTAGATCCTGCAGCTTTTTGCCATGTAGATCAGATCACTCATAATGATGAAATGGCACATCCTCTCAGGTCATAGAGAGGCAATGAGGCCATTACTTTTTTTTTATAATAATGAAGATAATCCAGACTTTTTCTTCCTTTAGTTCATGGTAGTAATGGATCATTTTGTAGTTAATGAAACAATATGCTTTTGATAATTGCTTTAAATTGCCAGAAACATATTAATCAAAGTTCTTTTGGATTGTTTTTCACTTTACAAGGCCCAAAAGCAGTCAACACAGATATTATCATGAAGCAGTCACAAAATATATGCAGCCCCATGAACATGGTGATGTAAAAGTAGACTTGATTAGAAAAATATCACTTGGCTTCTGCTGTCATTAAAAGGATACTGGTTTTTTTTTTTAAATAATTTTATTTAAATTCAAATTGTGAAATCAAATGCTTGGAAAAATCAAAGCTTCCTACACAAAACAGGAAACTACACTTAGTATTGTTGCTGGAATTTTAAGGCCTGGGATACAAATGGTGTTGAAATTGAACTTTGACATAAGGCTACTTGGAAGGAGCTGGAAGTTTTGGGGGTTTGTTTATTTTTTTTTTTCCAAGAGGAAAGCTTAGTCTAAAACTGAATTAAAAAAAACCTCCCCAAAACAACTGTGGCAAAAATCTCAGAGCCAAAACATTCAGCCTTGGAATGATTGTGATGATGCCTTATAGACATAGTTCTGCTGCTTTCAAATTCTTTTATTTTCTTTATCCAGAACCCTTTGCTTGGCTACTTCTTTCAAAATCACTGTGGTTTTGTTCATGGAATAGTAAAATGGTGCATCATGAGACATGTAATGCACCACAGAGGGAGGTCCCTAAAGAACAGAGATGTAATCCAAACATTCCCACTAATGAATGTAGCAACACATCCAAGTGGGAAGATTTTGGCCTGCAGCTTTCTTATTCTTCCTCAAACGTAATCATTGCTAAGTTCCTCTTTCTGAGACAGGCTACAAGGCTAAGAAAAATGCATTGATGTCTCCTCATGAAGAAGGAAAATCTAGGAAAGCACTCCTCATATGTAACAATAAATCTTTCTGTCTTGCAAAACCAGCACTTGATAGGACTCAGTCTCCTGCCCTCTTAGGTGGGGTCGTACTGCTTGTGTTCAGAGGCCAAACCCTGTCACGGGAAAGGGAGGAGGGAGACAGAAATGCAAAGATTTCTACTCTTAACTGTATTAATTAAACGTTATTAGCTGTAAGTGCTTCCAGACAATCAGATCCTTATGTGCCCACCACTGTCTGTCCTTTAACTGACAGCACACAGGATGGAAGGGGGTCTGACCTCTGATTTGAAGCTTCACTTCAGCCAGGGAGAAATATTAGCAATAAGCACCTCCAGAAAATTAGAGCCTTAATGACCCCAGCACTGCCTGCTGAACCAGGACAGAACACAGGCTGGGAGGGATTTCTAACCCCTGATATGAGGACCACACTTAATGTCAGAAAGAGAAAAGAACTTTTCTCACAACAGCTCCTGAAATAACATTTATTAATACAAATATGGGACAGTTATTGTGGGTTCTGCTTTGCTGGTGATCACGTTCAGCTGCAAGATTGTATTTAATTCATAATAAAAGACCCCAAAAGAAACCAGCACAAAACACACTCTACTGAGACAAACACACCAAACTCAAGTTACAACACAGCCATGTATCCCATTTTCACAACAGACAGAAACCAGCAACAAAGAGCTACTGACTAAAACCACAGCCACCTAAAACATTGATCCAGACACTCTCTCAATAACACAAGGCAATAAAATATCTTCCACAAAACAAAAGGGAAGAGCAGAGCTGCTTCTTATCAACACACAGGTTGAAAAAGAAGAAGCTACACCTTGAAAGTGAAGCAAGTTACTGTAGAGCAAAACAGAGCTGGTCTGATAAAGTAAGAACAGCAAAAAGCAATGATTAATATAAAGTAGCAAAGTGTGAAGAGAAAGGAAATGCTTATAAAGAAAGAATCAAAGTAGAAAGGAATAAAGTAATGTTAAGAAAGTAAAGTTGGGAAAAATAGAGAGCACATGGTCTCCTCACCCCTGCATTGTTCCAAGAGGAGGAGGCAGGACAGGCTGCAGCAGTTCCCTTCACAGAGACACTCGGGCATATTTCCCTCTCCTCCTGGAGTTTAAACTCCAAACACTTTTTTTACCTTTTTTTTTTCTTCCATGTGGTTTGTGTGGCTTAAAGTCAATCTGTTGGGGGGTGATGGTGATGCCTGAGGGGAGGTGGCTCCTTGAGTGGCCATAGAAGATGGCACACAGGGAGGCCCTGCTATTTCTTAACACTCCACCCTATGTTAATCTGATCAGTTTGAGCCTTTGTCCTCGGCCAAGAGCATCTCCCCAGGGGGCTGAGATGTCTCCCTCAACCCATCAGGCCTTGTCAGAGGGGCCATCACCCCACAACCCCCAAAAGTTATTCTTGTCCTTACAGAAGGCACTTCATCTCCTTTGGATCATTGAAAAGATGGCAGAACTGATGTGCTTTCAGATTCTTTGCACCATTTTGAAGGTCAGAGCGTCTTAAGGGTTATTGCAAACTGTTTCACATTATCCAATGTGGTTCAGGCAGGTTAACTCAGTCACAACCAAGAGACTACTACCTGGCCTGTGTATTTATACATAAATATACTTTGCAGTTCAAGCTGATTAGACTCAATGTATAAGGTATGGTGTAACTGGAAGTGAAGGAGAAAAAAAAGAAAAGTAAACTACAACATAACTTTGCCAAGAATAAGTGAAACTTCTCTGAAATTATGAAGTGAAATATCTTAAGGCTCATCTGCAGACACCATAATGGTACTAAGTCCCAAACCACGTGGTTGGGCATAATCCTCCTCCCAGGCTACCCCAGTGAGTCCCACAGTGAACCAAGTGTTGGTAAATACTGAAGGGCTATAAGATGACTCAGTTCTAGTCAAAACTTGCAGGCCCTCTTTGCCTTAGCATTTTCCAACTTCTCTGCTCATGTTGATGCTTTTGGGCTTATGAATCTCCAAGACTGACTGCCCAAAATTCCTTGCACAAAACAGCTACCCATTGTCAGCAGTATCATCTGTGACAAATGTAGTTCTGCTGAGAGTTTTATGGTTTGGTACCAAAATGAGTTTGGTACTTTACTGTTTGTCCCTGTGTGCTCCATCTCTTTCTCCTTTCAAAAGAGTGTAACAGGATGTGCAGCAGAAATGCTTAGTCCTTCATCAGAAAGCTGTATTTAGGTTTTCTAAAACAAGACCTTCTTTCCCCTTCAGGCTTTTTTTCTGGATGGTTTTATTTGTTTGTTTGTTTGTTTGTGTGTTTTGGTTTGGTTGTTCTGTTTGCTGAGGTTGTTGGGTTGGTTGTTTCTGCTTTTTTGTAGGTTTTCTTTCCCTTTCCTTTTTGTTCTGGGCATAGTGGAATATTCCTGGAATTTCTGTCATAAACTTGATGGAGTGGTAACTTCTTTGTCGAACGTCTTCATTCTTTACAGGGCTCCCTTTACAGCTGAACTTCTGGTCTCACAAAGCACCAGTGCATTTTTGATAAGCAAAATTACCCTTGGCAAAGGGAGTAATTTTAGATGTGCTGCATTGTATGTTGAATTTGGAGGGAAAGTTCTATGTTCCCTCTCAGGGAGACTTTTTTCTGAACCATGTAAAGCTATTTACATCCAGCTATGCATTTGGGTCTATGTGAGATGATGTTTCCAACAGGTCTGAGAATGTCTCTCTTATATGCAATAATGGTTGCTGCAAAAAAATGCACAGCTTTCTAAAAATCAGAAGCTGGCCTTCCAGGCCCTATGACCCACACAGGAAAACTTTTGGGTGCTTGACTGCCATGGGATACAGAGCACACAGCGTGACATGAGGAGCAGAGAGGTTGCCTCAGGAGTCATTTGCAGTGCACACTCCCATCCCTGCATTTCAGGCTACAATTAAGCACATCTGGGCTGCACATGGAGCTGGGACACGTTGTTTTGAGGCTGCATGTGCTCTCCCACAGCTGGGGAGCAGCATTGCCCCACAGTACTGGCCAAGGGGAAGATGGTATGGCCTGGGTGTGCCAGCCACAGCTGCCCACTGCTGAGTTGGGTGTGAGGGCTTGAGTGACAAAGGTAGGCTGCAGTGCCCTTGAAAGCCCTACTTTTTTCTTTAATATCCTCCTCTCCCTAGGTGGGTTCCTAGCAAGTGTTTGGAGTGTGTTTTTCAAACCCTACAAACCACACAGCAGGAAAAAAGTACTTGGATTTGTTGGCAGTCTGTGGGCCCATATGGGAGGCAAATGCTAACCATGCACCGTAACATTTTACTGTCTCACAGAAGGCAGATTGCTCCCCCCATCCCACCCCTGCCCAAGCAGATAACTCTCAATGAGAAAGCAGAGAATGTCAAAAGCACACACTTTGTGTCAAAGCCTGCTTGTCTTGGCACGTTACTAAGTTTGTTTAATGTCAGTGGTCAAGAAATTAAAATTTGATTACAGAAAAGTGTATTTTTAGACTAAACAACATTTTGTTTCAAAAGACACTAGGCTGGTCTGACCCCAGAAGACACTATTTTCTGAGAACTTCACCAATTTTTGAGACTTGAAGGGTGTGTAGCATAGTATTGTATTCTGTATTGAATCAGGACCAAAATGTTTTTAGAAGGAGAAAGTTAGCCATCAGTATCTGATGGGATTAGAGCCTAACAAACACTGATCTCTGCTCTGGGCTGACCAGTGACAGAACCCGATGGAATGAATGGCCTGAAGTTGTGTCAGGGGAGGTTTAGGTTGGATCTTTGAAAGAGATTCTTCATCCAAAGGGTGTTTGGATACTGGAACAGGCTCCTCAGGGCAGTGGTCAGAGCACCAGGCCTGACAGAGTTCAAGAAGTGTTGGTATGATTCTCTCAGGCACCTGGTGTGACTCATGGGATGGTCGTGTGCAGGGCCAGGAGTTGGACTCAATGATGCTTGTGGGTTCCTTCCAACTCAGCATATTCTGTGATTCTATAATTTTGTGTGTGTTGTGATATGTTTAAGAAGAGAGGCTTTTTCATACACAAGATCACAGTGCAGTGCAGGGAAAACTGCTCAACTCGTGGTTTAAATCAAATCAGGATTAAAGCAGCTTTGTCTTTTTCACAAGGGTATGTAATGACCTGGCAATCAATAAACTCCATGATGAGGAGAAGTATCAGCATAAAACATAAAACCCTATAATAGATCCTTGCAAAATGTCAATAAAGAGCTATAAACTTCTAAAGATCCTTTTATAACTAATCCTAAATAGTCTCAGTCTCACATATGTATGGCTGTGGGCATGCTGCTCCCCAGACTGTGTGGGCCACAATCCACTGAGCACACTCCACTCTTTCAGATAAGTCCTGGTAACAGCAGGCGAGTCCTTCTCAGAGTTTGTAATAACAGCCCTAATATTTGAGCCGAATGGGCTTATATGCTTCTGATTTCTTGGCAATCTCAGTGGTCTTGGGGGTTTTGGAGTCTGTCTTTTGGAGTGAAAGAAGAAAAATCTGTTTTTTTAAGAAAGCTAAATTAAATAGAAACATCTTTTCCTAAAGTGCCAGCCCTAGAGGATACCTGGAGAACTAATTTTGGGGTGGCCAAGCAGTTGGTTATTTTTTCTTCTATGTGGCAGCATATGCCAAGAGCGATTCACTGGAGTTGAGTGTCTGCGGGAATATTATTTGCAAGGCGAAAACAGCTCCAACTCTGGAGCAGCCGGAGGGAACGAGAAGTAAATGGCCCGCCTATGCGACTTCCTTCTACACATGGTGACTTTGTGACAGCGCCCGTGAGTCCCACACACCTGAGGGGTGCCGCGGAGGTGCCCAGCGCTGATCGCCTGACGCGTCCGTCGGGACAGCCGGGCAGTGCCGCCCCGGGCGGGTCTCTGTGAGCCGCGCCTGCCCCCGGCAGCCCGGGGAGAGCCCGCAGACCCCGCCTGGGGGCAGGCCCCGGAGGGCCGGAGGGCAGCGGGGCTGGGGCAGAGCCCTGCAAGAAGTGCAGGGAAGCCAAGCGGGGGTCGGCCCCCGGAGCGCTCTGTTGGGACCTCAGGGAAGGCGGGAGGAGAGCGGCCGGGGGAGCTCCCGTGCCGGGTGCTGTGTCTTTAAAGGCCGGGGCGGCGCTGGGCTCCATCCTCCCTCCCTGCATCTGCATCCCCTCCCTCCCCCCGGCCCGGCGGCGCGGGGCGCCGGGAGGAGGCGCCTGCCGCTAACAAAAGTCTGCGGCGGAGGCTCCCCTTTCTCCCTCCGCGGGCAACAAGTGGCTAGCGGCGGCCTCCCGGCGGAGGCGGCGGCGGCAGCAGCGGCACGGCTGCGAGGAGGAGCAGGAGGAGGAAGGCGGGAGCGGCGCTGAAGCGTCGTTGGAGCCCCAGCGCCGGCCGCGGGGCGGTGGAGCAGCGCCGGAGGCCCGTCCCGCCCGTTCTGCCTGTGGATTATAACTGGAGCCGCCTCCCTTGCCCTGACACCGCAGCTGGAAACCGGGGCGGGCAGGGCGCCCCAATACAACGCATTTTTGATTCTTTCCCTTTTATAGTGGTTTTTTTTCCTTTTTTTTTTTTTTTTGGTGTTGTTAAGGGTGGGGAAGGGAGGGTGTCGGCCCCCTGAGACGAAACGGAGGAAGTTACAAGGCTGCTTTGAACATGTCGCCGTGAAATCTCTCGGGGGCTCTCCCCTCAGCGCTGCCCCCCGGCTCCACTCCACTCCCCCGGCCGCGGCCGCTCGGCGTCCCGCGGCAGCAATGCCGAGCGGCGGCGTGGGAAAGCGGCGACGAGCATGAAGGCGGCAGGATGGGCGCGAACAATGGCAAGCAGTACGGCAGCGAGGGTGAGTTGGGGGGGAGGGAAGAGGGGTGCTGCAATAGCAGCGGGAGGCGGCCTGGCCGGGCAGGGGGGTGACTGGGCGAGAGGCGCCGCGGGGGGCCCCCCTCCCTCTCCGGCCGGGACGATCCATGACACAATCCTCGGGCTCCCACTGCGTTACGACCCTTAAAAACACCCTTGGTTTGGTTTTTGTTTTGCTTTTCGTAGATAAGAGGTAAGTGCTGCCTCCGTTCATGCTGGTGGGGCAGCGTTGTGGCTTGAGATGCGAAGGCAGCTCAGGGGTTATGGCAGCGTTAACTTCGCTAAAAACTTGTAGAGCGCTCTTTGTAATCCTATTCTACTCGTCTTTATATCCCAGGATCCTTATATTATGCAGTATGGTATATGACTGCTTCCTGTCTGAACAGAAAGAAAAAAATTAACCCCGGCAAGGCTTGGGGGGAGAGTTAATGTTCTCCAGCTGTTACCCATGGATTGTACTCCTGTAATTTCGCTTCAGTGAAACTTCAGTGGGTTTGGTTTTAGATATACAGGACCTGATTCGTTCTTGTGAAAACCTATTAGTCTCGCTGGAGTTGCATCAGGGATGAATTTCAGCTGCTTTGCTGCTAGTGTGAAGGACTACTGGAACAGTCAGCTGGTGTCAGGCAAACCAATGGCAAGTACAGAAAGTCTGTCTCCCTGCCAGCCAGTTTTAAGCTCTCTTTGACTTTTAGCAGTCTTGTATATGTGTTGCCCACCAAATATTTAGGCAACTTTATAGGATATATGGCTTCTCCTCGAAATATTGAGCAATCATACAGGATACCACACTCCACCTCCCCCACCAACCCCCCACCCAACCCCCTTTTTTTGTTGTTGTTGTTGTTGAGAGTTTGTAGATGGAGCAAAGGAGGTGGTCCTGAGGTCTTCTTCATTCTTTGGGAGTTCAGATGGCAATGGCCAAAGAATACACCTCTTGCATCCAAAATATGCATGAAGATTGGGAAAAGGAAAGGGGGAAACCACCACTTTTAGAGCAGATTCCACAGTTCCTTTCATTTATTGCCAAATGAGGTCTGCTTTCTGAAGAGTTGAAGAAGTCAGAAGCTTTAGGCTGGAGATGCTCTTGCTGTTGTGGGGTTTCATTCATTTGATACCATCACTAGAATAACTTCTGCAAAGATGACATCAACCTAGAAGTTGCAATCAAAGCCTCTTTGGATTCCAGCTGAAAGGAGAAATCTTACTTTTTCCCCCAGAGCTGAAAGGGTTTTGGTCACTTGGAAAAAATCGTGTTGCTGAGGGGTGTTTACCTCAGCACTAAGAAGGTGTGGATGCATCCCTGAGCTTTCTTGTGAATTCAGAGGACTGCTCACCTCAATAACTGTACAACTTTTGGGGAAGAATGTGCTTGACACAGTCCTTTGCAGTCCTTGGTGAAGGGAAGGAGAGCCTAACTGTTCCCAAAATACCTGACAGAGACTGTGGGGAAGAGGAGGATTGGTGTAACTAAGGTGTTCTTAATTAATTCACCTCTCTCCTTCCTTCAGAGTGGAGATTGGATCCTGGGAATGCAGACTACATGTGGCAAAATAATCTTTGTAGTATAGACCATTACCTGTGTTGAAAAGTAGGTAGAAGCGTGGTTTAAATATAAAATAAATTTAAAAAAATTCCAAAACTTTGATCTTGCAGTTTAGGTAACTTGTCCAAGGCATCATTAACGTGCTCATGGGTCTGTGTTTCTTGGCAGCTCCTATGCAGCATCAATTACTGAGAAACATTGAGAAGCTCTGGTTTGATACTTTCTTTCCACAGCTTTCAGCATAGTGGGCTTTGTAGGCTGGTGTTGTACTGTGGTGTGCCATTTTAGGCATGGAGAAAAGCAGCTGAGCTTCTTGAATGCTGTTTTCTCATTTGCTGCTTGCTGATACCTTAGGTGAGATTTCAGGCAGACAGCTGCAAATGTTTTTTATAATGTCTGTTGTTTTTTACACGGCGTTCCCATCCACTGTGGAACTGCAGAACATCAGGAGTTTGCCCCAATTGCTTCTCATCTCAAAGCTGATGAGAAGATACATTAGGGCAAGGATAACACCTGTTCAAGACACAACTTCCAAACCAGGAGATAAACTGTATTATTAGGAAATCGTGTGTTACATGAATTGCTGCATTGTTACACTTATCAGCACTAACCTGTTCTTTTTAAAGTTCACCTAAATAATAATCTCAGGCAGCTGAGTTTTTTTGATTAATCACATAAACTACACTGTGCTACCTTTATTTATTTTTTTGCTTGTCCAAGGCTTTATTGATTAGACAGGAGAGCTGGATGTTTGAGGAGTCTAAATTATGTTGTTTACAGAATCTGGTGAATAATTTCCAGCACTTGTGAATGTATTTGTGTTCTATTTACTTAATTTTCTAAGACAGGCTAAAGCTTGCTCTGAATGAAGCTTAAACATGAATAATTGCTTATCTGAAAAATTATGTCGTGCAGATGGGATATGAACACAACACTCATTTAAAAAAAAAAAGAAATACCAGGTTTTGTTTACAGGAGTTTGCTTCTTTTTAAAACTAAAATACCAAATACAAGTTTTCTTTCTCAGTTTTCATTTTGACTTTTAAAATACGTTCTCTAAGACAGATTTTTTAATGGAAATCTTTTTACCTAAAAAAACATAGGGAGGTTGAGGTTTCAGGCTTGTTGAATCAGTAGATTCAGACTGAAGTGTTAAGGCTTGAAATGACTCTTTGTGAATGTGTTCCAGCAGTTGTGTTGCAATAGTGCTACTGATGCTGATAGATCAGTGGAGCAAAAAATCCCTTTTATCATAGAGCAGTATTGGTAAGGCCTTTGCCTATGCAGTGGAAATCTATCTTCAGTTACCTTTGGAAGAATGCTTATTGCTGTCCTTTGCTTTCCTGCCATGGGGATAAATCATTCACCTTTCTGTCACTGATTTAGTTCTTTGCTTGATTTTTAAATGAGAGAAGGCCTTGTGTCTGCCAGTGGAAGGAGCAGCCTTCTGTTGTAGAAACTCTCAAAAGTCAGGTATTTTGTTGAAGGACCTCTCTTAACATGTAATGCTGTTATAGCTGACCAAACAAGACACCATTTATCATCACAGATAAGGGGCTGAATTGAACTGTGTCATCCTCAACTATTGCCAAGTTGATCAGACACCTTGGCAGTTGCTGTGTGTACCTTGCTGGGTGCTCTTTCTGTAATGCTTCTGCCCGAGGTGACCTTGGGTGCTGGGCACGAGGTTAGGTGGGTGCTGCCTGTAGTGCCAGCTGGTGGCACGGGGACCAGCTGACACCTGCCCACTGTCTTTGGAAAAGTGTTGGATTATGCACCTGGATGGGAAAATCCCAGATGAACACCCTGACTGGGGAATGAGGTGCTGGAAAGCAGTGCCACAGAAAGGGACCTGGGGGGCCAGGTTGACAGTGAGTTGAATATGAGTCAGCAGTGCCCTGGCAGCTGGGAGGGCCAGCTGTGTCCTGGGGGGCATCAGGCACAGCATCACCAGCCAGGCAAGGGAGGGGATTGCCCCACTCTGCTCTGCACTGGGGCAGCCTCACCTTGAATGTTGTGTGCAGTTTGGGGTGCCACAGGGTAAGAAAGATATTAAGCTGTTAGAGAGTGTCCAAAGGAGGGCAGCAAAGATGGTGAAGGGCCTTGAGGGGAAGCTGTGTAAGGAGCTGCTGAGGGCACTTGGTCTATTCAGCCTGGAGAAGAGGAGACTGAGGGGAGACCTCATTGCAGTTACAACTTCCTGATAAGAGGAAGAGGAGGGGCAGACACTGATCTCTTCTCTGTGGTGACCAGTGCCAGGACCTGAGGGATGGGTGTGAAGTTGTGTCAGGGGAGGTTTAGGTTGGATATTAGAAAGGGTTTCTCCCCCTGCAGGGTGCTTGGGCACTGAACAGGCTCCCCAGGGAAGTGGTCACAGCACCAAGCCTGACAAAAGTTCAAGAAATGTTTGGATGATACTCTCAGGCACATGGTGTGACTCTTGGGGATGGTTGTGTGCAGGGCCAGGAGTTCAACTTGATGATCCTTGTGGATCCTTTCCAGCTCTGCTGTGAAAAGTTAACTGGATGCTACAACTCTTAGCACCTGAGGCAGTTTCTCATCCCCAGGGGGAGGACTTTACAGGCTTCTGTGCTGTAAGGAAACTGCCTTTGTGATAGGGCTTGGAGGAACAACCTGTGCTCTTGTGCCATTGAGGTGGAAATGCTGCTTTGCACAATAACTGTAACTTTTCAACACTTGTCTTCTCAAGTGACATCTTCATTAATTTGAGGATGGAGAACCAGCCAAATTTGGGAGGAGCTAAATAATGGTACAAAATTATGACAATACCAATGTTCAGCTCTTATGAAGGAATATCATTTTAATGAGGCAGGTGTCCAGAATCCTCCAGTTGTGGATGAAACTTTGTTTGGGTATGTCCTGCACTTGTTCCTTTCAGAAGCTGGTCTAGAGATGATGGTGTGCAGCAGTTCCAGTTGCTCTGAAATGTATCAGGAAGGCTTGATGTAACACAGGACCCTGATGCTGTGGAGAACAGGGTACAGCAAGGGAGAAAGAGCTGAAAGTGTCCTTAGATGAGGAAAATGACATCCTTTCCAAATCATAAACCTTGCTTACAAACTGTTGTTTTTTACCTTTTTTTTTTTTCCTTTTTGAATCTGAGTATTTAATTGGGTAAGATTTTAATGAGAACTTTAGGAGTAACTTAAACTCGGTTCTTGTTTTGAAAATATTCATTCTGCAAACTTTGATTTGTTGTATTTTCTATTTACAAACCACTTGGAAGGAAAATTCCTGTGTAGATCCCAATGTCCTGCTGTTTTCTCAAGTGAACTGGTGAGATAATGGATCTTGCTGATCTCATACCAGTCTTTTTGTTTTGTTTTGTTCTGGCTTGCCTACTCTTCTTTGCACACCTCTCCAGTGTGTAATGGCTGCAATTGAACCAAAACACCTTCTATAGGACTGCTGTAAATAATGTGATGCTACTCAATGGTGCTTTTTGTGTTGCTCTTGCTTAGGGGATTTGGCCAGAGTTGGTTCTTCCATTTTACCTGAGGCTGGATTTCACTCTCCTACATTCAAAGAGTTGAGACTTAGCACCAAGATTGGACAGGAAATATGGCGCTATTCAAAATGTCAATCCTTCAAGCAGTGTTTTGTTTGGTTGTTGCTTTGGGGTTTTTAAAAATGAATTTACACTCTGACAGCAGCCAACTGCTGTTAATCAAAATAATCTTCAGAAATGCTGCTTATTATACTCATTTTTTGTGTAACTGTCAGCTGAGCAATGTGAAATGATTGTGTGTGTGTGTGTGTGTGTTTACTCAGTTTGTCTCCAAAAAGTAAATTGACTCTAAGCTCAGTGCTTATGGTGCACGTTGTTGTTGTGCAGCTCCCATGGCAGGGGCAGGAGGAGGGGCAGACCCAGCCCTTAACTGAGCCTCTGTGCCTCTCTGTTTCTCCTAATACACAATATTCTCTTCTAAAAAATGAGCTGCCTTTGTGTGTATTCAAGCATGTCTGTTTATCCACACACCCAGAGCTACAGATTTGTGGGGGATTTAGGCTTTGATAGCTTTTTAGACAAGAACTCCGTGGCTAACATGCTTGTTGTTTCCTGAAATGTTTTTCTTTCGTCAAATGCTTCTGGGGGAAGGGATGGTCTCTTTATTTTATTATTAATAGATACAAGCTAACTACCCATACTCTAGGGAGTTAGGTTTGACTAGGATGGTAGCTTTGCTTGGTGCAAGATTAACTGGATGCTCTTCTATACATTTAAAAAGACAAATAAACTTTGCTGGTGATGCACGACATGGAAAGCTTCCAGCAGACCCATCTCACCTAAGGTAGTAGGAATCCAGGACTTGCACATCCTGGTCCTTCTTTTATCTGCTCCCCACAGGCAGGGAAGGAAATGAGATTGCTTTGGGAAGGTTAATTTTTAAACTTGAACATCCTTCTACCAAACTGGCCTTCAGTTTGGATTTTAGGAAGTTCATTGCTTGGGGATGGGAGAACCCACATGGATTCAGAACTGGGTGTGTGGTTTTAAGTCTAAACTGCCAACCCCAAAAAACTTGTCAGCAAACTTGGTTTTCTGACAGTTTTAATCCTATAGTCACTTCTGGATTCCTCATTTCTGTGAACAATTCCTAACTAGGGATTGGTTTGCTTCTTTGTGGGTGTTGTGTGCTTTAGGCAAGTGATTGGCAGAAGGCAGTGGGTGACATTTGAAGGCTGAAATGCACAAGTCCTTGGTTTATTTGTGCTCTTTGTTTTACAGTCAGCTGTGCCTGTGTTTTTTAATACAGGACATGTGCTTTGCTAAATTAGGGCAACTGTTTCCTTAAGGAGTAGGAACCTTCAAAAGCTGAAAAATGGGCTGCCCATAAAATCTTGTTCCTTCTTCACGAGAAAAAGGAATATGCAAGGTTTTCTATGGGTAGAGATGTACAACTTGTGATTGGATAGACAAGCTGCAGGATTTGGTTACTCAAGGAGCATTTAGATTGAATACTAAGAGTGTTGTAGTTGCCCTACCTTAAACAGGTTAAACAGGGGAAAATTGTGTCTCTTGGGGTTTTTTTTTACCCTTTTTTACCCTACTTGGAGTAAAAGTGAGCAACAGGAAGCTCTCTTTTGTGCCCATGTTTTGAACCAGGAAATTCCTGTCCGCAGAACATAAATATCTTAAATCATGTGACACTTTTCTTTCTCATGGATTTGTGTGTAAGAGTTGCAGGAATGCCATACTGAAGTCTTCTCCAAGAGCATACTAATTTGGGGGAAGGTGCTTTAATACCCTTTTTCAATGAATCTATTTTAAAAATGGTCTTCCTCAACTTCCTTCTTTGCTTCTGTAAAAACAAACAAATAAAAAAACCAAACAACAACAAAACCAAACCAAACACACAACCAAATGCAATTTGCAGATGATATTACAAAAGGAGCAGCCATGAGGTCAAATGTCTGTTTGTTTGTTTCATAAAATAGAAACAAGAGGTGCCAGGAACATTCTGGTATAACATCAATGATAATTAACCAGGAAGAACTTCTTTTAATCAGGTCCCACAGCCTTGTTTGACAGTAAAAGGAGAATTTGGCTCAAGCCTGGTTGTCACATTACAAGTGTAACCTTGGCAGTTCATGGGGAGCCCAGGCTTTTATTGCTTGTATGACCACATGCATTGTGGAGAAGCAGGCCAGCTATTGAAGGCTCTTGACACTCTTTTGTTGCCAGATTGTACACAATCCTCCTTCTGTGTGACTGTATGGAATGGAGAAACTTGGAGGGATTTTTTTTTTTTTCTTAAATTGTGTAATAACTGCATTTAGTGTTTTGCCTAAATCCTGCCCTTGAGGAATAGTGGGAACTTAGGAACAGAAAGTGCACGTAACTGAGAGGTTCCTGTGGTGCTCATGGCTCTTAGAATGAAGTATGTTGTTGTCAGTGATGCAGTTGTGGTAGTACTTGGTCTGGTTCACAACTGGAGGACAAGACAACAGCTGGTCACCAACAGAAGTACTGAACAGATCTCTGTTTTTCCCTGTAGTGCCTGGTAAAACATTTCTATTCTCCATTTGCCCTGTCTCTGACACTTTATAAGGAATTTGCTTATGACATCCATATGGAATCCTGGAGTGGTTTGGGCTGGAGGGGACCTTTTAAAGGTCATCTGGTCCACCCCCCTGTAATAAACAGGGACATCTCCAACTGGTTCAGGTTGCTTGGGGCCCTCTCCAGCCTGGCCTTGAACGTTCCCAGGGATGGGGCATCTACCACCCCTCTGGGCAACTTGTTTCAGTGTTTCACCACCATCATGGTAAAACATTTTTTCCTTATATCCAAGTCTAAATGTTTTAGTTTAAAACCATTACCCCTTGTGCAATTGCAACATGCCCTACTAGAAAGTCAGTCCCCAAATGTCTTATGAAGCTTCTTTAAGTAAGGCTGCCATAAGATCTTTCTGGACCCTTCTCTTGTCCAGGCTGAATAATCCCAACTCTCTCAGCCTGCCCTCACAGCACCCTGATCATTTTTGTGGTCCTTCTCTGGATTCACTCCAACAGGTCCATATCTCTCCTGTGCTGTGTTCTCCAGGGCTGGATGCAGTAATCCAAGTGTGGTCTTGCATAGCTTGTTTTAAACTGAGATGATGGAAACAATAAGCTATTGCTGAAATACGTGGTGAAAATTGTTGATATACAACTCGTGCTTTTAGAATGTTTGTAACTTCAGGTTATACTAAAAGAGGTATTAAAAAAAGCCTCGGAGCAGGAGGATTTCAATTCCAATTAGCCATGCTAAGTTGAAGCTATCAGTATGCTCTTTTATGTCAGGAAGATGTAGTAGCTGACCTTCCTCGTTAAGATATTTTGTAGGTGACAAGCTTGAAGGTGCTCATCTGTTTTTAGCAGGGTTTGAGGACTTGGGTGCTCTCACTGCAGAATTGTTCTTGTTTTGGAATACCAGATTGCCAGTGGAGATCCACACAGACAGTAAAACTACACTGCAACATCTTCCAATCAACTCCTGGCCATATCTCTGTCTGTTACAGAGCCTGAAGAACACAAACTCACACGTTGGAGGTGACATCTCCAGAGATCTCCAATCCAACCCACTGCTCAAAATGAAGCCAGCTAGTGCAGGTTGCCCAGAACATTGTGCAGTCAGACTTCATAGCACCTCTGAAGATGAAGATATTACAGTGTCCCTGAGCAGGCTGTCCCAGTGTCAGTCACCTGTAGATTTTAAAAATAATAATAATACTAAAGCTTTAGTGTGCTTGAATGGAAACACTTGCATTTCAGTTTGTGCCCATTCTCTCTTGTCTGTTCACTGGCTGTCCCTGAGAACTCTTTCTTCTTTACTCCACTCTCTCTCCTCTCTGGATTCCTGAGCTCTCTCTGCTCCAAAGTAAACTGTCCTAGCTCTCTAAGTGTCTTCCTGCCTGGCAGGTTAGTCGGTTTTCAGTTTTGTCCCACTCTCCAGTTCTCTAGTCTGTGCTTCATCCATTTGTCTAGGAAGGTACTATGGAAAAAAAGAGCTTACAAGTCTTGCTGAAATCAGAATAAACCACAGCTGCTGTACTCCCCTCCTCATTCACTGAGCCAGCTGTTTCATTAGGGATGTCTGTCAGGTTAGTCAAGCACCACTTTGATTTATAAATCCACGGTGATGACTTGGTTTGGGAATGTTTTCCAGAAGCTCTGTCACTTTGCCTGGATTGAGGTGAGACTGACATGGCTGTGGCTCCCTGGATTGTCCTCCAAACCCTTCTAAAGATGTGACACATTTTGCTTTTGTCTGGTTGTCAGGAACCTCTCCTGATTACCATGATCTTGCTGAGATAATTGGGTGACCTTGCCATGGCATTGGTCAGATCACACAGCCCTTAGAAGTGCATCCCATTGGCCTCATGGACTTGTGTCTGCCCAGTTTGTTTAAATATTCCCCAACTTCACCTTCCTGTACTACTTCTGGTGACTTAAATTTAGAAAAAGTACCCCCAGGCTTTCAGAAGCAGTAGAGTTCAGCTGCAGCAAGTTCTGGCAAGTGTTAAGGCTGCATTACAGCAGTTGAGTATCTCTAAACAGTGCTCTCTAAACTTGTGTCTACAGCTGGTTGGGAGTTTTTCAGCTGTAATTGATTTTTACCTTATTAATGCTAAAAGTCTTCATTTCCACTGTGTAAAGAAACTCACTCATTCTCAATGACTGCACTTTCTCTTGGCAGAGAACAGATAAAGCAGAAGAATCCTCCTAAGAGTTGTGGTGGCAGAACCTGGCTCTGGGGGTTTCATTGCTGTTTCTGGCAGCACCAATGGTCTGTACTTGTATGAAAAGCTTTTTCAGTGGAGTTTTTCTTACTTCAGATGGAACAGTTAGCTCAGAATCACATTTTTTTTGCTCTCCTAGAAAATGAAGATTGTTACTTTAGTTAATATAGGTTGTATTAATCATAAGAAGAAATAATTTCTGCCATTTTCAAGTTGATGTAGCCATGATGGGTAAAAATACTTGACAGGAATCCTTATTCTGCTGGTGTAAAGATTTGCTTCTTTCCACAGACTCGAGAATTGGATCAAAAAGGATTTAAAACCCCCATTTAAATTATAGAATCATAGAATTGATTGGGTTGGAAAGGACCTCCGAGATCATCGAGTCCAACCCTGGGTCCAACTCCAGTCCCTTTACCAGATCATGGCACTCAGTGCCACGGCCAAGCTCAG
>JAWWLZ010000082.1:75661799-75676411 GCA_035041345.1 Poliocrania exsul | reverse complement strand
CAATTTAGGTTTTTTTTGTAAAGGGTCTTCAGGAAGCCACCTTTTGATCTACCTATTCTGTTGTTCAGTCAACTTTTATAGGCATTAAAACTGTAGTAAAAGGGATCATCCTTTGCTACAGATGTGAAGGTTGGTCTCCACCTCAGTCAGTAAAATGAGCTTAGTTGCTGTATCCAAAGTTTGTAGGCTCTGAGGAACATAGTGTGTGTGCCTCAGGATGTTTAACCTCACTGCAAAGTTTGATAGAGGTAGAATTAACTTCCAGATTCTAGCTGCTGCATGTGATAATTTTGTTCTCTATTCCATTCAAGTCCTTCCTGTAACCTTAGGGTGAGAGGGTAGTCTGTGTAGGAATGGAAACCAGCAGATTGTCTGCAGTTCTCTGTACGTTTCTCTTGGCTTATTTTCCATGATGATTGGTATGATCTTGGAGCTTTTTTCAAAACATCTCATTTTTTTCAGTGAACTGGTGAGACTGTAGGCTCAAGGTATTTTTCAGAGATGGTCTCTCCCTTTTGCTGGCTTCTTCAGCTCAGACATAACACGTATATGAGGGGGTTCACATTCGTGCATGAGTGAGGATGATTATCGGGCGGGTGGGGCAGAAGCTGAAGATTTTATTTCCTAATTCCTGAAAGCAAAAGTGGTCAGTAGTGCAGGTTAGGCAGAGTAAATATGGAAGATCCCTGAAAGTAAACAACTTTACTTTGAAGAGAAAAATAGATAATAAAAAACTATAAAGAGATGTCCTTCCAGTTTTCAGTCTAGAGAAATACAATTTTAGTAAGATTATTGCTAGAAACCAAAAAGAGGCTTGATATAAAAATGGAATAAGAGATGAAATTAAACTTTATTTTTCTTATGGAAAACACTAAGTATTATTGAAAAAATTCAGGTACAAAACTATATTGTCCTGTTCAACCCCCCATTTTTAAATATAGGTTGATCTTACAATAATAGAAAATATAATTCCTTTTAGCAGATACTTTTGGACCTGTTAATAGGGACAGATGAGTTTCTTACAGTTTGCAGCACTGCTTTTTAATGTGTGTGTTGAAAGCTGTTCAACCTTCACAACACTTCTTCAAAAGGATCACAGAGTTTAATGACAAGATAACCTTCACAACACTTCCTCAAAAGGATCACAGAGTTTAATGACAAGATAACCTTCACAACACTTCTTCAAAAGGATCACAGAGTTTAATGACATCACTTGAGCCTGTGGTATATGCTGTTCATACTTACCTTTCTTTAGCCTTGTTCATTGCAGCATATTAACTATTTCTATGCAGATTGAGAAAAATATTTTATAGCCATACTATAATTTTAATGATGTTTTATTGGTTATTTCTCTAGCTCTGGAATGGAGAATCCCTGAGGTGAGTCAGGTTAATTTTGTCAGAAGCCTTTGGCCTTGGGGGGCCTGATCCAAATTACATTGAGTTATAAACCCTGGGGCATTCAGTTGGACTGTGTTTAATGAGAGTTGTGCCTTTAAACTGTTGGTGTCACCATGAACACAACCTACAATCATTTGCAGAAGCACTAGAGCTGATAAAGAAGCTGCTTCCTAAAAGGAAACCTCCCAAGTAGATGGCCAGTCTCTTCTGTTTGTAAATACATATGGAAACCATCAGAACCCCCTCATTCTGGTCTGCTGTCCTCCACCATGGTGCTATTTTTTAATTCTCTGCTTGTTTGAATAGCACAGGCTTGTCTGGTGGATCAGAAGGTGGTCACCAGTTTGTCAAAGCAAGCAGATTTCAGTTCAATACCATGGTGTAAAATTTTATTTTAGGTTGGATTTCTTTTAAATAAAAGTGGTTTATGACCTCAGTTGCAACAGTAGTCATGGCTTTGAACCCAAGCACTTTACAATTAGGAAATTCTATAAAACTTTAGCATACCTTTTTTTGTGATTATCAATTTTAAAACTCTTCATTTTGGACCTTTTCTGCCTCAACTGATCTCAAGACCAGATGGTGCTTGTTCAAGTAGGTACTGTGTATTTTTTGTGGTTGCTGGAGTTGTGGCACCAATATTTCAGGTGTTGTCCTTGCAGCAGATTTTGGATAAAGCAGTATTTGCCAAGACACCTTTGGGGCAGATTGCACTCTTCAGTCACCTGAGGGTTGTTGGAGGTGAAGTGATGACCTAACAGCTGTGTAACTTTGATATTTTCAAGTGTCCTACATTTTAACTTCCAGTTTTACATTCAATTGGATGTGAAAACACATTACATGTGTGCAGAAAGAGGGCCCACAGCTTTAAGGACTTTCTTAGGGGATATTTGGACTCGTGGTATTAGAATAATGAGCATCACAGCAGAAAGCTCCTATTGTGAATTTTGCTGTGATTAAACCAGCCCATTAATGATCTCATCTAATCACAGAGTTCTCTTTGGGCACTGTGCTTCATGCATGTCATGTGTACATGGAGAGCCAAAGCCCCAGTATTTTGGCTTGCAAATAGATACTGTTTAGTATAACCTAACAGGGGAGAAAAGGAGAAAAACAAATAGGGCTCTGATGTTTATTTTCTAGCTCTGGAAGGCTTGGCTTTGCAACCATCCTAATTTATTTAAATGCAAAAAAAAAGGTGTGTGATTCCAGTATTGGTCAATCCAGTTGCACAGGGAACTGACCAGAAGAGTTAAACCCAGACCTCTGGCATCTGGATTCAGTTCCCAGCTTTGTTTCAGACTAATTCAGATTCCCTGATTTCTGCAAGGTTATAGGCTTAAATTTTTGAACTAATTCTTAATGTACTTCAAATAAAAATATCTATATTCTTGGTTTGTTAATTGCCACATTTAAAAATACTTTGGCTCCCTGAACCTTTGTCTCCTGTAAATCGTATGAGTTCCTATGGCCATTACATGGTCGTGTGTGTGTGGACCAATTCTTATTTTGTTGTGAACAAAGAGGAAACAAAATGTATCTGATAACTTCAGAGCCATCTTCCTTCTAGTTAGCTATGATTTGCTAAAAGTCCCATTTGCTGTGACCTTTCTAGGTAAGAGAAAGAGAATGGGTTTGTAGTTTGCTTCGCTACTGAACTCAGGCCAAATAGTGACTAATGAACATAGCAGATGTTTCTCCTTTTGAAGGCTTTTTTTTTTGAAAGAACCTTATTAACTAATTTATCCTTCCTCCCAGGAGATAATAGGACAGCAGCATAGCTGAGATCTGACAATTCATTACATGAGAAAAAAATATTAATATTGACCCTTGCTATGTTGACAGTAGGGTTTGAATCTAACCTTCTGCTCTTTTTGCTCAGAAAAACACATCCAAATAGGGTTTTCTGCAAATCTTGGAGCTGCTGTTCTACGTTGTGATGTCAGCCACATTTTTAGCAATTTGGAATACAATAAGCCAGATTTTGTGTGCAAATCAGGGGTATCTGCATTGACTTAATCCTGTTACTCCAGGTGTTTATTACTCTTACCATGAAATTGTAATCTGACCTTTGTTTTTGGAAGAACAAACTACCCATGTTTGATTTGGTTTGAAACTGGGATAGGAGAGCTGTTACAGAGCTGAAAGGTTACAGCAAGTTCCTTCTCTGCCTCTGATGAGCTCTCAAAGGCCTGTAGTTAATTATATTAAGCATGAGAGAGGATGGCTCTGTTGAAGCTTTGTACCAGAAAGTGCAAGGAACTTCTTGCAGGTAACCTAATTTCTTCTGCTCCTGAGCTTCAGTGGATGTTCTACCTTCTCTCCCTGGCAGGAAGGTAAAGGTGGCAGCTGTGAGGACCTCTGTGTTGGATAGCCAGTGAACAGGAGATGGTTGTAGTGACTTCAGTAATTTTTAGTAGCAGTTTAAGTTCTGCAAGAAAATAACAAAAAAGAATGCAAGCATGGAGATATCCTCACAGGCATTGTTCTGTGCAGCTCTTCCCCAGGGACTTCCTCTCTGGGTGAAAGGAAGCTTCGCTTCTTGGTACCTTGTCCTGGTGGGCTCAGTGGAATGAGGCAACTTCTGCAAACAGAACAAGATTTTTCATGGGTCCTCTCCCTCCCTTTCTTCTCGTTATGTGCAACCACTTCCCCAATGCCCAGCACCAAGCTCTTACTCCAGACACTTCAGCTCCTTCATCCTGCCCTTGAGTTCAGGATACAAAGATATTTTGAGCACCTCATGCAGGTGGTCCGTGTGTCAGGAACTTAAGACCTTGAAAATTGGTTTCTTTTGATCACCCTCTGTTCTATTGTTCATGAAATATGTTTAGCTATGAGGGATGAAGTCAAGAATGATGTAATAGTTATGGAGCCATTAATCAGTACAGTCCTTGTGAACATCCAGGTGGAAAATAGTAATAACAGTTAGTTATGCTCCCATCTGCATAGAATCTGTACAGTGAGTTATGCACAAAAGCAAACATCTTTTAAGTGAGCAGCATTATTTAGGGCCTGCTTCCAGAAATCAGAAGAACCAAACTCACTTGATAAGCAGGTAGTTGCATCATTTTTACTGATTGCTTGCAGATTTCTGCTTGAGGCAAAAGAAAGCAGTGATGTAGGTTCACCAAACCATTTGTTGGCATGAGCCACCCAGTTGATGTGCAAATGGTCTCCTTTTTTTGTGCACGTGTGCATCGTGATCTCAGCACATTGTTCCTTTCACCTGTAGGATTCAGAAAGTGTTAAGCTTAAAGGTCAGTAACTTCAAGTGCTGATTTCTTTGTTGCAGCAGATCCCATGCTGTGATGACAGTAGGAATTAAATGTGAGAATGAGCTGTGCTTAAATGTCCTTTGAATATAAAACTTTTAACTCTCGGCTGATGCTTTTACAGGACTATTTTAAACAAGTAGAGGCTGTTCTTGATGTTCAGATAAAACTGATTTAGTCCATATGATGTGTATCCATATCTGTGAAGCAGCATAGATTTCAAGTCAATTGGAATAAGCATTAGAGGACTTAAACTTCATTTTTAAGCAGCAGAATTGCTTTGCTTTTGTAACTGGACATGTGTTCTGCTGTAATAACATCCCTGTAATGATTGGCCTGTGTGCTGACTGATCCCACATGGATCCAGCAATGTGGGCTAGAGTCCTTTCTAGCTGAAAATTCAGGGGTTTCAGTGTACATGCTTGTTCTTCCATGCACCATAGAAGCTTCTTACAGAGCTGTGTTGCTCATGTGCCCCGTGGAGGCGTGTGGAAGGGCAGAGACAGCCCTGATTCCATGGCAGGATGCTCTGGCTCTGAGGCAGAGAGGGGAAGAATAGAACCAGACCTGACAAGAAACTGTGTTTCACTCTGTGTTCATCACAAATAGAGGCTGCTTCACTTTAGTAACCTACATGCCTTGAAGGGTGCTTGTAATTGGACAGCATATCTGAAACTAGGAATTTTTTTTCCTCCCTCATTCTTAAGCTTGCTTTGTTGCAGAACAGGTTGGCTGCTTATAGGGGGGTCAAATAGTAATGTTTAACTGGTTCTTCATCCTTACTCCTATGCTGAACTGTTTATATCAGTGTGTTAACCTGTCATTCTGAGCACCATCAGTCTGATTATTTTATGAGCTAGTAAATGTATGGACCACATAGTGATAGTGCAAAGAGCTTCTGAGCTACTGCTGTTCTTGTGTGGCTTTGATGTGCTTCATGCAACTTGAGGTGGCAAGGAGGCTCTTGACCTAAATATACTGCATTAATGTTTCCCTTGTCTTCTGGTTAGATGTTTTCATGAGGTTGTAAGTGTACAAGACAAAGCTTATAGATGAGTTCTGAACTTGGAACATCTTTCTTGGAGCGAGACAGGGAAGGAAAGAATAGTGGAAAAAAGTCAGCAGCTGAAGGGGGGGGGGAAAGTTGGATGGGTTTTACAACCATAAATGGTAAAAGTAACCTTGCTCTGCTGCCAGCAAGCAGAAGGATGGAATAAGGTTTGATTTACAGGAACAGCTCAGCCAGGGCCTTGTAGAGTGCTTCATGCCTGCTATAAAAATGTGATTAGCTATAAAATGGGAGAGATTTAACAAGAGAGTTGAAGCATCAGCAACAGTGCTGTTTCATGCAGAATGTGGATGCCTGCTTTTAGAGTTCTGGGAATATAAGCTAGTTTGGAAAACATTAACCTTTCCAAGAGAGAATGGGAATAATTTTTGTGTATTACCTAAACACGTTATGTTCTGCTTCTTTGCCCATCCATCATGAGCTCTCTAAAATTAAGCAACAATTATCCTTATAATTATTTCTTCAGACAAATTTTCTAGGCTTAGAGTAAGCTGCTTCAGGACATGTAGGTATGAGATGCTTTCCCTTCATTCCAATATTCTATCATGTTGTTACACAGCCTTTGTGGTCTTTCCCTACCTGGATATTACAGCTTTATTCAAGAAGGTAAATTTGTCAGCTTTAAGCTTCATGGTTGTGCACAGCAAAAGCCTTTCCCCACTTCCCTGTACCCCAGCTTCCAGCCCTGGAGCGATGGAAGAGCTCAGAGCTTAATTTTGCTTAACAAAAAGCTCATTAGCAAATGACTAATCACCAAATATGCCAAGTAGTGTTTGGGGAGTGGGGGAAGGGGATCAGCAGCATTTTTGGATGCTCAGTGTCATTTCTAGAGAGGATTCCACTGAAGAGAGGATATGGGGATTTCTTTCTGAAAAGTCAACTACCAAGTTGACTGTGAAGAATGAGCTGTTCCTGTTAAAATCTGAGGCCAAATGTTTCCTTTAAAGGACTCAGTGAAAGGCAGAAGAAGGAGGGACTGGGCTGGCTAGCACTGTATGATTTAGGCTTAAACTGAGTGCTCCGATTATCTATCACTCTAAATTAAGCAAATTTCATTGAATTGCATTGTCATAATATTGCTGCCATTTCAGTTAGATCAGAAACAACTCCTTTAAGAATGAACACATTGCTGAAAATGTGCAAGAAATAAGCTTAAATTATTGGAGCCAATTGTTTCTGTCCTACTAAACTGGGAAGCAATTGGAAGATTTTTGGGACACCAGTGCTATAGAATGTACAGTTGCCTATAAAATTCTGGGTATCTTAAGATACAATTTTTGTCCTTTTTCAAATCAAAGCCACTCTCCATGACATTTAAATGTTTCAAATAAAAAGCATTTTTGGTAGCAAGAACAATAAATAAATGCAGATATCCTGAATGTCATATTACACCATCTATTCATTTGACTGCAATGATATTTGTTCAATAAAATCAAAATGGTTCAAAACTTACTTTTCAATATATTTTCACCCTTGGATCAATAAGCAATGGCTTCAAACTGCTCAATAATAAACTCCATTAATTTAAAAATATAGCTGAGAGGATACATCCAAGCAAAGGTTTGATCTGCTGAAATGTTGTCATTAACCTAAAATCACTTTATGAGAATGGACTGCTAAAATCTCTCAAATAAAAAAAAAATATTCTTTTTTTCTCCACTGCAGATGTTGTGTTGTTCATTAGTATCATGATAGACTGAGGAACTATTGCACTGCAACAATTTTCTGAGTGTCTAAATATGCTTACATGAGGTTTATGATATAGATGCTGGATGCAGAATTGAATTTGGAGTATATTTGCTTTAGTGAAACACAAGTGTTGCTTTCCTCCCTGTGTTATGTGCTCATTAAATATTGAAGGCTTCAAAAATGAAACCAAAGACAGAAAATTGCTTGCTGAGTAATTATTTCTTACATGTGAAAAAGCTGGTTTGCATAGGCTCTGAATATAATTCTGGTTTTAACCAGGCTAAAAATGGTGGATGAAAACAGAGCATTCACTGTCAGAGTATTTAAGTAGTTCAGTTTTCAAGGTCAAGGATTTTCTTGGGAGTTCCGAAACAGAAAGAGGTTAAAAATTTGGGTAGTTCTGCTGACTCTGAAGACTTAACTTATTGATAACTGAGGTTAGTTATTGGCTTTTCCACATGATCAGCTAGTTACCCACTGAGGAAATTTGTCCTTGGAAACTGAAAAAGAAATCAAACGTGGTCAGAACATCCCAAACTGAAGATACATCATAAGTACATACGATGAGCTATTAATCTTGTCAGCATCCATCACTGTTGTGTATGTCAGCTGACCTCTCACTGCATGCCCCATATGCTGGATGGGGCCTTCTACTTGCAAATCTTACATGAGGATGCATTCATGTCAAACAATTTATTGGTTTAGTCATATATTTGGAGAGATGAATGCACAACTGTGCCTTTGTTCTTGGACTTTGGTGTCCATCCCATCCCCTCCTGATCAGTAAGTTGTGGTGGGAAAATTCTACTCTTCTTTTTGCCTTTAAATCATAGAATTTTTTAGTTTCAGAAATACCTTTAAAGTCATTGAGACCAACCATATAACCCAGCACTGAACTGTGTCCCTGCATTAAGTATTTTAAGTTTTTTACATACCTCTGGGGATGGTGTCTCCACCAGTTTCCTGAGCATTCTCAGCCAGTGCTTGACAATTACCTTGACAAGGACAGTCATGCTGTTATACTGTGTTACACTTAGTGACTTCTTGCTATGATGTGGGTGTCTGGTGTGAGTTTGATCTGGTGTGTTCTTTTTCTGGTCTCATTTCCTGGCTGGAAGGTGAGAACTTCTTCCCTAATGTTAATCTCTTAACAGTAATTTCATTCTTTCTTTCTTATGTTCAGTTACAGACCTTAGGTAGAATCAGGGCAGACTCCAGGGTAGGGAATTAGTTGCTAAAAATAACTGTGGCCTTGTTCAAATTTGGGAGTTTATAGAGGTATAAAGCAGAAAATGCACTTTCTGAATTGTGATTAAAATCTTCATGTGGTAACTCCTGCCCCCTGCAGCATCCCCCACAAAGGAAAAACTGCTAAGCAGTTCCAAGCTTGATACCTCTACTTCAGTTTTGCTCTTGCTGTCACTTAGCTTTGTGCATTTGCATCTTCAGGGCTGACTGTTGAGAGACAGGTAAGTGATATTATGGTAAGCACTCTTTTTCTTGGTGTAGGGTCTAAAGATGATCTCTGACTTCAAAGAAAAAAAGGTTTTTATCTTCTTAGTTGTATCCTATCTGTAAGTAAATAGTTTTCCTGATCTTTACCTACATGAGATGGAAATGCAGTCATTAATATCAGAGCTGAATCTTGCAGCAGGGGTTGTTGGTTAAGGTTCTAAGCCATGCCAGCTTCTTAACACTGGTGCTTTTTCATCTGTAAGCTGATGCCTTGAATATAATGCTGTGACTAATCCTTGTCAACATGAGAATCAGGATTGCTAGTTGAGCAAGTTCAGAATTACTCTGTTGCAGTGATGCTTTAGATAATACTGACTTTACTGTAAACTGTGTTCATTACTTACATAGATAAAAATAATTCAAGGTTTCTTGTATACACAGAAAGTGTCTGTTTGGCACAGCAGCATTAATCTCAATCTTTTTATGCTTATATTAAATAAAAAGCAGAATATAAATGTGTATGAATGTCAGGCAAAAGTAATATTTTGGAGCTTTTCTTATAAAACCTTAAATGTAACAGTTTTATTTAGCCACTGGAAAGTACAATTGTCATACCAGAATAACACAGCATAAATATCCAGTATTAGGACTTAGTCTCGTCCTCCTTTTTTATAAATTTATCTCATTTGTTCCTGTATTTAGCACTGTAGATTTAGGGGTTTGCCCTGAACATAACAAACTGCTTCACAATGCATATTAAAATATTTAAAATTCTCTGTAAGCAATACCACATGCTTGACATTCCATATACATTAATGCAGTGTGCTAAGGGCATGAGTAGCACCAACTTAGCACTCTTCTTTCACCCCTGAGAAAAATGAGAGCATCTCCTCCTGTACCAGAAAGGGGAGTGCTTCGTGCTCCCCTTGCTACTTCTCCTTACTCACAGAGATGACTTCTGTCAATGGAACCTTAAATAAATGCAACATGTTCTTTGAACACACAGACTGACTGACTGAAGCAGCACTTTTTTCTTGAACCACTGTAATCAAACCTGACCAGAGATGTTTAGCTGTGTTGCTCCAACTGGCGTTGATTGTATCCAATACTTTCTTGTATCTAACTCTGGAGTTCCTGTGTATTCATGTTTTAATGTCATTAGGATCTGAAGAAATTAATTGAAGATGACTTTGAGGTGGAGGGAGTGTTCTGTGTGTATTCTTTTTAATCAGTTGGGCCCTCTACACATTTTGTAGTCTGAGGGAGGTCCCACTGGTAGTAGTGGGTAAGCAGTAAATGGTGAGGTCAGGGTCTCATTTCCAGCTACAAGACTTGTCCTTCTTGAGAAAATGTTCTTTACTTACTACATAGAGTCAGGAGGAAATGAAAAAGGCATTGGTACTAAATCACTTGGAAAGAGATGGGCAACCACCAACCATATGAAGTTCAACAAAGGCAAGTGCCAGATTCTGCATGTTCTCCCTCCAGTGCTGATGTATATTTGTGTCAGCTGTAAAGAAAATTCACATCAAGTGTGTATCTATTCCTTTTGGGCCAGTTGTAGGGTTTGAAATGGATGTACTTCAGAGTCAAGTGTCACCAGGCTTTTCTTAGTGATAGTGAGGGGCATTGAGAAGTGATTGTGGTTAAACTTTTGAAATACCCTTTTGTCTGTAGAACTGAAACCATGAACCTTGTTAATGGCCTGCAAATGTGTGCTGGTGCCTTAAGAATCCAGTTTGTGAAATTTTATTCTGGATAGATTTGTTTCAGATAAAGCCAAGAAAGGAGATTTTCTCAGGAATAGCAACTCTTGAGTTGTCAGCCCTGGTTATACTCTTTGAACAGTCTCCTCTGTGAAGGCTTTACTTGGAAGAAAGGACTTCTGATCTAAAAAGAAGTGTATTACAGTTATGAGTCCAGAGACATTACTCCTCCTACTGTTGACCTAAAATAATATATACTCTTGTACAATGACTGGTTTTGTAGCAATCAGGAAAAAGGGATAAAAACACTGGAAGACTTTAGCCAGGCATGACTTGTAGCTGGTAGTGTTACCCAGAAAATCAAGCTGACAGGAAAAATAGTGTAGGCTGCATTTTCTGCTACTGCTTTTTTCTTAGTTTTTGTCAATTCTGCTACTTTTGGGAGATTATTACTCTAGGACTTAAACCCAAAGACTTAATCCACCAACTTGCCATGATGTTTTCTGATGGGGGGAATCCCTTCAGGTTTTTTTAGAAAGAAAGAAAGAGGTAACAGCCCCTCCTGGTTTTCTAGATGCCTGCACCTAGAAAGTTGTGCCTGGAACATCTTTTGTGAAAAAGTGATTGTGTTCTTTCCTGAAATCTACTGAAAGATTTGTGAACAGAGATTT
Organism: Poliocrania exsul; assembly: GCA_035041345.1. Lineage (NCBI taxonomy): Eukaryota > Metazoa > Chordata > Aves > Passeriformes > Thamnophilidae > Poliocrania > Poliocrania exsul. The sequence goes on along the minus strand of JAWWLZ010000082.1, from coordinate 75,665,146 downwards.
GGCTTATTCTAGGCAATCTTTGTCTGGATGGTTACTGGTTGGGGGTTGTTTTTAAGAACAGCTTTGGGACCAGCAAGGAGAGGAGTCCACTATTTTCAGTTAGCAGAATTCAGCCTTTCAGAACATTTAGGGGAAGGATGGTTCTTGTTGAAACAAGCCTCTGATTTCTGTCTTTTATGAAGAGCAATATGATCATTACTATGACTCAATAGGTAAGACTTGGAAAGATGTTGACATTCCTCTCCTAAGTGCTAGGAGAAAAGTGCTTTTCTTGTGCTCAGCACACTTGTGGTGCCAAATGTGAACTGTATTAATGGGATTTGTTTGAGGAACCATTCATGCTTGGGGAGAGCTTCTTTCCTGTAAACATGTGTTCTTACACACACTTAAATTTCACCCTCTTTGCAGATGGCTGTTTGTGGAGGAGGGGAACAAAAACCCCCAAACAAAATAACAATTGGGCATTTTGGTGATCATCAGAAATTTCTCATTTTGAAATGTTTTGCCATTTAGAAATTATTGCTTTCAGCTGTGAAAATAACAGGCTTTTCCTTTAGAGAAAAAGAAGAGGGAGGGAGGATGCATTTAAGTATTTAAAATAAACATCAATTCTCTTTTGCAAATATAGAAAAATAATTACTCTTGTCTTGAGATCTCATAGGGATTCCATAAATATTGCTGGCATTGTGCATAAGTAATTTTATTAGGCCAGGTCAGAGAAGCCCTGCTTGAAAATGTATCTCAATGCTGAAGCTGTGTGGACACCATTTGGGAGCAACCTCTTCAAAAAGCAAATACCTTTGGGGCTGTATGCAAACAAAAGCCTCAAAGAAAGTTCTTTAATTGGTTGCACTACATAATCTAGCAGTCATAATTATCACAGGGCTGATTAACTCCAGAGTGCTCGGAAGATTTGCTGTTTGACTCCAGGACTGGCAGTCCAGCAGATAGGGGAACATTTCAAACACTGCCAATCAGGTTTGTTTTAGGGAAAGTAGCCTGACCTTTATTCCTGGTGACTTTCTCTGAGACAAGAACAGCAGCTGTTAAGGCTTTTTTCCCAAGTATAGTAAAATATTTTACAGAAACATATTGTGACCCAACAAAGCATGCCATGGCAATGAGTGGAAGCCTCCAGTGAGTGTGCAGTATTGGATAGCTGGACAGTAAAACTTGCTGGCATGCTCTGGCCATTCAAGCATTACTGAAGGAGAAAATGGGTCTAAGGGTGCCACCCAGTGAGTTTCAGGCCTTTGGGGCTTTTTTTCTGTATCCTTTAAGAGCAAAGGTCAAACACCATTTGCCTGGTTGCTTCAAATTCTCCCACTCTCCACAGAAGTGAGTCCAATTCAGTCTGAGACTTCCATTGAGCGCCTTGCTCTGAAACCAGTGTTACCTGTTGGTCTCTCACACTGGAGCTGGGAAATCTTCTGTCCCACATGGGAGAAGGGGTTTGGATTGAGAAGGTGTGGTGTTACATTGTTTTTGTGATTGTTTCAGGGAGCAGAGATTGAAATGACTTGATGTAGAGGCTGGTTTGACCCACAACAGGTGGGTATTATGTATGCCATGTGCCTGTTGCTGGGTGGCATTGGCAGTGGCATTGCTTTAAAGAAAGATGACAGTGTGTTCTTCAGAAATAATGTAAGTCTCATGTTGAAGTATCACTTAAAGTATTGTGTGAGAAATGTTTTAATCAAGCATGTTCTACCAGGCTTTTTATTATTCTAGTCAAGTGAAGGATTTTTGGAGGAAATGTCTTTAACAGGTAGCCAATGATTGTGACTTTCAAAGGAGTTGCAGAAGTGCTGCTTAGAGCCAATGTTGGCTCACTCAGCCTTTCCTGAAGGTTGTACAATAAAAATCGAATTTCATCTTTCATTTCGGTTTAGTTTGCAGAGTTGACTGTTTGAAAAGCTTAAACCTATGCCTGTGATAAGAGAATGGATAATTAGTCAGCATGGTCCCTTGTTTTCAGAAACTTTGATAAAATGTGAAATGAGAATGGTTCTGCAAACAGCAGCACTTGAATAGAATATTATTCCAAGTAATGTCTTCCACATCCTGGGAGGAGAGAGAAATAAGTAAGAAACATGTGCAGTGTGATCCTGCTCATTAAAGCATGAAGAGTCCAGGTTTTAATTGGGGGCCAGCTTACATTTCTTCTTTACCATGAATTGAAGAGATGGGCCAAACTACTACTGCATTTTGGGTGGTTTTAGCTCTGTCTTTAAAACAGCAGTTCAAACTTAGCCCAGAATGCTACTGGCCCCAAATGGTTCTCCCTGAAGCACTAGCCCAAAAGAATCCCCTTTGGCCTGGGGTCAGCCTCAGTGAGCTCTCTTCCTTGCATGGAGTTTCTCCTTCAGAGTAGAACTAAAGATACTGTCCCTGATGTGTTCTGAGGTGGTCAAAGACTTGTAGGAGACCCATAGTGACCATTTATTATCATACTCAGGTGGCCTAGGAATGAACTTTCATTTTACATCACTAGTTTTTAAAAGGATGCATCTATAGTTGCTAGAGTTTTACCAGACCAACATTGCCACAGAGTGAGAGATGAGGGAGGACAGAAGACATGAGCACAAACAACCAAATGCTAATCTGAAAGATAATTTTAAACTTTTTTTTTTTAATTCTATGGCACTGGTTGATACTACTAGAAAAATACCTTTTGATCAGTATCTTGTTTGTGTTATTCCACTGTTTTCCAAGCTCTCCCCCATGAGAAGGAATCGGTTGCATTCTGTTTTCCTCGGATTTCTTTTGGATTAGTTTGTTTTGGAAGGTAAGCAGGCTGCAATAATGAAGCAATTTCACTGTCAGCTTGAATTGTGCTTGCTATTCAGACTAGATTCAGTAGGGAGCAAACATGCATGCCAGGAGAAGTGAAAATTTTGAGCAGCTCTGACATGGAACAATAAGCTATCCTGCTCTTCTGTCTTTCCTAGATGGTATGAAGAGCTTTGACAGAACAGTAGGTTCTTGGGAGTCAAGTGCTTTGTAGTCTGGAAGCTGTCAGTTCTCTCTCAAACCTTTCTCCAGATAACATGCTTAATGAAAATGATGAAATTCTCTTAGAGTAGATAAACCTGCAGTTTGCCTCTGGGGCTTTAGCTTAATTTGGAGTCTGAAATTGGAGACTTTTTAAAAATACTTTTAAGAACATATTTATTAATTAGTGGGGGGTTCTAATGAAACTTTACTTAGGCAATTTTTTTTTTTTTTTATTAAGGAGTCTTGTTTTAAGATCTCTTTGAAATACTGAAGCCTTGGGGAGAGGCTGAGGGAGCTGGGGGTGTTTAGCCTGGAGAAGAGGAGGCTCAGAGGTGACCTCAGCACTGTCT
>JAWWLZ010000082.1:75556801-75595198 GCA_035041345.1 Poliocrania exsul | reverse complement strand
TGATCAACCTGGACCCTGCAGGGGCAGGGGTGTTCTTTTTGCTTTTACAGCCAAGTTGACTTCAAACTGCACTTGCAGACCATAAATTGCTGTTTTTCATGACACTCTTCAGCCACACAAAGTTGTGTGAAAGTCAAATTTTTTTCATGGTTTGGTGGAAATGTTACAGTGTTAGAGCAGGTTATGCTTTGCATATTTGTTCTCTTTCCTGTGCCCCATCCCAGAAGCAAAAGCAACTGTTTATGGCATGTCTGTGTGTAGTCACTCAAACTTGAGCATGGAGAACTGGAGGCTCTCAGAAACCTGAGTTCTTGTACTAGGTATGGAAAGCTTGGCTCCACACAGAACTTCCAAATGGGCAAAAAAAACTTCCAAATGTGTTCTTGGGAAAGAGATGTAAATAGCATCCCTGAAAAAGTTAACGATGCGCTAGCTTAGCATATAAAGTTTGTGGAGCTGCCCTTAAATATGCTAAAGACATTATGGCTTGAGAAAGAAATAATGTCTGGCAAATTATATGTTTGCATGTGAAGAACAATAATGTCTTAAAACAGAAAGTATACTTATGGGACAGTCCAGGCTGTGCAGATTTGTGTGCTGCAAATGCTGTGAGGAGGGCAGAGCAAAAACACCTTAGAGCATTTCTGGAAATTTCAAATGGAAATACTGGGAATAAGTGTGGAGGGTGATAGTGCATAGGAGAAGAGTGTAGAGCATTATGGAGGCTTCAACCAACCAAAGAAATAGAAAGACCTATGATCAGCTTGTATCACAATTATTTTCTTGTTGTCCTTGGACATATTTGGGGCCAAATTATCACCTGGGAGTAGCGTGACTCTGAAATTGCCACTAAACCAAGTTTCAGAAGAACTTCCCAGATAAATTTTAGCATTTCATTACATTAATATATCTGCTTCTCAGATACGGAATCTTGCAATAACCAAGGAGGAATGCTTTTCTTGGTCAAGCAAAATTTTCCTGGAACTGAGGAGAGTGGAGGCATCGGTCCAGTTTCCAGCAGAATCTGACATTTTCATTGGCATTTTTTATCTTATTTAGGGCATGAAATATTCCAAGGAAGCAATTGGACAAACATTAAAAATTGCAAATGAAACACCTATTTTGGTGCTAGGATCTGATTAAATTATTAGCCTTACAATCAAGTTTACTGTTTGAGAGATGCTATTAAAGGTAAAATTGAATTTTCACTCTAAAGTTTATGTGATCATGTTTATTAATGCTGCTTTCCCTCGTTGCTTGTATTTTGTTGAAGTAAAATACATAAAAAGTTAAGGCTCATCTGGCTGGATTAAGGTGGTTGTATGTTAGGGTCCTTTCCTTTCCTCATTGCATTTTTATGAAGATCAGAAGTCTCTGTACTGAAGTAAAGGCCTACATTCAGGAAAACTTTGTAGTCACACCAAATTAAAGTGAAAATAGAATAGTTTTGCCACTCTTTAATACAAGCAATGCTTTCAGAATGCTCTGCAGCATTAATTTAAGTTTCAGAAATTGAAGTTGCAATTGTAAATATTGAGATCCAGATTAAAACACGTTTTACTTTGGCATTGAGTGAGTCTTGTGAAAATATATGCAATTTAAAAAAAAGATTAATATATCTATGTAATTTTAGCTTATCACATGAAGGTTGAGTCTGAGTTGTTTGAAAATAAATCACATAAGCCAGCACAATGATGTCTACATTTTGAGCTGTTGATAAGTTCGTGAGCTTCTCCTTCTAAGTCCCTGACCTTTGTACTTAAAGAAAAAAAAAAGAACAATTTAAATTTTAAATTCTTAGCTCTTCTTGATCTTATATAAAGCAGCAGCACAGATCTCCTTTGGAGCTTTGTTACTTGAAGGGTTTCTAAGGATGGAGAGTAACAATTTTCCCTTAAACTGTCAGTTGGTTAGTCTGCATGAATTAGACCTGGGTTCAGAGGAGATTTAAAATTATAAATGCTAAAAAGAGGACAGGATTTTGCACAAGGTAGGACAAACTACTTGAGGGAGTGCACAAGAGAAGTTTCATGACCTGCCTGCTGCACAAGCAAGAAGACAAAGTCCCTGGGTGAGACAGGGTTGCTTTTTCATACCAGACAGCCAACTGGGGTGGAGAGTAACTTCAGAAGGGCTGTGGGCTCTAGGAAACAGCAGTAGGTAACACAGGGCTTTTTATCTGGTGTTCTGGGTGATTTTAACTACTCAAAGACATGAATTCATGATGGGGTTTTTTGAGGTCACTGGCTTCTGACCATAAGGTCTTTTGGATCTCATGAGGATTGTGGAGGTGTCCTGGGGCGTGTAAACTAAAATCTTGGGCTATTAAGTGAAATGGCAGGCTCCTGTCCTAGGAAAAAGCACATTCCCAGAATCTTAGAATCATTTAGGTTGGAAAAGACCTCTCAGGTCATCAAGTCCAACCATTAACCCAGCACTGCAATTTCACCACTAAAGCATGTCCCTTGTTCCTGATGGAAGAGGTTTACTTGAGAAAGAATCAGGGATGCCTCAGTGGTAAGACTAGTGCAGTAGCACTGGTATTTAGGACCTGGAACTCTTAAAAGAGGTTGGTCAGTGCAAGAGGAAACTAAAGGTATGATAAGCATATCACATACATATTCTGAAGAATGGATCTTAGGTGGTGCTATGAAAAACGAAGAATATTGTGGAAAACATTACAGAAGATTAAGACAATAGGCAGGAATTGCTTATTGGGTGATCTTTCAAAAGGTGTACTGGTCATGGAGAAGAAGGGATGGGAATCAAAAACTGGTTATGTGACCATTGCCTTAAATGGAAGGGGTGAGGCTAAAGGCAAGCAGTGATTCAGAGGTGAGACAGAGTTGATCAGGATTTTTTTTTTCTGTAGGTAAGTAATGGCAGGTAAACTTGTGAAGTTCTCTGAGGTTTGTTATATGCCTTTGTGCTCGTACTTCTGGTGTGTGCTCAGCTATCACATATGGGACTGCGTGGGTTATAACTACCCTTGCAAATGAGCAGGGTTAACCTACAGGATGGAGCTGGCATTGTTTTTCCCTCAATGCACAGCTGTTCTTTGTGTGCTGGTAATCACAGTGCTTTTCCTCACTGAGAATTTATCATACCAATCATTGGAGGGAGTGAGTTTGGGGGGTTTATTTCCTGCTATGGTAGTTTGCCTCCTTACTACAGGTACTGTATATCTGGTAATTCAGACTGAGCATCCAAACATATTCGTAATTTCTTTTCTGATACTAAGTCATGAATGTTTCTGTTCCTACTTAATTCACTTCTCTTTTTCTTAATGCTCTTCTTGTTCCCTACAGGTGTTTCTGACACTTAATAACCTGTAATAAAGTTGTCAGGTGATACCTGTTCCTTTTCTAATACCCTAAAGGGAATCTGGCTCTTAGCTTATTTATTTATATGGCCCTTCATTGTTCCTGAAGTGCAACAGATCATTTCAGAAACAGCAGTAGTGTTGAAAAAAATGTATTAAATATTTGAATACTGAACTCTAGTGAACCTCTGTGCATTATGTCTTGTTTTTCTGCTTTTTCATTAAGTTGTTTTCTTACTTTCTTCCTCTAACCAAACCCTTTAAATACACCTTGGTGGAGTTTCCTTTTTTTATCAATTACAAACCCACTGTGTTCTCAGCACTACTGCTAAAATAATGCTCTCCACAGAGTTGCACATTATTGCACAAGTAACCTTTCTGCACTGGCAAAATTAGGGCAGTCTCAAGGGTTAGCATGAACAATTCACTGGAGCTTCACTTCAAGCTGACTTCTGCCTTTCTGGGATTAAAGCCCTTGTACAGGCGAGCGCTCCCCCAGCTCTCAGCACACCCTTGGCTGCTTATGCTGCTTTGTCAGCAATCCATCTGTGCTCCAAAGCAGTACTCTCAGCTGTGAAGCAGCAAAAGCCACTTGCTGCTGCACTTGGGCACTGCTTAGGGCTGTTTGATGTTGTAACTCCATTCGACTCAAAGGACAGTGTAGCATAAGTACACTCAAGGAAGATTAATCACACTTTGGCTGGGCAGTGTTTGGTGTGTGCAGCACAGATTAGTACAAGGCATGGACCTGTCTGGGAACCTTTCCACGGTGTTGCAGGCCCTGGAGGGATGTCTCTAATTACTGCTGAAGATGAGGCATGTGCTTGAGTGGAGAGATGTTGAAGGAGGAAAAATATATTCTGGGAAAATGCCCCTGCACAGTTATTCTGTAAACTGCTCAGAAGCACAACTGTGTCTTAGGCTGCCTGGTAACTCTGTCTGCAGTTGTGGAGCAAATGTAGTGACTTAACTGGAGGATCCCTCTTCCTTCCCACTCCAGTACCCTGTTCACTTTCCCTTAGGTGAAAGCAGCAGCTTTTGCTGCTTCATTCACTGGAAATGAGTTGCTCTATCCACATCAGTCATTCCCAGGTTGGGTTTTCTGTATTTGAGCTGCTTGTGAGAACCTGTTCCTAAGCTTCTGTTCCCTCCCCAAAGAGGGGAGCTGTGGCTTTTTTATTACTTTGTATTTTCTCTGACAATAACAAGCAATAACTTTTAGATCCTGATAGTATTAAACCTTGTCTTTTCCTTGCCCTATGCTATTAGAGTTCTGTTTGCTCATCTTGACCTTTGGATAGCTGGGAAAGTATTCTCCTTCCTTCCTTGACTAGATTTTAATAAAAATGTTGTCAAACACCACCCATTTTCTGGATGTTTCTTGCCCTGCAGGACCTTCTAGGGAAATAAAATTTTATTTGTTATCACCAGACTTCATGTATAACACTGCTGGTGGTCAGACATGGATCATGATTCTCCTTTATGATTTTTTACAGATGGTCTTTGACTGAAATTAAAAAAAAAATCTAACAATAAAACTCTGTTATTGTTGCAAAACTCAAAATTTACTTGGAGTAATGCTGTAGCTTGAGCCATTGACCAGTGTATAGGAACTGGGACAGTTGTTTCCAAAAAGTAGTCTGAGAATTATTCTCATGGTTCCCTGAGCTTCAGGAAGACAGTTGTCTCAGAATCATTTAGGCTGGAAAAGACCTCTGAGATCAAGTCCAACCTGTGACTGAATCACCATGTCAACCAGACCATGGCACTAAGTGTCACATCCAGTCTTTCCTTAGACACCTCCAGGCACTGTGACTCTACCACCTCCCTGGGCAGCCCATTTCAATGTCTTATCACCCCTTCTGTGAAGAAATTCCTCCTAATGTCCAACCTAAACTTCCCCTGGCATAGCCTGCTACTGTGTCCTCTCATCCTCCCTGCCACTGTGTCCTCCCATTGTCTGGGAGAAGAGGCCAAGCTGGCTACAACCTCCTTCCAAGTAGTTGTAGAGAATTGTAGAGAGTTACGGAACTAACACTGAGGAACTTGCTCAGGCACTGCACCCACCAGTCTTGTGACTCAAATTGATAGTTTCCATGTGTGTTAACTAGGTCTGCCTCACCTTTGTAAGGCTGTTGACAGAAAATGCCCATCTCCTGCTGTTTATTCTTTCCCCTCTGTGCAGACATGTTTATTGGAAGCCTGATATTTACCCGCTTCAGCAATTGACTGCACATTCATTTTCTTTAGTCCTAAATGCCAGATTGCCTGTTTACAACTTAACCTTTTCTTGACCCAGTTCACAGCTTACTTTCTTGACTTATGGTCCTCACCAGTTTTTCATCACCATTTGGCTCCAGCTGTTCATATAAAAAGAGGTATTTAATTGCACCTTCCAGTCAGCCTCAGGGCTTGAGAACACTCATCAGTTTTAATCATGTTTGCAATACTCTATATAGAAGAGACAGCAGCTCTTAACACTTTGCAGGATAATATGTTTTCAGTCCTATATTTATTGGAAGTGCTTATATGGCATTCTTACAGGATTTAAAACAACACATGGGAGAGGAAGAAGTGAAATTTAAAACCGTGATGGAGCTGAGCAGTCTGAATATGACAGGAGAAGAGGTGATTTCTGCAAATGCTGCCATCCTCCAGCTACAGATAATTACTCCTCTCATGTCTGTCTGTTCTGAGCCTGGCAATGGTTAGTTTGATTTCTCCCATCTGTCCTCTAGTAAAAAGTGAGGTATAACATTTTTTGTGCCACTTGTCACTGTGCAGATCTTCATCATATTCTTTTTCAATCGTCTCCTCTTCTGACTCAACAATGTTTAATTCCTTTAATTCCCTTAGTTTCCCTTGTCCTCAGCATCCTCCTCTGAACTGCTTCTGCTTATACCAACGTGTTTTAAGAGGAGAGGACCAGGACAGCAAGCAGTACTTGAGCTGTATTTTTCCTCTGTGATGATGATTGCTTTTCCCTGTTCATTATTCCTTTGTGAGAGTTTTGATTTTACCCTTTTTTATTTGTTTGAGGCCATATTTATTTGGAACTACAGTGTGTAACTGCCTATTTCAATCCCAAGATTTTACTTGTCAATAATGATATCTGCTCAATTTCCTGTATGTTGTGAGGAAAACTACATATTTATAGGTGCATGCCTACAAATTTATCCAAATTAGTTTCATTCTTATCTATATTCTATTCATATCTATTGTATTCATATCTATAATGTATAATATATTTCATACATTAAATTATTTGACAATGTAGTGTCCAATAACAGAGTGTGATTAAGACTTTTCTGCATTCTTCAGAGCAAGGCCTCATCTTCACCTTCTTGAAGAGTTCAATCTATCAACAATATTTATTGCTTTCTTATTAAACACATTGTCTAGATTACATACGACCATATCAGTCCTTCCTTTAATGACAAGAAGCAATTGGTAACTCTTACTTTGTTTCCTGTTCTCCTAAGTAAGGAGTTTATCTTTGATATCTTCCCACTTGTTTTGGCTACCCAGTTTCTTTCAAGACTTTCAAGGTAGACTTTAACTGAGCATCTTCTGGAAACATGAATGACTACAACCACCAGAGCTTTTTTTGTCCTTTGGCACCTCACCTTTATTTTCTGAGCCTGCTGCCCACAGTGACTTTGTTTGCTAGCTTACAATCAACCTTAGGTTTTCCATATTTTGGCCCTCTCCTCAGAGCTCTCCAAGTGCTCAGTGCTGAGCTGCATGGTAGGGATGTGAGGTTTCTGACTGAAAGGTCAGTCTGTACAGTCTCTACTTCATCTGTGTCTGGTGGAACTTGGGGGTAAATTCCCCTCTCCAGCTGGATGGCTTAAAACCTGCAGAAGGAGGTGCTGGTATCCATACTCTGCAGTCCAGCAGGATTGTTTAAAGCAGTATCAGTGGGAACAGTTCCAGGTTAGTCTCTGTAGCACAAAAGACCTACTGTGAGCCAGATCTGTCTCCAAGATGTATTCACATTATGCAAGTATTTCCTGTTGGAGCAGACTATTAATCAAACTGGACAACTCTTTTACAGCAAAAGCTTTCTATAAAATTCATATTTAAGACATGGCATAAAGTTACTCCATAAAAACATTTGTTGATGGTTTAAAACAAAACAATTTTTTAAAAAAAGAGAGAATTGGAGAGAAAAAGACTGCTTTTGGAATGTAGAATGGCTCTTGCATGAGCTCATCTTTATGCTTTTCATGATTAATTAAGAGAATGAGTCTTAGGAGGAATGGCTGAGGGTTGTTTAGCCTGGAGAAAAGGAGTCTCAGGGGGACCTTATCACTCTCTGCAACTACCTGAAAGGAGGTTGTAGCCAGGTTGCACCAGGGAAGGTTTTGGTTGGATATTAGGGAAAATTGCTTCATCAAAAGGGTTCTCAAGCACTGGAACAGGTGGAGTCACCATCCCTGGAGGTATTTAAAAGACATGTAGTGGTGGACTTGGCAGTCTTAGACTTGAGGTTGAGCTGTATGACCTTAATCTTTTCCAACCTAAATGGTTCTGTGGTTCTGTAGTACTTCATATTTCTACCTAAAGATGACTGTGTTCATTTAACCTTGAAAACAGGTTCTACAAGAGGGGGAATTTAGTATTTTATTTCAGACATGTGTTATTGACAGTGCAATGCATCCTGCATTGTGCAAGATAACCTCCTTTATTATAACTTGGCAAATGTCATGAAGTCCCAGTACAAGATCTCTGCTCATTATATTTGGACATGGAAACTGTATTAGGGAGTGTTGATGATTTTGGCTTATAAGAGGCTTTCAGCCTGCAAGTGACTGGTGCTGCTGCTTTCTGCATTGAAACATTGAATATCAGTGAATGAACGTCACCTAGGGGAAGGTGACATGGAGAGCAGAGCAACCACTGAATTTTTCTCAAAGCCATGAGTTTTCCTTGTCATTAAGAATCCCTAATTTAGAAAATACGTTTCACTTCTGAAGTATCTTCTCATCAAGATTTGTTGACCAGAATAGCACTTTCCTGGAAGGTTTTCCAATACTGCATTTCTGTTCTCCAGTTGGTTGTGCAATGACTCTGCCCACCAAGCAGCCTTCCTTGTACCCACCAGTCCTCTGCTCACTTCTGTTGACAGTTCTGCAGCACTAGTTTTTAAAAAAATCTTTTTTTTTTTTACTTTTGAAAATTATTTTCCAAGATGAAGCTTAGCTAGTCTAGATCTGTCCCACTGTCATTTCTCAGAAGGACCTTTATGTAGTTTCACACTTGAAAGTGTTCGGGAGGATTTGCCCTGCCCAGAGCATCTGGAAAAGAGCAGTTTCACTTGTTACTGATGGTGAGGAGGATTACTGAGGAAAGGAGGAGCTACATCATGTGTGTTTCCTTTTCCTGCTGCTGCTGTGGCTTTCCAAGTGACTGTGCTTTCTTTTTCAATAAGCTGATGATTCCAGTGGCCCAGTCTGGGTGTTGCCTTGTGTAGCAGAGGGTGCACATTGCAAATTCTGGAGAGGAAGGAAGAACAGCAGTCCTCAGAGTAGTAGCCATTTGGCTGCAGGCCACAGGACTTGTTCAGGTCTTAAATTCTTGTTGGAGTCACAGGAATGACAGAGCTGATATGTGGGATCATTTTTCTGAATCTGTTAAAGGAAATCCATCTATGCTTGGTATTTGACAACTCACTGGGAAACACTGTCAGACAGCCAAGTGTACTCACTTACAGAGCTCAAATGTGTGTTAGGTTGGCAGTTACAAGGCCATGTTACAAGGACATATTTTATTCTTTTGGAAGATGGACCAAGGGTTGGACTCCTTGATCTCGGAGGTCCTTTCCAATCCAATCGATTCTATGATTCTAAGTTACAGTTTAATCCATTCTCCAGGGACAGCATGGTCTTCTTAAACCCCCAGTAGTGAGTTTTCACTTTCCATCTTATCAGAACAGACTGTGGAAGTGCCAGTCCAGTTTTCAAACCCTACCCTGCTCTAGTGCCCAGTGACAGAGAGGTAGTTATTATGTGTACTAGAATTTTTAAATTATTTTTAAAGCCAAATCACCCCAACTTTATAATTAATTTTATAGAGGTACAAAAGCAAAAACTTTATGTATTCCTCCAAACAATTCCTCTGCCTAGCTTTTATTTGAACTGAAGCAAGGCTTGATCTCTTCCTCCTGCTCCTCCCCCTAGCCAATGGTTACAGCAGAGCTTTCCTCTCATTAAGTGAACTTTAGATGGAGCCCACCCTCAAATAAAAATCCAAACATTTTGCTTTGTTTTGGGTAAAGGAGGCAGGGAGTCATGTAAAAGACAGGAGAGAGACAAATAGCCTTTGTAAACAAACAAAGGATAATTGCTCTCATAAATGTGGGTCCTCATAATTTAAGAGCAATAGTTTATATACTTGGTAAGCCTTATAAACAGAGAGGGGAGACAAGGGCCAGAGTTGTGTTCAATAAAAGGTCCAACTCAACAAGGCCCTTGATTATTAAGTTGTGTATTTTGTGAGCCTCCGCCAAGTTTCCTTGTGATCAGGGCTGTGCTGTGTGCTGGTGGCTGCACAGAGGAGCAGACCCTGGGAGTTCCTCTGCAGAGCCTCCTAGGAGTGGGAGGCTGAGAGAAGTTAGAGGCAAAACTCTGCAGTCTGCTTGCTTTTACTTTTGCCTTTTTTCCCCTTTAAACTTTGTGTATTCAGGTTTTGTCTGCCACAACTTATCTGGTGGGTAAGTTACCCCTGGCTCTGGCTGCATGGTTTTTACTACCAATACTGGGAAACAAACAACAGATTGCATTTCAGCAATTTTATCTGAATGTTCAGAGCATTTGAGGGATCTCAGGACAGAGAAAGATGCATGGCATGGTGGCACAAGTATTAGATGTGTTGCACTATGTAATATCCTCCATGATCTTCATGGGATACCTAACACACATCGGTTCATGCCAACCTAAAATATTCCTGTAAAGAAAGAAATCTTTGTAGGTCTCTGTGACCTTCCCTTGACTTTAATGCTCTGGTACCAGAATGGGCAATTGCAAGGAAAGAGACCTCTCCTGTGACCCAGCTGTGCTCGCTGTTTGAGAGCTGCCTCTGAGGCCGCTAAATGGCTCCTGGTGCCTATCTAGATGTGTTAGAGGTGAGCTGCCAATGCTTTTGGTGGGGAGCACAGAGAGCAGTTAACACTGTGGCATGCTCACAGATGACTGATGTAATTTAGGGGCCTGTCAGCTGCTTTGAGCGCATGGGTATCTCAAACTGCCCTGAAGCTCCTTTGGTGGTCTGTCTGTGTCACGAGGAACACCTAAGTGCCAGCTGCAGAGGAGGGTGTCTGCCCTGCCACATGCCCTGGCAGGCTGTGTGCTGAAGCTGGAGAGCTGGGAGGGTACTGATAGGGAGCACAAAGCCAAGGCTGAGATGTGCTGTTCAGCTGCCTAAAGAAGGCAGGCAACTTACTTTCTCCCAGTGGTGAATCTGTCAGATGCAGCAGCATCAGGTCTGTTGCTTAAGATTCTCAACCACCCTGACTCATAAAATTTGCCTAGATGTCAAAACATGTGCTGAGGAAAGTCTTAACAATACATTTGATGCAGTGTTTCTTTTGGACACAGTCTTCTAAAAGAAGCAGAATATGAATTTACATCAAGGTTGCCAAGACATCCAACAGCTTCTGAATTCTTCATAGGTTAGTGCAATAGTTCTAATGGCTTATTTTAAAATATGTAATTAAATATAAACTGAATTTCCTAATCCAGTTTATATTGGTTGAAACACAATAATAAACGTCTGGCTTCGTCCTCTGGCTCCACTCATCATTATCTGTATGACATTTTTGGCATCATATTGTGCAGTGGAGTTGTGAGGTTTAACAGAGGGCACACAAAAGGGAAAAGAGTAAAACAGCAGCACTTTTTACACCCTCATACTGAAGCCAGCTCAGTGCACGTGGTATCCCTGGAAACCACTGTGCTTCCCATAATTTGGGTACATGTCCCATTTCTGTGACATGTCCCCCACAGCTGCAGCTGCCCCCGGCTCAGGGCCGTGCTCTGCATTTTCCACAACTTGGGATTCTGGTGCTGCATTAGTGCATCCCCAGGCTGCACCATCTCACGAGCTGCACTGGAGCTCACCTGAAGACCTGATACAACTCATAATCACTCTCCTGGTTTATTGTGTCTGTGCTTGTGCCACTCTGCTGAAAGGGGAGACATGTTTAACAAGGGAGAATTTGGTTAAAACATGGATAGGAACCTGAGAAAGATCAGAGTATAGTTGTGCCTCTCATAGGTATTTACAGCTCCAAGTAGCATTACTCACAAGGAAAGTCAGAAGGGCCATGGCCTGGCTGAGTTACAGGGATGCACTGGATACACACTAAAAGCTGGGTTTCTTGCAGTGTAAATTTACAGTTCCAATATTTCAGTAGCTTGAGTTAAAGTTTACAGCTCATGTCAGTGTGTTTTCTGAGCAGTGCTATCACAAAGTGTCTCCATTTTAAACAAAGCAGATGAAAACTCTGCAAGTGCCTCTTACTGTACAGGTATATTAAATATTTGTCAGAAAAATATTATGTGACTTGCCTAATTAATTTTCATTAATTTTAGCATAGTAAGCTAAATTTAATTTGGCTTAAGAAATAGTCATTGCCAATGTACCTCTGGGTGTTTGGGGGGTTTTCATACTCATTTTTGTTAGCATGCCAATTCCTGATGTCACATATTTTGAGACAAAAAGAAAAGAGAGAGAGGAATTTAATAGGGTAAAATCATTCTGGCTTAATCGTGGGATTGGAATATCCTCATAAGGAATTTGACTCCTTTGCCTAGAAAAATGTTTTAAATTATTTAATTATCTTTAATTTGGTTTCCTAATTATATTAGGTGTATATCATTAAGTTTTCCCTGGCACACACTTTTATAAATGAAAGGTAAGCTTTTTATTCAGTCACAGCACTTCTGTAGTTTCTAGTACTTTCCACATTTAGTAAGAAATTTCAGAGTCACTGTTTCATTTCTAGACATCTGTAATTATAGTGAACTGCCTATAAATATAGCCAAATTTAGCCATATATGGAAATAATACACATATATGTATGGAGAGATAATTAGATTATACCAAGGTTGTGATTCCCTGCAGGAGAACCCAGAGACTGAATCAGCTGCAATCCTTGCCAAGGCAGAACATGATCCCTTGGTGCAGGTGTTCAGCATCCCCCCGTTGCTCCACCATGCAGCGCTACCAGCGCTCCACAAATCCACAGTGACATCGAGGTTGCTTTTGGAGTTTATCCACACCTTTTCTAAGCAATGGCTTGTTGCAGCTGGTTAAACAACACTCTAATCCTTAGCTTTATTTTGAAATTCTTGTCAACACCTGATACAAATCAGTTTTCTCATCCTTAAGAATATAACAGAAACAAACAGCAGTGAGTGATGAATCACAGCCATGTGCTGCAGTGGAGTACTATTCAGTTCACATAGCTGAAATCAAAATAAAGGGCAAAGCAGTTTAATAATGACATGAAATTAGTCAGTAGTCAATGAACTGCTCATTTGGAATCAGTACCAGTAATGCCACAGATAAATCACAGCACTGAACACTGAAATAACGTCGATAAGCACTTACAGAACAGCTGTAACTAATCCCCAAAAGTTATAGTCTCTCTTTCAGAAGTACACACACGTACTGTACCAGAATGTGTAGATTACAGTCCCCCTCTGCCCTGTCTGAAGTGCACCCTATCCTGCAGATGTGGGTGGTCTCTCCTCACGGGCCCCAGTGCTGCTCCCTGCAGCTGGTGAGGCAGCACTCATGACCTGAGGTGCACCCATGGTAGGTCCCTGCCTGCAGCCCACTGCCTGAAGGCAGGCAGCTCATGGCCTTTGGCTGGGAGGCTGCGCTCTCTGGATGATGATTTTCTCCTTTGCTGAGGTGCGTGGTTAAAGAATGATGATTTTCTTGCACTTTAACATGATCAGTTTGGGGAAGCACACGCTGTTTCTATGTGTTTTTTACACATGTACACCACTAATGACTCACTCACATTCCTGTCTTAAGAGGCAGTGTTACCCAGACCATTTGCCAAGGCTGGGCCATGCCATCATCCTCTGTTCCTAGATCTCAGTTTGTTACCATCAGTAATCTTCTTCTGCATTGGCAGCATGTAGAAGCATGCCCTCTACCCACACCTTTGAGTACAGCAAGGCTGCTAAATGCAGTCCAAGTGTGATGAGATTGCTTTGTGCTCTTGACAGTTTGGGGGTGTTCTATAAACAAAAATCTGAATTCTCTTCAGGGAGCAAATACCTGTTCACAGAAAGGCTGGTGAGCTTGCTGCAATGCACTGCAGGCAGATGAGGCTTTGTTGTGTTGAAAGTCAGTTTGCCTAAGGAGCAGGCTCTGCCAGCTGTAGTCTCAGCTAAAATAACATATTCTGTCTGAATTGTTCCCTAGACATGGCTTCACTTGCATGAAACTCATTATACTCAGTAAAGAAGACTCAGTGGCCTCTCTGGTGAGTGTTGTAGATATAGAAAGCAATGAAGAGAAGTGGCTGATTGACTGGGGTGTGCAGGAGCCATGACTCAGTCCCAAGGCAGGCATCCCACCTGTGTTTTGGAGCAAGGAAGAGCTGATGTCCATGTCTAATGATGAGTCCTCCTGGGTGGAGGCACTGCACACCTCTCTGAGGCCTTTTCTTACTGTGTGGTGTTCAAACAGCTTTTGGATGTTTCATGACAAAGCAGATCACTTGGGAATATATTCTCACCTTCCAGAGCTTATGAAAGAGAGTTTTCTAAATCAACAGAGGCCATTCAACACAAAAGCCTTGTGAGTCAAATATCACTTCAGCAGCATATGGGTTTGTTACATCATTCTAGTAAGCTCAAAGCTTTATAAGGTCTTTCCTTAAAGAGGTGGCAGAATTCAAATACTGCAAAAGTCACGTGGAAGAAGCTCAATGGAGAGACAAGTCATGGATAGCTTGTTTTCCATCTCCAGGCTGAGGTGTACAGACATTCCATTTCAGCAGGTAGTGAATGAAAGTTCCAATTCATTGGGTGTGGAGATGCTTCTTGGGAGAACTCTGGCTCCTGAGATTCTAATGGAAGGACTTCAGTGCTCTAGTGCTAAAGACACCTCTGTAAGACATAAGCTGCCACATGCACTCCTGTCATTGAAAATGTCCTGTGTCAGTGCTTCTGTCACCTCTGTTTCCTTCCGTGTCTCATGTCAAAACAGTCAGCTCAAACTGAACAAGAGGGATGTCTTGTGATAGATGCCTATTCCCACAAACTAAGGGGTGATGAGGAATTGGCAACAGATTTTGCTGCATTCCAAACTGGGTAAGATATTAAATAGTGAAAGTTTCAACATTTTGTGGTAGTTTTTGAATCACCCTCATGGCTAGGAAAGTATTTTCCTAAATCGTGTGTAATACCAGTATTATCACTGCCTTGCACACTGCTGACATGGTCTGTAAATGGAATTAAAGTACAGAGCAAGTAAATGTATAACTGGATTACAGCAGATTAGTGGCCCAATGTTTGTAACCTCATCTCACTTCTTGCTTTAGCATTTCTCGTAGTGACACTTTCGCAGTGTCATGTTCCTATACTTGGTTCATGCTATAAATAGTCATGGATACAGCATAAGTGTAGGTCAGGATAACAAAATCAGGGCAGTACTTTCCAGGCAGTTACTGATGTTATGAAAGTGTCTTTGCCGCAAATAAAAAGAGAGAGTGAACAAACCTGGCAGTGTTTCAGATTTAATGTGTAGTGAGAGGAGCTGTGAGCCTGTGAGATGGTGACTGCTCTGAACTATCAGTAGCCACTGGTACTCTGCACATCCCAGAGGAGGTACTCAGCATCCAGGTACTGCAGCATCAGCCTCTCTGCTTGTAAATCCAGTGAGCTGGAAAATGTGAAGTCACTTTGTTTCTAAAATGGTTCCTAGTACAAAGTCTTTACCTTCTCATTAGAAGTTTTTAAACGTGACTTTGTGATCTCTCTTTATTGGCTGTGCTCCATGTTTCCAAATTATACTGAGCAATGCTAGAAATACATTTTTATAAATTTCTTTTTTGGATTAATCTTCTGCTTGAAGTCTTGTGCAATTAGGAAGGAGATGATGAAGTCATTACTATAATTTCTCCACCTGAAAGCTTCAGTACCTGGTGGAACTGAATTAAATGTCTTTTCTAGAACCCAAGCCTCATTACATGTACCTTAATTTACATCACACATCCTGTAAACACCACCTTGTCATCACTTCACTGCTTAAATATGGTAGTAGTACAGTAGTATGGCACTGCTTTGCTCTCTCTGCAGCTTGACAGAGCATAACTTTGCCCTGTGCTTTGTGTCCATCAGCCTCACTGCTAAACCTGGTCTTGTGTCAGTTCAACTGAAGGTAGTCTGAGTGTGACTTCACGAGGACTCCAGTACCAATTTAGTAGTTCAGGTAGTCCTTGTCTACAGGCTTAGCATAGTGCATCCCATCAAGGAATCTGTAGCCTCAGCTCTGTAAAGAAGGAGAGCACACATTGATTTTTTTGCTCCAAGGAAGAAGACTGGCAGTAGAAACTGCTCAGGAGTCTCAGAACTGAGGCCAGCGAGTGCTTTCTCTCAGACTCAAGATGTGTGTTACCAGGGTCTTTGGTATATTCATTGTATTGTAGCAAAAAGAGAGAGCATCTTGAGAAGAATTTTCACTGAAACTTAGCCCTCTTAGCAGAGTGTGCATGAGGAGGGTTTAATATGCTCCTGTGGATGGTGTGCATTGCAGTAAACTTCATCCTCTTTTCTTCCAAAATGGTGATTCATCTGTATTTTATGAATCAGGAGTACAAAATCTGTAAATATGAACTGAAACCACCTTGAAAAGGTTGTAGCAAGAGCATTGCTTCTCAGCCCCAAATATGTGTTTGTGCCAACCTGATGGAAAAGAGTGGCACAACTTTGCTGATGAAAATAAACATCAGTTACACAATTATATTCATTTTTCATGCCCCTTGACAGATTCTTTCAGGAAGGGTTTTATGTCTCTGTTTTAGAAAGACAAAGATGACTGATAAATCAGGGCTGGCTGATGATTAAGGATGCAAAAGTTCTTGGGTCATCCTGTCTAAACAACAGCTTAAAGCAGAATTTTCTTCATAGATTAACTCCTCTATTGTTATGTTTTGGATTTGTTTGTTTTCTAATCTTGCTGCTTCTTAGAAAGCTCTAGATGTCAATCCCAACTCACTCAGCCTTGACCTATTTGTGTACTGTGTGATAATTTTTAGCCCTCAACTACAATGTTTTCCCTAAGTCAAACTTGGCTGCTGCTCCTTCTTACAAGTACAGTAGCCTTTCCATCACCTCTGCCTTCTGTCTATGTACATCAGAGATAATGGTACATATTACTTTTTGATCTTCAGCTGCACAGGTCAGGATTACTTAACCTTTCCACTCAGAGTCTGTGAACTTTGTGAATATTTATTATGACATTTTCACAAGGTTTTGATTTGCTTTATTTAGGTGTACTTTCTTCTTCTATGCAAGGCCTCAAAGAGAAGAGTCTTATTAAATTCCATTGAATTAGTAATTACAGAAGAATCAAGTTTAGAAGGGATGTTTGGAGTTTATCCCACCTCTGTCTCAAAGCAGGCCCAAATACAGCATCTCACCCTGGACACTTTCTTCAAGCATGGAGACCCCACATCTCTCAGGGCAACCTGATCATGTGCTAGACCACTCTCACCATTAAAGTTTTAGTTTAGATTTTGTACACTTATCTCTTCTGTACACTTATCTCTTCTGTGCTTCACCAGCTTGATGATAAGGAAGGTATGGGAGACAATGCCTGTCTAAAAGCTTAAGAGGGTTGGGTTTTACTGCTAGATGAGTACTTTTATTTGCAGGTAAACCTGATATTGTCTGTCACACGTGATGAAGGGACTACTGGACGTTTTGAGGTAGACTGGTTTTTCCATGAATTCTGGCAAAAGGTGCACATCCTTTATAGAGTTCAAGAAGAGTTCAAGATGTGTTTCTACAGGTACCGAGAGCCAGTGCTGAGCCTTGAGGAATTCTCTGGATTAGGGGCAAAGAACAAATATCCCTTAAGCTGTTTCTCACTAATGACTACATTACCAGCTGACAATAATTGCCTGCTTGAGTTTTAACATTTAATGATGAGGGTGATTATTTATCATCTCAGTCACAGCTGAAACAGAGTTTAAGTTGGTGTACTGAAAAACAAACTATACAAGACATCCATGACAGGAGAACAGATTTGAAGGTACCTGGAAGCACAGTTCAAAGTTCATACAGAAGATGCCTGTTTGAAAGTGGAACTTAAACTTTATGTGCTCTTTGTTGGAAGTGTATTAGAGTTATTTTGTAGAATCACAGAATGCTTGAGGTAGGCAGGGACCATCTGGTCCAAATGTGCTCAAGCACATCCATCTAGAACTGGTTGATTGGGACCATATCCTGATGGCTTTCACATGTCTCCAAGGATGGAGACTCAACAACTTCTCTGGGACACCTGTGCCAGTGCCACTTCTCACAGTGAGAAGTGTTTTCTGATGATGTTCAGATGAAAACTCCCATGCTCCAGTTTGTGCCCATTGCCTCTGGTCCTGTTCCTGGGCACCACTGGAAAGAGCATGGCTCCATCTCCTGTACAGCCTCCCATCAGGTGTATATATATATATGTATATATATATATATGTATTTATGAGACTACCTTGACAAGTTTCCTTTTTTCGTGGGCTTTGTGAAGGAAAGGGCCTTTCTCCTCATCTTCCTCTTTCTTTGTCAAGATGCCAAATATGTCTTGATTCCAAATGCTGCTTTGCTGCTGTCCTGTCTTTAGGTCTGCTCCCTAAGATACTGCCATTTGTTGGTGATACTAAATTTGAGGATAAATATAAAATTCCATACAGAGCTAGTGATGGTGTTTTATGTAATTAGCTTAAGATGAAAAAGAAGAGGCTGAAAGAGTTAGATAATGCCATTGTTCTTGTTTTGAATAATAACTCAGTGATTGTGTAGACATAAGCATCATATTTTCCTATTTTTTGCTTAATGATTTTGAGTGAATGAAGTCAAACTTACACTAAAACAGTCAGTGAATGATTTTATTGATCTCATTTTTGTAAATTGAAATCACAATGGGTTGAAAAGGAATAATTACATTCAGTTAATATTTTATGGACCATAAGGCAATTATTTATTGTGGCATTCAGTAGACTGGGAAGTTATTGAAGTTGCCATAAATACAGAGTGCTGAATTTTTGTCTTACTTGCACATATGTCCATCTGATACTCCTCAAATGTCAGAGGACCATATGCTGCTGCATATAAATAGCAATCTGCAATTTATACATCCCAAGTCACAGACACAGCAAGCGGGAGCTCAGACAGCAGGGCTGGGTTTCAGAGGGTGGTTAATGCTCTGCTTTTGCAGTTTTAAGTACCATCTGTTTTGACACTACTGCACACTGGTGGCCAGGAATCCATATAACTTAGTGCACTTGGGCTTCAGCCAGTTACAGTTTTCTACAAGCAAAAAGCTGCCAATGGCTGTGTCTCTTTCCTAGTTTAACTCCCAGATTTCCCATAAACAAAATTTTAATCCTTGTCGTTCTGAATAAGCACTGCATGCTTGCTCAGTGTGTTGTTATGTGTATATTGTGTGTGTGTGTAACAAGAGTGGACTGCTGACTGTCACTGCAGGGCTTTCATAATGTGAAGTGTTTATTATGAAAAATTCTTGGTTTATGTGTCTTTGTTGGAGACATGTTGGGTAAGTTTGATTGCACTGGTGTCCTGGCTTTCTGCTTTGGAGGCCTGCGTTTCTTTTCTTTCATCCTCTCCAGAGTGTTCCTATCACCCAGCTCCCAAAGGTGATTTGTTGGGGAATTGGCTTTGGCCAGCTCCTTGCTGAATGCATTCTTTTGTCTGTCTGTGTAGTGGTAGCATTGTGGGCTTGTAAGAAATGTAAAACTGTGGGTTAAGTGAAGTTTTCTACTCTTCCTTGAAAAACCCCTGGAGACCAGCTTTTCTTTCCCCAGTTTGGCCATGTATCAGGAGGGAGGAGGAATGCAAGCCTAGAAATTTGCCCTCAAAACACGAGAATGCTTGCCAGGATGCCAGCAGGTGCTTTTGAAGGAATCTTATCCCTGGAAAGGAAAATAAACTTTGGAAACTGAAGTGTAAATGGATCTGAGCTGATCTTAGCCTTTAGTTTTGCTTTGCACAGTTCTACTGATTTTCTGTAATCCATGGCCATCCTACAGATGCAGGCAGGGCTCTTGATGGAGTCCCTCCTGGTCTGCAGAAACGTTAGTCTGTGAGTAAACAGTTCTCCTTTCTAAAGTCAGGAAAACTGTTGCTGCCTCAATGTAAATCTCTTACAAGATCAAAGAGAGCTCACTGAACTCACCCTGGAGTGAGCTGTGACATGGTAACTGATTAAGCAGGTTTTTAGAAGGTGGTTATATTCTCTTGACTATTGGCAGCATTTTTTGTTGTTGTTTCATTATCACTCCCTTACTGATAATTTAGCTGGTAGAGGGATGTACCTTCTGCCTTGACATATGGCTCATCAGCTGTGACACCAGGTGGGCACTTGCAGGTGTCTCACAGGACAATCCAGAAGGAGCTGGGCTGAACCAAACTGAGTTGGGATTGGCTTTACCTTTCATTTGGTTTTCTGTTGTGTTTTGGGGTTTGTGGTTTCAGGGTTTTTCTTAATCTAGAGACCTCTTCTTGTGCTGTGTAAAACTCCATCTCATAATTTGGAGGTTTATCTCTTCCCAGATTATCAGGAAAGTTTTCAAAGCCTGCAATCATTTTAGGAAGGGTATTTGGACTATTCTAAATCATATTGATTTAATGACTCATTAGCATATGGAGAGAGACTATTTACAAGAGCATGTAATGACAGGACAAGGGGGAATGGCTTCAGGTTTAGATTAGATATATGGAAGAAATTCTTCCCTGTGAGGGTGGTGAGGCCCTGGAACAGGCTGCCAGAGAAGCTGGCAGTGTTCAAAGCCAGGTTGGATGGGGCTCTGAGCAACCTGGTCTAGTGGATGGTGTTCTGCCCACAACAGATGATCCTTGAGGTCCCTTCCAACCCAGGCCATTCTATGATTCTATGATCTAAACTTGAGTGTTAAGATAGAAGCCTACCTTTGTGACTTTAAACTCTCATTACTGTGTCTTCCTCTGTTTAGCATTTGCTTACCATTTGTTTCTCCAGTTTTGGAGGTCAAATCGTGGTTAGTTTGAAAGTCAGTAATTTCTGAGAGTTTCGTGCCTTTAGAATGCCAACAGCTGATTGTGAAAAAATGTTCTTTTATTCACTTACAGTGAATATGCTGGAAACAGTAATTCTTGGGGGAATTATTTGTCTACCTGTAGCATTTGCTACCAACTGGATGCAAGTCATCTTGATTACACAACAAAGTGACTAGGTTGTTAGCTTTCCCCAGAGGTGAGCATTGCTCTCCTTTGTGTATTTGTTTCCGTTCAGAGTCACGCACATCTAAACCAAGTACATTTCAGGGCTCTGAGGGTGCTCTTGGGTTTGATCCATGTGAACTGGGGATTTTGAAAATATTTCCCTCCCATAAATTTACTCCAGTAACTTGTCTTGAAGTTCTATAATAATGTAAACTGATACATTTTTGTGTTCCAAATTCTTCCAGTTTGGTGAGGTGAAATAGTGGAACAGCTACATTTGACTGGGACAGCTGAGTGGATTTCTGAATTTTGACGTTGGGAGCCATTAGGCATTTGTCCCAGTTTCTATATAAATTGCAAAGATGTATTTTTATTAACTTAATATATCTTTCAAAGGCAGAGTAGGATCTCTTTGCCCCAGCTCAGTGTCACTCCAAGTGACTGGTCTGGCCGTGGGTGTGTACCTTGAGAGCCAGTATCAAGCACTGTACACTCATTTCTCTACATTCATGTCTCGTTAGTATTAAATGAAAAATAAAGAACAACAGACTTAAAAAGTGAAACACAGAAATGTAAACGTTGTGTGGACAGGTGGAAAAAAATTACCTGACAAAATTTTGACCTTGCAGCATGTTAGGCAGCCTGCAAGTCATTCTCTGGATGAATTGAGGATGTTTTTTGTATTCACCAATATGGAACTGCTTTGTTAGTTAAGACTTCTACAAGCTTATCAGGAGAAGAGGGAGAGATGAAAGCAGGCTCTTTAATATATGGAAATTAAGCAAACTTGCTATCTTTTTATTGTCTTATTTAAGCACATTGTAAATGCTTATTTTCATTTAAACCACATTTGGTTTGCACATTCCAGAGCAATGCACTGAGCAGAATGGATCCCCATAGGTGTGATAATGCCAAAAATGGGAGATGATGAAGTGCAATGGGTCCAGTCCATTGATAATCCAACCCTTGAGAACCCAGCAGGGCATAGGATGCCTCTCCTCAAAGTGGTATGGATTAGGTTGGGAGGTAGCAACTCTTGATTTGGAGGAGGTGGATAGGGGGTTCTTCACTGAAGGACAGAGAGTTCATCCACATTAGCATTTTTGTTCAAGTCCAAAGCTCAGTTCTGAAATGCCTCTCCTGCTTACCCTGGTTTAGTTACTACCAGCATGTCTATGAACCCAGTTACCCTCAGGCAAAACTAAAGCCAAAAAATATGTTCTGACAGGACACCTAAAACTCCAAAGGCAACCCAGACCAAGTATTCAGGTTTGGGCATTAAAACTAAATATTGGCTAAAAATTAACACCCACTTCCCAGGCCTGTGGATGTTGGGTTTTCAGCAGTATCAGTTCTGCTCCACAGAGCTCTTCTTTCTGGGCTGCACTCCTTGTTAATGTAAATATAAACTAACTCAGCTGGAGGAGCTCCCTGGCACACCACTAGGAGTAGGGAGAGGATCTGACCTGAAGGGTTTAAGTAGAACTTGTACTCAAGCATGTATGGAATTAATTTTGGGGTTAGATATTTACTGAACTTGGAAAAAATGCACCTTCCAATCTCTCTCTGTGTAATTTCCCAGAAATGGTGCACTCTGAAACCATTTTCTCAGGGCTCATGTGCTAGTATTGTCAGTGGTACTGAAAGCAAAATTGAGATGCTTTGACTTCCTAAACTAATAATGAATTATGGTTTTACTTTTTCCCCCCTCAGTCTTTGTATTTTTAGCTCCCTTCAAAAATATGGGAATAAAGTTAATTCTTGCCATGTGGCAAGGGACAAAGTCAGTAGGGGGGAAATTGGTTCCAGCTTTTGACAAATACATTATAAGGAAGAATTATTTGCTTAATAAAACCCTAACGATTACTTCAGTTGCAGTGCTATTTGACTTTAAGCATTTAGTGTGAATATGCCAGGAATGCAAGATTAGGTCCCCAAATGTATGTGGAAGAGGTTATAGGCTAAAGAAAACTTGAGCTTGACATCACAGAGAAGTTACACCGGGATAATCCAAGGTGTAAAATGTTACACAGAAATCACTATGAAATGGTTTCAAATTCAGGTTAACATATCCCTCTTCCACAATGCTTCTAGTCTTATACAATAGGTACAGTTTCTTAGTACATTCTACAGGAGGTTTTTAAAAACTATCAAAGGTTATTTTAAGTTCTGTGGAACTGTTCCTTCCAAGAGCATGTGGATGTGATTAGATCCTGAGCTTCAAGGCTGCTCATTCTTACAGTGGCACATCCAGCTTTGTCACAGGTCTTTACTCTCAAAAAGGAGGTTGCCTAACCTACAAGGTATCACAGGATAAGAAATGAGTTTTCCCCTTTGTCAAGGTGTTTTTGTTCCTTTGACCTCAGTTTTCAGTCTAATTTTCTGTAGTGCCAAGAATAAATTACCTGGT
Organism: Poliocrania exsul; assembly: GCA_035041345.1. NCBI lineage: Eukaryota > Metazoa > Chordata > Aves > Passeriformes > Thamnophilidae > Poliocrania > Poliocrania exsul. The sequence continues at coordinate 75,572,010 of JAWWLZ010000082.1, read as the reverse complement.
GAGAGGGAGGCAGTAGCTGCAACCTATCTCAGGTTTATTTTGTCTGTTGCAAGTGTGTGTTGGAAACAAGCTGGTAAAATACAGACTAAATGAAGTCATCATATGATGGCCTCTGAAGAGGAATAGTATATTGTGTCATTATCACAGTGACTGATTGTCAACTGTAATGATGTTTCACAAAGGACCCTCCAGGAATCACATAAAGTTTATGAGTTGGAAGGGGCTCACAAGGATCACTGAGTGAATGGCCCATATGGGGATTGAACCTGCAACTCAGTGTTATTTGCATCATGCTCTCACTAGCTGAGCTAATCTCCTCATACCTTACAGTATTATTTGTTAACAGGTTGCTAGACTTCCCCTTTGCCTCTAGAAGTCATCTGTTTGAATTGAATTGAGACACAAAATCACCACCAATATATGGAGAAATGGGTTAAAACATATGACACTGGAGCTGCAGAATATTTGGAAAACTGCAAATGAACACAGTTTGAAAAGGCTGCTCAGTACTCAAAATGCTCTTGAAAAAGTAGGAGATTAAGAAGAGAGAAAGCATAGCATTCTCTAAGGAGACAGGTGTAGGGAAGGTGAATGGATTCTGTAAACATGGATGAGGAAAATAAATGCAGCTGGCTGTGTGGCACATGGGAATTTGGGCAATACATGGAATGACATAGTGAATACATCACCCTTCAGAGACTGTTGAAATATGGAGGGTTGACAATGTGGTTTCCATGAAATATAGGTGAGAAGGAATCCACTTCAGCTGCTGCTGGTGAGGTTAGATGATGTGTGGTGCTCAGTTTGGAGCATTGTGCTTTAAGAGAAAACCACACAAATTGGAGAAAATTTAAGGGAAGAACTAGGAGGAACTGTAAATAGTAATAACATGACCTGGAAGGAAGGCAAATGCATTTGATAAATCCTTACAGGAAGAATGGAGATGTCTCATTCTTCACAATCTCTAGGAGAGGGAGTGAGAAACATGAGCCAAATAAGAGGGAAAAGCTTAGAAACTTGATACAGTGGCAACACTGGAACAGGCACCTCAGTGAGCTTAGTAATAGCTGTCCCTGGCAGTTAAGAACAAGGCAGACATGCACATCAGAGATGGTTTAAGTGTATTTGATGTTCTTGGAGAGAGATGAGAGAGCTTATCCAACTTTATTTCTCATTCTGAATGTTCTTCATTGTAAAAGGATGCACAACCATGTAAGTAGCTCTACTGGGCAACCCTTTCCTTCTGCCACACTTCACTGCTGCAGCCCAGCACAGGTTTGCACAGTGAGTTTTGTTCCAGCTGCCTCTTTGCTCTCTCAGGCTGTGCAGTTCCTCCCAGCCTCCTGGGACTGGGAGGGACCAAGGTCAGTAGGGTAGCTTAGCCTAAGAGAAATGCCTGAGGATCTTTGTGATGTGGATATGCTGGGGGTTTTTTTGTAGGTATCACTTTTTCTGGAGCTTTTTCCACGCCCACAGCCTTAGAAAGAAAATGACTGTGTTGTAGCCTGCTGTCCCAGCTAAGCCCTTTCCTGATGTCATCTAATGGCACACAGCCAGATTTGAAACCTGTCTGTCAAATTCCCAGCTCTCTCCATGAATCAGCCCACATGGTTCCCTCTGTAGAAACCCCTCAGCTGCTTCTGTTCTCCTTTGCACTGTTGACTGTAGCTGCTACAACCATTAAGTTCCCCCTGTCATTACTTTCCTGAGTCACTCTGAGAGGAGTATTTTCTTGGCATGCATGAAGTTGATGATATCATGGTAAAAATTGAAGTCTATACCCACACTGCACTTAGTAAAATATGTAACACTTAGTGAAGAGACAATAAGTAAGTTATGCTTTGGTACTCTGGGTAAATGCTTTTTGCACACATTACTTTGCATCTAATGTTTGCAAAAATGACTGTCACTTTTTATTGTTTTTCAGCTGGACTGACTTTTCAGATCTTGAAGACAGTTTGGTTTATTTCTTGCCTTAGTTTTGCTAAGAACCTCAGTTGTGACAGCAGATCAACACAAAGGATCCTTTTTAGTTGTCAGATAAGAATCTGAAGTTTCACTGATATTTAGAAAAAATCTTATTTTAATTTTATTAACTTGAAGAGCTCAGTAGAGGATTCACTTTTAAAAAGACTTACTCACAATACCATAGTGGAAGGTGTGGATGAAAGGAGTCATGCCTTAAGCCTGGAAAATGATTCAATCTTAAAAAGTCCATGCTGGGATCCAGAGATCAAGTGTCCTGTGTTAGTGTGCATTGCTGGAGTAATGAAAATACACTGTTTGCTCTCTCTGGTTCTGAAATCAAAGGCTGCATATTGTTGTCAGTGCCAGAAGGAACAGAGACCAGATCTTGGCTCAAACAGTATATATTTAAAGGGGGTTTGTCCCCAGATGTATGTATTAATTGGGAAACAAACTGGGGAGAAAGAATCCTTTGAAATAAAGCAGATTCCTAATGGAATAAGAAAACTCCCTCTAGTGCATTTTCTCCCTCTGTGTCAGCTTTTATAGTTCTGTTTCTGGCACACATCTTTTGAGATTTCTTTAAAGATTTTAAAGAATTTTTCTCTTACATGAAAAAAACAACTTTCAGAGCCTGATCAAAGCTTTAATAACAGGCATCTTGCACAGAAGATTGGAGGCAAAGGGAAAAAAGAGATTGTAGAGAGGGAAGTGCAAGGCTGTTTTCTAATTTATTTTTACTTTCTAAGATCACCAAAACGTAAAGCTGCATTTTAGGCTTGGGGACAGTTGTCATTTTTCAGGAAGTGTAAGGCTTGTATAGGGCACCTATGTGTGAAAATTTGTATTGAGGACTGTAACCAGTGACTTCATTTACACTTGCAGCATTGTGTTTATTAATGTTACACTGTCATGAAGTTGCTTTTTCTCAGACTGCCCCACTCAGTAAATGGTGAAGGACAAAATTTGAGGGAAACTCTAGAGGTTCAGATAGTGCTATAGGAAGTCCCTCCCAACAATACTTGAAAAGCCTGGAGAATGTATAGTAGATCAAGTGTTTTGCTGAAGCTTTAAATGCTAGCAAAAAGCTTTCCAAGTTTTTCCTGGCAAATAGGCTCCTAGACTCACCTGCTGGGTTTTTTTTCCCCCCTTAGGGGTGTCCAGTGAACAGTAAGCAGGAATATCTCTGTACAGAGTTCAGCTGAGCTACCAGCACAATTCCTGTCTGAGAGTATATTGCATTACAGGCTCAACAGCCCAGTAATGTGTTCTCAACTCTCTTATTTAAACACAGTGACAACAACACAGGCTTTTTCCAAACTACTCTGTGGTGGGGAGACAGGGTGCACACTTCTGTATGTGTATGTGTCTGTCTGGAAGTCCATGCCCTGAAGGTTTCACATGATGCACTTTCAGGATTGAAGGTAAAAGAAATAGAGGATGCACATCTGGAACTGCTCTGCTAATGAGAGGATTAAGAGAGTCCGAAGCAAGCGTGGAGCATACCCATAAAACAGAAGGTCAGGCCTGTTTTGGCTCTAGGGCTAAGTTAAACCCCACATTTTAGTAATTCATTCCACACCCAGAAGGTGTAAGGTGTGGAAGGTGGAAGGTGTTCACAGTGCCCAGGAGTGATGCAGGAATGCCGTGTCTGATCCAGAATGAGTGGAGATCAGCCGTATTAGCCTGGTGTGTTGCTCACTGGGGGGAGAGGGGAGAATCATGGAGCATTAAGTGCTTTTTTATGCTTAGGTAAAAATGGAGACTATAGAAGACTGTAACCCTGCAGAAGTTTTTAGGTGTTTTCAGCAGTAACTGACTAAAAACGTGGTTTTTTTTAAAATATACTGGGTCTTACAGAAGGTAATCACTCCCACAGTACTAAAAATTGTTTATATCAGATGTTAAAAAATTTAAATTTTTGCTTTTGATCTTTGTTCTGCCTTTTTTGGGAGTAGAAACAAGTGTTTGTTCGTGTTTTTATTTATATAAATTTGTCTTCCTTTTGTTCTATTTTATGTAAAAACAAACAACAATCAACCAACCAAAGAGCCCAAAGCAAATCAAGAAACAAAAAGACAGGAGAGGAACTGACAATATCAAGTATATGTAGTAGTGGAAGATACATCCAGTGCTTGAAAAAAGTGTGTATTCCTTTATATTAGAGAAGTTCTTGTCTTAAAATCTCAAGAAAAGAGCAAAAAGTAAATGCTCCAAGTCTGCCACATCTTCTGCACATTTAACTTCAGGCACTTTCACTGCTTTTGGTGGGTAATGTGAGGAAGGTCAAACATAAGGTAAGTGCTTGCACAAATTTCTCTCAGGGACTGTGGCCTAAGTGTTCTGTGGAGTCAGTGCTTGTCTGCAGGACCCTGGCTGCTGCTGCTGCTGCTGCTGCTTTGGGGTTTTCTCTCCAGCTGTAAATCTCATTTTTAAAATACCAGCATATACCAGACTGTTTCCAAAGGACACTGCTCAGTGCAATTATTTGCAATACCTGCCAGGGGTGTATTAGGAGGTCTCAATGGGAGTAGAGTGTCTGCAAAACCCACTCTGCATGAAGATACAGCTCTTGCTCATAAAGACACAAATCCCTGCACAAGGTTCATGTAGCCATAGCACAGGCTCAGAAGCCTTGGAGAGAATGTTTTTTTCCTGTCACTTGCTGAAATAATGAGTTTCTAAGTAAACCAAGATGCAGAAGAGGAAGAGGAAAGGAACTGGGTAGCAAATATTTTTCTCCATGATGTGAGAAGATGATTTTGAGCTCTCTGCAACTCATATAGGTGATCTTGATTAAGCTGCTGGATTTTGTGTCTTGGGTTCTTCAGCAAGATAGTGTGCCTCTTGCCCTTGCAGCCACACTGAAAATGCTGCTCTGTGGTTGCTGCTGTTGTTGATCGTGAGATCAGAGCAGGCCTGTGCTGGGCTAAGTAAAAGCTTGACAGAGAAGTTTATGCATAATGATCAAATTAATCTAAAATGTACTTAATTTAGAAACTCTGCCTAAACCCAGGGCAGGTTTGTTGAATGCATTTCTGGCTGTACCTTGCTTAGTCCTTATCTGTGCTGTCACAGCCACAGAGCTGCAGAGTTAATGTTACTTAAGGAGATGCCTTTGTATACTTCCCTGAAATGCCTGAACACTTGATGGGATTGAAGGAGATGTGATGTGGAGAAAAGCTGGGTGCTCTAAAATGATTGTTCTTACTCTATTAAGTGAAATTGGGTATTCTACTGGTCACTAAATTGTGGGTCCTGTGTTCATCCCTGGGTGGTGCTTTCCTTTATAAAAAATTTGTGTTGAGATCTGAGTGGTCAGAGATGGAAAGAGTGTGCTCAGCAGCAGCATTTCTCTCATACACTGCTTGTATCTTGTGTAGCATATTGCTAAAATAACTCAGAGTCTCTAAGTGTATTGTACTGCTAAAATACCTCAGAGTCTCTAAGTGTATTGTCCATGGTATTTGCTTGACTATCAAAAGGATGTCCTAGCTGCCTTCCAGTCTTTTACTTGGTTTGCTTGGAGAACTGGGAGCTGGAGTGGAAATTACTTTTGGGCAGCAATGTCAGCACAAAGGGAAAAGAGTTGAAATAATCTTACAGCAAAGGTAACCTTTCTTAGTAGCAGAGGATTTTCATTTTTGTGTCTGATTTTTGACAGTGAAGGAAAATGCAGAAAGTAAGGAAGTAACAAATTGTTCTGGGGAGGGGAGTTGGGTTGCCTGCTTTCAGTGTGACAATAAGCCCTAGCAATAAGTGTGCATAAATGTTGTGCAAGAGCTATCCAACAAGTTTCCAGTCATGCTCTGTCTTTGTCACTTACATTTATTTCTGGGCTTGTTTTTTCAAATCCAGCTGAAGTTCACTTTAGTCCATTGGAAAGGAATTCTTTTCTGTGTGCACATGAAGAACTAATCACTGTGCTCTTGGTTAAACTGCTGAGTTCCAGTTTGCATGAGTGAAAAATTACCTTCTTTAATGACACAAGGAAAATAAGTATATGAAGTTGTGCTTCTCCCATCTGCCCAGGTCTAGTGAAGAAAGCAGTATTTGCCTTGTGAGCTCTTGTCCTCCCACTGAATGGCTGAAGGAGCTGAAAGGCAAAGGACCACACTATTCTGCCCCGAACATCTCACAGCTGTGCCAAGGTTATGGGCAGTTACTCTCTGTGAAAAAAAAAAGCCTGTGATTCAAATGTACTCATTTCTTGCAGTGTTTAGTTGAGAGCATAAAGAATTAAAATCCCTGAATTTCCACTGCTGTCTCCTCTTCATTATGGGGCTCAGAACTGCAGCCCCTCCTTTGTTCATATGGCTTTTGAAATACATGTTTCCTCACTCTCATTGGTAAAAATGAATGCTTAACCTGCAAGAAACCCTGAAGTCCATCATACTCCATCGACAAATGGACTAGTGGGGTGCTGTGCTGTGCAGAGAGCTCTGCATGTAACTGAAACTGTGTGTTCTGTCTTACAGATTCTGACCTGAGCATGCGGACGCTCAGCACGCCCAGTCCAGCATTAATATTTCCACCAAATTCCCCTGGTTTCCAAAATGGCAGAGGCTCATCTACGTCTTCCTCCTCAGTCACTGGGGAAACTGTGGCCATGGTCCACTCGCCACCGCCGACCCGTCTTACCCATCCTCTCATCCGGCTGGCTTCCAAGCACCAGAAGGAGCAAGCCAACATAGACCGGCTGCCCGACCACTCCATGATCCAGATATTCTCCTTCCTGCCCACCAACCAGCTGTGCCGCTGTGCCCGCGTGTGCCGCCGCTGGTACAACCTTGCCTGGGACCCCCGGCTTTGGAGGACTATTCGCCTGACTGGCGAGACGATCAACGTAGACAGGGCTCTTAAAGTGCTGACCCGGAGGCTTTGTCAGGATACTCCCAACGTATGTCTCATGTTGGAGACGGTAATTGTTAGTGGCTGCAGGCGGCTCACAGACAGAGGACTCTACACCATTGCCCAGTGCTGTCCGGAACTGAGGAGGCTGGAGGTGTCTGGATGCTACAACATCTCCAATGAGGCAGTCTTTGATGTCGTGTCACTGTGCCCAAACCTGGAACACCTGGACGTGTCAGGTAACAGGAAATCTTTCAATACAGATGCCTCTAATTCTGAAAGCATCGTGCACACAAACCCCACAAGTGCACACTTTTGCTTTCTGTGTTGTCTTTCCAAATAAAAAGATAGTCTCCAAATACAGAGCGACAGGCAGCACTAGGTCAGTGCCCCTAACGCCAGCAGCACCTCTGGAGTGGCCAGGCCTCCTCCAAAGGAAGTGAAGTAGCAATGATGGTCACATAGCACAAGTACTTTTTACAGATTTTTGCACAAAGCACCCATACAAGGGCCCATGCTGCAGTCAGTGCTACATCATGTGGAGAAAGCTAGTTACTTCAGCAAAATTTGTTTGATCTTTTTCACACACACACACACAAAATTTATATGTGGATTATATAGATGTAATGTATATATCTGTAATCTGATAAATGAATTGAGGAGGAGCTCAGGCTTCTTTTCTGGATATTAATGTCAGTCATCATCCCTAGCTAGTCTTTGAGGTTTCCTTGTTTCCAGTGCTATTTTAACAAGACTTAGCTAGCTTGGGCTTGTTTTTTTTCTATTTATTTTTTTTAAAGCTGCAATTCCTGCTGTTTAGATTGGCAGAAATATTTTAAACAATATTGCTCAGACCTGCTCTGGGGAAACAAAACGTTTTTTCCCAAGGTGAGCCAGAAAGAATTTCCTCTCTGCAAATCGGTTGGCACTTAACAGAAAGGATGTAGCCAAGCAGAGCACTGAAGTAAATTTGCTGCTCAACATTTATTTTGTGATCTCATTTATTATCAGTCTATTGCAGTTATTAATCATCCAAAGCAGATTTGCCATTGCAGAAGTACCAGTGGCAATAGGCAGGATAAGTGATGTTATTGAGTCATTGGTACCCAGATAAACTGATTTTTCCAAGGCTGCCTATCTGGTGTACACTGTTTTGCTTTGTTTTCTCTGCCTTTTTTTTTTTAAAAGGTCATTTATCCAACTCTCTCACCTCATTCCTAGGATGGCAGGATGTCACAGAAGCCATCAAAACAAATAGCAGCAAATCAGAATTATTCACTTTTTGGGATTGCTCCCTGAAACCACCGAGTGATAAAGAGTCTCTGTGGGGCTCCACAGGAGTCCTGTTCCATGGAGTTTATTTGCAATGACCCTGCATATGAATTACTTATTGTTGGTACATATTGCCATTAGTTCTGCATTGCTCAGCACACATTCAGGTTGAAGCATCTCCAGCACCAGGAGAAAATGTAGGTACCTGTGTGACTTAGACCTAGGGCTTTGAAGCTCACACTCTGAGTGTACCTGGGAGCTTGCAGGTAGCTGAAAATCCTTTGTTCCACAGCTCCTATTGATAGATATGCTGTAGACCAAAGGTGGCTTTTTCAAAAGGAAGGAAAAGATGGTAACACATCTTGGAATAGGGTTTTTTGGGATTTATCTTCATTTGTGGTTTTCCTGAGCCTTCTACTTTCAGACCTAGAATGTGGTGTCTATCCCTAAGAGCTCATCATTCTGGTATGAAGTGTGTAGAGGGCAAACAAAATATCTGTCTTGTTTGAATTTTGTCTCATCAATGGGTTAGGAAAGTAATTTCAATCTCACTTTTGTCTAAGTTGTTCTTTTTTTGGAGCATGTGAAGGAAAAATCCTGGTTTAGAACATGCTCAGAAGTCAGGGTGGTTGGGTTGAGATGTGGCTTTTGCTGCATGCAGCTGTATATGAATTGAGAATAATCAGTCTCTGGGCTCTTGTTTTTAATTAACTTTTTTCATTCTGATGTGCATAATTTTGGAGGATGTTTTGGAAGCAGGATTCCATTTTCCCCTCCTTCTGTCTGTGGTTATGAGGACCAGGCTTGCACCTACAAGCTCCAGCAATTCTGAGCACTGAAGTGGTTCGCTGGTTTGGTTCCATACTGAGCAAGAGAAGTTGGGTATGTGTGCTGGGGGTGGTGCTAGTTGCTAGTTAATTAAATCCCAGTTCACAGTTGTACATCTAGCTGAATCCCCTTCCCCCTTGGATGGCTCCTTGGCAGCAGAAACGTACCAAAATCTTTAATGTGAAAACCAGATGTTCGTATTAACTTTAAGAGCTTTCCATAGTGTAAGTTCTGTCACTCTCAGCAGTCACTCTGTGGGCAGGTTTGAGATATCTCTAGAAGTTGGTTGAGTTTGACTGCAAGTTATTATCTAACACACTAGCCAACATTTTTTTCAGTCTGTTTGGAAGTTTCTCCTCCTTTTTAAAAATCAGTTTTACCTACTTTATGGAAAATCCCCTTACAAGAGCTTTTTTTTTTACATTTTTACATTTTGTATTATTTAGGACAGAAAAATTGTTGCAGACCCAGGAGCTTGTCATTATGTCTAAAAATCAGGCAGTTCTATATCAGCATGGACTCCTTTTTCTGATGAAACCATTTTGAACATCCTTCCCATGAAATATTTCACAGTGTAGCCAAAGTAACTAGACAAGGCAAGTCTGAGCTTGTCAAAACAGTGATCACACAGTGATGTATAGGACTCCAGCCCTGCTGTGAGACTTCTGACCCATTCACTTTCTAATTATGGTCATTAAAGCTTCTTGGATTCTCAAGAGAAAGAACATTCTCCTTGGCTTAGTAGACCCATCATTCTCACTTAGCCAAATTTTAAAATTGAATTCTGGTCAGAATATAAAATGTCCAGACTGACCCTTAATCTGGGAACTTCCTTGGCCAAATGCAATAGGTTCAGCAGAGCTCTGCCTAGGTCCCAGCTTCTTCTGTGGAATAGGATCAAGGATGGGGTCTCCTGCAGTGTATTTTGTATCACTTGCTCCAAAGAATATACTTAGAGGTGAAATTTTCACACCATCAGTATTGTCTTGCTTACCTTTAGAAAAATCACTTTGCATTATTGAGCATGTATGTTGTACTTATCTGAAGGCAGAAGTGTTTCCAAAGATGACACCATAGCATAGATGGAGCTGAAACACAGTCAGAAGAGGAAATAGCATTCAGTTTTAAGATGTTTGTTGAACAGTGTTTTGCTTTAAGGTTTTGCTTCTGCATGACCTGTGGACAATTTGCCCATTTCGTTGTGTGAGATCTAAGGTAAAATTTGCCTCTGTTCAACTAAATTTAAAACCTAAATTAAAGATCTAGAGCAAATTCAAATGATGAATGTAGAAATCTAATTACAGGTGTCAAACTGTTTCAAGTCCATATCCCGTGCTTACAGCATTTGTGTGAGTCTGCAGGGTTGTCTCAAGGGATTTTTGTTTTCTTCTTTAAGAACTGAAGCATATTCATACCTTCCAACAAGCCTCTGAATGACAATCTGTTGTATTTATTGGTATAAGTTTGGGTCATTTAAATTTTAAGGTGTCTCTCTATATTGCTCTTTATTTCTGCACTGCAGGATTTGTGCAGGTTTTCTGATACATGGAGCTCTAAGGTCATCCCTTTTTATGGGTCACTTCCTACCAGTTGGCCAGTGTTTTAGCAATACAGAAAAAGTCTTTCATCTCTCCCTGAGGGCACCTCTTTAGGCATAACTGACAGAATTTGTCTGAGTAGAGATTTATGGCTAAAACTGTTGGGCCTTGGTCATTAACAGGTAGACCCTCCCTTCTTTCTTGCAGCTGTTCCCAGCTATACTAATGCAATGTGCCCAGCTGAACTTGGCAGAGCTAAGAATTTCCCTGGGGAGCCCAAGACCGGCAGTTTGCATTGCAGCAGAAACAGCACTTTGCAAAAAAACCTTTACTCACCATCAAACACGGAGTGGAGGTTAAAAATGGGGAAAACCTGTGAGACTGTTTTTCCCTTTCATCCAGCTCTTTGTCTTTCCTTGCACGGTCTGATGTTTCTCCTCTGGGCTAGTTACCTCCATTCATGGCCAGAGTTCCACTTCACATAGTCCTTCTCTGCATCTATCCCTGTCCTCCCATGATCTTACCAGTCTGTTGGCTCCTGCCAAATGTCCCCATTCTCCTTAGGTTATCCGACTCCCCACCCTTATGCAAGCACATAGTCCTGCCATAGTTTTGCATTGTTCCCACATTGCAGGGCTGGATTCACATCTGTTCTCCAAATGCTTTTGAGAGGGTGGGTGGGGCTGTCTGTTTTGTAATGAGGTTGGATGGTGAAAGAGCCTCTGATCTTGGTTTGCAAACTCAGCCAGTCAGCAATGAGATTGACTGATCAAAAGACTGCATTGACTGTCACATAGTGTCGTTTTCTCTCATTGTCACTGGGTCTATATTGCAGTAACACATCATAGATTGCCTGTAGATAAACATAGGACCACTATTTTACATTTGGGATATGGACAAAATCAGCCCATTGCTTTCCCAGTGCTCAAAATCTCAAAGCAACCTCACTGACTCCAGTAGAGTTTATTATTTTCTCTGGCGTGGGGACTCATCCCAGCAATTCCAGACTAGTCAGTCAGGATGATTCTGCTCTTGCAATGTGAAGATACCTTCATGATATCCAGCACACCCCTTTACACCCACCTTCCTGGCCTTTCTGTGTGGTTTGTTTTACTGCTTGCTTAAACTTTGTATTTTTCCACTTAGGCTGCTCCAAAGTGACATGCATCAGTTTGACTCGCGAAGCCTCCATCAAGCTGTCTCCCTTGCACGGGAAACAAATCTCCATTCGCTACTTGGACATGACAGACTGCTTCGTCCTGGAGGACGAAGGACTGCACACCATTGCCGCTCACTGCACTCAGTTGACCCACCTGTACCTGCGCCGCTGCGTCCGCATCACCGACGAGGGTCTCCGCTACCTGATGATTTACTGCACGTCCATTAAGGAACTGAGCGTCAGCGACTGTCGCTTCGTCAGTGACTTCGGCATGCGGGAGATTGCCAAGCTGGAGTCGCGTCTGCGATACCTCAGCATCGCGCACTGCGGCCGCATCACGGACGTGGGCATCCGCTACATAGCCAAGTACTGCGGCAAGCTGCGCTACCTCAACGCGCGGGGCTGCGAGGGCATCACGGACCACGGCGTGGAGTACCTCGCCAAAAATTGCACAAAACTCAAATCGCTGGATATCGGCAAGTGCCCTCTGGTCTCGGACGCCGGCTTGGAGTTTCTAGCCCTCAACTGCTTCAACCTGAAGCGCCTGAGCCTGAAATCTTGTGAGAGCATCACTGGGCAGGGCCTGCAGATTGTAGCTGCCAACTGTTTTGACCTGCAGATGTTGAATGTGCAGGACTGCGACGTCTCTGTGGATGCTCTGCGATTTGTTAAACGACATTGCAAGCGCTGTATTATAGAGCACACCAACCCTGCTTTCTTCTGAAAGGACACCCCACAGCTGCCATTACAATGCAGTATTAAAAACACTGATGTATAAACACACGCTCTGATAGTCAGTAACGCTGTCTTTTCTGTTCCTCACGGGAGTCAGCTTTTCTTGTACGTTGTGTGTGAGGGGGGTTTCTAGAGGACTATTTTGTTTGCTTTGTGTATGATCACTTTTTAAGGTGCCGTGGGTCTCTGTGGAAGGGCTGCCTTAATGCAAAAGCAATGAGTGCTCAGCATCCCCACTGGGGTGCCATTTCCATAAGAGCCATGATCTTGTCCCAGGCTACAGTAGCTGCCTCCAAAGGAAATAGCACATAATCCCTCCTTTGGAAATGCTACTAAGCTGTGTCAAATACATCTGAATTCCAGCTGTTCTTATGAAGCTGACTATGCAATATGTGTCTGTGTTCCCCAACTTTTTCCAATAGGGCTGATAAAGCATCTTCTTGTCTCTAAGCAGTTTTCTTTTGGTAGTCATCCATCATAATCCCTCAGGAACTACTGGGTAATATTCTTAAACATACTCAACTGAGGCAGAATAAGACCTGCTGGCCATTGCCGACCACTTCTACTGAGTGAATCTGGAGATTGTGCCCATGCATGGATTCTCTTGGAAAGTCCACCTCCAGGTCACTTGTGCATCATCACTACTTGCCTTCATTTCTAAATTTGCCCTCTCCTGCATGTATAGTACAACCCTTTGGTAGTAGATAAGGATTTCTGGCTCTGATAAGCAGCTGACACATTCACCTGAGTGAAGAAGAACAAATGAGATTTTAGCAGCCTGGCAAAAGGAAAAACCAGGAAACCAGCCTGAGAAGCTGCTGTAGGTCTGCAACAAGCTGAGATAGCACTGTAGGACACTGGGGAGCCTCTGAGGCGTTGGGGAGCAGCTTGCACGGGGCAGTCCCAATCATTGTGCTGTGCAGTTGTCAGCAGAAAGTCTGTCTTTGTTCCTTTGCTGTATCTTTTCAGCAGCCATGGCACCACTGCAGTTGGTGCTCCCTGAGCAAACCAGGCACATGCAATGAGGTAAAGTCAGTATGTGCCTTATTTTACACTTAGAAACCCAATCCTTTTTTGTGGCCTTCCAGTTCAAGGGGTAGATGGCTGGTCTCAAGACTTCTAAGACATTAACCTGATGTTAGATAACACCCCTGGAGACAGAGGGGCTTTGAGTGTGATTCAGATGAGATTTAGATTTTTTTGCCCCTTTGTCTGAGTGTGTTCCCTTACACTGGAGATACAGTTGCTGTTTGACAAAGAATTAAACACCAGCATTGCCCTGTGACGCTGGGAGCTCCTGGTACTCTCATGGTCACTCTTGCTCTTCCAGGAGTGGGAGTGTTTTGAAGGTCCCCCATCTCATGGCCTCCTTCCCCGAGTGTGTGGTCGATTCATGGTTACTTTCTTCAAGTTTTTTGGCAGCTGTTTCTCTGCATTTTCATGTGTAATGCTCAAATCTGAAAGCCAGACACGTGAGAGGCGATGATATTTTCAGGCAGGTCCCCTGTGCCTGACTGACAGGTGAATTCATACGTTCAGCTCAAACACTATAAATGTCTCATAAGAAGGGAAGCACTGTGTCTGGTTTTCATAAACAGTAGTTCCATCATCTCCAGACAACACTAAGAAAATCATTGGTATGAAGTGAAAATCAATATTCTCGAGAAAAATACAAAACCACCGAGGAAATACTTACAGCAAAGCTCTCTCAAATTGCAAAAAAACCCCCAACCCACAATGGTTTGAACATGTCTCTGCAGAGCAAACTTGTCACACTGCTGCAAAAATTCCTGTAACTTATGTATGTTCCTTCAATTTTGAGTTTCTTAATATAGAGGATGTGTCATCAGCTCTGAATTATAAATCAAATTGTGCTAAAGCGAAGAGGGCCATGGAAAATGAATTTGTCATTGCTACTGTTACTGGTCAGTGACTAATAGAGGGTGATACCATTCTTTGGACAGTTCATTTCACTTTGGTTTTCCTTTCAATATTTTTAAAATAAGAGGTTCTTCTCCAGCAAGTAATACAGTATATTTTATTTGAGCCAGCTGTATTCTCTGTTTATCTTTTATCTAAAAATGGCCTGATGGAATTTAAATGTTGAGCCCATTCCTGAGGATGGTGGGATTTTGAGCCATTTGCACTCATGAAATATAAGGCCTCTCTAGTAACATTTAATTGTTTATTAAAAAAAAAAAAAGCTACATTTCTGGCTATGTTAAATTGAGTGAATAGTGCTACATGGTTTTTAAAGTTTCTAATGTTTAAATTGGCCTGTACTGTACAAATCTCACTATAAAGCCTTAATTTGCTACCAAGAAATAAAGCAATATATTGGTAACTGATGAGCATGCATCGTCATTTGCACTAATTTATTAACTGTTACTGGAAAAGAGAAGTTTAAATAATTATAAAACTTTTCTAGGAAGGAGGTGAGTGGGTGAATGAGCACATCAGCCCAACAGGTAGGTGGAGGACTATATTAAAAAAGAAGAAAAAAAGTTTGTTACAGATTATGACCTTGCTTATTTCTCTCTTTAAAATTTGATTTTCCTCATTTAGTTCTTCTTGACCCTGAAACATAATCAGAAACTGGAAGTGTAAGTAAAAGAAAAACCAGTATATATAAAGCACATGTGCAGAAATTTCAGGAGGGCCTGTGCATTGGTTTAAAGGCACGTTAACATATTTGCTGTGCAAAGTTAAATGGAATTATTGAAAGGGTAGAACATTTACTGGTACAGTGTTGCCCTTCAAATGTTCTAAAAAACCTGTTCAAGAGGGGACTGGTTGAAAATGAATAAAGGCAATTTTTGAAGCCAGACATTTTTAAGTACATAGTCTTATATGATCTGAGT
>JAWWLZ010000082.1:75518710-75537568 GCA_035041345.1 Poliocrania exsul | reverse complement strand
CTCTGTTAATGCCAGCGCCTTGTTTGAATAAAGGGATTCTCTGCCTTGCAACTGCTTGGAACTCTTTGTCTCTCCCTGCCTTCTCTGCCCCCATGGAACCAAGGGGATAGCAGGGAAACCCTTCTCCCTTTCCCTCCACGCCGCACAGAAGAGACCCTTTCTTCCCCCTAAAACCTATAAAACTCTAACTACATAAAGGGTGAGGGTAATCTGGGCACATAGGAGAAAAGTGAGTGAGAAGTCCTCACCAGAGCCAGGGTGAAGGCCTAGGTTCCTGTTTGCCACTGGCCCTTTTCATGAATACCTCTTTTTTCTGTGCTACCTTGGCCCCATACCAACCCAACTGAAGAGACTTTGGGCTTGCTTTATCTGTAATTTCAACCTGTTGATTCACACTGTCATTTGCTGGCCTGTGCATGGAGGGAGTGAGGGAATATTTGAGCATCTCAGGCTTGCAGTTGCTAACGGGGTCAGAAAGCAGCCTGTGCCTTGCCAGAGAGCTCAGTATGTCCTTTGCAGGCCATGCCTGTCTCCGGCTGGTGGCAGCAGTCCCATCAGATCCAGCAACACCTTGAGGACTGGGCTTTGCATGCAGTCTCTCTCCTGAGGAGCATCATCCTTACAAGCTGTTTTTTAGTTCAGAGAGTGTAGCAGCGAGAGGATGCAGCACTGCAGCCATCACAGCTCCTCACTGCTGCTGCTGAAGTGCAGCACACAGCAATGGGCCTGGGCAGGGAGGGGGGAACTTCTATCTCCAAGAAATCTGGTTGCAAGTAACTTTTCTTTTTCCTTCTGGTGGGGCCACTCCAATTTTGCATGCACGGGGCAAGATGAACAAGGTGTGCTGATGAGCAAGGAAAGGGAGAATGGAGAGATGTAGCAAAAGAACAAAGCCTGTTCGGCTGAATTGTGCAGTGGGTGGTTGTGTTTTTAGTGTCCTTGAGGGGACAGCTGCTGGTCTCTGATGGTTTTTGTAGGGCACAACGTGTCTCAGCTCTGGAGATTGCTGTGGCAGGAGTAGAGTCCATGTCAGCTGAGGAAATGGGACAATGCTGACATGCAGTTCCCTAACTACAGCCCTTAGCCCATCTCAGGGTGCTTGGGAAGGGACTGTCTGACCCTACCCTTTCCACCAGCAGGGTGCCAGCACAAAAACTGAGTGCTGGTTTGACCTAAAGGGTGAGATTAGGACTGTCCTGCCACACAACGAATACACCTTTCAATATGGGGTGTTTCAGGCTTTGCTTGAGTGATGGATTAGAAACTGCCACAGAAAACATGAGAATATGGGAAGAGCACAGGGAAACTAATTTATCTTTATGAATGACTGGAAATAGTGGATGGGTCATTAGGGGCTGTTACTTACAGAGACTGTATTTGCATTGTTTAAAAAGTGATTTAATTGATAAACAAAATGAATCCCACTTTTCTCCACTGGAGTAAATGGGGGATTTATTAAATATGTAACACCGAAATTAATATCCTACAAGGGTGATAAACACTTGATGTGAGGATAAGTGTTGAACAGGCCTCCCAGAAACTCTTGTTTCCTGGACAAATGCCAAGTTGTCATTAGCAGCAAAGTAGGATGTGGATAAATTACCTTAAAGTCTGGGAGTAAATGTTAGCCCAGACATGTTTAGTGGGAATGAATGTCCCACCCCTGTGTGCACTGAATGTGGCTTGAAATGTATTGCTGATATCAGCCTGTGTACAGAAGAACTTCCATATCAAAGTGTAAATGCTCCTTCTAAAGTTCATGAATGCCAGCTGACTCTGCCTGGGATGAGAGACAGCAAAGTCTAACACGTAACACTACCCATATGGAGCCAGTTGGTGCCTGGATGACATATTTCCTTGTCTTCTTAGATTAGTAGATCAGGGACTTACTGCACAAAACATATTATATTAAAATTAGCTGTGCCTTTTCTAGATTTAATTGCTTTCTTTATAAGAGACATGAAAGAGTTTTATTCAGAAATGCTCCTGGACAAGGGAAATGCAGCTGACACTGAATTTCTGTCCCTGCAGCAGAGTCCAGATACTGTTCATTTTGACCAGTTGCATTAGAAAAAACAAATTCAGGTGTGGCTGTGCACCCACACAGAGGAGTCCATATGTTTGTGCCCAATAGTAAAACTGTTTGGCTTATCCAGGTTACTGTGTGGGGTACAGGTTTGGTGGGCAGGAGGGAGGAGGGCTGCCTGTTTGTCAAGCCCTGGGCACAGCTCTCTGGCTGAGCTGCCCCTGGGGGAAGGAAGGGACGCCTTCCTCAGGGTCAGCTCTACTGAGGCATGTCTGAAATGGAGCAGGAAGGTAAAGAGGGGCTGAGCCCTGCTGCAGGCATGCCAGCAAGAGCTTACCAGAGACCCCTGCCTACAGCAGAGAGCAGAGCCAAAGCCAGCCCTGGCAATGACAGTGCCTGCTGAGGTTTCCAAGGCTTTCACACCCTGAGTCTGTTCCCAGGTGGCTGGGAGGCTGTGCTGCAGCAGGTGAAGCCTCACTGCACAGGCATGGCAAGGGGAAACATCATTTACATTCAGTTTGTCCCCTGCAGTGCAGTCCAGTTTTCCCCTCCTCAAAGACTTAGCTTCTCCAGTCCCACATTTTGAATTCTAGCACAGTTTGGATGAGGTGCAAGTGGTTGCTTTCATATGCTGCCTTAGAAAAACAAAGTTTCCTGGGTTTGGTTGCATTTTTCCCTCCATGTTTTTCAAATAGGAGATATTAGTTAACTCAAATTAATCAATTTGACTTTTTTTCAAAACTGGCGAGGTGAAAGTTGAAAATAAGGGAGGCAGAAGTACTCTTTCCTCAAGAACTTCTGGTCAGGCATAGAAAATGGGAGCCTTGGATTAATTATTCAACATGGTTTTTGCTTTCAGAAGTTTGGCTAATCCCTTTGCAGCTTCATATGAAGACAATATGAGGGTTTGGGCTAGGAAGGACCAGTGGATGTTAAAGGAAGTTCTCTGGGTGACTCTGCCATCATTGTCCATGCCCCTTTTGTTCATCTTAACTCTTGCTCCTGCAGTGACCTCTATGCCATTTTTGGTCTCTGCCCATGGCTGATCCTGATTTCTGGCATTCAGACAGCCTTGCCAGCATGGCAAGCATGGTCTCCTTGGTCTGGTGTTAAAACAAGTAACAGTAAACATGTTGCCTGTTTCTTCACAGTGCTATTTGAATTGCTGAATTTGATTAATGCACCGGACCAGGTTAATACTGATGGACTTGGTTTCGAGAGAAAAGTATGTGAAGAGTTTTGTTTTAAATATTACTTCATCTGTTTTAACAATAAGTTGAATTTTAAATATAATTCCAAAGGAAAGAAATGAGAATTCAGGGAGCTATTCTGCAGAGCTCCCATCATATCCACCTTCTATGATCAAAAAACGCTTTATGAAGCAGACTTATTTTGTTTCTACTGGTTTCCTTATTGATATTCATAAGAATTATTGAGTTTGTCAGTCCAGGGACCTCTGCTGGGTTTGCCTCTCCAAATTATATACCTCTACTAGTAATCTATTTGTTATAAGACTGTGCTGTTTGGGGGGGTTTTTTCCACTTTAAACATTTTTAAACCTTATAAATAAGGTTCCAGGGAGCAGGCAGATGAGATCCCACAGGAGCGGCTCTGAAGGGTAAAGGAGATGAGGGGAACTGCCATGATTATACAGACCCATGAGAATGGTCCATCCTGATACCTGGGAAAACAAGAGGGTGTATCAGCAGCCCAGCTCAGCTAAGCCAAGAGCTCATGGCAGAGCTCCTCAGGAAAAAGACCACAAAGAGGAGGCAGAAGACTCTGAGATTTGCTGAGTTGGTTAGAGCAGGGTGCTAAGGACACCAAGGTGATGGATTGGATTGTATGGGCCATTCACTTCAGAGTTGGATTCCATGATCATTGTGGGTCCCTTCTGACTCAGATATTCTGTGATTATTCTGAAAAGAGGATTTTGGAAGTATCACCCAGGCTTGCAAGTGGGGTTAGGAAAGCCAGAGCTCAGCTGGAACTGCAAGAGACGTCAAGGTCAAGACAAACAGCTTTAACCTCTGCAGGAGCAGTAAAAGGCCAAACAAGGAGCTGGCTGCTCACTGCTCAGTGGGGTGAGTGCCACTGTGATTTTGTGTCAGTGGACACAGAGAAGGCCCATGCCCCTACTGTTTCTTTGTCTCTGTCTTCACCACCAAGTTCGTACATCCGTTGGTGCTTTGCAGTACCCTGGACAACTTGGACAACCCAGTACAGGAAAGACATGAAGCCACTGGAACAAAATCAGAAGAAGCACTTGCCCTGTGAAGGGAAACTGAGGGTTGAGGTTTTGTTCAGTGTTGGAGAAGAGATGGCTCAGGGGAGGTCCAACAACAGCCTGCCAAGATCCTCTGTGAGGGGTTATCAAGAAGAAAGAGCCACCCACTTCCCAGTGGGGCTTTCTGGGAAACTGAGAAACTGGGTGTGAGCTGTAGCAGGAGAAGAAGTGGGATAGAAGGAAATACTTTTTTGCTCTGGGGACAGTCAGGAACTGGAGCTGGCTGCCTAGAGAGGCTGTGCAATTTCCATCCTGGGAGATTTTTTAAACCTGACAGCCTAAAGTCCTGAGCAGCCTGGTCTGACCTCAGAGCTGACTCTACAGCTTGGACTAGATGTCCTCCCACGGGTCCTTCCAACTTGAATTGTTGTCTGTGATTCATGCCATGAATATTTTAAAACTACCTTGAACTTCTAGCTAAATTTATTTCTGGTCTATTTGTGTCCTTGAGTTCTTCTGTCTTAGGCTTGTCCTTTGCCTAAAATAAATTTTATTCTGCAGTGTATCAACTGAGAACAATAACATTTGTTCTCAATTTCTGTTAAGAACAAGCCACGCTCTTCTAATTCTGTGCACCCCCACCCCCCCTTTCCCAGGAGGGACTGGAATAGAGTCCCTGCTCCTTTTTGCCATCCTAATATCTCTGCACCTGTTCTGTTTGAATTCATCTTCTTGCATGTAGGCGATTACAGCATTACACAAATCCAAACACAAGGTCAATGAAGAATTATTCATATCCTGCACTAGGCACTCTCACTACTGAAAACATTTTGCCAGACAACACAACTTCGTTATTTTTTTACCAACTGCACCCTGCCCATACTAATCCTGTCACAGTTTATCATTTCTTGATCTTCTTGCTTTCTGCACACAGAAATACATAAATGCAGACATATGAAAAATTGTTGTGCCATAGAAATTAATAATGAGTAATCCTACTATTAAAAAGGTTTTCTGATATTCTCTGCAAACATTTCTCTTACTGGAAACTTTTATTGCTCTTACTTGGGCCATTTTTTTCCTTCAGAAGCTGTTAAGTGTTCTAGACCCAGATCTCTTTCAAATCTTTGTTCACAGAAACCTTGCCCTCTTTTAAATTGCATCTATTGATCTTTTCTGGTGAGATGTTCTGGTTTTTTCCCCAGCACCCTACTTAAGTAAATGAAAAACATTCTTTACAACAGAAAAATTTCATTTAGTGCTTAATTTTGTTTTTAGGATGCTGTAAAAATACTACTGAAATATTCATTAAATTGCAGAGATCACAAGTACCTAAAATGTGTGAAACATAAGTACATTAATCAAAAATACTTTATAATAGTCATATTAAAAGAGCTTTTTGAGATACTAACTCTGATTTCAGTTTGGTCAAGTGGAGCTGTGTTCCTTCTGGGAAAGCAGCCCTCATTTAAGTAGTAATTAAGAACAAGTAATTCCCAGTGATACAGCAGGTTTCTCAAGTCCTAGTTTCATCTGTTATTTCTCCACAAATGCCTCCTTTGGGAAATTGTTTAAAGATAATCTAGAATTGAATTCTCATAGTTTCTCAAGGAGATTGCCTGTCTTGTGGGGTGATTTGCCATGCAGGAGGCAAACTGGCTTTTTTGAGATAGCATTTTGTTGTTCATGGCTTATGTTCTGCTTTTCACATGAATTGTGAGAGCAGGAAGGCATCTGCAGATTTAGTAACTCTAAATTTGAGCTTGTGAGACTACAACACAGAATACTGGGCCCTGTGTAGAGTTCATTGGATAAATGTTTATGAATATATAAGGAGCTTTTAGTGCCAATGCATAAATTATTTCTGACTCCTTTCCAAGTGTAGTTACAGAGGCCTCCTGTGTCTGATCTTGGCACGTAAGCCTTTTATGAAGGGAAGGCATGCACTGATTGCTGACTGTCCTGTTGATCTGTGAGAGAGAATTTTCCAGCCTCAGCACTCCATCTCCTGCACAAAATAAAATCCTTCAGCCATTGGACAAACTTAGTTTGAAACAGAAGAATGTTTACCTGTGTATTAGGTACAGGTGTCTGGGGGGGCAGGTGGGATGGGAGCTGTAGTGGTGACCTCTGTGAGGATGGGCTGGGACAGCCTGTCCCTGTGACAGATTTCCCTGTGACCCTGGAGAGATCCTGGTGGAGAAGCCCATGGAGAGGACCATGGTGGAGCAGACATCCACACTGAAGCCTCTGAAGGACACAGTACAGCAGGTGGACGTACCCTGAAGGAACTGTTGCCCATGGATAACCATGCTGGAGCAGGTTTATACTGAAGGACTGCAGCCCCTGAAGAGGCACCAGGCTGGAGCAGAGAAGTGTGAGAAGGAGGAAGGAGTGGCAGAGAAGAGCTGTTATGGACTGACTACAATCCCCTGTTCCTCATCCCCCTGTGCTGCTCAGTGGGGAGGAGACAGGAGCTGGGAGTGAAGGGGTGAAGCTGAGCCTGGGAAGAAGAGGGGCACGATCCAACTTTATTTTAATTGGCAATAAATTAAAATAATTTTTCTGTTGTTCTTTCTTTTTTTTTTTTTGCTTGAGCCAGTAAATAGTAAGTGATGCCCTTGTCTTTGTGCTGACCCACAAGTTTGTCATCTTATTTTCCCCCTCTCTTCTTTTGAGGAGGGGGAGAGAGAAAATGCATGGAGATCTAACACTCAGACAAGGTCAAACCACCACTCCATCCTTGACCCAATCTTCTTCAACACCTTCATTAACAACTTGGATGCAGGACTCAAAGGAGTACTAAGTAAGTTTGCCAATAACACTAAATTGGGAGGAGCTGTCAACTCCCTCAAGGGTAGAAAGGCCTTGCAGAGAGACCAAAGTGTCCAAAGGAGGGCAACAGGGATGGTGAAGTGTTGGGAGGAGAAGCCGTATGAGGAGCAGTGAGGTCACTTGGTCTGTTCAGCCTGAAGAAGAGGAGACAGAGAGGAGACTTCATTGTGGTCTTCAATATCCTGACAAGGGAAAGTGAGGGGCAAGTATGACCTCTTCACTCTCATGACCAGTGACAGGACTCAAGGAAATATCATGAAGCTGAGTTGGGGAAAGTTAGGGTTGGATATCAGGGAAAGATTTTTCACCCAGAGGGTGGTGGCAGAGCACTGGAACAACCTCCCAAGAGAAGTGGTTCAGCACCAACCCTGACAGAGTTCATGACTTTGGACAATGCTCTCAGGCACATGGTGTGATTCTTGAGGAGTCCTGTGCAGGGCCAGGAATTGGACTCAATGATCCTCCTGGGTCGCTTTCAACTCGGTATATTCTATGATTCTATGAAACTGTTTTAAGTAAGCTACTGCTCAGACTCATTGCAGCCCTACTTTTCTATCCTGATCTTCAACAGGCTTAATTATTAAAGAGTTGTTAATGACCTAGAGTTAGAATGGTACTAAAAATTCACAGGCTGCTAATTTGAGCACCACTGCTTGGCAGGTGACATCATTTCTGTGCACAGGCACAGCACCAGCCCTCTGCAGAACTCAGAGCCTTGAGAAGCAGTGCAATGCTCTTCCTCTGTCTGTCATACTTGTGTCTGACATCTTGCATGTACAGACATCTGGGAGAGCTAAAAGAGAAGAACACTTCTCATCTTCCCCTAGGTTTTGTAGAACACCCACTGGACCTCCTTGTTAAAGACAAAGGACAATATATCCCTTAGGTACTTTCACACACCTGAACTGTGCTACAAACCACAACAAAATAAAGACAGAAAAGGAAAAATACTTGATTTGTGCCAACATTCTTCTTCTTATCAGAAGAATATTGTTCAGTTTAATCCTCATGAAAGTGGAAAAGTAACAGTAGTGGGTTAAAGCCAGAGTTTAAGAAAATACATTTCAATATATCTTTTTACTTAAAAATCAGTTTCCTCATCATTCAAAGACCTAAGAGTTAAGCTCTGTTATATACACCTCAGGTACAAACTGAGAAAAGCTCCAATAAATCAAACTGTATAAAAAGCAAGAGACTCTTTTTTTCCAGAAAAATGTATTTGTGTTTTATCTGATCATATAAAAAGCATTAAATTTTAAAAAAATGTATATATTTTTTCAAGTGTTAATGGTCTCCCCATTCATCATAACTACATTGCAAAGTCCTCTAACACCAGGGCACATTATCCTTATCTGTGTAGCACAGTGAGCACAATCTTTACACTGAGGTAACTCTCATCACTACTTCCCCAGAGCAGTTCTCCTCTGATGACTCTTCCTGAGGTCTCATGCGGTTGAACAGATGTAACAACACATAACCACACTGAAATCTTGGTGAGGTTAACTGTGTTGGATGAACTAAACTTCTGTTTCTAAAAGCAGTCAGTGGTAACCACAATGTCCTTCCTGCTGAGGATTCTCCTCTATTGCTCTCTTCTATGTCCGTGGCTTTGTCATAATTTAACACATCCCAGTGTAGATTCACAGCCCTCCAGCGCTTAAACACTCGATAAACAGATGCACCTTCATGGACTATCAGTCCTGAAATTAAGGAAAAAAAGAAGAGGAGTTTGTACAAAATGTGAATGGATACCATTTTGAGAGCAAATAACAATCTAACACATTGTAATGGCTCTGGAGATTTCCAGAGTAACATTAATAATTCAAACAAGCTGTACATATGCAATGTACCTGGTTATTCGTGAGACTGGGAGGAGGGAACATGCAGAGGAAATAAAGCTCAACATAATCAATACTGCAATAATCTGAGCATACCTAACTGAATAAATTGTTTAGATTTAAGCAAACCAATGCAAAAGTGGCAGATTTGGAAATTGACTGTTTATGCTAATGCTGCCCTTGTTCATGGTAAATACTATTTATTTACTGAGGTTTATACTGGTTTAAGTGGATCTTCAAGCAGGTTAGAACTTCTGTAGGGAACAAGATGGTCTTAAATTTGTTTGAGTGTATTGTAGAATTCAGTACAGATACAGAAAAATTTGAATGCTTTCAGATTCTTAGTTTAACCTACAAGCACAGAAGATTTATGAAAACCTGAAATAGCCATAAGTTTAAAGATTTGCCTGTCTTCCTTCAGCAGAACAAGAGATTAAATTTTATTATTAACTATGATGAGCATGGCAAAGATGATAGGCTTTCTTCTTTCTCTTCAATATTCAGTAGGAAAAAGTTGAGACTAATCTTTTTGTTGAGACCCAGGAAATCTTTTAAAAGGTCATTCAAGGGAAATACAGATTTTCTGGAGTCCTCAATAGACCCATCTGCATATGAATTTCCATGTAGCTAATATTTATGCCTATAGTGTGCAATCAAGCAATTTGTTTAAAGGCTCTTAATTTTGTGTGTGTATGTGTAAGTATTTCAAATATGGATTTACTGGGGAAACACATGGGCCTTCAGCCTTCTTGCTAGTTTTTTCCTCAACCATCCTGGTGACTTGTATGGTTCTGAACAACATTACTTGTTTTCTCTGGCTCCCTGCTTTGGGACGAGAGCAATCTGCCTAGCCAAAAATATTTATACATCTTTTGTCCACTGTGCTTCTTGCCTAAGAAAGATCATACATCTATATGATCTGTAGTGTCACAGGTTATAGCCCTTTATCCCAAGAGATTGTATACACCTGTTTCTATATAACAAAATTGTGATTTAAGTGTCTAAAGTCCTTGAGTGTTGTTAATTGATACCAGAAAGAAGTTGTTCAAAGAAAGATGACACAAAGGATGATAAAAATATTCACATAAACTGCAAACCTCAGATTCAAGTGCAATGATTTTCAGATAACAATGCCTACTCTAACACATTTTTAAAGATCATTGCACTAAAAGATGGAGGAACACAAAGATTTCTTTCAGAAGGACGTGATAGCAAATGCAGCATCTCTGTAGGGCTTGCAACTTGCCTAGAATTCAGTGCAGAAAAAGTAACACAATATAAGCTTAATTAAACACCAAATATTCCAAAGGTATTTTGTAACAGCATAGCCTTTCAGTGTAAATGTTTCTTGATTGCAAGATTTCTATCTTCATCTTGTCAGAGTTAGATAAAACAACTTGTCTTAAAAATTTAGCATATTAATAATAAAAAGGTTAATATATAAATGTCCCTTCAAGACTAGCTAGACTGTCTTAAAAAGAATAAATGTGCTTGATCACATACAGAATCCACAAGCCAAACAAGCCATGGGTTTACTGCTGTGACAAAGATCCACCTTTTGTTTTCTGTTGGATTTCCTATAAAATGATAAAGGAGATGAGAATAATCTTCCTCCACCTGCCACTGTAACAGCACTATTTGGCCCCATTTCTCTCAAGACTATGATAAAGCAAATTTAAAAGAATCTGTTTACTCCAATGTAAAGATACACTCCTACACTCCATTGCAACCTGAACAACATATTTCAGAATAGAGAGGGAAGCATTTGAAAAAGGATCATTGAGGTCCATGAAGTACATTTAAACAGCCAGAAGCATCTTCCCAAAATTACAACAGAAAAGTCGTAGGACAACTTCTTTCAGAGAGCTGGATTTCACTGTTTGGGGGCTTCAGGATTTATTGAAATTCTGGTTTCAAAGTTTTTCAACTTTGGCAAGGAAGAGAAATTTTCCTTACAATGAAATCTGTCATTCACCTATACTGTAAAAAGAGCTATGGAACAAAGGATCAACTACTGCAAGGCTTGAAATAAATTGTCAGATTTGGCGATTCTAAAGGAGAAAAGGAGCACTTTCAAAATTCTTCTCATAAAAAGTTTTATTTCCCTTCTGATAGAACTACAGATTGAAAAAGACCTACATAAAAGCAGCAACAGAACTGGGCAGGAGGGTAGGTGGAAGAAAGCTCTTAGCAAGTTCCAAGACCAAAAACAGGAAGAAATCTGGATAAAGTTTAAATGCTGGAGATGTTCCAGGTCCAGAGATGTTCTGATGCTCAAAATGTAAGTAGTTAATCACTGAAGTGCAGCTGTAAGGAAATGGCAAAGAATGTCCTTTCTCTTCAAAGTTCCACAGCAATGAATGAAGTTATGAGAGAGAAAATAAGAATAAATCCATGAAGAATACTGAGGTGTTCCAAAATACCAGGATTTCAACAGCACAGAGGATATTTTGCTCACTTGTAGGGGAAAAAATGTACTTGTTTGACTCAAATGATCCCAAGAAGTGTTAGAATTCACTACTTTTAGCTGTTTGTTGTTCTGTCCAATCAATATCTACAAGGAACAGAATTTTAGGGGAAAACAAGACCTTCTGAGTAAAGCCATAGAAAGCACAGCTAGATAGGTTCATTGCAAGGAACTTCAGCCTGGACATTTTTACAGCTTAGGAGCTACACAAATTTTGCTGGGCATCAAGTTCCTTGGTGGGAAATAAAGAGGCTTTCAGAGGGTTATTCACACCTTGCATTGGCTCCCATTCTTACTCCCTTGTCCCATTACTACTGGCACCAGTAATATTCTTGTGCAATGTTACAAATTCTTTTCATACTGTAAAGGAGCTGCACTGTTGTTCTGTGATTGGAGGTCAGCTGCTATTATTTGTGAGAGATTTTGCTCATGTTAGAACCATTTATGACTAGTAGTTATGACTGTTTTCCAGTGAAAATGTATAAAATTCATTGACTTTTCTGTTATGTGAAATAATTGCAAGGTCTACAAATAGACAAAGCAAAGGCTTGATGTACTGTCCTTGAGTGGCTAGATAAGGGATTTATATATTTAATTCCTTTCACATTAATCCATGAATTCACTGCCTTTGGTAATCCCTACATGGATGGTCAGTTCCTGGCACTATCACTGCAGCAGCTCTGGGATTCATGGGCAGGAGTTCTACTTGATTACAGTATTCAAGGTTTACCACAGGAAAACTTCTACCATCCACAGATTCCAAAGAGAACAGTTTTACACCTAGCTTAGATGCAGAAAAGTACAAGCTAATGACTTGTAGGGTTAAAACCAACATTGCTAAGTAAAAAGAATCCTATCAGTTACGAAGAATTCTGGAAAAAATTAGAATAGAACAAGGAGAATAATAGATAGCAATAAAATAGGTACACTGGAATAAATAGAACATATACTGTAACCCTTGGGATTTTATTTTTGGTGAAATGTAAAACAAAACTGAGGAAGTAAAATAGAAGTCACATATAATTTACTTAATAAGAAAGTGACTGGTCTGCTATGTATCATGTGTAAGTCAATCACTGGGAAAACGAATCATTATGTGCAAGTTTTTGAAGATGTCATGTAAATATATCAGTACCTTTAGGCATTTAAAAATTATAGCAAAGCATTTATTTACACTTCATGAATGGCCAAAAACATTGATATTGTTTCTGCAAATCTATAGGGAGGCCTAACTGAAGGCAGAAGGAATAAATCTTGGTCATACCACCAAGCATTATCTTGAAATATGTGCTGCATAGGAAAACCTGTATGTCTGCATGGATTTTTCATTGAAATAAAGAGAGATTAGAGTGGAAGTATTACAGGTATTCACTGACTGTAAATCCTGTTGAAAACTAAGAGAATGTCATGGATGACTAAACACAAATGAGAGCAGAGGAGAGGAGATACTAGGTGAGAACTGTGGCTGGTTGTGAACGTTACAAGCTTTATGATATAAAAAATTATATATGACAATGGCAAAATAAGTTGATGACTTTGGGAAGTCATCAGCATAATGGGAAGCATTTGGGTGTTTTAAAATCTTTCATAAGTAATAATTGCATACATTTATTAGAGAACTTTATTTGAATGTTTGAAATTAAAACTATCAATCTAAACCCCCTCACCTGATGATAAAAGAAGATAAAATTGAATAAAGTTGACTATATTAATAAATATTATCAAGAGTTACAAGAACTCCTGATATTATAAGCTTAAAGCATGCAGATTACTTTGAAATTATATGCAGAATAAGTGGATCTGAATGAATCTGGATCACTAGAATGCCTCAAGCATCAAACCTCCTTTATTCAGCTTTCTGAATTTTCAGACACAGTCATATCCACACCAAACTTCATAACCACAAACCAGTGTTGACCTGCATTTAACTATAGTCAGGTTTACATTAAAATTTCCATGTATTATTTATGATAGGATTATAAAATACATTTATTTAATTAGAGGTGAGTCAGTTTATTTTGTGGGGCACGTTTGCTTTGCTCCTGCGTGGTGCCAG
This sequence comes from Poliocrania exsul, assembly GCA_035041345.1. Taxonomy (NCBI): domain Eukaryota; kingdom Metazoa; phylum Chordata; class Aves; order Passeriformes; family Thamnophilidae; genus Poliocrania; species Poliocrania exsul. The sequence goes on along the minus strand of JAWWLZ010000082.1, from coordinate 75,524,119 downwards.
TTCTGTCAGAAGCTCCACAGCCATGGGAGGTGCATGTTCATTCTGCAGCTTCCAGTTCAGTGGTGGCTTGGGCCTGGTTGGCTTGAAAGGCAACTACATAATGGCATGTACCAATCCATGGAAGGCTCATCTTCAGATAGTTCACTTCTATAGAAAAATACAGCAGTATTTCCAATGACTCACAGACACTTAGAATGCCTGAAGCACGTTTTATCTTCACTCTGTGGGGTTTTTTAAACAAAAGCAAACACTTCAATATTGAGTGTTAAGCTGGAATGGGTGATATTCAGAGAGCAGCATGTAAGAGGATGTGTAGCTGAGCCTTTTTATTAATTTAAAGCTGAGCACCTGTCCAGAGTATAAGGTTCTGCTGGCTTTTCTGTCTGAGAACATTAGAGTTCACAGATGAAAGCCTGTATTCCAAAATATTCCAGAAGGGACTTCTCTAATAAAAATTACAAAATGAATAGAACTGCTGATCTAGCTGAAATAAAAATACTTTTACAGTAATTGGGTGGTTTCAATAAAAGATGAAATGGCTTTACAGTTGGAGCCAAAGCCTTGATATTAGGAATCACCCTGTTCCTTTGTCCCTTATGGAGCAGAATTCAGCATTGTCCTGAATTCCCATATATGAGACTGGGATGACATCAACATTTATCTCTCAGAAATCTCAAAGCAAACATCAGATGGCATTTGACTTCTGGATTTCCTTGGAGGTGGAATTCTAAGAATGTGGTTTAATGTAAACTAATGTTGTTAATTATATAGTTTTAATTATGTAAATTATTTAATGATGTAATATTTAATGTACATTTTCTCTGCAGATATTCAAAGTTATTCTGACAATCAATTCAAGGTTGTTACTACATTCTAGAGGGATTTCTATTTAAATATTTCTGGGTCCAGTGTATCTTTAGAAAATTCAAAAGTGGTCAAAAGAGCTCTGCAGTAAATTGTGTTTTCTTTTACAAGATTTCATGTAGAGTTAAATGACTTGAGACTTTTTAATAGTAAAGCAAGTTACTATAGTTAGAGCTATGTGAGTGTTTCATAACTGTTTATGATGTACAAAGAACTCATGTCTGTCTTCTCTGTTCTCCTCTATTACAAGCACAGTGGCCTACATGAGTCTGTGCAACTCAATTTTGGGTGTGCAGTTTGATGACATCCTTCAGGGCTTCTTCTGTGCTTAATGGTGGTACAATCTAACTCAAGGTGGCATCAGGAGAAGACTTGACAGCACATAATTCTATTAATTATTTTAATAATGTCTTTGTTATTTTCCTCTATTTAACCTCCTCAACTTTGATAGTCATCTACTTTTTCAAGAAATGCAAACTGATCCTGTTCTCACCACTAAGATTTTGGGAAGTCACGGATGAACCTGAGAGTAAAACTCCTTTGACTGGTTTTCTCTTTGTGACACTGTAAAAAGCAGCATTTGCCAAAGGTATCAGCTGAGAATGATCTGCAAAGAACTGGAGTGATGGATTAGCCACAGTCTTAAACCACAGTCTGTGCTGTTTAAAGATTTTGAGCTTACCTATGCATACTAGATCCATAAAACCATACATTCCATAGCAGATTTGAAAAAGGATGTCCTTTCTTTGCCATACTGCATAAGGGCTGAAGGCTGACCATAGAAGCCAAGTCACACTTGCTACTAAGAACAGAGATCCTAGGATTACAGCAACCATCTGCACTTTCTCAACCAGTGTTATAGTAATGCTTTGCCACTAAAAGAGAAACAAAGTAGTATGAGATAAAATGTTATTTTCTATGATTGTACATTCAACTCCATTTTTTTTCCTGAAATCAGAAATTATTTTAAAATTCATACACATCTTCATAGATATTTACTGATATCCTTGATACTGTCATTTTATATATTTTTTGCTGTTTCACTTTCCATTAAAGTCAAGCTAATAGTCACTTCTCCACCTCCTCCAGCACCACAATCAACACCATCTAGCTGTGAACTTTGGAAGAGTTAATAGTCTTATTTCTCTTTCGAATACATGGGCAAAAACCAGATTAGGCCTTAGGAATTAAACTCAGTCTTTCATCTTTGTAGGGAAATTAATAGAATAAAAAAATGCTGGGAAGACTTTTTCAAGTATATTTTTTGTTAGTGTGACAAGTTTCCTTTTCATCCCCCCCTCCTGAAGTGTGAGGCCATTTTCCACTTTCCTGCTTCTCATCGAAGAAGTTCCAGACATACCAAGGGAGTTCTTTCTCTGCATAAACCATTGTTAACAGTACAAAAAGACACCTTCAACCTTGTGTGGAAGCAACCTGAAGGCTCAGGAGGAGCCCTGAATATAGATAGCACAACCATTTCTTTTTAGTACACCCCAGTTATGTCCACCTTTCCAGGGAAGGTTGTATCCTCCATATGTGAGGTGACTGATTTGTGGTGTGACAAGATTTAAATATAACACAATATGCCTACTGACTTCTGTCAGGATAAGAATAGGAATAAAATTATGTTAAAACAGAGTCACAGAAGCAAAACACAGCATAAGGAAAGAATCATTCTAGATCACCATTAACATATATGGCCTTTCTTGGCCTTAATTATCTGAATTACCCTGGCAGACTCCCCACTTCATCACTAATTACAGAGCTAGTGTGCAGACTTTGGGAACTGCCATCTTTCCTGTTCCTAATTTTGGACATACCTGCTCTCTTCTACAGCTGAAGTAGGGAAAAATGGAGAAAGCTACTAAGTAAAGGCTTTCTTACCTCTTTTTCCATCTACAGTATTTTTTCCTTTTTTCTATTACTTTAAGAAAGCCTTCTGGTTTTTACAGCAGTTGGGTACCCAGTACTGTATAATCATAGGATAATAGAATAATTCAGGTTGCAAGGGACTATGGGAGGTCTCTAGTTCAACTTCCTGCTCAAAACACGATCACTGACCAGGTCCCTCAGAGGTTTATTTAGTAACACCTTGAAAACCTCCAATTATGGAGACTGTTTTTCCTCTCTCTGCAATCTCTTTCACTTCTTGACTGTACTCAGGTTGAAAAATATTTTTTTAAAAATCATTTTAAAGCCATTTTTTAAAAAACCATCCCATTTTGATCCTCTTATGCTCTCTTCCTCCTATGAAGTACCACTGTGAAAAGCCTGGGTGAGCAGTGGGGTCCTGAACCCCTTTCTTCTCTTCTCTTTCAGCTTTTTCCATTCACTTTTCTACTGTAGCCTAATTTGCATGTGGTGCTGTATGTCTACTCTTGTTGCAACTTCCTGGATATAACAGATGTACAGTGATTTGCAAATTGTCTATCTTGCAATACTACCATTTTTATAATGAACTCATTAAACTCATGCTCTCTAATTGATGGAACTTCAAGGTTTGGAATGGGGCTTCTCATTAAATGCTGCCTTTCTATGGTAAAGCAACTATGGATATGCATTTCCTTTGTCAAAATTTTTTTCTAAGGTCAAGAAAGGTCATTAACAAGTGACACATGACAGAATGGTGTGAGCTTCTCACAACTCAGGTATTACTTGTATACAGGATTTAAAGTTCAGGACTGAAATTCATAGAACTCTCTTTAGAAGCTCCAAGGATATGTTCAGCAACATTAGTTTTCATTTCTCAGCTGAAGCTACACAGTGTGACTTGGCAGAAAACTGCCCAAAATGTTATTGGTTATGTATTTCTATCGTCCTGCTTTATCAGTGGGGGACAGACATGTAATAAATTTGTTTAGAATGCCTGAAATCGAAGTACATTTACATGAAGGAAAGCTTTAACTGTCAGAAAATATTAAAGTCATGGAAGAAGCTGGTAATAAATTTAAAAGACTGTTCCATCCCTGAAATGAACAGCAGATTTTTCACAGTGCAATTTCAGCTATGCAGAAGTTCCTAAACCCACTTCAGCTTATTTTGATTTTCATTTCTTTTTTTAAACTTAGATTGCTCATAGTTGTTCTGCAAAGATAGAGCCAAACAAAAGCAAAAGTAATGCAACATGCAGTCTAGATATATAAAACTCATCCCTTTTTCTGGTGTTGCCTGACAACCAATATCTCTTCCTCACAGAAAACCATTCCTACCATCATTTTCTGTTTCATGAGGGCTTTTGTTGGGTTTTCCCAAATCTTTTCTTTTAGCTTGATCTTGAAAAGTTCTAAGCAGCATAGAAATTAACATCACTTCTTCCTAGCTTCTTCTAAAGGTTGTATTCTCATTACTTGGATTTTCCTCTGATCAGATCATTGTCTGTCAAGAGCGTAAGTAATTGAATCTCTAAACCTTGGTAGTCAGTAATTCCAAAGATTCAGCATATTAGCATTCTATTAACCAGGAAGGGGGAACCACTCCAATACTGAGCAAATGCACAAGCATTCCATAGGTTGTAGTTCCTAACTCCTCTGCCTTTAAATATCAAAGAACAGTTCAAAAAATCACAAACAAAAAACAAACAACAAACAAACAAAAACAAAATCCAACCCCCCTGCAAAATAAAACAACCAAGAACCCTAAAAGAGTTTTGATATTTTCTTCTATTACCCAATTACTTTAATCTTTGTGGTATTCACTGTCTTTCTTCCTCAAAGAAACTGTAGTCCTCCACCTTCCTCAGTATGAAGTTGTGGGGTGATGGCCCTGATAAGCCTGGATGGGTTGAGGGAAACGCCTCAGCCCCCTGGAGGGGGTGCTCCCAGCAGAGGACAAAGGCTTTCAAACTGATGAGATTAACAAAGGATGGAGTGTTAAAAAATGACACAGCCTCCCTTTGTGATATCTTGTATAACTACTTAGGGAGCCACCACCCTCAGGCATCTGTATCACCCCCCCAAAAGAATGACTTTAGTCACACAACCACCTGAAGAAAAAAAAAGGTATAAAAAGAGATGCAGTTTTAACTGCAGGAGAGAGGGAGGAATGCCATCGTCTCTGTTGAGGTAGCTGCTGGCAGCTTGTCCTGCCTCCTCCTGCCTCCTGGTGAGAAGACCATGTTCTTCCTATTTTTCTATACTTTACTTTCTTACAAACCTTATTCCTTTATACATTCTATCTTACATCTTATGCTAACAGTGACTTTGATTCTTACTTTATAAGCACCTCCTTTACTAAATGTGTTTTGCTACCTTAATACTAGTAACAGTAACTTGCTTTACACTTTGCTACTTCATGTTAGTTATTGCTTTCTTTTGCAATGTGCAGTTTCTTTTTCAACATGTGTGTTGATAAGAAGCAGCTTTGTTCCTTCCTTTTGCTTTGTGTTACAGAGAGAGAGTGGTGTGCAAGATATTTTATTGTCCCATGTTACTGAAGGAGTGTCTGGATAAGTGTTTTAGGTGGCTGTGGTTTTAGTCAGTAGTTCTTTGTTGCTGGTTTCTGTCTGTTGTGAAAATGGGATACATTGCTGTGTTGTAACTTGAGTTT
>JAWWLZ010000082.1:75505616-75518610 GCA_035041345.1 Poliocrania exsul | reverse complement strand
GTTATCACCGGCAAAGCAGAACCCACAATAACTGTCACATATTTGTATTAATAAATGTTATTTCTGGAGCTGTTGTGGGGAAAGTTCTTTTCTAGTTATTAAGTGTTGGCTTCAAAGCAGAGGTTAGAAATCCTTCCACCCTGTGTTCTGTCCAGCAGCTCGGCAGGCAGTGCTGGGTTCATAAGGCTCTAATTTTCTGGAAGCTCTTATTTAGCTGTTGAGTTCTCCCTGGCTTAAGTGTGGCTTCATATTAGAGGTCAGAAACCCTTCCAACTTGTGTGCTGTCCGTAGGCAGTGTTGGGAACCCAAGGATCTGATTATCTGGAAGCACTTATTGCTAATCATTTCTTATTAATACAGTTAAGACTAGAAATCTTTGCATTTCTGTCTCCCTCCTCCCTTTCACATGACAGAAGGTCAGGAATAACCAAGAAACTTAAATTTTTTAGGAAAGTTTCATCCCTTTTAGTGTAATTTGCAAGTTTAACTAATTGATGACATTCAACAAGAGAAGGAGGAGGAAGGCCCGTGTGTGTGAGATGGAAGACATTCAAGAGGCCTAGAAAGTTTTATATGAAACTGCTAGTGCCAGACAGTCTGCTGTAAGAATCCAGAGCCCTAAGAGTGATGGGGTGGGATGGATTGGTATTAAGCTCTAACCTGATCAGCTGGGGGACCTCATTTGCAGTGTATGTTGGCCCTCAGTGCTCATGGCACTCTGGATATTCCTGGGGTAACTTACCCCAGCTGAAATTTCCTCCTCCTTATCCCTCTCCAATCAGTCTGAGATTGCCCCTTGGGAAATTACTGTCTCGATTTTTTTCCCCATAAATTCGACTTGTTTGGGCACAAATTACAAAAAGTGAGCAGATGTTACTGAGACAGGCGTATTTTTCACATCATGAAGGTGGTATTCTGTAATTAAGACTTATTCACATGTAAATAAGCTTGGAATGTTCAGTCCTTTATTTAGACATGGACAGCACCAGCCATTGGGCAATGGGATAAACTGGACTGTGTTGTTTGGTTATTTTGCATTTCATACCAAGGCTTGTGAAGAGGAACTGGAGTTGTGGCCGCACTGTTTCCTTCTCCCTGGAGTCTTACTCACAGCACAGCTCATGTGTGTGAGTGCACACACTGACAGACACCCAGGAACACAAAACTCTCTTTCTAAGAGTGAGATTCTTTTTATAGTATCAAAAGTCAGTTAAACTTTCTTGGTGTCTCACAATTATTTACCTTATTCCATATACCAACTTCACCTTTAAATGTGAAATTAAGGGTTTACAATAGAGGTTACAAAAATAATACAGTAAAAATAATTCTTTGATAGTTAATGTTGAGAAACTGCATTTAAAATATAACAGATTGAATTATTTAACACTTTAAATTGAATTATTATGAATGTGTCATGATTTAAATTCATTATTTGCATTAATGTTTTCCTCATTTTGTTCATATAACTTGTCTCAAAAATCTTAATTGCTCATGATTTTAAATTATGACTTCCTAATCTGTTTTGTTATTTCCTGACTATACATCCCATAATCAGTAACAGTTATTTTAGCTAAGTATTTTGCCAAGTTAGAAAAGATCTAGACAGGCTTTTAGTGTCAGCTTCTGCAAAATACATGACCCTGAAAAATAAATACTATGAGAAAGATTACCATTTTTGCTTAAGAACTAGAAATTGAAAGAAAATGTGAAATATTTTGTATCTAGACAACTATAATAACACTATAGGTTTTCAGATATATAAAATAAGATCCCATTTCATATTCTTTTCCATCCTATCTGTAGTGTTATGATGTACCATGCCATCCCTGTTGCCCATGAAAATAATGCATTATACTTTAGTATACAATGATAATGAAGACTTCCTTTGAAAATGGTGCTTTAAACAAAATATAATTAATGCTTCTGATTTTAGTGCAATACCATCTCTCCCTTAAAAACTTTCTAGACTTTTACTTCTACTGGCACTTCATTATGTTTGATTCTTTTAATCTTTTATTTACCACCGGTCTTCCTTTCATAAATCATTTGGAAGTCTGGTACACTAATGGTACATTAGAGTTCAAAGGCTGACCCCAGAAACATTGCTCCTCTATTCTTCTAAGGACTCTGTCAAACAAAAATGCTGCATAATTCCTTATTTTTTGAGGTTGAGACTTTCAGAAGTTGAAGGAAACACATCACTTTGATGGACTAATTTTTAAAGAGTAAAGTTAATATGGTTATATGCATGTCCTTACTAAGATGAAGATGGATAAAATACTCCAGGGTCTGTCACCTTTAATAATAGATATTAACTTGGGTTATTTTTAATAATGCCTTGTTAAAGGGCTTTGATTATTATAAAATACATGGCAGAAAAGTGATCTAAAAAGTACTGAGATTGCGCTTATACTCCGAACACGTTGCATGAAACATGTCTGCAAAGAAACCGTAGGTTTTCCTACATCCTTAATAAAGAATATAGGAAATTTCCTCATGGCTTCCCAAATGCATACCAGCTTCAACTGTACCAATTTGTAATCCTCCAAAATTCCTTAAGCCAAGAAGCTGTAATGGGGTTACGTCACTCTGTTCGCTCAGAAACAGAGCTTGTCATGGACACTGCTGACTGAAACCTTCCATTCCCTCCAGTCATTCTGGAATGCATATTTTACATAGAAGAAACTAAAAATACCTGACAGTGACCTATTATGACATAACATGATTAACCTGAAGCCATACCAATTACAAGACTTCAAAAACCTTCTGTCAGATTGCTCTAATTGCTAGAACAAACTCTGACAAGAAAAAGTTCTTTCCTACTGTCATTCATTATACACTGTTGGATTTGTAACCTGTGTGCATATGAGTAGAACTCATTCAGAAGCAAAGGAACACAATAATTTAGGTCCAACAAACCATTTTTTTAAATATGTCTGTTCCTTAATTTATCTTGTATGTGATTAGATAATTAGGGATTCTAACATATCTTGCAGTAAGCACATGCAGACTACATGATTCAGTATGCAGTGATATCGTTAACTTATTGACCAGCCCAGACAGAAGATGCAGAGTTTTGAGTACACACACACATATTTGAAATGTCAGTTTTTACCATAGGCTTCTATTTTTATGTCTTCTTCTTCAAAGAATCAATACCACAAAAATTGCAGCTCACCATTAATGCCTGCCTATTTCATTAACACATGGAGTGCCTGTAGTCATGTTGTCCATTATCTTTTCTTGTGTCGAGAGCTCGTCAATACAGATAGCTCGGGCCGTGTGTAATCTCTCCATGTGCTTGGAAGGCCACACCAGAATTTTACTTGGGACATTCTGAAAGCATAACATTTACTGTGGAATCCTGTCCATCTGTGCACCACATAAGCAATTTAGCTGACAGTTCCTGCAAGTGTTGGCTTCCTGCATGTACACAACAGAGTTGAACATCTACCCCTACAGTGGATGCATCTTGGATTTCTGACTGCCTAGAAGGCTGGACACCCGAGTCAATGTAAAAAATCTTCACATCCTATTACATTCACTTTTCAAAATCTTACTACTTATTAGGTAGAACAGTTTAACATTTTATCTTATGGTTTTATTAATTGTGTTAGACTCGAGGTCTGAGACCACAAGCGGAGCTGTGATGACAACTGTGTTAGTCTTACCTTATCCTTTCTCTGGGGAATTATCAGTGGTCATCTTCTGTTGCTGGCCAAAAAATAAGAGGAATAAGGCAAGGCTGCAGGACTGTGTGACCAACTGAGGCAGCTGCCCAGGCACAGCTCCAGTGGGAATACTCTGACACCATGGAGGGTGGGATCAATAGCCCAGTTGAGGTGCATTTACATCAATGTACCTGGCACGGGCAACAAATAGGAAAAGCTGGAGCCATTGGGCAGAAAGAAAGCTCTGACATAGTTGACATCATGGAGACATGATGGGATTGCTTGCACAACTGGAATGCAATGGATGGCTGTAAACCTTTCAGAAGCAGTTGGCAAGGAAGGAGAGTCAGCACATAGCCCTGAATGTTAATGTATTATGATTATCTAGAGCTTAGTGATGGCGCTGATAAAATTGAGTGTTCATGGGTAGGAATCAGAGGGAGGGCCAGAAAGGCAGATATTCCAGGGGACGTTTGTTACAGGTTGCCCAACCACAATGAAGATACAGATGAAATATTCTATAAGAAGCCAGGAGAAGTCTCATCTTGCTAGCCCTTGATCTCACAGGGGACTTCAACAAGCAAGAACAGATGTCTGCTGACACACAACATAGCAGAGAGGAAACAGTCTAGGAGGTTCCTGGAGTGCTTGGAAGATAACTGCCTGACACAGCTGGTGAGCAAGCCAGCTGAGGGAGATGCTTCACTGAACCTTTTGGGAACAGAGAAGAACTGGTGGGTGACGTGATGGCTGGAGTTCATCTTGTGCATTGTGATCATGAAATAATATTTTTTCATTCTTGAAAAATCAAGGATTGGGGTCAGCAGAACTGCTACCTTAGAATTCTGGAGGGCAGATTTTGGCCTGTTTAGGAGACTGGTTGGAAGGGTCCCTTGGAGGCCAGCCCTGAAGGGAAGAGGAATCCAGGAAGGCTGGACATTTCTTAAGAAGGAAATACACAGAATACTTAAACATCATGGTGTGCTGCAAAGGTGTATCTGTGAGAAACATGTAAGGTTAAAGTGAATTTTTCTCAAGCTAGCTTTTAACTCCAGTGAGACTCTAAATAATTAAGTTTAGCTCAGTGGCTTAGTTTCTTGGCATTTTGTACATTTCATGGATGTGTATATTTGCTGAAAACAAAATTACCATTCTGTGGGAATAAATACTATTCCTACTGTAAAGTAGGAACTGTTCAATTTCTGTTGTGGCTTTATTGGAAATACTGAGTTTCATTGCAGCCTAGGTGTACTCTTGATAGCATTACCTGAAAATCAAATATTAATGAATGGAGGAAATTAAAGCCTGCCATGGTTATTGCATTCTCTGCAACTTAGAGATGATCTGCAAAATTAAAATGAAAACTTAACTCAAGCATAGACTGTCATATTATGGTCAGGTCCACATTCCTGTAAAAACACTAAAAAAAATTCATTCCAATTGTACAGAGGAAGTGAGTCTCAGCAATGTTATAAACAACCTGTATGAAGGAGGTATTAATTTTCCTGATATCTAGCTACTTAGGAGGATTAACCATGTTTTGCCTGTACAACTCTGCACTTCTCTTTGAATACAAACAGACAGTATCAAAAAGGGTTCTGGAGTTGCTTTTTCCTTCTCTCCTGGGAAAGCAACTGTTTGTAAATTCTAGCTAAAACTGTTGACAACTTTTAACAAAAAAAAAAAATGCTGATCATGGGGCTAAGATTGTGCATTCATTATGGTATTGATGCACTCACCAAATGTATGTGAAAAATTGCTCAGCATGGAGGGACAGAACAAGCCCCTTCCACAAAAATGCCCTGGATATTTGTCACTATACAGAGGGATCATCTGTTCTTGATCATATTTCTGTTGATGTCTTCCTGTCTATCATGTTCAAACTACTCAAACTCCAGTTCCTTTACCGAAACTCACACTTATTCTGCCAGCTGAACTTTCCAAAAGTGCTGGCTACTTTTTCTCTGTCTTTTTGGCGCTATGAATAATTAAATAATTTTTACAACCTGTGCGAGAGGAAGCACAGAGGTTTTGTCTGAGACTATTCAACACCCTAATGGTTGGTGCATTCCCTTGAGAGAGACCTTGACTCAAATCCATTGTTCACCTGAGTTAAAGCAGGTTTTAAACTTTTACCTCCAAAGATACTATTTTAGTAACTGAGATTTATGTGTTATTCAGGATATTCAATAGTAGAACTCCTTCCAAGTAATTTATTGGAGCACTTCCATTTCCCATACAATACATGGATGTTCAGTGAACGAAAGGGAAAGCACATGAAATTGGTAACTCTATTCACATAATCTCCATGGGGATGAGTAGGGAGATTATTTTTGTTTGGTACAAAGCATCAGGAACTACTTCTGACTCTGGCATATTCCAGTGGGTTCTGGATGCAGAAAAAGAGGCCATGGAAAGACTTTTACTGGAAAAGAACAATAGAAATTATGTGAAGGTGAAAGAAATGCCATCTAATTGAAATTTTAGGGTTCAAAGTCCTCAGTTCACTAAAAGAAGGTGGAAAGAGAACCCAAAGAATGTAGCTGTACAAACAAATTCAATTGGAGAAGTATGGTTTAGAAGTTTTAAAGCATCATTTTGTCTAAAGTACACAGTAATTACTGCTTTCCATTACCTGCTTCTAGGCAGTCTGTGAATCCAAAGACAAGCCATCAAGAAGTGCATCACCATCTACTGCCACTGGATTCCCCTGCATCCTGCAGCAATAATTGTAGCACAAAAGTTCCCCAGCTTTGGTTAGGAGGATGCACCTTCACTCTCCTACTGTTATATGGCCATGATGTGTTTCAGCAGTGAAAGGTACAACCTCACCAGAAAATAACTGAGTACAAATATTGGCCTCTGGCCTTTTTGGCCCTAAACAAACAGTTATTCCCAAACTGTGATCAGAATTTTCATGTAAAAATCTGGCAGAGGCTCAACATGAGGGAAGAGATAATCCTGATTTCATGTGCTTTTATGTAAGATATAAAACAAAGGAAACTTCAAATTTTAAGGACAACAAAAAGGCTGAAGAAACACATTCTGAGCTCAAAGGTAAAGGGTTTGCCTTGTCTAATCCCTAAGCAACATAATGTATATCTTGGACAAAGGTTAAAAGGCAGGATGATAAGAATAGCAATAAATTAATACTAGCATGTAACAGGAAGAAAGTTTGTATGAAATCTGGCAGGGCATGCTCTAAAAGTCATTTTGAATCTAATTTATTAGATTAGTAAATCAATTTGATTGATTCTGTGGTCAATAAATTAGTGATAAATATTCACTTGCAGACAATTTAGTCATAATTATAAAACTTTTAGACTGTGCAAATTAATATGGTAAATAAAATACTGCTTGAAATTTTGGCCTAATGGAAGAATTAACTTATTTATGTTTTATAATTGTTTTATATATTACACATTATGTATGATAATTATAAGGCTTTACAACGATGCATAATACATTTATAAGAATTAGTATAATGTATTGATATTAAAATTATTAATAATATTTTTATTCTTAGGTCATTAGTTGAACATATATTAAACAGTAAAATTTTAAAAGTCAATTGCATTATTTTTTTCAGGTACTCCTAAATAAGCACAACTAAATGTTAATAGGTACTGTTGGTTGAGTCAATACTAAACCTTTTCTAACAGTTTGGGTAGCCCTGGTTTTGATCACTTATTATAAAACTCCATCTTTATAGAGACATATAAGATGTATCACTTAATTACACAGAGAGGCAATTTAGATACTATGTATCATCAAATATGATACCTCTATCTGTAAAAAAAAGGAAATAGTTGCCTCTATAGTACACACTACACCAGAAACTCTATTTCTCTCTAACTATATCATAAATGTGTCTGAAGTCCCTTAGAGTAATCACATTAAATTGCCCAATATGCTTTTGAAGATTGAAAATACCCAGCTTTGTAACTCGTTACGTTGTGCATCAGCATTCACAGCGCAGCAAGAAGCAATGGTTATGATATCAGAAACTGTGATATCCCTTCATATCACTGTGTTTGAAAACTCCTAAACTATAAATTGTTCTTGGCTTAATGGTGCTTATATGACTTACACATAACCTATGTATCATCTCTTGCAGTACAAGTACAAATACAGACACAAAATAAAACCACACTCAGTTTCTCTCAAATACCAGAAGCACCTAAAGAACCAAAGGTAAGAAAGTACATGCTATTCATATGGAAAACACTCATCAAAAAAACACTGCCTGCTCTGCAAATTGTATTTTTTTAAGTTTATGACTATAAACACAGTCACTGCCCTCTTTACATTCACTAATTATGTATGCTGGAGGTATTGGTCTTTTCAGAACAGCAGCTCCTGACATTGCTCTATCCTACAGGCAGTACTGTCTCTGGATTCCTTAGCAAAATTAACAGTGACACTCAACTCTGATGAAATTAGTTTAGGGCCCTCTTGGAAAAACACCTTAATAGTCTTATAGAATATAAGCCCTGAAATAACTTGCTACCTACTTGAAAATTTTTTTGCGCATACACTGCGGCTCTTCTTAGGAAGAAATTCCTTACTGGTGCTGGTGAAGCACTGGAATAGTTTGCCCAGAGATGTTGTGGAAGCCCCATCCCTGGAATTGTTCAAGACGAGGTTAGATGGGGCCCTGACCAGGGAGGTTGGAACTAGAGAATCTTTAATGCCCCTGTCAACCGAAACCTTTCTATGGGCCTGTGATTCTTTTTGACCTCTCTGAAATGCATAGAAACAGGGAAGTTTCAAATGGCCCTGGTTCTGCCACCGTAGTCAGAGAAAAAATTCTTGATATTCAAAGTTTGTGAGCAACTCATCCTTGTAAGGACGATAACTAACAAAAAAAAAAAAAAAAAGCAGGGAAGGTTCTCCATCTCAGATGGAATTCTCAATTACTCATTAGACTCTGGGAAACACCTAGGCTGCAACCTGAGAAAGCACAGAGGATCTAGACTGGTGACTGCAGACAGAGCTCATGGAACATGTCTCTGAAATAAATAATGTAAGATCTCATGGCTCAAAGCACTCAGAGACAAGTGGCTCAGACACCTGGCAAAGGGAGGGCCTAATACACTTCCTCAAGTAGCTTTGCCTAGTCAGACCTGCCTGACTGTTAGTAACTTATCCAGCATCCACCTCTGAAGTAGAGAATGCTGACTGAATAAATATCACAGGAAACTATAGAAAAAAATCAGTAAAATGGCCAGTAGGCTGACACCAGCTTTTTGCTAAGCTGTACTGTGCAATTCCTGCTGTATTGGCCTTAACTCATAGAGGATTCTAAGGGAAAAGAGAGATCAAAGGAAGGTGTGCATCATTTCTCCAGTCAGGGAACTCAGAATGAGTGGACAGCCTGTGCTGAAGGAGAAAGGTTTGTGTTCTCTTGTGAGTATGAAAAAAAGCCTCTACAACTTTCCAACAGAACAGCTTTTCCAATGGCATTTGTGAAGGCCTGCTCATGGTCTACCAAAGTGAAGCAGCCCCAGCTCTCAACCAATATGATAATCAAGTCCAGTAGTGGAATTCTCCATCAGGATCTAAGCAACTGCTACTTCAGACTTACAACATTCTGCAGAGATGCTGAGTGTCACATAGAGCCTGAGCAGTAGGACTGTGGCCTTCCAGCATACACAGAAATTTTCAGAAAGTGCTTTTGCTTTATTAAGGAAAATAAAGATGAGATGTGCAAATTAATGACCCTTTTGGAGCAATGCAAATTCCCATATAAATTTGAATTTGCAAATAAAATTTAACTTTCTAAAGTAATTTTCTTTTTCTCTTAATAAAACTTTTTCTGCAAAACCCTCTTCCCCCTAAGAAGGCCTACAGAAACGATGAGGAGGGAGCTTTTATCAGAGAATGTAGTGATTGGATGAAGTTCAGCAGCTTTAAATTGTAGGAGAGCAGATTTAGATTAGATATTAGGAAGAAATTCCTAACAGTGAGGAGGGTGAGGCCCTGGAACAGGCTACCCAGAGAAGCTGTGAATGCCCCACCCCTGGAAGTGCTCAAGGCCAGGCTCAATGGGCTCTGAGCAACCTGGTCTAGTGAAGATGTCTCTGCCACAGCAGGGGCGTTGGAACTAGATGATCTCTAAGGTCTCTTCCAGCTCAAACCATTCCATGATTCTTTGATTACCCCAAAGTGAATGGAATTCAGCCTTCATTACCAGAAGGCAAAAAAAAGACAGTGTAACTCCTGCTGAAACAGGTCTCTGTCCCAGGAATCTTTCTGACTTCTGTCACAATCACGGAAAAGGAGTCATCAGCATAGTTCCTGAGGGGAGTAGAGACATAGTCACAAATTTAAGGTCACAGGGTCACATCCTTAGGGATTCATATCTTAGAGGCAACAGTGGTTCAGTACTTAGATAACCTGGCCAATTCATCAGCACAGTTAGGGAAAGATGAAAAAGCGACACTCGGACAAAGACACGGCTTCTTATCCATCCACACTTCGGATATGCTAATGCAGGGTCATAGGACATAATGCTGTGGAAATTCTAGATTAGTTTTAAGTAAACAGGTTGGAAGCCTGTACCTTTGAAACCAAACAAGGAAGAAAGGAACCTCTTGGATGTTATCATAAGGACCTAATACACGAAAGTTGTATAATGAAGATAAAGATTCACTTGTGTCACGTGATGAACACCAAGACATCTCACAGTAACTTTAAAATACTGAAACTTCTTTCTATTCTAAAATTATCTATACTAGAAGACTGAAGTCCTTAGATCTTGCAGGTGTTAATTACTAGGGATTAGGTTCACAGCAGTTATATCAGTGAGATCTACACATGGGAAAAGCACAGAGGAGAGATAAGTTTTTAAAATTCCAAAAGTCATAAACTCTTCCCAGTGAATGCCCAGCAGATTTCCCATAGATTTCCAAACACATGCAGGTACATGGTATCAACCCTCAGTTGTAGGCATATTTCCACAGAATAACCAGCAATTCACATATTTTCTAGATTTCTAACCCAAGGCTATAGGAAGGAAAGGACAGGCTGAAGTAGAGGATTTTGAAATCTTGGAGATCATAGAATCATAGAATCTTTAATTAAGGCTGGTGAAGATGTCTACACTCTTCAAGTCCAACCATTGATTCAGCACTACAGCATTCACCACTAAACCACATGCCCCAGTGCTGCACCCACATGCCTTTGAACACTTCCAGAGGTGGTCATTCCACCCCTTCCCTGGGTGGCCTGTTTCAATGCCTGACCACCCTTCTGATGAAGCAATCTTTGCTAATATCCAGTATGAACCTCTCTAAGCACAACTTGAGGCCATTTCCTCTTGTCCTATCACTTGTGACTTACATGGGAGAAGGGGCTGAACCCACCTCACTACAACTTCTTTTCAGGTAGTTGCAGAGAGCAATGAGGTCCCCCTTGAGAATGTAATTCTACAATATGTATTTGAAGGTCCTTCTGCTTATACAGAGTAATGGAAGATAGGAAGATCTTTTCCATAAGTTTGACAGGTGTCAGAAAGGAATCAGTAATTAATCAAGTTCCTATTTGGTACAAGCATCCAGAAAGCAATGAGATGATATGCAATCCAATGTAAGTGGTGTTTGAGAAGGAAGTGACCCTCTTTATCAAATCTCAGGAGGATTTTAAGTCAGCACTGTACAAATACTGGCAAAGTGTCCTTTTTGGAAGGTGACATCAAATTGTTGGAGCTTATGATGATTCTCGTGGTCACTGAAGAAAGTGGTTATGTGGAGGACAGTGTTGCAGGTGCAGGAAAAGGCTGCAAGTATAGGACACCTACATCCTATTCCTGTTATTCTGATGTGAACTCACATCAGCTGCTATGCCCATTCCTTCAAGTAAAATATGTCATATTGCTCTTCTTCTATGAAAGAGCAGCCCTGAAACTGAGATGCAGAATTTAGTCATTCAAGGAGGAACATAATATGCTGGGAGTAACCACAAGGCTTAATAGATTGTAAATTGCAGATTGCTCAGACAAAGCAATGAGAGATACATAAAGTATTCCATTAAGAAGTAGACTCTCTGTCTGCATGTTCTTGCCCAGTGAGAAGAGGGAACTTCCTTAGCATGAAAGAAGAGAAGGCATACTGAGGTTTACTCTCATTTCCTCCAGACACAGTTTCCTGCACATCAGTTTTATGGAATTTGCCTTTTTCAAGATCCTTCAAGTGCTTGGAATAATATTCTTGCAGTGTTAGCAGAGTAGCTAAATACAAGTGAAGCTAGCAAGTATTTCATCCTGATGGTAAAGTTCAGGACTTTGGGAAGCTACTAAGGAATTATTTTAATATATCTATTCCTTGGCCATAAAAACAAGAAAAATGAGGCTTAGGTGAGGAAATAGCCTCAATCCACTAATATGGTTTGTGCAGTGCACTCCTGTGTTGGGAATTTGCTTGTCACAGAAGTGGCAAAGTTTAATACTGCCCTGGAGGGAAGACACTTCCAGAAAAATATGCAAAAATGAGACACATACACGCACAGAGAGTAGGGGGAAAGGAAACAGCATGTGGCTACAATTGGGAAATCTCCATGAGTTTCACTGAGATGTAAATAAAAGTAGCAGAAAAAAAGAAATTAAGAAATACAGGTAAATAAAAAAGAAAGATGAAATTAATTAAAACAAATAGCAAAGAATCCCATGGGAAAAGTGTCATGAAGGCAAAACTCAGAATGAGGGTGATCTGACTCAGATAAGTATTTCAAAAGAACTGAGGTCAAACTGTTCTTTCATGTTGCATTTCTGGCATGACAGGAGGTAGGGGCTATCCTCTGCACATTGCTGGAGCAATAAGAAAGAATCTTCAGAATGAATACCAAACACCCAGTTTGAATCTATGTATGAGACAAGAATTTTGAAAGCTCCAAGTGCAATAGGTGCAAAAGCTGACTCCCCAGTGGAGAAAATGAAGGAAGAAGTAAGTTGCCATGCCTGTCAGTCATTTGGATGAAGCACTGAAGACTTCAATGCAAAGGGACCAACATTCAAAACCAATAAGTATTAAAAGGAAGTTTCAAAATTAATTTAATATAATACTTTGACAAATTTCAGTTGTGGAAAAAACTATAGGGACCCTTCAGAGTTAACACAGCATGACTGGTAGAGAAGTCAGGAGGTTATGACAGTATTTGGTGCTCAAAGCAGGTTACTTGCATTGCAGATCAGGCACAAGCTAAGGAATCATAGACAAGAGGTATAAAACAGTAGGTATTAAAATCCTGAATAATTGGGATTTTTGACATAAGACAAGACAAAAATTTGTATTGGAAAAACTCAAAAATCTCTGATCACTAAATAA
>JAWWLZ010000082.1:75450236-75505516 GCA_035041345.1 Poliocrania exsul | reverse complement strand
AATAATTGGGATTTTTGACATAAGACAAGACAAAAATTTGTATTGGAAAAACTCAAAAATCTCTGATCACTAAATAAATTTCATCAATTTTAGGCTAGCAGATCAAGCTATTGAGAAAACATCCAGTCAAACAGACAGAAAATGACAAAAACAGTAACTCAGAAGTTCCCAACTGCAGGTCTCACACCATAACTGAAGCAAAGAAAACATAACACAAAATCCATTATCTCATTAGAATTTTCTCTCTGATGCCTTCTATTGTTTGCATTTCTGTCTTTAATGTTGCTGATGAAATTTTTACTGTCACCCCTTCTTCCATAATCTCTGTACTTTGCACCATTGACACCTGCTTTCCACAATCCTCTTTTTCAGTCTCTCATTCACCTTCAGATCTTTCCCAGAAAGTACACAGGAAACGTATTTTGCCTTTCCCACCTCAGAAAAAAAACCCACAACTTTCCTCTCCAACAGCTCTGCTATTCTTTTGTTTCTAAACTCATTAAGCACACTATTTAGAACTGACCATAATCATCATTTACCCAGTGCAGTCACTGAGACAACTCTGAGCATATAGGAGTAAAAAGGTCTATCTAGCCTAGTAAGCTCTCCCTAGAAGTGGCCAAAAGCAGATGCTTAGGAAAAGAATGAGCGTGAGAAGTACAGCTGCTATACCTATGCTGATGACTGACATCTATTTTTCTGTTTCAGACCTCTCCCATCAAAACTAAAGTCTGTTTCTACCACTTTTTTTACAGATCTTACCATACCTCTAAGTTCATTCAAATCTCTGGTATTTTCACACCCCAGCCTTTCTCAAGCAATATGAATTCATCCTCTGATCCATGAATTTGTTCTGTAATCCAGGAATTACCTTAAATTTAAATATCTATTTGCTCTCAATATTTCTAAAACTTGGATGTGTTTTCCATGCAGTGTATCTAAGACTATTCATACATAAATAATTAATCTCTCATCATCACTTTTATCTTATGTCTCAATTACTGTAAACTCACAACAAAAGTAATTTTCTAAGCAAGTACAAGACTTCTTCAAATACAATTCCTTTTATTCCACTACTTTGACCCTGTTACTCGCCTTCTTTCTCCACTATGATGGTTTGTCTCTAACTGATCACATCAAACAAAAAAGACTCAATTTGATTTTTAAGTCCTTCCAGGCATTTATTGACTTATTAATTACCTTCTAATGACTACTCAGGCATTGAATCTCATCTCCATTCAGCCAAGTATTTTATTTTCCAACAGCCCTTCCGTAGTGTCTTCACATTCAAAGGGTGCCTGTGAAGCTTCATTATTTTCTTATCAAGAAACTCATCTCATTTGAGATGCCAAAAAGTCAGTAACAGTTAGCAATGGTTATTATACCAAGACCACTGGTTTTATATATTGCCATAGGTTTGTTTCTTATCTCTTGTTCAAAATTCTTTGTAAATTGTCCATGGTTGGGACAATCCCTTTTGTCCTTAGTGTGTGCCTACATAATGAATAGCACAATGTATCCTCCTGGATCTTCATTACAGGCAGTGATTAGTAGATTGTTCTTAGTACCCTGTGCAGTTTAAAAAGCATAACTGGAGATTTGAGCCCTTTCCCCTTCTTAGTTATGGCTAAAGAAATGAAATGTTTTCATCCAGCTGAGCATAGTCATTAGCAAAAACTTCTACTAAACCTTTACTCCACGTCCACATTGAAGTATGTGAAGAGCTGGACTTTGTACTTTTTCATATAACATGCATATACATACGTGAAGTCTGCAGAAAGTGAGGATTGCTCACATTAACAAGATTGGAAAAATTGAAATTGTAATGCAAGAAAACTGTTTAACATACTAATTTTTCAGCTCAAATGTGAATAAACACCATTCAGGCCACTGAAAACTACTGAACTCTTAAGCCATATTTCCCCTGCAGTAACTACATAATTGCTTAAATAATACTAAGTACAACCTTATTTTTTTTTCTATTTTAATAAATTAGGCCTAGCAAGTAAGCATTTACTTTTTAAAATAACTGTTTTGTGGATTTTCCTGATGTCAGGAAAGGTGTTGGATTGCCATGCACTTAGCTCTTAAATTAGCACATCAATCTACTGTATCACTTTCAGAATGGGTCCATTGAACCTAAGTACCAGAATATGTTTTAATGAACAGGATATATTAAACATCTAATGTAATGCTATTTTGTGACAGACTACAGTGACAGTCTAGAAAAGGCTGTTCTCTAAATATCTTTATCAAAACCTTTCCTTCGTGGGTTTATAAAGAAAAAATTGAAGTCAACTGGTTCTGAAAGTACTTGAACATAATCTGAACAGCTGTAAGCAAATACTCCAGATCTTCCATATCCAAGGAATGCTTATCATGTTCACACAACTGCCATTACCATCCAAGCATGTCTTTTCTATAAAACTCCAATCAAATGCAGGCACAGAAAAATGACCTGAGTGCTCTGGCCTTTGAGAGCTCCATCATCTCCGAGCTCTTAGGATCAAAACTAAAAAAAGACACAATTATCTTACTAAATGTGCTCCTCAGATGTTATGAAATACAATTTCCAGGATGGCATTTTAAGCCTCTAAAGAATTCTGATATGCAAAGTAGTATTAAGGCTTTCCTAACAGATATGTTGAGGGTTTGACTTTCTCCCCCACCTCTCCCTGAACATGCTACCACTACAATTCTCTGGCTTCCAGCTGCATGTTGTGATGCTGCTAAAACAGAGCTGTGAAAAATGTTACTGCACATTTCAGCTTCTGAAACAGCTACTGGTGGGCAGAACTTTAAGAGTGTTCTACTAGTCTGGATTGTGCCATGGCTGAAAAGTCACCTCCTTTTACATTTTTACAGTAGATGAATACACAGGAAACAGAGGCTTTCTTTGTGTCTCCCCTCTGAACCTCAAGCTTGAAGAATGAACAAAATCAACCTTTGACTGAGTCTTTAACAAACTAAAAAGACATGTTTAAAGTCTAGAAAGTGAATCAGGGAGATCCAAGTTCTGTCATGTCTCAGCATGATTTAACTACTTGCAGAATTTATCACCCTCTGAAGACCAATTCTATGGCAAGCCAAAAACTAGAACATAATAGAGTCAAATCACTGCACATTTCAATGTGTAACTAGTCTTAAAAACTAACTTCAAGTGGATACAAATGCTAGCTGGTGAAGGATATGGGATCTTCTGCTGTATTTTCCAAAAGCCTTGGAAGTAAAAGCAAGAATAACTTTATTATTAAAATTGACTGGAAATACATACTTTAAAAAAAAAATTACCTGGCAAGGCCTTTTCATTTTAATGGCTATAACATGGTATCTGTAACAGCAGAGTTCACAGGTCCATGACCCTCTTTCACTTATCCACTTTAACAGGCAAAGCTGATGTGTGTATCGTACTGACCCATCGCAGCGGCAAGGATTTAACAGTTCCCCCTGAAAAGGCAACACAGACACATTAACTTCAAAGGAATCTTTTCCTGTGCACATACACTCAATACCAAAATATTTAGAGGTCTGTAAGAATGACCCAGTGTCAACTTCAAGATGTGAAAAAGCATGTATTTTTTGCTATAAAATACTCAAAAATGTAACCATCTTAAAAAAAATCTAGCTGATTCCAATGAGTCAAAAGCCAGAATGCTGCCTACACCTGTGTGTGTACCTATGTGAGTCAACTCTAATATTACCATGCATCAAACAACAGCAGCACTAGCCCTTCCAAACACCTCAAAAGGTACCAAAAGTGGTTGGATACATTTCTCTAACAGGTACTTGCGGTTGTCACTGGGGTGACATCACAGTTCCAAGGGAACCTCGCTCTTGGAGCAGGGCTCTGTGCTGTCCAGCTAGCCAGCTCCCAGGCAGGGCCTCAAGGTAACTAAGCACTTCACCCAGTAGTTCACATATTTTTGTATTATATACATAAGCTATTCTCTTGTTTGTAAGACAAGCTATAACATGATAGTTATGGATCCATTGCTGACATTGTACCCCATAATGTCATGGCAGAGAAGACATCTAGAGGTCTTCTCAGCATTACATGTAAGCTAACACTCGTTTCAAAGTCTGACAGAAACCTGAGAAATTCGTATTGTTTAGTCTATGCGGGATGAGCCAGCGAGTGCAATGGCCAGAAGACACATACCGTGCAAGCCTGGCACGGCGAAATCCCTGGATATTCCCAAAGCTCTGCGCCGGCTCAGGTTTGCCCCAAGCGTTCTCCAGCACCACCAGCTCTCAGAGCAGCAGCCGGGGCTCGCAGCGCCGAGCCGGGCGATGCTTGCCTGGGGCTCGCCGGGATCAGCACCAGGGACAGGGCTCGGCCCGGGGCGGTGTGTGCGGGGGGTGTTCGGGGCCCGCCCCGGCCCTCTCTGCTCACCTGCTCGGAGCCCTGGAAGCAGATCTTGCAGATGGGGCCGGCGCCGCCGGAGTGGCCGCCGCTGCCGCTCTCGCTGCTGCTGCACACCGAGCGCGTGTCGGGCTTGTCGCCGCCGGCGGCCGCGCCGTGCCCGCTCTCCGAGCCGCCCCTCGGGCCCTCGCCCTCTGCCTCCTCGGGGCCGTCCCCGCCCGCCTCCCCGGGCCCGGCCGGCAGCTCCAGCGGGGCGGCGGGGGCTCGCAGCGGCTCCCCGGAGGGGAGTACGACGCTGCCCCCGGCGCAGCTCATGCCCCGGGGCACCCGCTCAGCCGGGGCGGGGCGGCCCGAAGCGGCGGATGGCGGCGACGGAGGGGAAGGAGCGGCGGGGCCGCCTCTCCGGCTGCCGGCGGCAGGGAAGGTGACCCGGCGCGGCCGCCTCCCTGCCGGGCCCGGCGCTGTGCGAGGGAGCGGGGCCGTGCGGGGCCGGGGGCGGCGGGAGGGGCGGGGCGGGCAGGGAGGCAGCGCGAGAGGGAGGGAGGAAGGGAGGGACGGGCAGGTCCGGCACCGGCACCGGCACCGCCGCCGCCTCCCCCGCACCGCCGCCGTCACACCCGCTCCGGGGAAGCCTCCGCCCTCGCCAACGCCCCGGCGCCCGCCCGCAAACCCTGCCCCTTCCCGGGACGAAAATCCCTGCCTGCCCCCCTCGCCGCCTGCCCCCCGCGCCTTGGTGGCCGCGGCCCCTGCTCCACCCCGGGCACCGCCCGCCCTTCCCTCCGCGGCCACCACCGGCCTCGGTCCGGCCCCGCTACCTGCCCCGCTCCCTGCCCCGCTCCGGCCCCGTTCTGACCCCGCTCCCTGCCCCGCTCCAGCCCCGGCACCTCCGCGCTCACGGGGCTCCTCTCCCCCCGCACCCCCGTGCGGGATGCGGCCCTTCGAGGCACTTCTTTCTACTTTATCGAGGGGTTGGCTGAGGAAGGCTGC
Source organism: Poliocrania exsul (assembly GCA_035041345.1). Classification (NCBI taxonomy): domain Eukaryota; kingdom Metazoa; phylum Chordata; class Aves; order Passeriformes; family Thamnophilidae; genus Poliocrania; species Poliocrania exsul. The sequence goes on along the minus strand of JAWWLZ010000082.1, from coordinate 75,500,166 downwards.
GCTTGGAAAAGCTCGACAAAACGAATAGTCAACAGTTGTTCTTTGGGTGTGAAACAGTAGTTCTCCAGTCTTTTGTGGCTGGCTTGTTTTTTTTAATTCATTACATCACCTCATTTTCAAAATTAAATCTGCTAAAAGCATCATGACCAAATACCTTCTAAAAAAATCCTCAGCAGTTAGAAATTCTTTAAAGTTTGGCTGGGGCTGCTGAAGGAAAGTAGGTGTGAATTTCAGCATCAAGTATGACACCAGCGCACATTTGATCTCGTGAAAATGACAGCAACTGTCTGCACGGGGAAAGAGAGAGAAATAAAACCTTAAAAAAAAAACAAAACCAAAAAAGCAACAACAACAAAAAAACAACAACAAAAAACCAATTGCAAAGCCATATGCTCTTCCATGTCCAGATTTAGATCCAAATGTGATGAAATCACACTGCTTCCACATTGGCTGCTTCTCAAGATGAGGGAGTACCTGGATGAGCTCAGCCACTGCCTCCACCAGCTTTGTTGATAGTAGTGGTTTTCTTGGTGTGGACGTTTTATTAGAAGACCAAAGCAGCACAGAGAACCAAACCAGTGCTCCTCAGCCCATGACCACACGATATGATGCCCCAACCCTGAAATTACATTTGTTCACAAGGTGGTTGTTAAGTAGGTAGATAACATCAATTCATCCAGATCTGGTAATGGAAAGCAAAACCCGACACATTGACAGTGGCATTTTGATGAACCACAGATGCTGTGGAGTTAGGAAATTCTCCACATATATTTTTTTTATACAAAGTAATACCTGAAGGGCTTGCCAGAGAGGCTCAAGAGAATTGAAGACAGAATTAATCAAATAGAGTAATTCTAAGGAAAGAAGAGGCAATCAACAACAATGAGGAAAAAAAAAAAGAAAGGAAATGTCAGATGAGTCCAAAGTACAGTGTAAAGAGAACTAAAGCAAAACCAGAAGGAAAAGACGGTGGAATTAAAGTAGTGAAGTGAGAAATTAATGCTAAAAAGCTACTCAGCTATATCTGAGTAATACAGAATGACTTTGCCATTTGCTGTATGTGGAGGTTTATGCCGTTTTTCTTTCTCTTCCTTTTGTTTGTCAGCAAAAGTTCAGTAAGTAACTTGGCTTTTGGAAAGGCTATAAAGAGAGGATAAAAATGCCAACACAGAAATGGAGTTACTTCTTAATGGCAGAAAAAGAAAGAAAGATGTGACTGTAGGAATAATAGAGTGTGTTAAGAAGGTCAATCTCTTCTACTTTAATCTTGACCAAAATTAATTTATAGCATGACTCTTACAAGGAAACACATCTGATACAAATCAGAAGAATTTTTTTCACACTTACGTAATTAACTTGGAGTGCTGATTGTGAGTGGGTATTTCAGAGACATGAGTTTTGTAAGCCATCACCTGTTTGCATGTCTACCAGCAGCTACTGGCACGGTAGCTGAAATGGAATAGCAAAGGCTATCGATCCCTGCATCTCAGAGTACATTAGAGTTGTTCAGCATGCTGGGGGTGGGAGGAGATGCCAACAAAAGAGCAGAAGGGGTGGAGAACATTCTGTAACACAACCTCCAACCGAAGTAGCATTCAACCTTCTGCTGAGTGAGAGAGGAGGACTGCAGCCAAAATCAAAGATTGAAACAGAAAGGAGAAAAATTCAAAGCAGGAAAGGATAATCTGCTTCACAACAGCAGTAGTGTAGGTGGTTGGGAGAAAGAAAAAAAGAGAAGATGAAACCAGGAAGAATTAATTTGTGATTAAGACAGTGAACTGGAGCTTATGGGATTTATATTCAAGGATAGCTTTGCTATGCACTTCTTGAACAACCTTGAGAAAGTGACCTCAAGTGGGCTGAACAGAGGCATCTGGTTGCCTAAACAAAGGCAGCTCTTCGTACTCCTGGATGTGTGTCCAACAGCCTCCAGAGGACTGTGGCTATCACATCTGCCATCTCTTTTGGGAACAGTGGGACATTCAAACTGGCACTAGACTCCCTGGCACATCTCCCTTAGGGTGTCTTATCCTCTATGTAAAACTAAACCAATAATATTTTCTTTTTTTATTTCTACTTCTTGCATTAGAATATGTCATATTTTACTGGCAGATTTGGGTCACATTTGTACAGTCTTGATCTTGGCAGAGGTACCTAGGCATTGTAACAAGACAAATAATAAGGAACAGTGATACAGATAAAAATAACACTGAGGTAATAAGACTATGGGGCAGTGAGATGAATTGCATTTTCAGCAAGCAATAGAAAAGGTAGGAGAATTACAACCCCTGAGGGAATGGAAGTTGTCGCTCCTCTATTTTCCTCTTAGTTCTGCTCCAGGTACATTCTTTTCTCCACTGTGCCAGCTCAGCACCTGTGCAATATTTTCCTCCAAATAAAATAATGGAAACTCATACCAATATTTTAGCTAAGGAGGATCAGTTGTAAGTCAAATAGGAAGAAAAAAAAAACAGAGGAAGGCATTTGAATGAATGGAGAGGAAATGTTCAGGGAGTGGACAGAGCAGGGTTTTTGTTTGATTGGATTTTTTTGGTTTGGGGTTTGTTTTAATTATCTATCATGATAAACACTTTAAATAAATCTTTAGGTACAGAAGAGGTTGCATAGGAATAAGGTATGAAGGTAACAAACTACTCAGGGGATGTTGTAGGACTGGATGCACTGTGTTACTGCACATTGCAAAACCAATCACTGCTCTTCTTTTTTTTTTTACCTCAAAACCCCATAAACAGAGGAACAGCTCAGTGATGGGCTTCTTCCTTTTTGCTGCTTCCTGTATCTCTGAGGAAAACAAAATTATACAGTTCTAAATATTAATAAGGGAGTAAAGGTAGTAATTGCCAGTGTAATAAATTCAGAACAAAATACTAATGAGATACTAGAAAGTTAAATCTATTTAAATAATAATACAGGCACATCATTCTATTTACTGAATACCATGTATATGTCCCTTTCACAATAAAATTCAGGTTGGAGTCCACCTGTAAAAAAATAAGGCATTTTGGCTGTAAGTAAATGTTTCAGTTTAATTGGAAATACATTTTACATGTTTAATGCAAAATAAAACACCCTTCTGAGTAACAAAGCCATTTGTCAAATTCCCATGTTCAGCTTTATTACTCTGAAAGATCCATGCAGATGGTTAATAGCTGTGCTAGTGACAGTGTCTTATTTGCTGGTTCACTGCTTGTGCCTGAGTTTTGTTATGAACACACACACTCATCTTGCAGTGGAAGATTTACTGTTAATGTCAACCCATCAAAATCCCACGTGGACCAAAATCTCTTGTCTAATGAAAATCTTTATTTTCACACTGCCCTCTGGCCTTTTTGGAAATGCATACCTGGTTTCCTATCTCACTCAGTATTTCTCACCACTGATACATCTCTACACAGGCAGAAATGCCCAGTCTCAGCAGTTACTGATGTTTCCTTCTCAAGCTTTCACAGGGATTTCCCATGCTTGTTGGGGCCCTGAGTGCATTCCCACCTCACGAAGGAAACACAGACATTTTTGGAAACATGAAAACATCCCCTTCCCTCTGTGACTGGGGGTGCTGAGATGCTGAGGAAGCCACAACCAGGGACATCCACCGCCTGTGGGAGCTGCTTTTAAGCAGCTGTTTGGCCCCCAACCAGAGCTACAGCTCCTGCCATCTGGCCATGGCCACACCAGTCTGGGCCCACCCACGGGACCACATCCAGTCCTGGCCTCCCCCCGGGGCTGTGGCTGCCCAAGTGCTCCATGATGGCCTGACTGCCAGGTCCTGCCATCATCCGCCTGGAGATTCCCAGCACTCATGGCACAGGAGCCTGTGGTCCCCTGACAGATCTCTGTAGGGCCTTTTCTTTTGCATTGTCCAAGAAATGGTGCTTGGTGTTCTTTTCCTTGTACAGGAGATGCATAAAACATTCATCCACTAATTATTTCAATGTGCTTTCAGATGCTTACATGGAGGATGATACAAAAGTTCCAAACTTTTATTTCGACATAGTTTTTTCTTCTTGAAATAATTACTGTGTTTTGCTGATGAAATTCCTGTCTTATGTTGTTTTTTTCAGAACTACTGATTAATTTTTAAAACATTTGAAACCACCTGTGATTAATTTTTCTCCACCATGATCTTCCTGTGAAATACAGTCTCCCTTTTGATCTTTATTTGAAAGTACTTTCTTAACATTTCTTTGTACAAGTTGATGAGGGGGACAAAAAAGGCTTAGCATGGATTCCAGAATGAGGTAATCTTTGTTTGCAAATAAATTTAGTTCCTTGGTTTATTTTGGAAATAGATCAGCTGTCAGAGATTCTAGAGGGTGGCATCAGTGAGTTCAGTTTATTGAAACAGAAATGACAGAATGTCAATTACCTTTTCCATTACATGTTATATGAACAAAAGCTACTGTACAGGGCCAAAGTGAATTTAGTTTAGCATCAGCTGTACAAATCCTATTTTATATGTTAACAGAGAAAAGAAAAATATTCAGTTTGTTTTTTTCTTTTTTCTTTTTTTTTAATAAAGCATTTTCCTTGGATGTCCTTGTCTATAAGCATCAAAATGACTGTAATATGCAGTACAGGCAACATGAAACCTTGAAAAGCAGTGGTGAGACATCAAAAATAATGTAACAACTTCCCAAATCCTTATATGTTGGTCTAGTCCATTCTGTGCACCCCCAGCATATGTCTGACCACTTAAAAAGCTGCAAACATTTGTACCAAGGCAGTGAAATGCGACTTCTTCAATGGAAACATCTGGGAGATACCACCATGATCTGAACCCTGGTGTGGTCAGCTCTTCAGTACACATAGGACAGGGGAGAGAACTTCACAACAGAGAGTTTGTCATGCTGGGAACTGGTGCTCCTCATACTTGTATCATGGTGTCAAAACTCAAGTCAGGTACCCATCGAATAAGAATGTGTGTTTTTCTAGTTATTTGAACTAAAGACCACATCTTCCATCCTTGATGCAGCAGCAGTTATAAACCTGTCTGTGTGGTCCAATCCACAAAACTTGTCACAGCTAAAATGAATCAGCATAACTTACAGAATTGCCTAATCTAGTAAGTGTTTTCTGAGAAACTGTGGCAAAAAAACACAAGCTGCCAGGTTTGCCTCTTGTTGCATGGAGAGTTTTGTGGCTCTGCCAGAAGTGACCTGTGGAAGTTGTTAGTTATCTATTCCATAGCTGCTAAAAAGAGAGCAGCTCCTGCAGATATGAAACTGTCCCTCCTAAGGGGTTTGAAAACATTAATGTGAGTCAATAGAAGAGCTGAAGATAGAAATCATAATTTCAAGGTTGCAGCTTGAGTGCTTTTCTGTGAAATAATCTCTTACCCTCTCTATCTTGCTATCCACTAGCCCTTCTGAAAAGAATTTTAAAAAGAAAAAGAAACTACTGTTATTTTAGGGGATTTTCGTTTGTTTTCCTCCTCTGACAACCCTTACAGAAACTACAAGATTATGCAGAAGCATTTCATCTGGTGTGGGAAAGGAATAGGAAATGGTTGGGTTGGGTTGGAGGAAGCTCATTATCTTTTAATCAAGGTCTGAAATCTATTGTAAAGGAAAAGTAGGATGTGCTATGTCTTGTTGATCAGTCCTGGAGGTGAGTGTTGAGTAGGGGTTTATACAAAGAAGCAAAGGATAGTTTATAGGAAAGATTCTGTAGTTATGACTCTGTGATACTTTGAAAGCAAGGTAGGACAGGGCAAGGATAGAAAAGGGAACCATGGACATGCCTACAGTGCAGTAACGTTACTGAGCCTGAACACTGAACTGAATGAAACCTCCTGCAGACATGTGCTGATTACATGTGACCCTTTTGAAGAACGGCTGCAGGAAAAGGATAGACTATGGGGTTTTCCTACAACCAGTTTGAACATTCTCTGACCACTAAAACTGCAAAATGAAACTTGCCTGAGTTGTACTGGACATCGTGGAGTCACTGGGACAGGAGTGGCTTCAGATTCAGTGGCAGACACTTTAGCAAAAAGTTTCTAGTTTGCTCATCTGAAATCTGTGTCCTCTGGATGCAAGCGCTCCTTGCATTCCTCGAAGACGTTCACACCAAGCTTGCAGATATGCCATAGGACCTATAAGAAATCTGTGCCCTTCTGGGGCAGCATCTGGAGGTCTGCAGACCAAGCAGGATACCTAAGAGCATTCAAAATGGCACCAAACACCTGTGTGCATAGTGCTACATAAAAGCTGAGTCAATGACCTCTAGAGAAACAGGAATGGGGCAAAGTCAGACTGCATTTAAGCACATCTCAGCCTCTCATTATACCTCTAGACTTTTTAAGAACTAAAGCACTACCACTCCCACTTGTTTTGTCACAGTTCCTCTTCTCCCTCTGTCATTTGGGGTGGCAATGGTGGAGAAAGAGACATGTGAGGAATGCTAAACTGGATCCTGGATATAACTTCAAATGTTCCTAGATTAAGCCTATTGCTAATCATGAATATATAATTAGTCAACGAGACCTTTGTTCTCCTGGTAACAAACACTTCTTTCTAGAACAATTGCTCAGAACAGCAAGCAATTACCTTCTTCTGTACATTTGATTACTAATTTCTTATCAGAACAATAAACCCCAAGTCACTTCTCTTCCAGTCCTTGCATTATAATTTCATTTCTGCTGCCAAAGCATGCCTGGCTGCTGCTTTGTATATTTGATGTGCAGCTGCAGTAGGAAGCCACAAATAGCAGCACAGCATCTTTAAGAGCTGTGCTGCCAAGGGTAAAAGGACCCTGCAGGGCAGCTGTTCTCAGGGAACCATCTCAACTGTTTGGAAAGTAGCAAATCATGTTGTGATAAGAACGGTGCAGAATTAACTAGAAGAGTGTTCTTTTCCCAACTTTTCCCATTGTAGGAAAGAAAGTGGCTTTTGGCCAACATACACTAATGAAATCAGTATCCTCTCTTACTAGTCTGAAAGGCAGCCCCAGGCTGCCCTAGCTGAGTTATACATTAGTGGAAGCATGACACAGCATGGAAGTAGTCTACCATCTATTGCTGTCTGTTTTTTTACAGCTGCTGTAATAGATGAGGGATACTTATGAAGCAATCAATCTCTAGGATGTCTTAGGATTAACCAAAAGGGGTTTTTCATCATTTACAGTAAGGATGTACCTTATAAACTCAAGACAGGAAGGAAAGCTTCCTTAAATTGTGCATACTATAAACTAACTGCTATTTCTTATTGAATTAAAATGTATGAATGTGCATGGGTGGTTGTGTCTGTCTTCAGGTGAAATAGGGCAGCCTTTATAGAGATTCCATGACTGGCTGTGAGCTTTTCAAATTCTGCACGTACCAGAACCTCCTATATATTTTTACCCAAGTGCTGGAAGCACAGCACTACTTGAAAGATAAGCCTGGGTGTTTAATTAAAATCTGAAGAAAGGCATTTGAATATGTTACCTTAAATTTCATCCCTGTATCTATTTTCTTCTCATAGATGCTTCCCTGATAGTATCACCTCTTTTGAATTTGGTCTGTCCTTGCTTATTTGAAATAAACATTCCCAGCTCTCTCTTGATAATATTGCAATGAATCATTCAAAGAACAGAGTGAGTTGGATGCTTTCATCCAGAGCAAATAGTAACACCCAGCAATTATGATCCTTTTATGTCTGGGTCATGTTCATCTGAATCACAGGGAAAAGGACTTTTAGCATCTTTAATAAGAAATGTTCCATTGCAATGGACACCCAATTTGCAGTGATTGTAAGTTACACAGCTGATGAAGCTTTGAGAAGTTCCCAGCTAACCTTAATTAGCACTTTAAAGCTGTAGATCCCAGGAACAATGTTCAGTGGTCCAGCTAACTGATCTTTCTACCTGTTTATGTACTTTATCATCTCGTGCCCATATACACTCACTACTAACTTTGATATCAAACAAAAAGACATCATGCATATATTCTTAACCAATTGAATGCCGTTATTAAACTTTATCAAATTTGATATTGCATTCTGAATAAACATGAAACTGCAGCATAAAAATCTCTAGGGGAATCCAAGGCACATACATTAACAGAAGCCAGTGGTAACTTCAAATATTCATAGGCACATAGGTACCAATAAGCTAGAAAAATGAAGAGTCTAAATGATGAATTGTCCTGCCTTTAATTGTATTTCAAAGAAAGATGACATAGTGTATTTCCATACTGGGTCAAGCCCCTCTGAAATATATGTTCATATGTTAGTCACAGGGGTGATCAGCTTGCACCCTAAAATATTAGATTTGCTTTTCTAAGTCATTCTAGTATGAGTTTGCTCTTCTTATTGCTCTCAACCACCACTTCTTTAATCTCATCTTTGATAGTTAGGAGAAAAGTCAATTAAAAAAAAAGAGAGATTCCTTCAGGTAAGTGTTTCCCCATGATTTTCTTGTATTTATTTATTTGTTTGTTTATTTTTCATTAATACACTGGCTTCATTATAGTAACTTCTAATTCTAGTGACATAGAGTTTAATTACTGTACTTTTTCTCAAGGGATCTTAATTGTAATCTGTATCACTACTATTACTGCCTTAAGTAATAATGAAGAGAGGTCATGTTCTAGGTTAATAGCCTGCAGCTGCAATGAAGAGAAATCTGCACCACTAAACACAGCTATATAAATAAACTAGATATATAGTGCTAGCTAAAGATGGGAAGTATTTTCACACAGATGTTGACATTAATCTCAAGTGCCAGCTCACTTCACCCTACTTGAATTTATTGTATTTGCAGCTACATTGAAAAAAAGAAATCAAATCTGGAAACAAGTTGATCAAATAATTCATTCAAGCTGAGGAATTTCTGAAGGTGTCCAGCTGAAGAGGAAGGTGTCTAAAACAATGATTTACAGGGAGTCTCAGTCATCATGACAATCTCCACTTCAGATGCTTTTACGCTCACTGTCAAAATTTGCTGTATCTTGTTGCAGAATATCACTTGAATACCCTCGTGGAACCATTCAAACAAACATCCACATTAACTGGGCCCCTCAAGAGCCTCTGTCTCTGAGAACTGGTTTTTCAATGTGGGTTGTGACTGTTCTCTTCTAGGCTCATCTACATCATGTTTTCTGATTTGCTAAGAAGAATGTCATGAACAACAGCACCAAAAGCCTTTCTAAAGTCAAAAAATGCAATAGCAATTGTGCTTCCTTTGTCTGCAGCATCTGTTACCCATCATAGAATAAAAGTGGATTATTCTGATAAAATCTATTTTCACAAAAAAAAATTTACATTGTTTTTACTCTCTCGTTGTTGTTATCCTCCAGGAAGCCTGATAATTACTTGTTCCATTACTTTTTTTTCCAGAAACAGAAATTTTGCTGACTGATCACATTTTCTTCCTGTCTTTTTAAAACCCTCAACATGTTTACTCTTCCCATTAGCTGAAATGCCACCCATTCTCTATAAACTGTCAAAAGGAATTTTTAACAGCTCTGAAATGTTATCAGCCAGTTCCATATGTGTCCTAGGACACAAAGGTGCTATCCTTGTCGTGACACTGACCACTCCACTAACCAAGCTAATTAATAGTAGTAAGTCAATCAGCTTTCTAATGAAGGAGAAGGCCTGTGGAGCTACGCTGAGGTTCATCTACTCACAGACTGGGGCAGACCAAACTGAGGGTACTTTGGGAACACCACCATTGCACCTTTAACTTTCAAAATGTGCAGCCTACTATTTTGATCATCTGTGCAACATCTGTAGTTATAAGTGAGTCTTTCCATATGGTGAAAGTTCTGGAAACTGACAGGCTAATTTGTACAAACAGAAGTTACTCATATATAAATAATATTATGCTAGGATCTTGGGGGCAAAGGAAATTTGCAATGTAATGTGTTAATTTCTGTGCCAGGTACAATGATTTTAATGAATAACCCGCTCCAAATTGTATGGGCTTTGCCCAGGAAAATGACACTCTCGATATCTTATTCTTTCTGCCACATTTCTGATTTTCTCAGACAATGAGAATGCTAATCTATACTTGAATAAAATCTCATCTATTATGTTAGTCTCCATGCTTGCTTTCTTGATTACTTAGCATGCCACAAAATCAACTCTTATAGTGTTTGCTCTTTACTGACATCTGCCAAAGAGGATGATGCCAATTGAATAATATGAGGGAGATTTTTGGTATAGTTTTTGGTGGAAGACAATCATAGCTTTGTGTATCTTGAATAATTTCTGGAAGGAAAGGAAAAGACCAAGGCAGACAAACCAGCTGGCTGCAAACAGTAATGAGATGTGCTTTTCACATAAAAAAATGCAATCTGTAAAAGCTATCAAAAACAAAAGACAAAGAAAACAAGTGGTGTAATGCCCTTCTTATTTTCATTTCATACTTGTTTCTTCTACTGGAGAGTGGGAACTCTTTGGTAGCTAAGGTCTATGTCTGCCTACCAGCTGCTGGGGAATTTGTCTCCTACAGAGCTAGAGAGGTTCCAGACTCTCACCAGGCTACACAAGTGGTAGCTGAGCAGTGAGCTGCAAAGTTTATCAGCTAGACACTTACAGAGAGGTTTGTAGTGAAAAGATCCTCATGCCTGCATAGGGATCATCATCAAAGCTGATATCCAGAACTGTGGTACAGCTGAGTGTCAGGACTCATTTAGAACCATTGCTAATAGGTGTGCAGAAAATCCCACTCCCTCTCCACAGCCAACATAGCTCTCATTCTTTACATTCTTGCCTCATTCTTTATTAATTCAGTGTCATTCCCTGGCACCTTTCCACCAGTCTTATGTTTTCATCTCACTGGATGATGCAACACGAGGTAGAATGTCTGGAGTTGTGGATTGCAAAATGCCTATGTGGACAAAGAAATGGTCACAGTTCTTCCTCAGAAGACACAAAACCATAAGAATATGCCAACCAAGAATACTTTAATTCTTTTAGCTAAATAAAAACAAAACAAATTACAGAAACTTAAAAAACCTCCAATCAATCAATTAATCAAACAAACCCAAGCACAACCCTCACCCATCTTAAAGGATAACTCTAATGGGAATAGAAGTTCTATATTGAAATTCCAGTCAGTTTCCAGCCCAGGCACTTTCCCACATCCATTTGTCATGTATGAAATGCAAATACAGAGGTATTAGTGTGGCCATGTACAGTTTATACAACAAAGACTGCAATTGTTTCTTATAATAATGAATTGTGAAGGCACAAGCAAGGTACTATGGGAGCTATTTGGACTGAGCATGTTGATATAGGAGGACAATTCTTTGATTCCATGAAGTTCTCACTATAAGGCCCCCCTGAAAGCTGGGCACATGTGTACAGATAAAGGTTTGACAAGAAAAGGAATGCAGGCTGACTGCTGTGCTCTACAAGTACTGAGTGTAACATAATTTTGGACACTGTCAGTGTTCCTGTTAAAAAATTGGAAAGTATTGTTGAAGTCAAAGTAGGATTTGTGATTCATTTTCCATCAAACACACAGATGAAGAAGTCTTCACAAAGATGAAGAAATCTTCACAAAGTTCCTTTGGAAATCTTTCTTGCTAAGGGTAAGAATAAAGATATTAAATGTGTCTTAGGGCAGTGATGTTTTCATTAACTGAGTTTTTAAATTAGAAACTAGGAAAATAGCATGCTGAAAAAACCCCACAGGTAACTAGCTGAGTATTGTAATCTCACAACATCCATTTTAACTGACTGTTTTGATACTCAGGGATATGAGGGGAAACACATCTCAGACTATTTTAAAGGTTCATTTAGGTCAGTGCTCTGATTTTAACCTTAAGAAACAAGGCAAATATAAACTAGTACATAGTCCCTGTATATGCCTCTGTTGCAATTTCCCAGTTTCTGGAAGCATTTATGGCCTGTTTAAGGGTTTCTCAGGCTGGAGGTTACACCTAGAGCTGACAACTTCTAATTCACTCATGGGTTTTCCAAGGCTCTCATCAACCTGCTTATCATTTGGAGCTGACACCAAGCAGCACTGCTGAAATCTGCAGTGTAGTCATGTATTGAAAAGTATTTCTTTTTGTTTAATTTTAAATCTTCTGCCCAATACTTTCACTGAAGTAATTTCAACCTCATGCACAGTGAGTAACAGAGGCATGACTTACCTCAGATAGATGTGTGCTGGAGTTACTGTTACTTTACCCCAGACTGACAAGGAGGGAACATCTTTTGTGTTGTGTTTGTTCAACCTTTCAAGAAACATAAGTGAACATCTGGTGGAAAATGTCACAGTATCAGCTAAAATTGTCCCTGATTTTTCAGTCTCATTGTTTGCATTTCTTACTCTTGTGACTCGCAGTTCTTGGTCAAGCGTTTATTCAGACTCAGGTGTTGCAGCATCTGCCTTCCTGCCTGCACTCCTGGGCCTTTGCAAAGGAAAGCAGACATACAGGATGGGAAAGATATGCCCCATGGCTCATCCTGATAGGGAATCAGGCTACTCCTGAGAAGTTCACCTTGTATACTCCCTCCTCATTGTCCCCACCAGGCTTTGTGAGGTGATGTAACCACATAAAACAGAATGGTCTGGCTGGTTAGAACTCTTCCACTCGCTACAGAGTGCAAGTGTCCTGCAGTACAGACACAGCCATAGCTTTTGCTTGTAACACATAGGTTTGCCACATCTGGGAAGGTGTCTTTGCATTTTCTCTCTCTTGGCTTCATTGTCCATTTAGATTAAACATAAGCAACATATTGTGCAATTGCACAAATACCTCTGTGCATCCTCTGCAAATACACTGGAAATTCTAAGCTGGCATACAAAAAAAACCTACTGTGCTGATTCATACTATCATTTCTAGCACATAGTTTCAGCAGAGTTGTACAATGGACTTTGGGCTAGGCCTTAGCCCAGTGTTTTGCTGCTTGCCAGGCTATGTGAGGCAGCCATTGACATCAGTAATGTTCTGCCAGAGGCTGATATCAATCAAAGTACTTTCATAAACTTTGAGTTATGAGTGTATGTTGCAGATGTAGAACTGATCCTGTTTATTTTTGCCATAGCTTTTAGCTAAAGTACTAACTAACCACCAACATAATACTGAAATTTTACATTCCAGAATTTCCTTCCTGCTTATAAGAATACAGTTATAATAATTGTAACAACATTCAATAATACATAAATAATCTTTATTTCTTTTTCAAGAGCAAAATTTTGCCGCTATTTCAATGAGCAGGTGTTTCCTCAAGAATGGTCTCCTTTGGTTTTATTTTCATTATTTTTTGGAAATACTGACAGAAAAAAACATGACTCAACAGGCTTAGGAATATCAGAACTTGGATCACTATAGTTGGTAAGAAACCTAAATTCACTAGAAAAAATATAAACTAAGATTTGGTATCAATCTAGAATTTCTCTACAACTAATATACACTGAAAATCTAAATGTGACTGTGTGTTGGGTGAACCCTGGCTGGATGTCAGGTGCCCACCAAGCTGCTCTATTGCTTCCCTTCCCATCCAGACAGGGAGAGAGAATAAAATGGAAAACGACTGGTAGGTTGGGATAAGGCAGGTTACTAAAACAAAAACAAAATCTTGTGCATGCTAAAGCAAAGAGCAAAATAGCAATGTTCATTCTCTACTTCCCATCAGCAGTGACCTCTGGCCACTTCCCAGGAAGCAGGGCTTCAGCACATGGGACAGTTTCTCAGCAGGCAGCCATTGGAAACAACAAATGCCCCCCCTTCCTCCTTCTTTACATAGCTTTTATATCGGAGCTGATGTAAATAGCCCAGTTGGTTAAAACTTGGTTGTAATAATGCCAGGGTCATGGGTTCAATCTCCTGCATGGGCCATTGACTTAAGAGTTGGACTTGATGATCCTTGTGGGTCCCTTCCAACTCAGAATTGTCTGTCTGTCTGTCTGTCTGTAGGAGAAGGTAGACCATGTCGTTGTATCCCTTTGGTTAGTTTGGGTCAGCTGGCCTGGTTGTGTGTGGTCCCAGAATCTTGCCCTCACTTGGTGGGGGAGGATCAGGATGGGTGGGGGAGGATGCTGTTTGGGCACTGCTCAGCAATAGCCACAACACTGGTGTGTTACCAACACCTAGAAAGCCACCAATGCAAAGCACAGCACTGTAAGGGCTGCTATGGGGAAATGAACTCTGCCTCAACCAGACCCAGTATAGACTGACATTAATAAAAATTGCAGCTTTCATTGTTCCTGCATTCTTAGACACTGTAGCTCTTGGAAAGGGTCCCTTATAGGTAGAGGAGTTTTTCCTGTCCACATGTAACTTGGCTGCTTGGAGTGCTGTAGAATCTGTGATGTTGGATGGACACTTAACTCTTAGGCAGTACACCACTGAGTTTCACAACATCATGTATTTCAGCCTAGCAGCCTGAAATCATTAAAAGACATCACATTACTTTAATTGTTTTGGACCAGCTCTCCTTGTTAATCATCATCTGACTAAAACAGGACTATCTATGTAAAAGTTTGCAGAATCTCCTTTACACAGCTCCTGCAGTACTAACCCTTTGAAGAGTGCTGCTGTCAAATGCTGTTCCCAGACAACATGATGTAATTCAGTGAGAAAAAATGGATGAATGCCAGATGACATAAACATGAAGTATCAACGATTTTTATTCCAGTCTTTGAACCATGTGTTAATTGCAAAAAGATGTGTAAGATCGTTGAAAATGTGGAAAATGCAGTCTGATGGGCTATTCTGTACCCTGATAAAATCTATATAGAACTGAGACATATGTCTCTATTTAATCTTATAATTGCCAAAGGCACTTCACAGACCCTCTCCAATTCCCTTCACTTCTGTCTCAAAAGTCACAGGCTGTAAAACTTGGCATGTTTTCTCTTCTGCCCATTAGAGAAAGACTTGCAGAACCTTCATGTTGTGACTAGAAATATCATCTCATGCAACACCAAAGGTACAACAATTATTAATGCTAGAAGAATGTTCTACTGTCAAATTACATCCTAACTGAAATATGGATTTTGGTATGTCAAGATTCAAGGATGAATTGTTCCTATTTGGCACATTCATATCAAAAGAATTGAATATAAAATCTACCATTCTGACAAGACAGCATTTTACACAAGCAGTAAGGACTGAGATAAGCTTGGTCTGTACTCTGAACTCATAACTCTTTCACCAGAGAAGTTTTCTCCCAATTGGAGGATAACTGCATATTAGTATGAAAATGAAAATCAAATGCTTTTACCAGCCATCTAATCCTAACCTGAGCAGAAAAATGTGCAAAGCAGTGAAAGTCTGCAGTAAAATTTATTTTCATATTCCTGACAAAATGAAAAAACTTTGTTTTTCTTCTCTCATTTTACTCCTCTTAATCATCCCACTGAAACAGATATTTTCATATGTTTGCAGAACCTTTTTCATGAAACTCATCTACCACTAAGCCTTCAAAATCTGTTGTTAAATATGATTTCAGATCAGCACAAAGGGTTTGCCTGGGCAAACAATGGGTGTTTTTTAATCAAAATAAAATGTTGTATATCCTACATCATGTGTTCAAGGGCTTTAAGGTGCTGCCACCTTCTCCTTTAGGTACTGCTTTTACGGCATAACCCACAAGTCTATATTTTCTCTGGCACTTGCTGCTCCCTTTATTATGCTTCCATAGTCAATATAGAGAAGAAATGACCAGTCTAAAGGCAGTGAGCTCCAGGAGATCAATCTCTCATGCATTCAGACAATGCTGTTTGGGAAGATGTAGAGAAGTGATGTCTGATCTCAAGAAACCACCAACAAGAGAAAATATGATTTTGCAATAGACCTTGTGGGCAGGCTCCACTCAGATCTATTTGCTCTTTTGAGTTGCTGGCAGTAATCGTGATCTCTTCCAGGTTCCTATGGTTTTCATTCTCACTCCCAGAGCAGGTTCCTTAGTGTCTTGAACACAAAGATGTTCATGCATGATCTCCTCCCTCCCCTTCTGACTCCACTAACAGGCCCTGAAGCAGAAGTCACCTGCTCAAATGAGATGGTAACCAAGGGGCTATTTTGGCATCCTAACTAGGTCTGGCCTGTGATCCTCACAGAATTACTGAATGGCTGAGGTTGGAACTGTCTTCTGGAGGTCATTTAGTCCAACTCCTGCTGCTCCAGCAGGGACACCCAGTTGCTTCAGACTATTTCCAGATGGCTTTTGAGGATCTCCAAGGATGGAGACTCCATATCTCCCTGGACAATGGACAATCTCTGCCAGTGCTTGGTCAGCCTCACAGTGAAAAGTTGTTTTCCGCTGTTCAGAGGGAACATCCTGTATTTCAGCACGTGCCCCTTGCCTCTGGTTCTGTCACGGCCCACCACTGAAGAGATGGTCTGGCTCTGTTCTCTTTGCACTCTATTCACTTACAACATTGATAAAATCCTGCTAAACCTTCACTTTTCCAGGCTGAATAATCCCAGTTCACGCAGCTCTTCCTCACAGGAGAGATAGTCCTGTCCTTTCATCGTATTTATAGCCTTTCATTAGATTCTTTGAGTATGCCTAAGGAACTCTTGTACTGAGGATCCCCAGACCTGGACACAGCACTCAAGGTGTGGCCTCACCAGTGCTAAGCAGAGGGGAAGGATCCTCCTCAGATTATCCAGAGAGGATAAGGAGGTTGAAAAATATCACAGACCTTGAAACTGTGTTCTCTGGCTTGCATGCAATTTTGCAGCTGCTTTGATTAGTAGTTAACCTTCCCCAAATTACAGCTCAGTAGATCCTGACAATGTTCCCTCAAATAGAGAAAGAAATTATATCTGCTTTTACATTTTTCCATCCAGTTTCTTCAAAATGCAGAAAAATACTTTTATCTACAGAAATATGTACAGGAACATATATAAAACCATATATAAAAACGCTGTGTAAGTAGACACTCTGAGACTCACAAGAATAGCTTCTAAAAGCTTAAGAGACAATACTAGGGTCTCTGCTAAACCTCTGTAATTTCAGTATGTGTAAAATTGGAAGAATAATCACTGTAGTTATGGTGCAATTCAGTAAACCATATGATTATTCATATGTATTTTCTATATGTCATCCTGCTTAATTCAGTCTAAGAGTAACATAAATACTTGTGCTAAGCACAGCTACAGGGAGAGATGCCTAATATATTTTCTCAGAGTATAGTTTAAGATCTGAAATGCTCTCTGCTACCTGGCTTTAAATTGCCATAATTTACTGAGGAAATAAAAGCATGTGTGACTTCCTCAGCTTTTCTTCCAAATTTTCATTATCCAAAGGGAGAAACAGTCATCATGATCAGTTTACCCACATCCCCAGACGTGGCATCATCCTGCCAGGAAACAATTTCACATTAATTATAACTGATCCCATAGTTCAGATAATAAAATCTCAAGCACTTTACAGCAGCTACTCCAACAGCAACAGGAGGAAGGAGGAAGCAGTGTGATGAACAGCTCTGTCTGAATGCGACTCTGATGGAGCAAGTCACTCACAACCTTCCCCAAAGGTAGTTTTTAGTGGTTAGCAGTGAGACTGCTAACAAGTTAAGGTGAAATACTCCCATAGGAATGCCAGTTGCTTTAAGAGGAATGAGACTAAATTAATCTAGTTTGTTAGTATTCATTATAAATAAATATCCCAGCTCAAGCCATGTTTTTTACTAGGGCCTCTTGTTAAATCTATTAAGATACTGAGCTGATCAATGCAGCACAGAGAGGAAGCAGTATGCCTCATTTTGTTTGTAAAATAAATACTTTCCAAAGCTCTCTATGTGAATCCTGGATAAGAATGGTTTTGATTTTCCCTTGAGAAATGGGCTGATGCATTTTTGTCGATAGGCGTCCTTTTCAGATAGAAACCTAATTCATTTTGGCCCTGCTGAATGGTTCCTGAGCCATATACCCTGGCAACAATAATACTGTCAGCTTTCTCTCGTATTAAATTCACACTTGAGGAGCTGTAGCTGATGAATTTCAGATTTCTTTAGCCCTTGATGCTGCCTTTGGGTTTTGAGCAAACTAATGCAAAATCTGCTTGCTGAAAAAGGTCAATAAATAGTCTGTAAATAAGGGCACGAGCCTCAAGGTCAAATAGTAAGACATTTTTAAAATTACATATATATATATAGATATAGATATATATTTCAGGCTATGCATGTTTATTCAATGACTTGAATGTTTAAAGAAAATGTGCCTCTCAAGATGCAAGCCTGATTGCTTTACACAGTGGCCTTGAGCTCTGCATTTAATTTTATGGAGAGAGCATCAGAATGAAAGCTCAGCAGTCAAAGACGTATGATCCAAGTAGGAACTGGCATGGGAAGCTCAGCATTCAGCTCTGGTGAGTGGTCAGATCTTGGTGGATGGGTCCCAGATCTCCCCAGAGCTGGGAAAGGCTCCCCCTGTGCCAAACATGCTTGAGCCCATGGAGGAAAGATGTCTGGAGACCAGGAGGTTTGGTGGCAGAAGAAGCAAGTGTTATTGGAGCGCCTTGTTTATATAACCTCAGGCAGAGAAGGTTCTGGAAGGGTGGGCGGTACAAAGCCTCCTATTGGTCAGGGGGCATGCAAATAGGGGATTGAAAAAGGACCAATAGGGTAAGGGGGTGGAGTATTACAACAGCCAATGGGGGAACAGGGATAAGAACCAACCAGTGAACTGGGATAACAACCAATAAGGATACATAACTTTAGCCAATAGGAAGAAATGGTGGGAAAGAGATCTTAGGGGATTATGGGAAGAAGAAACTTGGATAGGGGATGACTAAGGGAAAATACAACAGTGACTCCATAATGGTTTTTATTAAATTACATCACAACTATAAGAGTTCTCAAACAGCCATAGTGTTGCCCTCTTTGTTGTCCTCTGGTGCAGGATCCTCAAGCTCAGCATCACCACTACAAATTAATTTTCCATAATAGGACTTCCATCGATTATAGGCTTTAGTATTCTCCCACAGTTAGAAAAGCAAGAAAGGGGCAATTCTGGGAAAGAAAGAGCTCAACCACAGTTCAGAAACAGAGATTTTCCAAAGACTAATTTGTATCCTGTTTGATGTTTTTTTTCTAGTGAGTATTGGTATGGCACTACAAGCCTGTATAAAGCCTTCCTAACTCAGCTGGCATAAATATTCTCTCCTGAGTGTAACTAAGTTATGAAAACAGATAATCTCATTCATCAAGGAAAGAAGACAGACACATTGAAGATGTATGGTTACCTTAAGGTTCTGCTCAGCATCATGTTTCATGTCTATTCTCAATACATGCAACCAACTCTCCCAAACATTTACAATGTTTGCTCAGCTCATCCATCCACCAGAGATCTTTTTAGAACTGAACATTACAATTTCTTACAAGCTTCCCAGCCTTGCTTCACCATAGGAACATGGCTGGATCTCAAGCAGGCTCAAGCTAGGTGTTTTACTTTCCTCCTTAGGCCACCTTCTTCTCCTAGAGCTGTATTTGGTTCCTTATTTACTAGGCTGAGAATTTAGGCAAAGTACACCTTAAAGTAATTTTGACAAATGATAAATAAATGGTAGGTTTCAGATAGCCATTTAAGTCTAAATTAAATAACCTTACAATAGTAACTATTTAATATGGCTTGTACAAGTGAAGATAAAAATAAATCTGACAACATTGTTGCAGCATGATCATGGAGAGAATTACATGTTTGTTTCAGTACTGAGGAAATTAGACTCAGTGGGAACAGAAAAAAAATCCTCAGCCATAAGAACCAATTGTAGCACTAAAACACAGATAATAAAATTAGATCTTGATTAAAAAAAATCTGAACTATGGGGGCAGATGTTTCTTTGTAGTTCAGGAAAGGAGAGTTGTAGATATGTAGATAGGTATTTGTACATCAGGAAGTCCTCTGAAACTATCCCCTTTGAACATGAAATAAGCACAGTGGATGCTTCACATCACCTTCTGGGCATCAATCTTCCTATCTTTCCTTTTACAATACTCAGTCCAAGCTATGATGCTACCTCCAGACCCCAGAGACACAAACCCAATGCGTTTCTACTCGTTTTAGTGCTAACATCATAGAACCTGGCTCCTCACCAGGATGTGAGAAACATCTCCAAGTACTTTTGGAAGATGCAATGATCAGTTGCATTATACATTAAAATGGAAAACATTCACTCAGTAGAATGTAGAAAGTACACATAAAAGACTTTGCTCAAAGCAGCAGATTCAGGTAACCCCAAGCTAATCTCAAGCACTGAAGAAAGCTAAAGTGCACTCAATTGCCCAGGCCTGTGTATTAAACCTGGTAGCAGGCAGGTTCTCCATACACCAGAGACGTAATGATGCAAAGAGAGAAAACATTTCCTATTGCACTGCAGAAAACAGGTAAGAGAGCTCAGAACCAGGCACTCATGTACACACTTAACTTGCCAGTCCAATAGAGGTCTTTCCTACAGCCAACAATGAAAAGGTTGCAAGGAAAAAGAAATCACAGAATAATAAATATGTAGAACAGGTTTCTATAGGTACACTGTGATGAGCCCAAGCAGCACCAAATGTAGGGAACCTCCAAATTAAAGTTCACACTTGAGGGTTTAGGCTTTTCACTGGTATTTGTAGTACTTGGACATCAAAAAAAATGAAAGAAATTCCTGTCACTGAAATCATTCTAATTCATGTATGCTTGAGGTACTGCCCCAAAGCAGTGACAAATAGGTATCCTGGACTAAACTGGTGAAATGCAGCATTCCAGCATCAACCATCACCACTGCACAGCAATAACAAGCACAAACCCATGGCATCGTAGCTCCTGCTGGGCATTTTACAACATGATTGCTCATTCACTGAACCTGACAAGAGACAGACATGGAGCAGTATCAGGACAATACTAACTCAACTGCTGGCTCTTGTTTTGTGGTTTTCTCTCCACATTTTAACAGTATGTGGCCGTTTTTATTATTTCCTGATCTGAGTCCTCTCTGTGTGTGAAGATGTTGCTAATGGCTAATTGTATTCATGAAATTCTAGCAGGGAATGCATTTCAGCATGAAGCTCACTGTATATCCTGCATTTATTCTTAATCAGGAAGCTCGGCTTATAAGGAAGTATGCTGATATATCTTCTTTATTTTTATGTCTGGCACCTTACAAAAAAAAAAAAAAAGATTGGCAAGACCTCAATCTTTGCTAGACTGAAGTTTTAACTCCTTCAGAGCCCTGTGTTAAGGAAGGATGAATCAGTCTGAATAGGAAAGGCATCCTCATCCTTTTCACTGCACATATGGAGAAATCTGGTAGCTCCCTGATGGTGGAATTTCACAGCGATGTTATTCCTAATGTCAAATGCAAGCAGGAATTTAAAAATGCAGCTATCACCAGCCTACTCAAAACTGACAGCCTATTTCTTAATGCACCAGCTAGATTCCTGATCATGAGAACTTCAGTTGCTACACTGAAGTTGATCCATATCTCTACATCCCTAGAGAGATGCGCATGAACTGAGGAAACCTCTTTAACTCCCTTCTCAAATCATTGAATCCTTGGAACTTCACTGGAGCTGTGCCACCATATACCAATTTGGAAGCATTTGCTGAGAGGACCATTTCAATACCAGCAAATGTTACAGATGATGACATTGTGTTCCATTTTTACCTAGTAAAGTACTTAAAAACAAGTGAAAAATAGCCAGGTATATAAAAAATGTACCCTTTCATCCATGGCTAAAACAAACACTTAATTCCTCCTGATCATGGAGAATGTTTCATCAGGGTAAATTTCTTAAGGTTACTCTGTGACTTAATAGGTAACCAGTTTCTAAAGAGGAGCCAAGATGTAAAAATGTGCATTAGAACACAGGGTCACAAATATTCTGTTGAAAATCCTGAAAAGTCGTGTTTATGTTTCTCAGAGAGGAAAACTGTTATTCCATGAAAGCATGCAGAGTGGCAGCCAGAAGGGTTTCCAGGAAAAGGTACTAATTTTTAAAGACTCTCTTAAAAAAATACAGAAAATGCTCTTTTCAAATGTTGTATATACTGTATTTAAATTCTGACAAAATGGTTTTGGGAACAGTAACTTCCTGCAGAATGATGCAGGCAACTCAGGAAATGGCCTAGTTAGGTCTGTAGTTCAAACTGTAACTCAGATTTGCAATGTATGTATGAATATATATGCAAGCCTACATGTACACACAGCTGCATATATTACACCCTTCAGTGCTGATCCAGAAATGCAAGTTGACTGAAAGTGTCTAGAGACTGAAAAGGGGGGAGCTGGAACAGAGTGTTGCAGTGGAGGCTGAGAAAATGCAGGAAAGATATCATGACTCAGGCTGCCCCAGAAAGACCCCACACAACTTACCCTGAGGTCTTCCAGCATTTAGGAAAAATTAAGGGGATGATGTAGGAAGCAGCAGTTACTTCCATTCTTCTCACCAACAGCAAGAGAATATCTGAGGCATTGGTTCCTGATTTCCTGATAGTGCCATTTCCACTGGGTAATTTGCCACACTTCAGTAATGTGGTCACCTTGAAAACACACGATGGTGCCCTGTCATGAGGTCTTCTCAAGGCGCAGATTTCAGGGGGTGGGGAGTGGGGAACATACAGGCTGTACAAGAGCTTGCACATGGTACAAACCGTTCTCATAGCTGCTCCTAAAACACAACCCCAGCTCGAGATAATCTATGCTTTGGCTGATAATCTTATTAGTATTTATGGGAACTGCTGTGTAAAGTTGCACATGGTGTCCCTTGCCAAAGGATCAATTTAATGTTCTGCCCTTAAGGTGCATCAGTTGTCTGAATAGTTTCCTCTTTATGGATGTAGGCAAAATGAGACTGCATTTTCAGATATTCCTGGCTGGGATCCAATCCAAGATTCAAAAATACATTGGTTCAGAGAAGGATATTAAGGAGATGGGGAGGAACAGGGGGAAGTGCAGACCTTGATAGTCTGTGTCAGATAAACTGAATCAGTCTTCTATTACTTGTAGTGGAAGGACAGTATCAATCACAGATATATTTAAGAAATGTCTCTGAATCACTGAGCTCTGTTTCTAAGTAACCAAGAAGCTTACATTTCTGTGATGTTTATCAACCTTTTAGAATTCTTCTTTAGAAATATACTTACAAGTGTGTCTACTACTCACCAGATTGCCACCTAGCTTGGGTGCTGGAGCAAGCTCCCTTCTCCACATTCCATTGTTTTCAAGCACTGGTTTCATTCCTTGGTATTTTGGAACAGTTAATCTACTTGTTGACTTCTTCATCAGGATCTATAATGCTGTTTTTTTACAATTTCTCTACCTGAACTGGTGCTCAGTTTGGGTGTCCTCACTGAAGCTAATTTACGGTCTATTTTTTCCCCCGTAGGTCTGTATCTCAGCTAAGGCTGGGAAAGGCCTGATATCCAGTCTGATTTCCATCATTTGCACAGTGCCCACAGAGCTAAAATAAGAAAAAAAAAATAATGACAAATTAATAAAAGGAGAAGATGTGCTGATATCTGCAAGATAGTTGCAGGGATGGGAGATAGTTAAGAGCTGCTAGACCATAAACTAGTCCCTCTGCTCAGAGATAGACATGTTTTGACCATATTTGTCTACTCTTTCAGACAAAAGCAATTTCTGTACAGGACATGGTTTCACTGGAATTTTTCAGGAATTCTGCTAGAAACCTGTCTTCTTTCCCACTGTTCATTCTGCCCAGCTCCGGGGTCACCCTTCTTGTTAATGGCCATGGGGAGCATGGAAATGCCTGATTCTCAGTGTCTTGAGATCTAACAGTGACTTTCGTGTCCATGAAATATGGTTTTCTTTCCTTTCACAAAAGGAGAAGCATCTTTGAATGAAGAGATATTGTTGATGTTCATGTCTGTACAGAACCAACCACCCCACAATCACTGGAAATCAGATCCCCATCAGATGCAGAAACTGATTTTCTCAACTCAGTCTCCACTGTTTCTCAAGCCTAGCTCTTTGAAATTTGGGAAAAAAAAATCAGAATTTGGTCTTAACTGCTTAGAGTTCACAGCCAACCCACCGAAGAATTTTGTATTAGTAAGGGAGAAAACCAGAAAAAAACCAAACATGCCAGCTATTGTGAAATGGTATGTGGAAAAATGAAACCTTAAGATATGTTCATGAGATTCGACTGATCCATCTGTAATATACACTACACACTGCCTGACATGATTCCAAGATTTTAGAGAATCCTCTGAAAATTTAAGATGATGCTCTTCCTTTTTTTCTAATCCTTTTCTCACCAATAGCAGATCAGATAAAAATGGTTTTCTACCATCTTAATTCATTTTAGTGGTGAGGGAGTAATATAACCTGCTTCCAAACATCTGATTATTTGGTATTTTCACTTTTAAGGGTAATTTTCATGTCAGATATCTTCTTTTTTCCACAGGTATTTGCTCCCTTACATCTGCTGACATCTGTGTTGATGTCAACTAACTAAATAAAAAGGTACCTTGCAGATGAACATAAGCATATTTCTCCTCTTACTTGCTGTTGTTTCCACCTTCTGGGTATTCCACCTGCATATCTACCTTACGCTGGAAATGGAACTGTTTCTACCTTCTGGAAACTGAATTGTCATTAGATTTAATTTTGTGGCACTTTATCTACACTGCAGCTTCCATAAAGAAAGAAATTGCTGTAGGATGGAAAGAGAAGGGCAATCATAAATGAGTACTTAAAAGCTCAAGGTCCATCTTCAGCCAGATGAGCTCAAAGCTGAAAATAAGGGTTCTTCTCTCAGAAAATACATTACAGCATCCTCTCTCTGGTTACAAAATGGCATGAATGCTGTTCTTACATGTATCTGCATCTGTTCTTACATGTATCTGGAATTAGCAAAATGGGAAGAGTTACATAAATTCTGTGCACGGTTTGCACAGCATCCCAGAAGCCAGTGGAAAAGTTGGCAGGGGCTGGGGCAGAAGGTGGGGAGGTTTGGTACAGGAGAAGGGGAACTAGAAAAGTTAATTTTGATTAAAAAGTCTTTCTCTCTGTTGTTGGAGGTTACATTTTTGGCCTGTTATTGACTTTCATCAATGCAAGTGTGTACTTTCACATGTTGCTGAAAGAGTGTCCTGTCTACCAGTCCAAAGGAACTTGTTCCCTTGAGGATGAGGGGTGGAGAGTAGCCTCTCATGGAGACTGCAGTATATCTGTGTTAATTTCTTCAATAAGTAATAAGTTCAGCCCAAAGCATTTGAAACCTATCTCTGAAATTGCCAGAAATTTAGTACTTCACTAAATTGGCCACATGGCAGTTTCATTCTCTAAAGCATCTGAAAATGTTTTCAGAGTGAACAAACACTTTCAGGTTGCCTTCAATGAGCAGCATTACTGCACACAGAAATGCTTTCTGGACTCTTTTTCTATTCCTAACCATCTGTTACAATGGTATCCAGGCAGCTCAGAAATCCTTAGGATTGTTTCATTGATTATATGTGCCAATGCAATACTAATAATACCAATAGGTTGACATGGGCAGGCTGTCACAATCTTTCAAGGGCCACTTGTATTGGAAGTTTCAAGGAAAAAACTGCCAACCCTCTGCTTTATTTCTTTGTAAGTCACTTTTGTACCATGGTGGTGAAAGCACAGAGAGGAGCAAGCACTGCTTTGTTATCAGATGAGAAATCAGAATCCTTTCAAGCAAGGAAAAAAGTCCATACTATTAAAACACTTAAAAAAGGGCAAGAAAACAGTCCGAGTGTGAAGCCTTTTTACTATTATTCCTTGTTTTATTTGCCAGATTAACTTCCATAAAATCTATAGTTTTGTTTAAAGAAAGGAAAAAAACTCCTGCAGACTGCTCTGCAATACCAGTACACCAAGGACAATGATCAGATTTAATAAAATATCAGTCAAACAGCACTTTGTATGTCGTGTGCTGGTGAAAAGCAGCCTCCTCTGGGGCAGACCACATGTGCTATAGGGCAGTGCTGTTACACACCAGGTCAGTCATTGCTGGGTCAGAACGACCTAGTGAGTGGGGCTGTGGGGGTGAGTGTGTATGAGTGTGTGTGAGTGTGAGTGTATGTGAGTCTGTGAGTGAGTGTGTGTGTGAGTGTGTGTGAGTGTGAGTGTGTGTGTGTGTGTGTGTGTGTGTGTGTGTGTGTGTGGGTGTGTGTGTGTGTGTGTGTGTGTGTGTGTGTGTGTGTGTGTGTGTGAGTGTGTGTGTGAGTGTGTGTGTGTGTGAGTGTGTGTGTGTGTGTGTGTGTGTGTGAGTGTGTGTGTGCACCAGAGAACCAACAGATTTAAAAGGGTTCATGTGGGCAAAATCTCTTGAGGCCCAAAATCATAATGTACACCCGGTAAAGCTTGAGGCCTTGGGACCAGGATGTAACAAGTGCACATTAGGAACATTGAACACTGGAGAGAACCACCACTGAGTATCGATTGGAAGCAAAAAGCCTACACAGAAACAACTATTTTAAGACAATCAACTCTGTTGTCCATGGGTGGTCTGTCTATAGTGGTTGTTTATTAATTGTAGGATGGATAAAGATGCTCTGTCTCTGGTCCCCTGTGCACCTTTGGTCTGGTCAGGTTTTTCAGCAATTTTTCCAGGAAGACAGGCATCCTGGTAGAAGGAAAGCTTCACTGTCTCTGATTAGATTTGCCTTCCAGTTCATGTCCTCCTGCACCAAATACCAACACCAGTTGGTAAAGGGGACCTTCAAGAACAAGAAAGGAGGTGGTTGTGGTAGTGGATTTTTTACTGGAAACAAACAGCTGGGTTTGTGGTGACAGAGAGGACACCATGGACACTTGTTTGCTAGGCACCAAGGTAGTAAAGCTTGATGCCTTGGCAGGGCACTTAAGGGAAGAATGACTCCCTAGGTGTCATGCTGACACCACATGGTAGGGAAGGGTAGGATGGTAAACTGTAGGATGAGGTCTGCTGTTAAGTGAGACCGAAACCTCTACCCTGACTTTTTCTGAATACTACTTGTTTCCCATGGGAGACCATGGGGACAGGTAGCGCTCCTGAGTGCCAGTGCGTGGATGAGTCTTGGAGTGGAAAAGAGGGATTTGTGCTTGCTAAGACCAGGAGACAAGAATAACCTGTAAAGAATGGATGGGCTTTATCTTAACAGAAGCAAAACCAGTTTGCTGGTGCAGGAAACCAGGACTGAGAGAGTTGACAGGCATGGAAAATTCTCTTTTTACAGCTGGCACACTCCTCAGAAGGGATGTGGGTAATACTCAATTGGGCTCTGAAAACCCAAGAAAGGAAATAAATAGCACAATCACAATGAACAGAAAAAAAATCAAACTGCCTACAATGCCAATACTGAGTGAGAGAGCAAGGGCAGTGCTTGCAAGTGCATCCAAATGGCAATCCTGATCAAACTAACTCACTGGGGATGCAGTGGGAGGAAAATAATCCATGGTGGCTCTCCATGATACCCACTTTACAGGAGTGAAAGGGTGGGACATACAGATGGGGGAGTGACACCGTACATGAAGGACTATATGAACTATAATAGAATTAATCAAGAGACTCATTGTAGAATGCTTCTGGGTTGAAATACTGTGACGGTACTAACAACATGATTAGGCTGATGACAACATTTAGGAAATGCTATCTCAGATCTTAGAACCTGAGAATTTATGACTGGTGACTGTATAAGTCTTAAACTACCTCTACAAAGAATGAAAAAATGCATCATCAGGCTGAGACACATACTAAAAAGTTTCAGGAAATACTTTAAGAACTTTTTCCTAGACTCACCAAAGGGGTGTGTGGCCTAGTTCATGACATATTAGCTAAAGAGCTGCTCTATAATAGTGCCCATAATGCTTGTAGGTTAACACTACCGTGGGAAGGAACAAGCCAACTATAGTCAGGCTCCAATTCTTCAATGGCAAATAGGAGAGCTATGTAGAAATAAGGGAATTGATCAAATTATAAAGACCAATTCCAGTGTTTTGCAGGAGCCTGATGACTGTTCAGAGATACTGTATCAGAAACTCTAGTAAGTAGTATAGCATAAGTGAAAAAAAGAACAATAAAAACCCTGGGCAGAAGTAAAAATAGAAGAAAATGGGAAATAGAGAAGACTCGGTAGAAAATCTAGTGGGTTACCACTGGAGGGGGGCAAGTCATTACTTAAAAATGAGAATGCTCAAATGAGAACAAGAATGGCCATAAAGCAATTCAGGTCAAATGTAAACAGGAAATTAAGACAGAACTTGAGGAGTGCTTTGGAATGGATGCTTATGCTGACAGCAGGAATGTTATGTAAATACTGAGAGTCAGGAAGCAGTACAAATTGTGAGATGATTGGATGACCAAGGTGTAAAAAGGACATTCAGGACTGGAAAGGTCATGGCAGAGAACCTCGATTAAGTCATTACTTTTCTTTTTGCTGATAAAAGAGTTAAGGAGATGCCTGCTCCCAGCCTAGCAGAAATGTGGCTGTCCAGCATGTCCTGTACCTTGGCCAGCAATGCTGCAGTGGCATGAAGACCTTACTGTCTGCCAGGGTTAGTCTCATCTACAAGTACAGCCCAGAAGAGGTTCCTGGAACCATAGATTATTGAGCATCCCCTGACAGGAGGAACTTTCTTTTAGAAAATATGTTCTCTGAGCATGAGATGAACACAACCCTCTGGGAAAGAGCCAGCAAAGCTTCTGTAATGGAAAAACCTCTGGTCCATCCTGCTGGGCCTCAGTGTGGGGGTGTCAATAAGCATGTGGATAAAGTCAGTGTCATTCACTTGGATTTTCAAAAACTGTTTTACAAGGTTCCACATTGAAGCTGTGTAAAGGTGTCTTGAAGGAAAACTTCAGTGGAGTTAAAGGATAGAAAGGAAAGAGTTAGCTTATTGGTGACTACTTAGGATGTGGACTGCTGAAGAGCTCACCAAGAACCAGTGAGATCAGTTGTTTTCAATGCCTTCATCAATTCCTTGAAAAAGGAACACTGCAAACTTCAAAAAGGTGGGCATAATTGGAATCTTTCAAGGAACAAAACACTAACTTGATGTCAAGGGCCTTAAAATTGTATGTCTGTGTGGTGAGAGAGTGGACAGATGAGCTTCTGAGTATTATGTATTTAGGAGGGAAAAATAATCCACATGTACATGATGCTGAACTTGGAACCTGCAGTTATAACTCGAGAGAGGTTTTGGATTCATCACTGACAGTTCACTGAGACTGTTTTCCACTGGCTGCTGCATATTTAGCCAACAAAATTACGGAAAATCATCATGAAGGAAAAGGTCTTTAGGCCCTAATAAAGACTTTGCACAATGACAGCCATCATATGTACTGTCTACAGTTCTGTTCACTATAACTCAGGAAATAGTAGAGCTGGAGATTCAGCAAAAATCAAGTAAATAAGCACCTATCTTTGTAAGGAAACACTAACAGAGACTGAGCCTTCCGTTTGGAGATGGGGAGGGTATTCATAGGTAACCTCTGAAACTTACCACAGAAAGCTGTTGGAGGTGCATTGCATCAGTAGGTTCAAAGACAAAGTCATGGACCATGAAGAGACGCTAAACAAAATAAGCAGGAATGGATCTTCAAAGCTGCTGTTAAGAGAAGTATGACTGCTGAGGAAATACAAGGAGAAGGGATAATTGCAAATGGCCAGGCTCCCAAACTCTTGCCTTTGCTGCCGAGAGTATAGGGCTCTGTGGGCAATTGGTCCAAGCAGACCCTCCACTGCATTGTGGCTGCTACTGGAAACAGGCCACTAGACTAAGTGCCTCTTGATATTACCCAGTACAGACATTCTTGTGTTCCTAGAGAGATGGAGAAAAACAAGAAAACACACATAAAAGCCCTTGTCCAGGTAAGACAGATCTGAACAAATCCAACTGTTTCTTTCTGGGTACTACCAGAAAGAAACACTGAGACTTGCTGCTCTGACAAGATGGGCAGCTGAAGACAAGCTCAGCAGAGGGGAATGTGCACCATGTTTGTGAGAGTCTAATCCTACAGCCAACTGCATCAAGTAAGGCCAGGCTGGAGGGCTGAGCCAAAAACAAAGCAGTGGTTGAAAACAATTACCCAAACTTAATGTAGGAGCCTGCAGAGAGTCAAACTCAACTTGACCACAGTCAGACAAGGGAGGATATAATACCGGAGTCCCCTGAATATAAAGCAATAATCACTATTCAGTGCCTTCTAATATAGACATTGGATACTGAGGTAAGGTACTGAAAAAGGGAAGAAGGAACCAGACTTACAGGTCTCTGACTTTTATTACAGGGTGTGAAATAAATGCCTGTCCTTGTTTTAGTAAGCAGTACACAACAGCATGCCTGCAGTGCCTGTAGGCTAGCATAGGCATTTGTCCTTAAAAACTAGCTTTAGAAACCTTGAAAAAATTGACCTATTGTCATGGTCTTACATCCTTGGAGATCTGAATTGAAAGTGGTTATATGATACAGTCTAAAGTACTGGGCTGGGGGAAGGGAAATCTGTGCTGAGCAGCCACAGGGGAAGCCACTTCCTTGGAAAGAAAACAAGAAAATGTATGAAGGAAGTACACTTCAGAAACAGAAGTCAAAAATGACTGGAGTCTAGTGATATGCAAGGCTTGCAGAACACTAGGAAAGGAAGGGCAGTGACAGTCAACATCAGCTGAATAGTCAGTTTCGACCTGAAATGGAATCACCAAAAGGGAAACCAAAAATTATTTATAGTAAGCTACTTATATTTTAGTATTCTAATTCAGGCATTTAACCACCATCTTTCCATCTTTATGATGGGTATTGACAACATAACAACAATGTGTAATTTGGTATGTTGGGTATGCTTGGAAGAAGATAAATGTACTGTCCTGCTTGATCGAAACTGTACCTCAAGAATTTTATTTGCTCTCTTTGCAGTTACCAAGCAGATTGCAGGAAGAATAGATGTGAAGGAGAACCATGTAGCTGTTGCAGAAAAGGAATTGATCCTAAGTAAAACTGCAGCAGTAGAGCAGTTGTGTGAGTTTAGACGTAGATGAGGAGCATGAGATACTAATTTGAGAGTAGGGTAAGAATGTAAGTAGGAAACCTAGAAGGGAAAAGGATTCAAAATTATATACAAAGATTGCACATTGCTTATACAAACAACTCCTTGGGCTTCTTGTGGTACTGACAGAGCAGGGCTGACAAATTTTAAAGCCTTGAGGGTTTTAAAAGGTTTCCCATTAATTCTGTTCTCTCATTCAATATCTTGTGGACTCTGGTCTTGCCTTAGAAATGTTATCCATTTCCAGTTATAAACTTCAGGACTGGGGAGGAAAGCTGGCAAAACCAGTGTAGTCAGATGTTAGAGCTTTGGGAGGGTAAAGGGGTAGAGAGGGAAGAGAGTGGGGGCTGCTCCTTATCTGTTCCTTAAAGCTGAAGATTGATGGACTCCAAGAAAATATCAGTATCTTCATAGAATTCTAGGTTGGAAGTGGCCTTAAGGATCTTGTCCAATCTTTCTTGGCAAAAGCACAGTCTAGACAAGACAGTCCACCATCCTATCCAGCTGGATCTTAAAAGTGTGAGGGTTGGGGAATCCACCACTTCTCTGGGGGTATTATTCCATTGGCTGATAGTTCTCATTGTGAAAAACTTTCCCCCTGTGTCCAGTTGGAATCTCCCCAGGAGTGACTTGTACCCATTACCCCTTGTGTTTTCCATGTGACTTCTTGTAAAAGAGTCTCCATCTTCTTTGTAGCCAGCCTTTAAATACTGGAACATGGTGATAAAGTCTCCCCTAAGCCTTCTTTCCTCAAGCCTAAACAAACCCAACTCTCTCAGCCTTGCCTTTCGTGGCACGTGTGGCCCTTTTCTGCACCCTCTCCATCCTGTCCATATCTTATTTGCATAGCAAGGACCAAAACTAAACACAGTATTCCAAGTGTGGCCTGACAAGCACTAAGTAGAGTAGGACAATGAGTCTTTTTATCTCTACTGGTGGTGTCTTTGTTGATGCAACCCAGCTTCCCATTGGCTTGCTTTGGAGCAGCAGCCCAGTCCTCACTCATGCTGAGCTTGTTGTTCACCAGGACCTCCAAGTCCTTTCCATGGAGCTGCTCCCTAGTCGTGTAGGTCCCAGCTTGAGCTGCACTCTTGGATTATGTTCTCCCAGGTGCAAGACCTTACACTTGTCCTTGTTAAATTTCATAAGGTTCTTGTTAGCCCAGTCTTTCAGCCTATTCAGGTCTTCCTGCAGTGTGGCTGTTCTGAAGTGTCCACTTCCCCACTCAGTTTGATTTCATTGTCAAATTCATCAGGGTGTGTTTGATCTCATCTTCCAGATCACTTATGAAGCTGTTAAACAGTGTTGGGCCCCATATGGATCCCTGGGGCACCCCATATGTGACAGGCTGCCAGTTTCAAAAGGAGGTATTTACCATCCCATGCTGTGTGCAATCCATCAGCCATTTCTCCACCCACCACATGGACCACCTCAGGAGGAGGCTGTGGGAAACTGTACTGAAAAGCCTTGGAGAAATCCACATAGAGAATGTCCACCACTCACCCCACATTAACAGAGCAGGTTATTTGGGTAACCTGCAAGTCCAGCAGTGCAGTTATGTGTGCAGATGGATTAGTCCATTAAGACAAGAGCATGGAGTTCCCATTAAAAAGGAAAACAACCAAAACATGAAGTTTGGATACATCATTCAAGCTTCAATATCAAAGAATGTTCAAGTAGACTGTCATAAGAAAATTAATATCTTTGGAGCAGCAGTGAGGATCAGTTAGTAAAAGCTCTTGCTCCCTTCCCTGCAGAGAAGCTCAAAAATACTATACATATGCATCCTAGAAGTCCCTCCTGGAGGAAGGAAATGAGGGTTGGATTTGCCTCCTTTTTCTGTATGGTAAAGTTTGTTATTCCAGACAGCAGGGACTGAGATAAGATTCATAGTTCCTGTGAAAAATTGCTTCTGTGACACTGGCTTTCTCTATTATTCATGGCTTTTTTTTTTCAGTATCCTGTAAAAGGAAAGAAATTAATCCAACTACGTATGAGAATACTTCAAAGGGTTCTTGCAACTTTTTTTTGCATTTTCCTCTTCTCTCCCAATTAAAAAAATATAATTTAGAGAGTTGAGATGATGGTAAGAGCTGCTATTGCCAGAACACACCTAGAACCCAGCACCACTGAGGGAACTGCCGCAGGTGCACCATTGATCTGTGCAATATGAACTTTATTATGAGTCTCTACAGTAATGTGAGAAAGATGAAAGCAATCTTTTGTAGTCTCTCTTTTGAAAGGATTGAATCTCTTCCAGTGCTCCAGTAATGTTTTTCAAAACATACAAAGTTCAATGGGATGGATGGATTAGTCCATTAAGACAAGAGCATGGAGTTCTTCCCATTAAAAAGGAGAACAATCAAACCATGAAGTTTGGACTCATCATTCAATACCAATGCACTTTAAAGCAGACTCTAACAAGAAAACTGATATTCTTCTCCCTGGCCTTCACACGCCTCCAATTGCATGTGAAGATGGTGGGCGTGTAAAAAACAGACTTTCCCCATAAATATATATCACATTCAGTATGTGAGGTTGATTCTTCTGATTAACATATTAATTTTAGTCTCACTGATCAATGATCATGCCTCTTGCCATTCCACATTATCTGTTACTCTCCCAGGGATGTTTACTTGCCAAAGCAGCTATCAATAAGCAAAATACTACCAAAGTGCTGCAAAATGTTTTGGGCTTTTGTTCCTGACTTCAGCCCAGATTTCAGAAGAGGAAACTTTTCAGTTGGATTTGAGTGGATTTTCCTGTAGATCCTACGGATAATCAAGTTTTAAGCTGGATAGCATAATTACCTACCCCAGTACTTCTTGGTTTCCCCTTCCAAAAAAGTCCCCATACTGTCTTACACCTCTAGAAGCAGTGCAGAGGAAAAGTTTATGTAGTAGACAAAGCCCTACATGTAAGTATGGAGCCTGTTTATCTGTCCAGGTGATGGAAGATACTGTCAAGGATTGCAAGTGCAGTACAAATGAAATGGCACTGTCAAAAGGAACATGTAGGCACTCAGTTCCCAGCCTTCTGCCTACCATGACAAGGCATTTAGCACAATTCCCATTCACAGATAATTCAGCTGATCAGTTTGATCAGCATCACTACTTATGTTCTTCCTCCATTCAGTCATTAACTTCTTTAAGCCTGTTTAACCATGCTAATAATAAGCAAAAGGGGTTTTGATTTACAGGCCTATCTTCTCAATATATACATTTTAAAGTTCATGATTTTTATCTCACTTGCGGTTTCAAGTGAGATAAAAACTTCACCTCGTGAATTCAGTAAATAAAACTCTATGCTGATGAGTTGGATTTTGGCCTTTAGAAGCCAAATAAAACACAGGCCTAGGTGAATGAGCATATGCTGTACTACTGAGCTGTCTACATCTCACACAGTGACGCTATTGACTCCTAGTTAATCATAGAAGATGACAGTATTGAGAGGAGACAAACAAGAAAAAAGGGCATATGTGTGCTGGCATCAGACCTAGAAGCTGTTGTATTTCATCTGGAAGGCTGGGAAACCATAAGAGAGAAGCTGCCATTTCCTTTAAGATTACAGAGAGTTTATGAACATTGAATTTGAACCATGAGGTCCACCTTGTTATTTCACTGACCTTGTACACAGCTCTGCTTGGAATGCAAAAGCTAGCCCTTGTTTTATCTTGGTTGAAAATCCTAGGGGCTTGCCACTCAGCTAGAGCCTAAGTATGGTTGTGGAAGGGCTGTAGCAGCTGAACTGGAGTGGGTCAGATGGAGATGCTATGCGTGAAACCAGGAGGAGAGTGTGGGGGCAGCAGTGGAGAGCGCAGCTTCGTGGCTGTGAAGGGTCCCACAGAGCAGGTGCCAGAGGGAACACGTGAGCCACCTAAGGCACGTTCCTCTGTGCCCCTGCAGGAAGCCTCAACTCTTCCCACCCATATGGTGCCTGAGCTAACATTAGAAGCATTCAGCTTGCATGAAGTACCAGCTCAGAAAGGCAACAAGGCTGCTCCTAACAAATGTGGAACTCTTCATCCACATGCCCCCATATGCCATCTGCCCGGTTCAACATCCGTGCAAGGGGAAGCTGGAAGTAGTTCCAGGGTAAATATATTGCTTAGTGAAAGCAGAGCGCAGAGTGGAGACTGTGTCTTCAGGAGTCCTGCTGGTGTCGTTTGCCAGGCTGTCATCAGAAAGCCTGTCACCAGCCAGATTGATGTCCATGTTCTCTGAAACACCCATTGTAATACTATTTATCAAAGACTGGTTTTCTGCTATGGTGGGAACAGTTCGGTCTGTGAGTTGAGCACTCCTGTGCCCAGAGCTAACATGTCAGCTAAATCAGGCAGAAGTCTTGGTTGTATCTCTCTGCTATACAGAAATGCAATTGCCTTGGATGAATAAAGGTGAGGTGGTCTTTACCACAGGACACAGACTTGTGTTTTTCCAGCCATGGGTCTTTCCTTGCAATTTTTTGCCCCATTCCATTTTTTTTTAACCTTCTTACCTCAGGGCTCTTGGGGAAAAATTTCCCTTATCCAAACATTTGCTCATGACTCTATGCTGTTTTCAAGCACAAGTTTAGCAAAGTCATATCTTTTATTTTTCTCCTTTCAGCACAAAGAACTGAGACCAAACAGATCCAGCACTGGACTGTCACTGCACATGCCAGGTTGGAAGCTGAGGTGGGATCTCCTATGCAAGCCCTTTAACTCTGCAGGATGATTCAGGTTTTCCCCAGGGCTGCAGGAGAAAGTATTTCCCCTCTCAGGCAGACACTGCAGCACCAGTGGGCTGTGATGAAAGCTGGATTGTGGTGAAAGCTATCAAATTACAGCACAGAAGCTCTTACATTTCTGATAGCTGGAGTGAGCTGCTTCCAGTCAGCTGGCAGAGGTTCACATTGAGGTGGTTGCCTTCCAGGGGCAACTTATCCCTGCAACAGAAATGGTTTTGCTTTTTAATAGCTGTACTACAACAACTGTATCACAAAAAGTAGTTGCCTGCCCTGTCCTCTTCTTGCTACAGTGGGCCATATTTGACTTCAAGGCAATTTGTGTTTTTGCTGTTGGATATGGACAGTAGTTTGCATTTCTTGTAAGGCTGGTATACTATCTATAAAGTTTTACAGTTCTGGTAAAAACTGTAACAAACTTTTGGAGGTAAGAATGCAAGTACTGTCTCCAAATGAGGTGTTGAATTCAGCTACAGAAAAACCCACAAGCAATGGTTTGTCCCATTTGAAGCCTTTCTGCATGTACTGTGTCCTTGTAAAGATGAGTGTCTTCTGCAAACGAATGGATAGGAGACATTGTTGGAAGTAAGCTCAGAGATTGCTGCCCAAGGGACTGATCCAATGACTGAATCAGCAGGGTTGCTCTGTGTTTAATTCTCAAAATAATGCAGACATCAGAGAGCAGGAAGAGGAAAGCAATCAGGTGATAACACATCTCATGTTAATCAAAGGAAGCTAACAACTAAAATCCTGTTTGTAAATAATGCAAATTATGTTATGCCAACCTGAAACATCAGCTAGAAACAGAGCCCTTATGAAAAAAACAAGCTTTGGGGAGAACATCCCCAATGTTGTGTGGCTCTCCAAGCCGTAGAAGAGACCTGAGTCCCTACTGGAAGATTTCTTTTTCCTTCTGTCTGGATACATTTGCCTCCTTCTTGCAGTAACCTTGATCTGTATCTGTACTCCAGATAGGGCATGACAGAGAGGAAGATGAACAGATGTGTAAGAAAGCTGAGGATTTTTGCAATATCATCACCTTGGCCAAGGAGGAAGAAAGCCTCTCCAAAACCTGCTGGGTATTCATTCATAAATTGATGCTGTTGTATCAGTGAAGGAATTCCAGTTTAGTCTTCAATGGCTCCATAAAATCATTAATTGTAGGACAGTATAGAGAAAAAAAGCAAAAGCCCTGTGTACATGACTAAAACATAAAAGAACCAAAATAGTTAAAAAAGAATTAGATCAGATAAATTATATCTGCTTGAGAACCACTCACCAATTTTATAGCTGGAAAATCTTGAAGTAGCTACATTTCATATATTTCTGAAGCACGTGGTTAGTTTATGAGAATAGCTCACCTCCTTCTTCAGTTGACTTTTAAAACATTAAGCAACTAGTAAATATTATTCTCTAAAAATCCATTGGGATTCTTTTATTACAGGCTGCAGACTTTTACACATTCAGTATGCAGAGGTCTTGGACTGCACAAAAACCTCTTCCCCTTATCATACTACTTTTTTCTTTTTCTCCAAACTCTTTAAGCTCTGCTGCAGATTTCATTTTTTGCTCTGGTGACCTTGAGAGGTGCTGTTAGGTGACTAATGAATTAAAACAGGGAAGATAAAGATGTGTGTTGGGTAGTCTCAAGAGACTTCAAGATAGTATCTAAGAGGAATGAATGCCTTGGTCACACAGCTTGCAAACATCTCAGATGTGACTAGTACACAATAAAACCCTGAGCAGCAAAGATTTATTTAAGGTGCAAGGTCTTAGCAGGAGTGGAATGTTAAGGGAGGAAAGCCCATAAACTGCTCTCATAATGATGTTTTTACACAAAAACACTGAGTGGGATCTGATCAAGTATATCAAGGCAACCACTGCCTTTTATGTGTGTGTGAAGGCTTGAAAGCTCAATAGGAAAACTGTTCATAAGAGCTACTGACCATGTGGGCAGGTGGGGCACAGTTAATCTGGGTGCTCCTGACATATGATGGAATACATTTGTATGACCTTCATCTTAGGCACAGTGATTTCTTGCACTTGCCACTGGACATCAAACAACCTAAGCAGCTGAAATGGGATTATTTCCCCACGATCAATAAGCCAGTAAAGTATTATACAGAATAACAGGGGATTTATTTATTCTCTCTGCCTGAATGATTTGCTGTTAGTAGCTGCAGCTGTCACAGATAGGCATATAAATGGGCTTGAAGTTCAGTGGCCTTCATGCTGGAATGCCTCGCTTAAGCGAGCATGCAGGCTGTGATCCTCTCTTGCTGACACAAATTGCAGGAAGGAAGATGCAGAAAGTTATTGTGCTATTAGAGTTTCTTTGGTTGTTTGCTAGAGTTCTCAAGAGTATTTTTTCTTTACTCAGAGCTCAATCTCCTTACAGGGCTGGGTCAAGGAACAACGCATAGATTTGAGGCTACTCTGCTGAGCTCAGAGATGCCAACCAGCTTGAGATGCCCAAGAAACAAGGTGAACAGCAGGAAAACAAGGACATAGTGCAAGGGTATCTAACCATCAGAAAGAACAGGTGGATTTCCAAATGATTCAGTGTTTGGTAACCTCCTAAGTCAGGGTGTTCTTGCTATTGCCATGATAAATGCTCAAGGTGGGCTGACTGCAGTTTCTGGCACTGATTTCCTGTATTCATCACCCTGAGTAACTTAGGTATGCACATACCTCTTTGGCTGTAATCCTGCCCAAAGTACCTCAGCTATTCTTAATGGCTGTGCTGGGACCGCTTACTGGAGCTATGCCACGGCACAGAAAAAAAAATGGATGATTCATGGGGCCAAAAGACCAAATCATTTTAAAATAAAACTTCAAAGGCATCTGGCTGATTTCTATATTTAGCTGCTTAGTAACAAGAATTGGAACAGCTGGCCTATTAATTAAGAGGTGGGCACCCTCCTGCAAGCACTTAAACGTTCAAGTCAGTTCTGGTCAGCTATCTGAAAAACATCTGCTCTCCAGAGAGGACTCTCAGATTACAACTCAAGACAAGTGCCCAGACCCTGGGGCAAGGTGAGATGTTGCATTAGATCCTGCCGATTAATTCTTGGTGGCTCCTTGCTAGAGAATTGTGTGGTCACAGCAGAGCCACCTAATCCTCTCTTTGTGCTCTGCAAATAGCTATGGGACTATGCCATGGTTGTATTACTCCTCCCCCCTCTTACAAAATGCCAGGAACTGTGTTGCAGGAAGAATCACAATGACTTAGGTTTTGGAAGAGTCAAGGACAAATCTAAGTGTAATTGTGCTCTCTAATGCAGCTACATCAGGCCTGGCCGAGTTAAGCAGACAAGTAAGCAAACAAAACCAGACTACACAATGAATTATGGGGCTTCTACCCACACTGGTTGGCAGCCTCTAGGTATTCCAAGATGATGGACAGAGCTCTGCACCTTACAGGTCTCTTTTCCCTTCTCTGTGGAACTACGAACCTTCTACAGGCAGGAAAGTTGATGCAGCTGCCACATGTCCTGTATTTAAGATGAAAAAAGACGATGCCAATTACCAGGCACTTGGATGTGGGATCAACTTAACACACATTATTTGAATAAAAGTAACGTGTTGGTCTCAAGCCAGTTGAAGGCAATATCAGTTGGTATTGCTTAGCACTTAGTGGGAGAAAACCTTGAAACAATTCTTCATTTTGAAATGCTATATTTGGAAAGCCTGCACAGTATAGTTTAGTTAAAATATGGCAACTTGAATGGCAGGATTTATTGAAATACCATGACTGCAAGGCATTAAGTAAACTAGGTATGACAGTACCTATGAAAGATGTCAGAAAATATCGGGATTTTGGAACACTTCAGCAAATATTTTATCAAGATTTTCAATGTATGGAACATGAGCAAACACATAGCTGCCCTACCTGTTAAGTAGTTAGTGTAGCAGAACAGTGAGAGACCAAACACAGATCTTGCCTAGGAAAGAGAGTTTGCTTTCATGTCTGTAAAGAGCAGAAATTTAAACATGGAAAGCTACCCAGTTCAGGAAAAAAAAGATGCCAACATATCTGTAGATGACCTTGCCAACCACTAACAGGCATTGGCAGAAGTAGGAAATGTGAAATTGTTTTTGCATGGTGGGATTTGGTTGAGGTGGAGCAATGCAAGGCAAATTGGCCCCAATGTCTACAAGCATGCTCTCTTTTC
Source organism: Poliocrania exsul (assembly GCA_035041345.1). NCBI lineage: Eukaryota > Metazoa > Chordata > Aves > Passeriformes > Thamnophilidae > Poliocrania > Poliocrania exsul. The sequence continues at coordinate 75,460,351 of JAWWLZ010000082.1, read as the reverse complement.
TAGCTTAAAAGAACCACAAATAACAGAGGAAGACAAGGCATGGACACCACATTCAGGCTTCAGATGGCATTTAGGGCTGCACTTCCATGCATTGCAGAGCCTGACATTCGGCTGCTGCAGAGAACAAAAGCCTCTCTGGAGCACTGCAGCTCATACACCACAGGATGTATGCTCAGGAAGACTCCTTCTGCCCCAGCTTGCTGGAAAACGTCCCCAGAGCACAGTAACAGCCTCTCCTGCAGTACTGCTCTTACACATCTGGGGTGACAAATGATTGACTCATTTGTTGTAAAAAATCAACTTCTGTTGGTCTGATGACTATTTATTGAGCCACTTAGTTTTGTAAACTTCTAGCTGTGTCTTCCTGGCATGCTTCAATTACTAAATAAAGTTCTCACTGAGCTAGCAGAATAAAGAACTAAGTGTTCCAAGGAGAAGTGTATCGTGCTACAAATTTCATTTTGTAAAACATCAGTTTGTTGGTTTGTGGGTTTTTGGGGGCCTTTAGACCTCATACAAAATATAAAGATTTTCTTTTTCCCCTTCTTTAATCAACAGCATTTGCTGCTGCTAATTCTGTTATTCGGGTTATTGACTGCCAGTCATTCCTACCCAGACCCATTTTCTGAAGATCCTTCCAGAAAGGATGTTAAGATATGAATTTATCTGATGATGTGAATATGCAATTCTTATGAGCCCTGGTAAACATTCACTTTTGCCTATTAACATGAACAAGATGCAGGAGGAGCAAGCCTCTTACTTCCATATGAAAGGTTATAGAATTTATCACTGCAAATTCCTGGCAAATACAAAGTTGAAGATGTAAATACAATAAAGTGAAAACCAAGTAAGACTCCAACACAACAAGTGTAATGAATGACAGAAAATATTAGATGAACCTTTTCCTTGCATAAGAGAAATGTATAAAGACATGGATATTTGGTAATGCTGTTATTAAAAAGCCTTCTTTTTGCTTTTGGGAAGAGTCACGTAACTTTACGCTGGGAAGTACTTTCAGAGGAGAGGGAGAGTGATTCCTTTCTTGGCTCAGCAAAGATTTATTACTCTGCTTTTACTCTGGTACACTAGACATGCAGAAATCCTTAAGACAAAACCAGCAACAGGTGCCCTGTCACCGCCTCTATCACTCCTGAAGTGCCTGGCTGGTGCATCTTACACAGTTTGAGATGCAGTAGGAGAGACATTTTCCTCTGGGTCAGATTTCCAAAAAGATGTTTTGGCTTGCTCTGAAGACATGTGAAGTGCCATCACACGGTTGTCTTAACTATCCAGGCTCCACCAGCTGCTGAGGATTCAGGATTTGATGACAGTCTGGTGACTGCTACTCTGCAGCTGTAGCATGGTAGTGTGTTGGACTAAAGCAGTTGAACATTAAGATTCAAAGTTTAAGATGTATTTTTAGTTTTCAGTCAGACGTGCCCTAAAGCTTGTCTATAACCTCTCATCTAGTATAGGTCACAATAATATAAACCCACTTGCATCTCTGCAGTGCAGTTTCCCAGCAGCAGCATTATGCCCATAGTATGGAGTAAGATGCCCAAACCCCTGAGCAGATGAAGCCCATTAGCAATGCCTCAGTTTTAATAGATCAAAAATAACTTAAAAGTTGTAGTGGAGGATCTCACTGAGATGCCCCTCAAGCATCCATTGTTAGATGGGCAACAGTCCAACTCCTTTACATTTCAGGCCCTTTGCCTTCTGGAAACTGATTAGGGATCAATAATGCACTCTAAAAAGGGCTGCTTACTTTAAATAGGTTGTTGACTTGCAGCTTCAGCATAATTAGTTGTTAATTTGTTTTACATATCTGAGTCTCCTGTGTCTCTTCTGATCCGTATCCTTTATGCTTCTTTCTCATTCCCAGCCTCTCGCTTCCAGATAACGAGGACAGATTTTTCCCTTTAGTAGCATTTCAGTTGATTTTAGATAACTGAAATGTACAAAATAGAACTACTTCCAAAAGCAGACAGCAGATGTACACATGTACTCAGTCAGCTTCACCAGTTCTGTCAGTCTGCTACTTCATTTTGCAGTGCCTGATGCAGCATTGGGATCACTGCAATGCTCAGCTGTTAATGGATGGACAGGCAGGCAGAATCCCAAGAAACCTTGTCCAAAATGAGGTACCTTTTCTATGCTTCTTCCCAGCTTGAGAAGGGGATGCCCAGTGAATTACAATCATACCAGGAAATTCTTGCCCCAGAGTACCCACTATATCCAAAGACAGTCTCAAATCTACTTGTTTGCCTCTAGATTTTACTTTGTTCTCATTCCCATCACAAGAGCCAGAAAATGCAAGGTTAGAGCAGGGAAACACAAGTGCAAGGCTAGATCATGACTGGAAACGTAGCTCACAATGGGAACCAATATTTGGAATTTCTTTAGGAAACAAAAAACTGCCTTCAGCTATCCTTTGTACAGGGACTTACCTACAAACTGTGTAGACTGTAGTAGTGTAGCACTGTTACTGACAATCTGCATACTTGTTCCAGCCACCCTGTGCCAGCCACGCTCTCCCAGGACCTACATAAAGATATTAATAGCAATTCATCTCACAGAAGCCTAGTGCTAATCTTACCCTGTGGCAGTGGTGAGCTTTGCCTTCTCACCCTACTGCTGGTTCTGCATGAATGTATTCTTACTAGGCTTTATTTATTTTCATAGTAAACACAATTCTGGGAAAAGCTTTCCTATGCCCTCTGCTGGTTTTCTAAGGCACCCGTTTTCAGCCAAGTGTTAAATGTAAAATGTCAATAAGGTTCCAACACCTCTCCACCATTTTCTGACTAAACTGCAGCAAGACATATAGGACACGATCACAGGTGCCTACTATACCAATTACCTCTGTCTGCTTCCCTGTGAGCTCCAAAAGGACTACCAATTTTAATTTTTGCTTAATTGCAATTTTTTTGAACTAGACTGTTCAGGAAATTCAGGCAATCCTATTTTCATAAGCAGCAGGCTTCTTTGAGCAAGTCTGCACAGAGAACAGGAGTTTCCTCTGGTGCCCCTTCATGTTAAGGAGAGCAGCAAACTCCCTGCACCTTCAGCCTGAACCTTATGGTCCCAAAGTAATTTGTCACTGGATCAATTATCTCCTTGTGTTTCTGCTTTCACTGACAAGACTCCTTTAATGCTTACCACTAAGATCTTAGCAATTGTACTAGGTCATGGCCAAGACTCCTCCAGAATAATTCTCTAGTCCTTGATGCAAGTTTTGTATATTCCACGAGTATTTCCCAAAAGCTCCAGACTGAACACCTCTCCAATGCTCACTGATGACTTACACTGCTATTCAAAGCCAGTTCTGTGGGTTTCAAGATTCAGGTTAAGAAGTCTAAGCCATCTATTTCTGCATTTTTGTGGCATTTTAATTTGCCCTATGTGTAAAACAATCTAACTTGTTCACAAACATAAGACCTTTTAATAGTAATCTCTGACTTCAAAGATACGAGCAGTTCCAGATGGCCAGTGTTAAGACTTGACAAATACAAGTAGGATATACCCTCAGTTCTAGAAATCCAATTGTAAGCTGGGCCAGGTTATGACTGTAATAAAGGACATGGTGTCTAAAGACTGACACAGCATGAGTCACATAGCTGAGAGCTTGTATCTTACTTCTAACTTTGAGAGTGAAGCCCAAACCCAGCACAAAGCCAGAATAAATTTGAATGTGCGCTAGATGCAGCTAGGGATACTCAGTGGCAGGAACTGTACCTTGCCAGGAGGAAGGAGGTACTCATTAATCAACCCAACTTTAGTTTGAGATTTTGGATGTGAAATTCCCTCTGCTTCAGTTTTCCCTTTACTCAAATCTCTACATTTTTTAATTCATTAGTAACTTACTAAATGCTGTGTCAAACTTGTAGCCTGCATTACTGCTCAAGTTCTTTCTTCTTAAAAGCAGGAACAGCAAGAAAAACCTCCAAGGCAGTAGAACTCACTGAAAAACCCAGAAAGCACCAATGTGGAAAACATCTCAGACAAATCCACAAAACAACAAACCCCCCACACACCATGCACATCCATTGTGAAATTATCACTCTCCTCAGAGTCCCATAAATACACTGCTCTCTCAGTACTGCCAATAGTACTGCTTTTTCTGAAACTACTGCTTAGAGAGACTTCAGAGAACTACTTTAGGAGGTGTTAATGGACAAAGTCTTTCCCTACTATTCTCAGTGATACCACACACACGCTATTCCATAAGAGAGAAAAAACCTTTTATTAACATCATGCCAGTGAAAGCCACTGCTTGCTTGTGAATCCAGAGTAATCATAAAATGCAGAAGTGCAATTTCTGTAGCTAGGCTGCAGCTGCCTTCATCACGAACGGACAGGCAAGCAATTTTCCTGTGGCATACACTCAAGTGTCCAGCACTACAGCTCAGAGCTTCATGAGCTAGCTCACACTTCTGGGTCTAAGTGCCCACTTCCTTAGGAAGCTCAGGAGAACTGGAAAAGTCATGGAAACTTTTAATATCTACACTATCAGGACCAACAACCAGTGCTGCTGCCTCAGCTCTTTAACAAGCAGGTTTTCTCTACACCTGTCTGCAACAGCTGACCTGCTTAAGGGGGAGAGCTGGCCTCCGTTCTAGCCAACATGTGTCTTGGATCACTTCAACATGATACCACACACCAGCACTCAGTGGGAACAGAAGCTGTCACCAGCAGTATGACTTCAGAGTTTTAATCAGGAAATCATCTGAATTTTTGACTGAAATCCATCTAAATGTTATGATAATTTTGAAAATGAGAATTCATTCAATTCAATGTAAAACAACTGCACTGTAAATCATTAATCCAGCCTTGAACTGGCGCACTAGGGAAGTATAGTCAACTTCCAAGGACAGCATTAATCCTGGAGTTAATATTTTCCATCAGTGCATTTCTTCAAACAATTATGACTTAACCTTCCATGAATCTCTACTCTGAAATTTTCACCTCAATAGTGCCAGCTAGCAGTCCAAAACACTCACTTAACATATGTCTGGCACCACAACTGAAAACATTCAACACACTCAATCTGAGGCTCTACGATCTAGAACTGTCTCTTGACCTCAAGCAGTTTGTAGTACTGGAAATTAGCGCTATTCAGACAAAGGACAATGTCAACTGCCTCACAGAAATGGGCTGCACAAAGACGGGCAGCAACACTGTGCATGGATCTTCATTCATAGCCACGATTTCTTTGCCACATATTCCACAGAAGATATTTTATTTTTAAGTTAGGCCAACCATCATTTCATTGCACCTCCTCTTCTTCGACAGGAAAGCACATCAGCACTGGATAGGTACCAGGTCCATTTTAGTAACAGAATCTGCAGCACAGAACCCCCTTCCCATAACCAGTTGCATGCAGCTCTCCTGGGAACTCAGAATCTGACTTGCATCCGGAAATGCATCTGCTTTGTAGCATTGTTACTCATTCCTGTCTTGAGCATCCACTTTGATTTCATCCTCTGCAGGTACTGCATATCGCGCTGCTGAGCGGTGATGGCCCCTTGAGGGAGAGAGCAGGAAGAGAAAGAGCTATCAGTGTCTCTGAGCTTACTTACTACTTATATGCAAACCACCCGATCTGTCCACATCCATCAGCAGCCAGCTATACATTTTCCTTTCCATACTAGCACACTTCACTTTTCTCTGGGGAAAGGCCAGTTCCCTTTAGGAATACCCATGACTATGATTAAGGGAAAAGGTTGTTTTGCATTCCAAGAGTGATTTTTTTGTTTCAAAAGTGGAAATAGAACACACCACTGTTCCCCAACTGAAAAAGTAATCTGTCAAAGCATGATTTATATTCCATTATTAAATAACAAAAGTAGTGGTCTGGATAGGCAGAAACCAATAAATCTCAGGAAGTCACCAAATATCACAAACATGCATGCTAATGGAATGAAAAGCTGCACACAGAGGCTGCACTGGATTTTAGACATGAGCAACTTTCTGTTATTTGTTCTGCTTGGATGTCAGGAATGAAAGGGAGCCAAATGAAAGCCAAATTACTGCATAAACCCCACATGTAAAATAAAGTCGGCCTATTCATTTGCAGATCGATGACATCCTAGAACCTCCCCCTCTGCAAAGCCCTCAGGTTGTCACTCACCTGTCTGGCCCGTCCAGCCCAGTGCTCTGTACTGCTGCAACACCCGACCCACTGCTTTCCTGTTTTTCGCAACAGCCACTGCTCTTGACAGACCAAACCGCTGCTTGTAGTATCTCATTAAAGAACGATGACCCACTCTTGCACCTGTTCAGAGGAGGGGACATCTTAGTACAGATTATGAAGCAGCTTCTGAAATGGAGTATTCAAGCACATTGTGAAACCCCTATGTTGAGAAATGCTTTCAAAGGGTCCAGAACCTTAAAAACTTTTAGGACTACCAGGAGCACAATGTAATTAATCTAAGAGCTGCTTGAAGGAAAAACACAAAAATGCTATTCTTCAAGATAGCCTTAGCTCAGGTAACAAACAGCTAGTTATCATAAAAGAAAATTTTAATTAGTGGAATGAGCAGAAAAGCAATGCTACTTCAAGTAACCAGGAAAGTAACTTGCTGACATTCAGGAAATCTTGTGTAACTGCATAGTTGGCAGCACTTTTCAGAATGAAAGGGCTGAGGTCCCCTCATAAAAAAACACCAAATAAACACAAAAAGTAAGCAAGAGTGTCAATGGTAAACAAGAGAATGTTTAAATAAATAAATGAATTCACAGAACAAGTTTACTAATTAGTTAGCAGCTGGCTCTCTGCAAAAAAAAAACCCAGACCAAAACCCAAACCCTCCATAAGATAAGCTAAGTTACAGCCTCTCCAAGCTGCACTAAAACAAGACATGGAAACTATGGAGTATACCATGAGAATCATATGTTAATGAAGATGGAAAATGGGTAAAGGAACCCACTACCCCAGTCCACATACACATCAGTGCTGAAGAAGTTGAACTACTTGGCCGTGAAAATAATGAAAGGTGTGGACATAACCCCAAAGGCACTTAGATGCAAAATTACCTTCTCTCTTCCCAAAGGAAAACACAACGATGGCCTGTGCTGCAGGGAACAGCTGCAGCTAAGAGAAGTGTAGAGAAAGTACAGCATAGCACAAACCTACCTGAAGGCAGGATTAGCTCCATGGTGTCATCATCATAATCCAACTCCCTCTCTGCTGGACGCTTTCCAGGCACCTCCACATCCTCTCCATCCTCGTGATCAGGGTAACTGCTCCTGTGGAAGAGCAGTAGTACAAGGTTTATACACAGAGAGCAGCCACAGCTACACAGACCCATTATACAAAAGAACCACCATGCACAACTACAGCAAGCCACAAACACTGCCACATCTTACCTACCTTGGTTTGAGAGCTCTTCCCAGTAGCACCTTGCCCTGAATACAGCTTGGAGACAAGGAATCGTGTCAGACCCTTCCTCCGCCCTGTCCTCAGCACGGTTCTGCTGCTGCACACTTACCACGGCTTACGGTGGAAAGCCACCACAGTGCAGGCCACCAGCTCTGCACAGCTACTGAAAGAGTGTGCCCAGAAGCTCCACTAAATCTACTTGTCACCATAATACAAGGTATTTCTGACCAAAATGAATACAGCTTAGGATAAGTTGTAGAAAGTTCAATAAGAGGTCACTAAATTACAGCAGTCCTGCTAAACTCCAGCTATGTAACAAAAAATATGTAAGAAACCAAACCCTCAGTAGATATTAAGTCCACAATCCCCCAAAAGGTAACAGAAGAGACAGTTACACCCTCTTATGGTCTTTGTTGGTGCACTGAAATCTAAATTCAGGAACAACAAACATATAAAACAGAATTCAAAATAGATGTTCATGTAGGATTGGTAATAGTGGTTACAGCAGAGGAGAACTAACCATGTTGTTATGCTTACCTAGACAAGTGGTGAACCAACAATGCAAAATAAGTATCAGAACCAGGACCAAATTTTAAGAATGAATAATAGTTACTGCTGTAATATTTAACTGTCCTCTTGTCTGTCCCCATCTGTGCCCCTTTCAAAAGTGTCCTCACCTAAAATCATAGAAGTCTGCAAATTCCAGGGCAGCATCTCCATCTGTGAACAGTTTGCAGTGGCTTTTATCATTCATGTGAGCCTGCACTGCTTCCGTAGAGTAGAAGGATTTTCCCTTTTCATTGCACCAGATGCAGATTTTCCCAATGCCAACCTTCTCTCCTGAAAAAAACAATGGTATTTCTATTGGTCTGAACAGAACCTCCCTAGTCAGTAATTAACATTTCTGTAATGAAGGCTCCCCAGCTTGAAGGCAGAGACTGAGGAGAGCCTTGAGCCATTCATTTCCAGAAAAGCCCTGCTGTTCCTGTGCCTCGACCACATGGCCCCATTAGGGATAGCCTGTGCATTTAAAAATTTCCTGTGAAAAGGTATGGATCTGTAAGTATAATCAGTAAAAACATCATACTTTTAATACATTTTTCTATCTAATATTCCAAAATTATTTTATTCTCATCATTTGTAGACTTCAAGGAAGATACAGTTTTTTTCCAAGCTTTTAGCTCTCTCACAAGTATTGCAAACCAGTGAGGCAAATACTTGCAACTTGGGATAACACAGTTGATATGCACACTTTAGCAACAGAATTTTGTCCCAAATTTTATGCTATCTGAATAACTTTCTCAACATTAGCAAACTGTGAGACCTATAATGTTTGCTCAGTAGGGTTTTCCCCCACTTCCCCTGAAAAGCCTGTGGTCCTGCTCATTATCAAAATACTGAATTAGACAGCACTCAAATATTATTTTTAAAAAAATCAAACACCAAAAAACCCACAAAACATCTGGTGTCACAGCCAAATGAAAATAAGCAGTATCAGTGTACAATTATCCTGACCAAAAATCAGAGAATATTTACAGGCATACCCAGGTACTTGATTAGTCCTCTGAGGTCCACAAGGTACTCTATGTCTGGAATAAAAAAGCTGTGAACTTTTGTCATATGGGCCACATTTTTTGTGAGAGATCTTGAATGATGGGGACAGAATAAGCAGTCTGTGACTGGTATGGCCCCAACAGAAGGAGTGCTCTCAACTTCTCCCTCTTTCAGGTCCTTCTGTTCTTCTCCCACACTTTCCATCTCTTCTTCAGAGCTGAAGTCTTCATCAGAATCCATATCTTCCCAGTCTTTTAAAGGAAGTTTAAAAAAAAAAAAAGAGATTACTTTTCCCAAGCAAAGTAAGTCCCAGTTAAGTTAGAAAAAGCCACCATAGAAAATATTGCATTTTCTGTTCTTACAGCTAAGTGCCACACAGTCACCTCCAGGTGCAAGAACATACAGCCAGCAAAAACATGTTTCTTTTTAAGATGCACAGCAAAGCAGAAGGTTGCTCATAAAAACATTGGCAGACCTGATACCTTTCCCCCTCCATTTTCTCAGCTATTAACACTTTTTTGCTGTTTCCAGGCCTCACATTTCATTCACCACAGCACAAGAACAGTGCAATAAAAACAAGACAACCCTTGTCAGCATCAGGAAAATACTCCTTTCCAGCAGTGATTCCACAATGAGGGAAAAGTCTTGTTCGCACACAAATCTTTAACAACAGAGAACAACGACAGCTGTGACAGATATACCATGTCACATGTTGGTATATACCAGGCTAAACTAACAATTTTACACATTTGCAGGATTACTGCAGAGCTTGTTAATGGATAACTACTGCTAGAGTAGTGCAGAAATCTTTTTTAAGGGATTTGGCTCTGGGGAAGTGAGAGTTCCCCATTACTCTTTTCCTACTGGTCCCCTAACAAATGCCATGCCCACAGTGTGTTTGAGAACAGGTAACAATACAGTGCCTCCCAGTGTGGAAGGCTGCTAACTGGACATCTTTGCTACAGGATGAAGTTCAATAATTTTAAAAGCCTGCACTGAACCAACAGGACTTACAATCATAGAATCGACTGGGTTGTAAAAGACCTCTGAGATCATCGAGTCCAACCCTTGATCCAACTCCAGTCTCTTTAACAGATCAAGGCACTCAGTGCCACGGCCAATCTCAGTTTAAAAACCTCCAGGGATGGGGAATCCACCCCCTCTCTGGGCAGCCCAT
>JAWWLZ010000082.1:75387388-75450136 GCA_035041345.1 Poliocrania exsul | reverse complement strand
TCCTTTCTGAACTGAGGGGCCCAGAACTGAACACAACACTCAAGGTGTGGCCTCACCAACACAGAGTACAGGGGAAGGATCACTGCCCTGGGCCTGCTGGCCACGCTATTTTTGATATAGGACAGAGTGAGACTTGTAAGAAACATTCCTGAACAAACACTTAAAAGGAAAATTAACGTTCAGAAACCTACGGAGATTTCAGCATTACAATTTTTGACTAATACATTAATACAAGACAGCTGCAAGTTGACTCCTTCTTTAACTGTTAAAATGCATGTTCAGAGGTGTTTCTTCTCCTGTAGAACAGATTCCCTGAATTGCAACTGAAATTTCAGCAGCACAAACCTGCTGTAACAGCTGCAGTAACACAACATAACACAATACAGAGGTTTCAGTAACAAAGCTGGCAGGAGGTTCCACCTCATTCATACCTGTCCCCTTGCTACAGTTTAATCATTCCATTCAGCTGTTCCAATAGATGCATTTGGAGCTGCACTGTCAACTACAGCACTGAAAGCACCCAGGTAAAAAATAAACCTTTTCTGGAAATTCTGAAGCTCTCATCTTTTCAGCTCTCTGCTTTGCAGGCTGACCTCCAATAAAGAGCAGTATCCACAGGAACAGGCAGCTGGGGTAGCAACTCTTAAACCAATTTTAATATAGATGTCCACATGCTGATAAGCTATGCCACAGTCAGGCTAAAGAGCAAACTTCCTCCTCTGGTCTTCCTAGGCAGAGGTAACAAATAACAACCACACACCCACCTCCCTTTCACAAATCAGGAAAGTGACTGATGGAACAGCAGCAAATGATCATTACTGGATTTTTGTTAATTTATTTTCCAGTAGATTTTTGGCAATATTACCTTTCTTTAAGGGAAACTTCCCTACAATATTTATGTGGGAAATAATGCTCATATTAGTAACTATTTATGGTCAACCTTTACATGCATTAGTATCCTGCAAGCTCAACAGCTGGCAGTTCAGACACTGAGAGTCCCTTGACTGCAAACACGGGTCAACCTTAATTTCTTTGTTAAACTGAAAATTTAATCAGACCTTTTGTGATGGAAAATGCTGCACTACTACAGAAGTAGGAGGTGGCTTTTGCACAAACCATAGCTTACCCTAAGTTATCACTTGTCTTACCTTCTTCATCATCCACTTCCTCCTCTGCTTCTTGCTTGGCCAGCTTCTTTGCTTGCTGTTCAAACCACTGCAGTCGTGGAGGTATTTCTGGTCGTTCTCTGCTCTGGGATAAGCTGGAGCTTTCCTTTGAAACTGGAGAGCTACTTGCATTAGTAGGAGGTAAAGGTGTTTTCTTTGGAGATGAAGATGGCTGAGCTCTGATGGCTTGCTGAATAGCCGTGTTCATTTCATCTTTGTTTACACTCTCTGGGGCCAGCCCCTTTTCCAGGTTCTTCTCATTTAATATTTTCACCTTCTTGCTGACAGCTTGAACAGCTTTTTTCTCCAACTCCAGGTGCTTCTTGGACTTCAGGTGATTCTCATAGGCATTGAAGGTAGAGAATCTCTTGCTGCAAACTGTGCAGTAAGTGGCAGTGATTTTGTTTTGCTCCTCTGCTACTGCTCTCTGTGCTAGGACTCTCTCTTGGAAATTCTCAGCAGTGACAGGAGGCATGTCAGCAACTTTACGCTTCAGGTTGTACCTGTGCCAGTCAGTTTTGTAATGGGCACGTTGAATGTCACCATCCTTGAAAGCCACACGGCAAGTGATACAAGTGTAGGTTGCCATTACTAGAAAGTGGAAAAAATAAAACCATGCTAAAAAAGATTAAGTAACAGCCACAAAAAAAGCCCCAACACAACACCCTGACAGCCTTCAGGTAAGGCAGTGCAAGACACGCACATTTAATTCTTGTACAGAATTAAATTTATTAAACACTAGCTTTAGTAATAATGCCAAGGTCATGGGTTCAATCCCCTATGTGGGCCACTGACTTGAGTTGGACTCAATGATCCTTGTGGGCCCCTTCCAACTCAGATTATTCTGTGTGATTCTGCGTGTGTGATTTAGCAAAGAGTGTGTTATGCACGCACAGAAGAAGAAACTTATAAATAAAAAACCTTGATGTAGTTACCAGAGGTTACTCCTACCACAGCAGCTTCTGAGCATCCAAGCCCTGGATGCAGAAGAACTCACTGTGCCTGTAAGGATTCAAACACAGGAGAGGGCTCCCAGTCATAGCCACAGTGTTTCAAAAGCTCTACACTTTTCACTGAAGATCAGAGAGTAAGGTCCTTAACAAGCCTGTGTTTTGCCAACTCTTAAGATTTTGAGGAGACAGGTGATTGCTCCAAAATAAGGGTAAAAATGGAAAACCTGCTTTCAGGCCTATTTTCTATTTTTAACAGCTTTACCAAAAGGGAAAAATAATAACCCTACTGTATTTAAAAATAAAGACGTCCTTGCTACTTTGGACCAGTGCATGAAGAGTTGAAAACACTTTACCCTGCAGAGCTGTTCACCTGTGGATGCAGCCAGTCATGCCTAGATCTCACACCTGAAACCACTGTTAACCCTGGTTTTTCTCCACTTCCCACCATCCCCCTGAGCTCTGTTACTGGGGCTATGACAGGATAACCAGAGAGCAGTGACCTGTCACTGATGCTGCCCTTTCCAAAGACAGACATTTCCTTTCTTCTTAGTGCTTAAGGAAACTCAACTTCTTTTAAAACCAAAGCTGCTGGAATCTCTTGAATGCCCCAAAAGTAAAGGCCAATAAAGCGTGTTCTAATGGGAGAACCACCCTCATCTTTTAACTGATTTAGAAAACTATCACTTGATCGGGAAAAAAAAGAAATAATACTTTTGGATGAGGGGGTCAGAAAGCAGGTAGAGGAAGAGCAGCCCATCCCAGACGTAACCAACAGGGAGAAGCAGTGGCAAAAGTAATAACGTAGAGTCAAAAGACACATTATGATATGCTCATTCCCTGGAATAACTGGACTTTTGACTTGCTGCTTGTGCTATCTGAACTGCTACAGTGACAGGTGAGATACAGAAAATAAAGGCCATATTACTTTATTTGAAATACCATAAGCATCCATTCAGTGTAAGATGCTTCTTGTATTTCAGAGAAAAATGTACCCTCTATCCACTGAGGGACCCCAATTGGTCCCAGAAGCACTTCCCTCTCCCCTGCAGAGCTCCCTGTCCCTCTCCCAGCCCAGGCATCAATCTCACTGCCATGAACCACTGACGCAGAGGCACTGCTGGCAGTCACCAACTCCTCGCAGGAGCCTCAGGGGCAGAACAGTCTGATCCGGTCCATGACTCACGGGCAGTACCTGCACACTAGAGTACTACGGTATGTGTGTGTGTGTGTGTGTGTGTGTGTGTGTGTGTGTGTGTGTATTTAAAAACACCCTGAAAAAGCCAAAAAGCAGATCAGAAAAATAGGTATGAAATTGAGAGAACCTACAGCCAGAAACCTTCACCTCTGGCTACTAAGCAGAGAGGTGCTTACAGCTCAAGTTGCATAAAGCAGAAAAAGCCCGCGCAGAGTCCCCTGTGGTTACACAACCACTCCCCATGACTCGCCTCCCGTTTCAGGCCATGAGCCCCTGCGTGGGGCTCAGGAGAAGGAACTCGCGGCACTCACAGCCCTGCGGACCGGGCCACAGCCCAGCCCGCCCGGACAAACCGGGATCTCCCACCAGGGTCTTCATTACGGCTGATTTTCCGCTGCTTTCAGCTGCATTTAGATTGAGCACGTGTCCCTAAGGTGGGCTGATACAAGGCAGAAAAGGCCTCACCGACAGGGAGGTGTTTATTACATGGGCACCAGAATCCCAGGTAAAACTCGAAAATAAATGAATAAATATTTTAAATCAAACAAAAGGTAACACGATGCACAGGCGGTAGGCTCCAGGCCGCGCAGGCGGCAGCCTCCAAGCCACGCAGGCCCCAGGCCGTGCTCACAGGGAGCCTCCGCCCCAAGAGAGCCCAGCCGGCCCGGCCCGGCCCGGCCACGCCGCCTCCCCGCCAGGCCCAGCCGGACTAGACCGGGCCGCCTCGACCCATCGTGACCCATCGCGACCCATTCCACCCTATCCCATCGCAGCCGCGCCCGCGCCGTTCCCAGCACACACACCTGCGGCAGGCACAGCGGTCCCGGTGCCGCGGAGAGAGGGGTGAGCAGGAAGGGGCCGCGCAGTAACGAGGGAGGGGCCGAAGGGGCCGGGCGGCCCCCGCTCCTGCCCCCTGGCGGGCGGAGGCCGCGCAGCAATGGCAGAGCCAGGGAACACACACGGCAGGGGCGGGGAACACACACGGCAGGGGCGGGGACACGCACGGCAGTGCCCGGGAACACACACGGCAGGGGCGGGGACACACACGGTAGCACCGGGAGCTCCGCTGGAGGGTTTTGCTAGAGCTGGAAGAGACCTCTGAGATCATCGAGTCCGGCCTGTGACCGAAAACCACCTTGTCAAGCTGACCATGGCACTGAGTGCCACGCCCAGTCTTGGCTTAAACACCTTCAGGGACAGTGACTCCACCACCTCCCTGGGTAGCCCATTCCAATGTTTTAATCACCCTTTTGTGAGAAGTATGAATGTGATTCGTGTCTGTAAAACGAATGAGTAATTGGAGCTCCTACAGTGACATGAGAAATATATGGCCAGCCAATCAAAAAAATTTTCCAACTTACACCCATATGGAGAGATAAACAGGATAGTGTTAAAGCACTTTATCTCCTATAACTTTGTCAAGATCACATGAATTGTAACACAGAAGTTGAAGAGTTAAGCTTTCCCACATACAAGGAGAGCTGAATTTATGGTGGGGTTATCACTAGGGTTGTAAAAGTAATTTTAGCTACAGTAGTATATGTTAAACTGCTTAACAATGTACTTAAAGTGTTTATGCATAAGTCTAATGAATATGTAGAGACTAAATAAATGTTAGAGTTACACTGTGTTCAGGGTAAAATGACGAGCAATGCTTGCATCCGTCGCACCCGGCATGCTGCAATTGCTTTTATCATATAATAAACTTTAATTGAAACCTACGAGGTTGAGACTTTGTTTCTCACACTTTCAGTGAAAGGATTCTTCCTCCTGTCCAACCTAAACCTCCCCTGCTGCAGCTTGAGACCGTGTCCTCTGGCTGCAGCCTCCTGCAGGTAGTTTACAGAGCGGTAAGGTCACCCTCTGTTGTTAGAGAATGTTTTTCCATTTCTGGGAACAAACACACGATGAGATGATGCAAGATAAAAACTAACACATATTTATTAAATGGTTTTACAAACGATCAGTATAATAGTTCCATGTTTACAAAACAGTGATCGGGCAGGTAAAGTGCTGCAGAATACTTAAAATAAAGACATTTTGTAATTCTCCGGTTTCTGGTTGCCCGGTTGGGGTTACTACTCACAGACTGCGACGCTGCTCGTGTGCTGAGAACAGACGTGGAGACCACAGGGACATTGTTCAGAAGGCTGGGACAGCCTGGAAAAAGTCCAGAACAAACACAGAACAAGTAGAACGATTCTCTCTTCAACTCCTGTCACTTTAGGTTGCAATTATTTGCTCTCCTCTGCATAGAATAGTATTTTTTCCCCGAACAAATGGAAGAATGGTCAGTATGTGTGTGGTACCTACACACGGACAGCCTTGTGCTGAAAACAGGCGCTTTTGCACCGCATCTGGCACGCCCATGGCCATCGCTCAGATGGTGATCCCTCCGCCTGTCATTCACATGGACTGACAGCAGGGGGGATTTTCCCAACAGAAAGACTGAACCGCATCCCACATACCCTGCCCTGACACAGGCTGTTTTCTGCCAGTCAGGATGCATGAAGAAGCCACTGCAGCGCAAGGGAAGGCGAGCACTTTACTGCCAGGTAAGAGCACACCACTGACTCTGATCCATGGCAAGATCATGCACTGCGTTACCCCACGGCACTTGCTCATAGGCCTTTTGATTGGACGTGACATACAAGCAGGCTTTCCAGGGAAAATCTGTGTTTCAAAGCTAGGTACTACCTCACACTGGCTGGCCTGTCTTTCTGCCCATGTATTCAGTTTGGAAGATGGGAAGGTGACAACAGTCCTCGGTAGGAAAGATGCTGTGGACCATTGTGACAGGAACTTTTAAGGAACTGCTATTTCATGGCTGCTGCTAGAATACAGCAAAATGAAGGTTTCTCAAGGGATTTCCAAAGGAGGGCAGTGGAGAGAAGGGATCCACAAAGGAGAGAAACATTTTATTTATGTTTTGCTGTCAAACTGGTGGCAGTGGAATGTATTGTGTCCAAACAAAGTGTTTCTTATGCTTTTGAGAGGGAAGAGATAAATTTCCTGCAGAAAATTAGGCATCTTTTCACTACCTGAGGAAGAATATTAGATGCTTCAGAATTGCCTCCTTCCCATTGCACAGTATTTAGGGGCTTGAATGCAATCAACTACCATGAGAGGAGAAAAATACCATCTGAAAGACACTCAAATAAACAACTATGTCCCTAACTTCAGTGATTTACTTTTCAAGTGTTGCTTTGTTTTTTCTTTCTGGAAAAAAAGGAATGAGACTTGTATCAGAGAAAATTCATCAATTTAACTATCCTGAAACCAGAAAATGGATAATTTACAAAAAGTCCAAGAAAATCCTCCAACTGCTTTTCCCTCTGATCTAATCTATTATGCTAGAAGAGTGCCCCTATGTTACTTTTATAACCACAAGTATTCTTCATAAAACAACAATAAAGTGCACGCTGTTACAACGCTGCCATCGACAGCCAGCTAGTCTGTCCCATCAATCTGCTCTCGCCTCTCTCTGTCTCACAGCCTGTTTCCCCTTCTGGCACCAGTACTCCTGGACAAGGAAGCACACAGTTGTTCAGGTGTCCTCCAAAGTTCCATCAGCAATTTGGATTTGTACTCTTCTAACTGTTTAGAGTGTCCTAAACATGCAGCAAGGAAATGAGGCTTTTAAGTCATCTGAGAAATTTAAATGGTCTGTAAATTCAATGATTTTTCAGCAAAAGCTTCTTTTAATTTTGGCTGGGGGTTTTTGTCTGTTTTTTAAATGAGAAGGACAGGCTGGGGAAAGCTAAAAAGGACTTACAACCAATGCTGTGGAAGTGATGTGGGCCATGGTTTTTAATGATTTCCAGAAACTCAGATATTAAGATAATGCAGTGTTAACCCAGATGTTAAGATATTGTAATTTTGAAAGCTGCATGGGATCTATATCCAGCATCCACTTATTTCATGATGTATTTGACAAATGAAGGCACAGGCTTACCTTTTTACTGGTAAAGGACAGCAAACGTGGTCAATGTGCATTACTGACAGAATAGCACAAGCAACAATAAAGCTAGTGTCAAAAATTCTCAACATCTTTCTTTTCACTATACTCTTTTTGGCCTTCTGCCTATTTTTTCATCTCAAAAGGAAAAAAAATACAAAATGAAGTTAACTTTAAACACAGGTTTACCTACACATATATGTTAGTGGAAGATTTTTATAATCTGTTGCTGTACTTTTTGAGGGTCCTAGATAACAGTATTCACCTCTTCAAATGTCAGCAAATGGAAATTTACTTGAGTAGAAGTAGCAGCTGACATGGTCCCTCAACTTCACTAATGGTTTACATCACATTAAAAAACCCCTAGCTTTACTTCTTTCTGTTTCTTGATTTACTATTGCTTGATATTGCAACTCAGTTTTGTTACAGGTGAACAAAAAAGCCCTAGAAAAATAAGTTATCTGCTTAAGATCCCATGCCACTTACTCAGCTTGTGTGGACTTTAAACTGGCAAATCATTTAAACAAATTCTTTTTTGGTTTTTTTAAATTACATGCCAAGAAGAAGATTCTGAGTGTCTTCTTTAGCAAATGACCTCACCAAATAAGTTTAAGTATCTTAAAATACTCAGTTTGCAACACAACTTTTGTTGCAAGTGGCAGCAGTTATCCTGGGCAAAAAATCCAAACCAAAACCTAGAATCTCCAATTAAGGAAGTGTCACCTAAAAAAGCCTTTATGCTTTTTTTGACCTCTAATCTCTACTCTGAACAATAACTACCCTCACCTGCTCCTAAAAAGGTTGTTCAGTTTGCACAATATTAACTTTTAAATATAAAAATTCATTGGCTGACTTCACATGGGCAATACTGCCAAGGACCAGACTCCATCAAGGAACACAGCAGGTGGTCAGTCAAATAACATGCCACTTTACAACTCTACAAGCCTATAACAGCAAAAAACTTGGAAATGCATCACCATATCCAAAACAATTCAAAGGTTTTAAGTATGAAATCAAGGGGGTTTTTCTAGTGTTGTTGCACACATTTAAACTAGAGTTCTGCTGGTTAATGTGTTTCATATACAGTAGATACACTATGCATAATGCTAACTGCAGGGATCCATACTTTTTTGGTATGATTGAAGTAGGTGAGATATAGTTAATCTCATTGCAGTCCTCTGATAATTTGCCCTCACTATGTGAGTCATTAGTTGTATTATATGATTGGCAAACAAGTACATAAACTGCTGATGTTGAAAATTTGGCTCAGGAACCCAAAATAAATGATTGGCAAAAAGATTAAAAGAAACCTCTCCCCCAATTTTTTGAACAATTGACCTCCAACACTCATCTGCAACCAAACAGTGGACTGATAATTCATTTCCATGCTATTACATTGAGGTATAGCTACCAGAAACATTAAACTGTCAGTAGATATTTATCCAGTTAATTCACTCTGCATAAGGGAAATTATAACAACACATCTAAAGGGATAGTTAAAGCTTACAGAAAGCTTACAGCTCAGAATTTTCCTCTTTCTTTTTTTTTTTTTGCATTTGATGGGGGTTTTTTTGTGTGTGTTTTATGTTTAATTTCTTCTATGTTACCAGCTGCAATTTCCAGGTTAATGACTTCCAAGCAGATTTGAAAGGAAGCCTGAAGACTTTTTCTTTTCCTGGGATTCAGCTTCTTGGCCTTGTGAAAGTCCCAATTCTTTCTCAATCTGCTCTAACTCAGACTGGTCAAGCAGTTCAAAATCATCAGCTTCCTCCGTGTCTGTCTCCTCGCTCAAACTGGGCGCTGCGTGTGAGGGAGCTTGCAGTGCAGCCTGCAACTGGTCTTTGATGGCAGCAGACACCGCGGCTGTAATGACATCACCAGCAATTCCACTCATTAAATTAAAGGTTTGGTCACTGGTCAAAGGCAAGGACAACCCTGCAGTGGGTGGTCTCTCTTTTCTCTGTCTGGAAGCATAATCCACCTTGAAATCTGTTTGCTCTTTTCTTTGTTTTTCATGGCTGGGCATTCCGATGCTTGAGTCGTCATCATCATTTGTTCCGGCACCGTTTTCTAAAGAAGGAAATTCTAAAAGATCTCTAGCAAAAGCTTCTTCATGATCACTAGGTCGGTCAAAATCTGTTACAGAGTTAACAGAAGGAAAAAGTGTTAGCACTCACAAAAAGTTTCCCAAAAAAGCAGCCACATGTAAAAATGCAGTTAGTAAGTGTTCCTCTGAATACATTTACTAATCTCTACTCTAGCAGTTTTCTATAGTCTTAATACAAAGGAGCTTTGTGTGACATCTAAAATAAAATGGTTTTGAGGTCATAAATCTAGGAGCAGAAATAACCTGGTATCAACCTAACTATTTGAATAAAATACCTTTTCAAAGTGGTATCTAGCTGTAATGAAACAACCCATGCAAATTTTTAGCACAGCTATTTCTAAATATACCAACCAGAGGAAGTTCCAAAATTTATAACGTGACAACAGGTCTCTAAACTATTTCCCTTCGCAATATATATAAATTACAAATATTTAAGCATGTATGGATGTGTTACCAGCTTTTAATATTCATGTAGAATAACAGAAAAGAATGTTTATGTGTTTAAATGAAGATATAAAACCAATGTAAAGACTTCATTTCTACCTTTTTCCTTTCCAATACTTGTATTATTAGGAAACAGAAAATGGAAACTCTACAGATGATCAGGATTGTTTCAGGATTTCAAGAGAAGAAAAAGCAGAATGTAAACAAATAAAACATTACATTTTAATGGCTGCACTAATGACAAGTATTAGTTATTAGAAATGTCCAAAACATACTGTGGAGTTCATGGCCCGTGGAAGAGGCCTAAGTGAGCACAAGGGCATACTTTGATCTATATTTGTATGAGAAAGTAAAAATAATCAGTTTGAACTTACTTTCTATGAAAACAAGCAATGGGAAGTTGTTGTAGGACCATTCATAAGGGCTAAGGAAATAAATCCTAAAAGTGTCTCATATGTCATTTTCTCCATTTTCTTTAGGAAAGACAGGCTGTGAAGGTGAGGAGGAAAGGTTGTGCTGTATGCAGAGTGGCAGCTCAGTTGCACAGAGCTTTGACAGGAGACGAGCCAGTCCTCAGATGCAACCCATTTGGTCCTGCACTTCTGTGTATGTCCCATTTTCTGAAATACTCCATAGGGAAGAAGAGTGGATGCTGTTTGTTTTTAACTTAGCTAGGCCTTGAACACAGTTTGCCCACATGTTCCTTACAGCAAACTGGTGAGTGACTGGGGTAAGCGAACTGTAAGAAGGGTGGAACCGCCTGGACTGCACAGGTCAAAGGGCTGGGATCAGTGACACAGGGCCCAGCTGGAGGCTGGTTCTTGGTGCTTCCCAATGGTCCTGAAACAAACACTGTTCAATGTTTTTATTAATGACTTGGAAGACAGGATGGAATGCACTCTCCTGAAGTTCACAGGCAGAAAGGAATGGCTGTGGGGCAGGTGTATTTGATATTCTGGAGGTCAGGGTGCCTTCAGAGGCACCTCCACAAGCTGGAGAATGGAACAGGCTGAAAAGGAAGATCATGACATTCAACAAAAGCAAATGTGAAGTCCTGCATCTTGGATGGAATAACCTGTTCAGCAGTACAGGCTGGGGGCAACAAGACAGAAAGCAGCTTCTCACAAAAAGAGCTGTGGACAGCAAGTCCTTCCAGGAAGGAAGGCCAACTACACACTGAGCTATAGAAGCAAAAATGAAGGCAGAGAGTCAATGGAAGGGATTTCCCCCTGCAGTCAGTAACTGAGAGCGCACATTGAAATCCTTTGTCCAGTTTTGACAATGATAGACAGGACTGAGTCCCCTGGAGGCCCAGCATGGTTATTTAGGGGGCTGGAGAACAGGACATGTGAGTAAATGCTGAGAGAATGAGTCTTGTTTGGCTCTAAGAGAAGGTGGCAAAGGGAAAATCAGATAGTTTAACTACTGAATGGGAAGGTATAGAGAAGGTGGGCTTGAATCTTCTAGAAAGCCCAGAGTGAAAGGATGAGAGTAAATTGACACAAGCTGGAACATGGAAAATTTTGAGTTACTCTAAGAAGATACTTTTTTATCATGAGGGTGAGACTCACTGTAAGAAAATACTTTTTCATCATGAGGGTGAGCAAATATTGAAAAAGAGAGTCCAGGGAGGTTGTTGAATCTCTGCCACTGAAGATGCTGACATTTCAAATGGTCAGAGCCCCAAGAAACTTCATAAAGCTTTGAATAGGAGCTTTGAACCTGCTTTGAATAGGACATTAGATGAGATGAACAATTGCTCTTTACAACTTACAATACTGTGATTGTACAATGCTGTCTGTCTATTTACAACTTGAAATATTAAGAAAATGAAATTACTAATTTGGCCTGTTTCATGCCATAAAGTAGTATCACCCTTCTTGTCAATTACACTAAACTTTTTCTAGGAGAAATGCAGGGTGAGCAGAGCAACAGATCCACAGGTGAGAGTACAGCAAACTAATATTGTCCAGAATCTTTATTTAGGCAAAGTGCTAACTGATAGCTTGGACTGTAAAGAGTTAGAACTTTGATCTGGTCAAGATCAAGACAAGTGCTTGAGAATCTTTTCCTAGTCTTAGTCATCATATCTAATTTAGGCTCATTGCTGGTTGTCTTCATTTGCATTCTAGTATCAAAATCCGATTATAGTTTCCTTAGTTGGCTGTTCAACAAGTCAAAGTATTCACTGTTTCTTCCTCAGCTTTTATTTTTTTAGCTCCCCCACAAAAGCATTGGTACTAACTTAAAAGGTTTACTTGCTTACAAGGTTTGTGGAAGGGAGTGCTACATCTGGCATTTACCAAGAGGGTTGGTTTTACACAGCACCACTTATTTATTTAGACACTTGCTGATGTACCTTATTATTTTAAGATGAGGACAGTTCTTACAGAAAACGTATCAAAAATATGTAAACCACTAAACTTAATCTTAAATTCATTTCAGGGGAAAAGTAACAAGCCAAAAACCTTCTGTCCTCAAATTCTCTAATTTTCAAATAACTTGCATGACTGGAATTCACAAGGAGATAGATGAAGCTATTACATACCATCAGATGTGTCTGTCTGTGGAGAATACCCCTCGGATAAGTTAAAGGTCCCATTATCAGTCCAAGATACTTCTGATACGTCTGTGTCAGACACTGACAGCTCTTTGGCAACCACTGCAGGACTAACCTATATGGAAAAAAGTCCCATATTCTTATACTCAGAAAATTCACACTACAGGAAGCCAATGCTTAAGATACTGAAAAAAGCCCCTCTTTTATGGCACAGCAATATGAATCACCTCCTATTTAATCTTGAATTGTAAAAACATGAAAATAATGGTATGCAATGTTTAGAAGTGAAGCATCCCTCTTTGTAATAACTGAAACTATTATACTAAAGAAGCTTAGAAAATTCCAGTTACTCATTCTGAAAGTAACATCCTACTGTAAGGAAAGCAGAATGAGCTTGCAAATACAAGAGATGCATAAATGTAAAGAAATGAGTAAACTTGGTTCAAAAAAACTAGCCAATTAGCTGTAAGATCATAAAAAATAAGTTTAATTAAAAATTACTATCCTTTACCACTTTATTCAACAATATTCAATTATGTCAGCTACAAACTTTTATCACATGGGATTTTTTTTTTCAGAGTACAAAACCTCCTTCAAAGTGATCACTGTTGAAGTCAGGCTTTATACACTACTCATCAAATACTGCCTAATAATTTCTATTAAGCTGAATTTTTTATATGAACCAGTGTTCTGACTATAAGATAAAAACCTTTGCCATATAGCTATTTAGAGTATTAAGAGAAAAATGAAATATTTGAGTGTTCTAATACTTATCTAGAAAGATATTTCTAGATAATATACCTATTTACACTATCATTGACAATTATTAGACAACTGATTACAAAACTGACAAAATATGTAGGGTTTCTCTGAATGCTTCCCTTTTACATTTTAATTTCATAAACATTAACTGCAATTTCACTGTTTCAAATAAAAATAACCAGCTTTGCTATTAAATTCACCTTAATCATTCTACAGCCAATACAAAATAAACACATTCTTAGTTCAGTAGGCCAAAGAAACCATTACCTTGAAGGTCAGAAGTCACAAACGCAGTAAGTTAATCAGTATAAGCCTAAAGGTGGAGACTATGAATCATGTCTAAACATACTCTTAGTTCAGGAACACAGCCTCCTGGGCAGGTTAAAGTCCTCCACAGAAGAACAGACAGTAATCTAGATAGTCTCCCATTATCAATAGAGATTTTAAAAGCAAGACAGGGATGACTGAAAAAAAGTCACCTTAGGACACAGAGCTGATATGTCTAATTCACTGTCATCTTCTGTGGGTTTTGTTTTTGCTGTTTCTGAAAGAAAAAAGATAAATTTTTTATCCTACTCGTGACAATGGATTTCCAGGTTCAGTGTGTGTTCTCTGTCACACAGCTTGCCTAGCACAGTAACCTTCCACCTGCTGACATGGTGCATCATTTATGGAATATGCTGCTAAGGTGAGGGAAAGAAGGCTGACTGAGAGGCTGGATGCTTGTCAAAATACACTGCACAGCAGCCAAAGCAGGAGAGATAATTTTGCTCTGAAATGCGTTCCAACAGCTTTATTTACCTGCACTGTACTTCCTTCAGGAGTATCTGTTGCTCACCATAATGTTATCTGTCCTGGCAATGTGTATCTATGCTTTAAACTACACTGCAGGTACACTGGCCAGTTTAATATATTGCTAGTTATCCCACCACATTACTTCTACATGAGACCATGCAATTTGCTGGATAATTATATGTAATCTTCATTCACAAACCCCTTCTTTGCAGCCACCCTGCATTCATAGTCATATGCAAATACACATACAGAGCATCCTCTGAAGTCTGGTAGAATGCTGCTCTTTGCAGATGAACAGACACAAATTTCAGGTCCTCTGTCTGAGAATCTTTTAAACTAATATAAAATGAAAACCACAGTCAGGGTATTCTTGGTTGCTTCCTTCTGCAACTTGCTCTTTCCTCTCTTGTGCCAGCACCAATGTGGTGAACCGAGTGGCAAAGCAAGGTATGGAACTTGATTGGGTTAAATTAAAACAGGAGGGCAACTTGCAGGAAAGAATGCATCTAACCTCAACCATTTTGCCAGTGCTGGCTCATAAAATTCATGAAACAATAGTCTGATCTCTTTCTCTGACATTTTCACTTAAAGATTGAACACGGTAGAAATAATACATGAAAGAGAATTTTCAATGCATTATTCCTTATTTCCAACAACTACTGCATTCCACGTAAGAGAAGGGGAAAAGACAGACAGGTCTAGGAACAGCACATTGCACGGTGAATGGTACACAAGAAATGCATGTTTTAAAGCAGGTATGAAGTCTGCTGATGTCTCACTAACTAAAAAAGGCAGGCTACCTGCAAGTAATGTGACTACACTACAAAGGTTTAATTACCAAAGCTGGAACATGCACAAAAACCAAACTAAGCATAAGACTGTTTATACACATATTTTTCTTTAAATAGTTTTATTGCTTAAAATCTAAAAGTTTGTAATTTTAGGAAGATTTCAGGTGAGACAGGTCAAATTTTGTTTCAAATTGTTTTCTGTCCTTTCCAACTAAAAATTTTGATTAACTGTAGCTACTGTCCTATGGCAATTCTTAAATCCTTTTTGAGTATTTGGGGAACAAATTCCTTCTTCTGCTGGGAGTGAAACTGAGGAGGATTTAGATACTGGAACAGAGTTTTTGTCTCCTACTGAAAGTTCTGTTACATACTTATTTTGAGATCCTTGAGTGACCCAGAGTAAGTTTGCCTTATCTAACAGTTATAAGCATTGCATGCTTACAGCAAGTAGTTTCTTCTGAAAACTTAAAAGCAGTAAATCTAATAAAGCATGAAGAGTTTGCCTTGTTTTTTTTCCATGAAGTGATAATTTTTGTTACAAACCCAGACATCTGACATACACTATCACTCCTTATAAAGTTGGTAACAGTAGCCAGGTTCAAAGCAAGACATATCTTTACAATTGGCTTCTCAGGACAAACCAAACTGTCTGCAAGGTGAATAAAATTTTCTCTGCATACAGAAATACATCATTAAGACTATAAGTAATTACTCACCAGATCTCTCTTTTTTCTTCTGGTTGATATATTCCACTATTCCAAAATCTAGTTTCATCAGAACAGCCCTAATTTTGCTGCACACTTTCTGTCCAAATTCATTGCACTTAAGGAAGGGACACAAAAAGGCACACAATACTGTGATAAAAATGAAGACAGAGAAAAATGGTATTGAAATATTGCTGTATAAGAAATTAATAAAGCTTAAACAATGCCTCTGCATATGGTAAGTACTAATTTCACATAATACAATTAGTTTTACATAAAAATGCATTGTGAAGTGCCCATTTCAGAGAAACTAGTCATGCCAAATTCAGTTTTCAGGAGCCATTCCTACTCAGCGTGGAAAATACTATTGTATTCATATCAATTCACATGTTTTTAACTTTCAGTAAGGCACAAGTTATGATCATTATAGCATTTATCATCATCTTGACTTAACCTGATTTTGATACCTCAACCTGAGAACCACGACTATGCAACATTGTGCCAAAATCAACACGCTGAAAAGCTGATTCCTGTATGACAAAGAATTGTAAAAAATGTCTTCCTTATATCTAATCTAAATTGACCCTCCTTCAGTTTAAAACCATCACCTCTTGTGCTAATGCAACAGGCCCTGCTAAAATGTTTGTTCCCACCTTTCTTATAAACCCCCTTTAAGAACTGAAAGGCCACAAGAAGGGCTGCCTGGAGCCTTCTCTTTTCCAGGCTGAACAACCCCAAGTCACTCAGCCTGTCTTCACAGGAGAGTGTGCCAGCCCTCTGACCAGCTTGGTGGCCTCCGGGACTTGCTCCAACATGTCCATGTCTTTCTTGTCCTGGACTGGATGCAGTACCCCAGGCAGAGCCTCACCAGAGTGGAGCAGAATAGAGCAGAGTACATCACTCCCTCACCCTGCTGGCCATGCTGCTATTGGTGCAGTCCAGGATACAAGGGGCTTTCTGGGTTGCAAACAAACACTATTGGGTCATGTCCAGCCTCTCATCCAGCAGCACCCCCAAGTCCTTCTTGGCAGGGCTGCTCTCAATCCCTTCATCCCCCCAGCCTTGCACTTGGTCTTGCTGAACCTCCTGAGGTTCACTTGGGCCCACTTCTCAAGCTTGTCCAGGTCTCTCTGGATGGCATCCTGTCTCACAGAGATTGGTGTCTTCTGGAAACTTGCATGAGTGTGTAAATAGATATAAATAAATAAATGCTTCCTATACAGAGACCAAATAACAAAGAAACCACATACACAAATCATGACTGAGAAAGAGACTATACTTACACAAGACATATGAGAGGACAACTCCAGGAATGTAACTTCCCAAGACAGTGAAAAATGTACATATGCTGCAGACTAGTAGGCAAAACTGGCAAAAACATTAAAATTGACCATTAACACTTTTTGCACAAGAAAAACGTTGCATGCTAAATGAAATCTAGAACACAGTGCAAAACTGAAGTTTGTTCTTTTTAAACTGGGAAATATTTCTAACAATTCTGATGAAAATAAGCACCAGACATTCCATTTTAGCTAATTAGGATGCATGTCCTCATCTAATACAAAAACATCCTATTTTTACTCATTTACTGTAAAGGTTTAACAAGCTCACAGTAATTGCTAAAATGACTAGAAATTACTTCACTCTCATGACATGAAGAAAGACTGAACAGTTTATATGCAGGGAAAAAACCCGACTCACTAATTGCAAGATTACAGTACATACTTACTGCATTCTTAGAAAAGCAAAACATCCTTCCTATAGCTACACTTCTCTCCCCTGCTGTGTTGCTTTGTGAAACTGTTTTCTCTTATATGCTGGCAAACATTCTCTTGATGCTTGTTGGCTATTCTAGCATCCCTGAGCTTAATTTTCAATATATAATTTGAGATTTGACCTCTGGTGAGTGCAACATACAGTGCATCTTTCACAACTGCACAATGCCCATTACAGAATTGATCTGTTGAAAATTTACAGAAATAATCCATTTGCTTTTGGATCTGAATTGCAGTAAAATGGCTGATTCAAAGAAATTTTGCACACAGCATCACTGCCCAATTTGCTTCTAATTATAGCAGTAAAATAATGACATGACTTACAGAATGAGGTCAGGAAAAAGAAGGGATAACATGCTGTCAAAATTAGCTTTTCTAAATCAGTATTAGATATATCTTAACATATGTAGTAGATGTATCTTACTGTATCATGTTAGCACTTGACAGAATTATGGGATTGTGTATAATGATACTGCATTTCCTGACTTCATTATACACTTACTTCTAGTAAGTAAAATTTATCTAATATAAGTAATATTTAAGCATAACTTGTTGACCAAACATATAACTCCTCTTTGTATAATTTCTTCTTTTTTGAAAGGTATCTCTATTTTCAGTCTAAACTGATTTTAGTCTAAACTAATATTTGAGCGTGGTACTACACAGATCTTAGTTGCTAATTCTGAATGGCCTGTTTTCAGGGAAGATTTTGTGATAATTAATTAAAAATTAACTGAGAGAGAAAAAGCCTCTTTATCTCCTTTCAACTTGTGTTTAGCAATGCAAATATAAAAATGAAATCTGCTATTGCCATAATATACTTCTACATTGTTTATACTTTTCTTTGAGGAAAAAAAAACCCTGCTTCACTTCTTACTAGAACTAAATAATGATATTCTTCCTAGATGGAAGGAAAAAACCCCTTACTCCTGCTTGCCTCTTCATGAACTGGGTTCTCCAGCTCAGCCTTTCAGGTAAAAAACTCCACCAACTCGAAGTGTGTAGAAGAAAAATTATCACAATAATATATGAGGAACTCTCTTCTTACATTAAGTACTTCTATACATTAAGTGCATCTATTCCTGAAGACTAAAGTTATTTGACAAAAAGCCAAACATGTTTAGGTTACTTTTTTTCTTTTTCAAGTTTTTATTAAATTGTAATATTTTAAATTTCCTTTTAAAAGTCCATGGAATAACCAGTGAAGTTCCAACAGCTGTACAGGGAAGGACTGTACTGCTACAAAGATTACTGTGAACGTCTTTTCTGCTTGACTACCTGCCTACATTCTCCACAGCAAAAAAAGTTAGCAGACACTCATGACTGGATGTATCAGAATGTGCATTTTATTTTCCATTTTTTTGCTTGCTAACTTGTTTATTTTTTTAAATCTTATCTCACCTTTATATTAAGCCATATAGAACTGTTAATCTTATTTAGAAGTGCTTACCTTGCCAGGGTTTTGTTCCTTAAAGTGGGACATTTCTTGAAGAAATACAAATAAATTCATCAGTGTTTCTGAAACACACTGATTTATTCTGGGTCTGTAGTCTTGCCTGGAATCGATGATGTTCCAGCTGAGTAAAACAGAGAAAAATACCCAACTTTGTTTACAGCTCATATGAAAGCTGAAGCTGGTTGAAAACACCATGTTGTAAAGCCGTAGTCTCTGCCAATCTAATGGCTGCTGCTATGCTAGAAACACCTGTGCCTGTTTCCACATATCTTATATAGGGTTAATTTGATCTTTTTAGGCTAAAAAAAAGTTTAATCTGTTCAGTAGTAGCAATTCTCAGGCCATATGAGCAATTACCAAAGAAATTACTGCTTATTCATTCTGGCCATATGAACACACCGAGTTCAAGGGGCTGTCATCTGAATTAAGCAAATGAACCACAAACTTGGTTTTTAATATTATTCTTTAAAAAATATACCACAGTACTTTTCATTGCCACAGGATGGCCATACATATTAACATATTAAATTTCATGCATATAATCCTTGTGCTTTCTCTTTTCTATTTTTTGTCTTGTTCTGAAAACTATGACGATGAAATTGTCCAACATGGGAAAAAAAATTGTTCTTGAAGTCTTGATTAATTTTCTGACTGAATTTTAATTTTTCTATTTCATTGAAAGGACTATTTCTAAAGCTTATCTTATGACTGTTCAATACTTTTAATAAAATAATAATGCCCCCAAAAAACTCTACTGAAGAACTTGCTGAAAACCATGTGAAAGCATATGTATCTATCTTATTTGGGGCTGACATATTTAGACAACATCCAGTTTAAATGGTCACATCATATACCTTTGTGGAGTAGACAGAACGTCTACAACAAAGAAGTTTTATGAAATAAGAAATCAAAAGAAAAACACAGACAGGCCAGTCAATGTCAAATCAAACTGGTACAAAGTATGGATGAACCACTGTGCAAATACTGAGAATCTGAACTAAATTCTACACCAGCTTTACTAAGTTATCATTTGCATAATGTACTGCTGAGTACACACGGCTTCGATCCCAATGAATCCACCCAGCCATGAACAACTCCAGTCATTTTACTGGGATACATAACCCATTACATTCCAATGCATCACTGCATTAATGGCAAACATTTTGTGACAGGTGGATGGAATTACAAAATAAATAATCTACATTATGGAAACAATGCCTTTACAAAGGTCAGTGCAGCAATAAGGACACACACACAGACTGTCAGATCAGTCTCTCCAGACTCATTTTTGTAAAACATCACAATTCCAGTCAGCAATGCCTCATTCCACACCCACGGTGCCCCTTCCCATTCTCTCATGGCTGTACTCGGTTGGCCACGAGGTGGTGACACAGCAGCGCCAGGACCAGCGCAGTGAGCCCCGGCATACGGGGGGTCACAGCATCACTGCCCGGGGCACTGCCACCTACAGAGAAACTGCTACTTCAGACATGGGAAAAACTCGCTGAACGCCAAAATGCAAATCAGTGTCTTATTCCCGACTTTATTTTAGTATTTATTGCACTGCAGTGATGTGATTTCTTCTTACATTACAAAACATTCAGGGTGAGTTTTTCCCCAACTTCGAGAATAAACAATGAACTATTTTAAATTGTGTACCTTAAATGCACAGGGTGACATCCTCATGTCTTGGACCAGGAGACTTTTGCAATTACCCAGCCATGCATGGCACTGCATGCAGGTATTTGCTCCTGACAGAGGATGTAAATAAAACCATAGAGTAACCCATGGCAGGAACACAGCTGGAGGGATCAGCAAGTTACCCAGAACTTTATATCTGCGACCCATCCACAATGGAGATTTCAATTTGCATCACCTCTGATAATTAGGGGCTGGAGAAAAGTATCCAAGGGTTTTTGTCTTACAGGACCTGCACCGTTTATGGACAGGCTATTCTTCCTAAACACTGCTCCCAGCTTTTGTAAACCATTCTGCAGCATTAATAAGTATTTTAAGAGTTGCCTGTTTATTCCAGTGTTGAAAACTACTATTATGGCAGTATTCTGAACTACCCAATCCATTTACAGATTTTTACTTCTACCCTTTATTTAAATTTGTTGACAAAGTAGAGCTTTGTGGAAGCACCAAGAGCAAAACCAGATAGGCCTGATGCCTAATACCAAATCAGAGCTTTGAAATATTTAGGACATTTGTAGATAGTCACCTTACTAATTTTAAGCTAATAGCAAAAACAGAAAGGAGGAGAAAGCATAAAATACAATAATAATGCAAACTACTTCCATATGTGGTAACATAAAGACAATATAGATTAGAGAGAAGATGATGTCATAAGGCATAGTGGGATACCTAGTAACAATGCAAAACAAAACCACAAATTATGCAGAAAAATGGCACATTTGTATGGAAAGTTCTCCAGAGTTGCTTTGCTTGGTTGTTAGCAACGCTCTCTTTAGCCAAGTTGTTAAAAGTATGAACTGAAATTCAGATTAAATTTAAACTCTGCATGCTTTGGTTCCATAGTCCACATGTGGTGCATTGACAAGAAGACAAGAAGAGTGGACGGTACAGGTGAAGTTTGCTTAAAAATATCACAAACCCACTACTGAGCTCCACAGAACACTTGGCAGTTTCTTGAGCACCATGATATCATGTGACACCTTTGTCAGTTCTACTATAGTCACAGTTTTCTAATTTGCAGGGAATGCCAGGGACTATTTTGAAGCCTTATTCTGCTCTTCAAGCAACTAGTGGTGTAAGAAAGTCCACTTGCTGATCTTCAGTGTGACAATCAGATGCAAATGCTGCCTCTTCTAGCTCCCATCTCTCAACAGCTCCCAGCCCTGGTGATATCATTCCCAGAGCACACTCAAACTGCAGTGTTACCTGGAGATGAGAGGGTTGGAACAAGGGGAAAGCAACAGAGATCCTGGTGAAGGGGGAGCGAGAAAGAAAGGAGGTCCATCAAATCATGGTATGTACAACATACAGTGGTGTGTATGCAAAGATGGAGAGGTTATGTCATGCCCCTGTAGAAACAGAGAGGAACACTAAGCCTGCATGAGCTCAAAAGGAAACAGACACATAGTGATGCTTACTCCAGGCAAATTCCTTTTTCAATGATCGTATTTAAAGACAAAAAGGGAAAAATGAAGACATGTGAAGTGGCATAGATGATGACTGTGGAGTGGCTGACTACATCAACCAAGAACATAAAAACTACTTCATTTATTAGTTGAATTACATACAGTACTGTAATAAATGACTTAAATGTGAACCCTGTATTTCCTGCCAAAACAGCTTGTGGGACTTCTGTCCAAGTACTCCTTTTGGGATGTAAGCAGCCAACTCTCTCTGAATACATTCAAAGGAGTTTGAGCACAACTTAGGAAGAAGAAAGTTTTATGTTCCATCACTTATCCTGAGTTTGATATGAAGTGCCACACTTTCATTCTAAAACTACTGACAGTAAGATTGAGGGTGTTCAGAAAGAAAATAAATTACTCACATCCTTCTGGATGTGGCATACTGCCTCATTTCTAAAACTGAGCAAATACATAAACTGTTGCCTAGTAGTTGCAAAAAGCCCCCCTCAAAACACCCTCCTGCCCAGACATTTCCACCAATCACAAACTGGCCAGAAGAGTCAGTGGCATTACATTCTCTAAAAATGACTGATGGTGTCATGCTCTCATTTTGTATCTAGACATCTGTTCAAGCAAAGCCCCATCACATTTCTCTCAGAAAGGTCAGCAGATCTCATGTTACTGGTTTAAAGATCTTTTCGTGACGTGCTGGATTTTTTTTAATTATGTGTACACAGTTTTATATGTATCTTCCTGTAGATGTGCTACTCAGAACTGCAGCAGTGACAGAGTACACCATGATGTGGTGGAGCTGAAGGACTGCACCTACGTAAACACAGAGTTAGTAATTACAGAGCTTCTAAACCCTCTTGATTTCCCAACTGTAACCACACATGCTTGAAGCCTGTGCAGACTCTGTAATTTTAAGGGTAACTTAGAATGTATTAATCAAGATGGAAGAGCTAAAAGTTACATTCCCAAACATATGTAAATCTATAAATAGGTAATACAGCTATTTTGTAGTTTTTAAAAAAGTAGTATATAGAACTTATACAATAGTGTAATTGTAAGTGAACTGAATATCTAAGGACAAACAGGTAACCAGGAGTTCAGCATGAAATGCAACCACATGAAATCCAAAGTGTAAACTGTTAGCAAAATCCAATCAAGAAGGTTTACCTTTTCAGGGCTTTAATGAGTCTCTGCTAGGAGGAAAAAAAATCACTTCAGCACAGAAGGAAGTGATCATAATGATGTAGTTACCATCCTTTGAAGCAAACATTTTATACCTGAAGATCCATGCCAAATATGTTTTGAAAATTTTCTTCTAAATTATTGTGGTACAGAGGTAAGGGATTAGATTAAAAAAGTGTGTGAAAAATTTATATTTTTTACATAAAAATTTCAGGTGGCCACATACTGAAAATGAAAATAAACATCCCTTTCTCTCTCCAATATGTAAAGTAAAAAGCATATTTCACAGTTAAATGTGTTAAAGTGTCAATGGCAAAAACCTATAAAATCTACTATTGAATTCTGTGGTAGAAAACAATGCACTGTTGATTAGCCTTACTGAAACACAATGCAACAAGTTTGTGGATGTTATGTGTCCTATGTGGAAAGCCAGAATGGCCAGTGCCACTGAACTCACAGCATAGCATCTTAATGATCTACGTGGCTAATTTTAAAGGTGATTATGTAGACCTGTGCTCTATCCTGTGCCACTTTTGGATCCTATGCAATCGTTAAGTATACTAAAATAATTATATTTGTGTCATGTGGCTATGAGCAAGTCAGTAAGACCTGCAATTTAAATGAATCACTGGGACACCACATAAAGTCCTGCTTGCTTCGAAGACTTCCACAAAACGATGCTGTGCCAGGAAAAAGTAATAAGGAAGCATCCACAAATACACTGTTCTCAGAGTTCAGGTAGAATCTTCATCCACAACCTTTCTTGTACAGACTCTTCCAAGCTTTTCTAATAGAAATCTCTCCGGCTTGTAGATATCCATATGCACTTTATTTTCCATTGCTCATCCATAGGTGCTGTACAAGTTGAGGCCCTCCATTGTGTAGTATTGTAGCAAACATCCTTTAACTGATCCCATTTGACCATCCCTGCAATGTTGAGACTTGGGCACACTTGCAATCTCTAAAATATACAGACAGATCTGGTTTTTAAATTGAATCTGGAGAATGTAGTTATCAATCTTAAAGAACAGCTAATGACATTTGCCAATTTAAAAATCTCCCTTAATTATCATATCCACTGTAGTTGAAATGCATTATTTGTAAGAACTAAGTGAGTTGTTAATACCATACAACATTGCTTCTCAAGCTTTTGAAGTGTTTTCTTCCTGACCTCATCTATATTCATCTAACACTTCAATTTTGTGCTTTTTGTCAACAGTGAGTCAGTCCACTTTGCTGTTACTGGTTTTTTTTATAGGGAGGGTGAGGAATAAAAAGTTGAAAAAAGATGTTATTTCCAAGTTTTCAGTAATATGCATGTCCCTTTTATTTCCTGATCCAGAAGATTTTTTTGGTAATATTACGGTACAGAAAATATATTTAAATGATTAGTATTTGATGAGGCTGGATATGCCTTTTTCAATGGACTGCACAGCAGACTAGTCAGGACACGTGACTTTCAACAAAACATAATATAAGCAACCTTTTATCTCTATACACTTCTTGCACAGTGTGTTAAACTAAAATCATAATGGTATTTTCTTCTCTTCAACTGACATGGGAACATTCTACCATTGTTGTACTGCTAAACAATCACCATTCCTATAAATGACAGTGGTTCTTCTGCTTATATTACTAGTCAAGAACAAACTTTTCTCAAAATCAAAGCAATCCTTTTGTTATGAAAATACACTGAAGTGTTCTGCAAAGAGATAGGGGAACTCATCTTTTCCTACATACTGCTTAAAAAAAAATTACTCATTACTACCATGATTTTATTTTGTGTTCATCCCTTCTATTCAGGTATAACATCAGTCATCTTATAGTCTTAATAAGGAGCTGCACTGTTTTTCTTTAGCTGACCAAACCCAAACTGGTTAATTCCAGCTTTTTGGAAGGCAATTCCAGCATACAAGTTCCTTGAACACAGCCAACAGTACTAAACATTGTCACTTTTTGCTGCCCATCCTGCTAAAACAAACAAAACATAGTCTAAATAAATCTGGGGCTTTTCACTGTCCTGCTCCTGTAGACAGACTCCTGTAAGCACACTGGAAGGCAGCTCTCATGGGAAGCCCTTCCCTTGCCCTGTGCTACTCCAGTCCAGCTCCCCTGAAATGAACACCAGCTACTACTGCCATTCCAGGTCACTGAATGGTGACCTGATAGTCAAGTGATCTGATAGTCAAGTGCTATTAGTCCAAACCCAGGACTTAGTCAGTAAGTGTAAATTTTTCAAAGCACCTCTCTGCATGAAAACTGAGTGTTTCAGTGACATGTAAATACTATTACAGACTTGGTTTCTCTTTGACAAAGACTATAATGCTATTGTCTTTTTACCAAGACAGTGCAAACACTGGGATCTTCCAGGTCAGCTTCCCACTTGTAACATAAATTGGTTATACAGAAGAGAAATTTTTATTGCACTACTTTTGTCCATAATGTAAGGAAACACCTTACTAAACAACAGGAGTATGAAGTTCCATTTACAAGACTAAAAAGATCTGCCCAGCTGTTGGAAGAAATTTTTTTGGATTTATTTTCTCTTGCAAAGACAACTCTTTTAACCATTTTTCACAAAATAAATTAATTTTTCTCCTTCACAGCCTCCACATTCTTCAGCTGGGATACTCCAAGTTCAAGGCCTTTCAAAGTCAAGCAGCAAGGAAAGCTGATCTGGGCATCCTCTGAGCTGAAGAAGCAGCTGCACAAAAAGGAAAACTGGATTTTCAAGAGCCAAAGAATACTTTTAACCTGCAAAACCATAAAAATTACTTTCTGTGTAGCATCACAAGATGGCTTTAACTCTTTGTGTGTAAAATCTCATTTTGACTCTTTTCAAAGGATTTTAATGTATTTTGTAGGAGTAGGTTGTCACTTACTCTGATGCATCAGTGCATTACTGAGAGTTTCTGGCACGAGCTAACAACTTGTTCCCTCCATTTGTGCAGAGAATTTAATCATAAAAGGAGACAAAATACTTTATATTTTATTAACTAATACCAGCAGAAGAACCAAATATTTTTCTATAACTACAAAGCATCATGCTTTGAGTAATAAAATAACATGCATAGTTGACTTTAAACTGGATTTTAATTTTTCTAAGCTCAAGCAAATGCTGGGAAAGGTCATGTACTATAAAACTGCAGCTCAAAATCAACTTTTCCAAAATAATGTACCTTTCTTTTCCATTTTAATTCAAGTCATAAAAGGTTTTGACAGTTTAGTGCACCATCCTTTTCAACAATAGGCAGGTGAGAGTGCTTAGAACACAGATTTTGTTATGACAGAGGGAGTTACATGTTGGTATCTCTATGAAGCATCTAAAGCCATGTGCTTCTACCATTTCAGGACTGATTATTCACAGTACCTTTTATACATTCTCGACCATCATTACATTCCTCATTAGTGGTCAATTTTTTAAAATAGTCAATTCTTTTTTTAAAAAAATAAATTATACCATCTTACACCAAAACTGTAGAGGACCTGATGATAAAGAATTACTGGGTGAAAATGTCTCCTTTTGCCAAATCGTTTTCAGTCTTCTACCTTTGGCAATGTATTTTCTCATTGTTCTTCATCTGTTACTGCCCAGGGTTATTTGGCAAAACAATACAGAAGATACAAGTGGATACCCAATCTTCACAGTCCTTAGCTTTTTCACTAGCCTTACTAGGAAGTATTTGTGCCCTTGTTCCTTTCCTTATGATTTATTTAAATTCACAGTGTGACTAACAGACTATTGACCAATGCCACATAGTTAACTATGATGTAACAATGTTCATGAAATACACCTGTGACACAATACTACATATTTTCTGAAGTAGGACATGAACTCAAGAGGAGAGAGAATGTAAGAAGTATTTGCATCCAAGAAGGAGCTGCAAAGGAGTGCAGTGTGCTGAAACCAATCAGGGAACAAAGCTCATTCTGCACCTTCTACACTGCTCTCCTTTTTAAAATATAAAAGCTGAAGCTTTGATTCAGTGTGCACTTAAAAATACCCCATTATCTATGCATTTACATTACTATTTTTTCTTTTGTAATTCTAAGGTTAATCACTCCAGTACAGTTCCCATATTGTTCCAGTAGAGTTCCCACAGCTCCTCCTTCTATTACCTCACGTTGAACTTCAACCAAAACACTCTGACTTCCACCAAATCTCATTAGCACTCCTGCAGGAACGTTTTCCAGTTATATCTTATTTGTTATGACCAAGATAAAAAGGCAAATTAATTTCAGAAAAATATAGGAACCTTCTGATTAAATTATTTTCTCAGATCTTTTTGCTCAATAGCAAAAGACCCAAAAGGATGAACGAAGAAGATCAGGGTCAATTAATTGATAGTTTCAAAATTGGTAGAGCAGGCCCTGTTATTATGCTTTTTTTCAGGTTACTGCTCTAGAAAAGTTCATCCTTTTTCTTTCAAAAACAAAACCAAACCCTCAACTTTGAGAGAAAAAGAGGTCTTTAAATTTTAAGCCTAGTTTTACTTCTGTTTCACTGCCAAAGCCTGCTGCAACCCCTTATGGAGAAAGAATTGTGAATAGAACAAGTTAGATACTATTACAAAGCTGTAACCTCATTTTTTAATGTGTCACACATATTCCTTTACTCTCTATTGAAAAATACACAATTGAACAAACTGGAGATCTCACTAAACATTTTTTAAAGAATAGCAATTAACACTTTGGTGATTATCAGTAATGAGTCAACATTTCCTTCAAAGACAAGAAAAACTGCTACCTGCTACTACAATTAATGCTAATGCATGTCATATATAGGGCACGACGTAGATCCCCCTGCAAGCGGAAATGTGTGGGTGTCCCCACCCCTGCGAGACACAATTACACCCCTGGGCATCCATTCACCCACACGCACCCAGTTAGGAGGCCTGGCCTCAATATGCTGCTCCACAACAGACAAGCAGGAGTGTCTCCTGTATTTCATCTCACATTGACATACATACTGGAAAAACATCAACGTAAATGTTTAAGTTTAAATTGAACTAGAAGAAATCAAATCCAAAGCCATAATGAAATGTCCACTTCTGATCCTTGTAACTTCTTAAATTTGCCTTTATATTCTGGCATCTTGTTAACTAATTTCTATAGAAAGTCTTTTTCTACATACACGACAAATACTTTTTTGCAACATTAAGTATATTTCATTAACCATTTTAGAGCCAATATTTTGATTAGCATCAAGACTGTGGAAAGACCATGTGGCCTTCAGGAAACATAGATTATAAACTCTGTCATAGCCAAACATCAACAGCACCTACTTTTAAAATACCTATTTTAAATTCAATATGGCTAAATTTATTTAGTGCATTTATTTCATAGGAATGTGCTGGATCATATTTGACAAAATAGTATTTGTTAAACTGTTATCAAATTTTAGATCCAACTACTCTTTTATTATCCTGACTGTGGGTTTTATAAGCTAATGTAAAAGCTAAACTTCAGAAAGACAGGCATACCCCAAAGGGACACAGTGCTCTGTCTTGAAGGAATGAGTTACGGTTCTGTCAGTACTACGGCTCCAGCTAAACTATTTCTGTGCCTGACATTTTGAGGATTTTAAGTTTCCCCATCTTTGGGAAAAGTGACTAGGTAGGAACCACACAGTATTTTCTTCCCTTCAGCTTTAGTTTAAGAAATACTTAAGAGCTGTGTAATTTAACCTCTACACTTTAAGCCTTACATTTCTCTCCTACGCAGCCTTAGGTTAGCATTAGAGGCAAAACCCTGGAGAAGCAGATGATCTGTTACAACGCAGAGAAAACTGATCTCAGGCTGAGCACTCAGGGTGCACACAGATTAATTACATGAAGCCTCAGCCCTTACTGCGCTGCACGAGAACATCGCAAGCAATGTACAGTACCTGTCATCTTGTCCCAGATCCTCACTGTCTGGCATTTCAGATGTAAAAAGGAATTCTCTCCCTCTTTCTATCAATCTAGAAAATCCAGGCCACGATCTTGTAGTCTGTTTAGTGTTTTAGGAGCCACCACTCTGGCACCTGTCCTGTTCACTGCCAGGAAGAACGCTCCTTGCTCAGAGAGCAAATGTTTACAAGACATCCTAAGTGCCTGCTGGTCTTGAATGAAGTTCAGAGCGGTCGGCTTTGATTGGCCACAGCTATAAATAAACAAGTCGTGACTCACCTCACACACTATGACAGGGTGTTAGTAGCAAGCACAGCCAAAAGCCAAACAGTTTGTTTTCCTTCTGGTCATGTGAGGGAGAATCACCACCCAGTTAGTACATTTTCTTTTTCTGCTTCCACTGGAAATGTTCCTCAACATATCCCACTTTTATCAGGTGTAAGTAAGAAGCAACCAAAATGTTAGGAAACCAAATGACACAAACTTTTAATAAAGTGACAGGCTTAAAAATATGAGAATATAGAGCTTACTCTTAACTATAAAACTCCATTTTTTCCTCCCCATGAAGTGTCAGTCACAAGCTGTCAGAAGCAGTAAAATTATTCTCTAATGACTGAATTAAAAGATTTAGAAAAAATCCATACAAACTTCATAATTTTTTATAATAAGGAATAGGAAGTTAAGTTTTCAATAATGATTAAGTGCTTTGCTTTTAAATCATCTGCCACAACCAGTCTTAGCTATCATAGCAAATTGTGCAGGAAGAGTCCTCAAAAATGAAAGTATGCTGACAGGAGGAGGTTTTCTGACAAAATACTTTGATTACTTCTGTGAACAACCTACAGTGAATTGACATACGGATTTCCTCCTATGGCTTTTTGCTGTGTGCATGACAGGGATTCTGTCACTCCAGCTACACCTCTATTAATTTTCAACAGCCCTGCAACCTTATCTGTTCTGGTGAAGCTTTGTCACACAGTTCAAGGCTCCAAGGATCCCATATGTACATTGTTCAGCACATTGCTGAGCACCGCTTCCTTCTTTCATTTAACAGGTTGACCTGTTGTTCTTAATGTATTTTCAAATCAATATTACATCCAGAGATCTTCCTATAGAAATCTTTATTTCTAGGAAGGAACCTAGCAAGATTTACACCTGCCTCTCCTGCATAAGACAGTAGGAATTGTCCTGGGAACGTCATGTGTTAAAAATAAATTAAAAAAAATAAACAAAGCTGGGGAAAAAAGGTATGCTAGGGATCTTTGATTTGGTAAGCTGTATCTGGTGTGATTGAGAGTAATACATCATTTCTGGAAAACTGCTTAACTTTCAAAACTATAAAGGATTCTATTCTTTCTTCCTTTTTTAATATAAATTTCTTCAAAAGTAAGATCTAGAAAAACAGGAGTACAATCCCCTGTCTAAATTACGCAATGTAATATATAAATGAGTATTTATTCCTGCCCTACAAATGACACTTTCCATGATCACCAATAACTGCATGTTCTAATACAGTCCTCTTTTCCTTTTCTGCTCGTGATATTTACAGAGGAAATAAGTAAGAGCTGGATTTTTTTTAAAGTTTACAATGAAACAACACAGTTGCTAAATTCAAAAATCTTAATTAATAAAAAGATTTTGTGTGACAGCTTCATCTTCAGATCAAAGTTCTGAAGTCTTCTACTTAGGAAAAGAAGCAAAAGAAAAAACTGAAATCTGCAAATGTATAAAAGCATAATTTAAAAATGTAAAATTAAACCCTTTGTGCAACTTGGGTTGCTTTTGTTTACATGCATTGTGATATACTCTTATAAAACCACACAAATGTACTATGTAAAATGCTTTTTACAAAATATTTCATTTTAATGCATTTGATGATCACACTCAGAAGATGCAAAGCTTTCAGTACCATGTTTACCCCTGTATGTAAGTCTCGGAATGTGACGTACTCCAAGCTCTTCAAGTAGTTATAGACTGTTCATTTCTTTGTCACATTGTGTACACAGCAGAAAAATGGTTCACTGTTTACTTCTGCAATTCCTTAGGACTCTTCCCAGCCCTCACTGAGGTAGGAAGCATAATATCACCTTATTTACTTATTCCTAAGCAAGACCTGGAGAGATTAGGTTAAAAACTGTCTACTAAATGAGCACCTATCTAAAATGCCAAGGACCTGTTAGCTTGGAAGTAGAGCATTTATAAAATACTTTATAAAACTTCAATACCCAAAGACTAGTTTCTGCTGGCATCACTTCTTATCACTTTTGCAAACTGGACTTCAGAACAGCATGAGTGCATAATTAGCAGAACTCCAATCACACTGAAGTATTTTGCTTAGTAACACAAAGACTATCTAGAAAATTCATGGGGTTTTTAAATTATTCTGAATTCTTCTGCATCCAAGGGAATTAGAGCCTGTATTGGCCCATGTGGAGGTTTCCAGCAGATTGGGCTCCAGACTATTCCACAGCTGCAGAAGATGGAACAACCTCTCCAAGAATACTTGGGTGGAACAGCAGCAGGTGAACAAAGGTACTGTATTGAATCAGGCCAAAGGGCTTCTGGCATCTCCTGCTGTGCCCAAAAGCACAGTCATTGGAAAATGCACTGCTGCCTTCTACAGATAGTCTTCCAGACTCCAGCTTGCTGAGTTTCTAACCAGCAGGGATGCCTATTTTTTAGATCTGGGTGGATTTCCATCCTGTGATAACACTTACAATATCTTGTGGCAAGGACATCTGCATCTGCAGCTTTTTTGGAAACAAAAAAACCTCAACCAAACCCCACCCCATTTTGTTTGCTCCTATGTAGCCCGTTCAACTCATTTCTAAGAAGTCTTATACTGGAACAGGTGGATGGCAGTTACCTTTTCACAGCAATTTATTATTTTTGCAGACCATTATTGTATTCTTTTTTGATGGGACTGCAAAATTGAAAGGTGAAGCTACTTATAAAAGAGTTCACCATTTCAGCATTGCTAAAAATTAGTTTTAAACTTTTCAATATGGAAAACTCACAGTGAGTAGAAATGACAGAACTGAGGAAGGAAAAGTTCTGTCCCTGCCCATGTTATTTTTCAAGGAGGTTGTTACCTCTGAGGCCCCAACTCACATGACTAATCTATGCTCCTCTCAGCAACCTCTTTGCCTCAGCTGCTGTCTTACAGGATTGCTGTATCTCTCTCACTTCTCACACGTAACATTTTGTGAAATCTTCCCTTCCCTTGGCTCTGCTGGTTCCTTAACAGAAAGAACAACCTCTTCCACCTTACTGTGAGTTCCTTCCCCTAGCCCTATTACTTCTAAAGTAATTTGGAAGCCCTTGGCTTTATAATCAGGAGGAAAAAGATTGCATTGACAATGTCCTTTCTCTTGGTCAGCTCATTCAGTTTTACAAGCCCTATTTTGTTCATCTGCTTCATACATGTAAGTTCTTCCATGTCCTCAAACATCCTGATTCTTTTGCAAACTCTTCCTACATTTGCTGTAACTGATTTAAGGTGGAAGAGACCAGGAAGTACAGTTACTTCCACCAGTGAGGGCATACTATTCTTTACACATTCTGACTCTCTTTGTGAGTTGTTCCTCATGCTCTGTTGGCTGTTTTTAATTTTACACTCAGCTTTCCAGAGTACTTGGTCTTCCTTATGTTATTTGGATAACTCTGAGAACCAAACCTTCTGTTGATCTCCATGATCCTGTTTTTATTTAAGCAGACCTCTTCTAGACCTTTCTGAAAACTTGCTTGAGAGCTGTTGAGTAACAGCTCTTTACTGTCAGGTATTAAGACATCCCAAAAGATGTGCTGGCATGCAGATCACATGCCAGCCTGACATATTGCTTGATCAGGGAATCCTATCAGTTTTACTCTAGCTAAGTACAGATTTGGACTGAACATGTATCATAATTATCAAGTAAATGGCCTTTTCCACAAACAGTATGGTCATCTGTGTGAAATCTTCCTTTTACAGGCAGGCACCAAAGACTGCAGAAGTCTTCAGCAAAGAAGGGAAATAAAAGCCATGTTCTTGCCAGAGACAAGGAAATAGCCCTACTGAATAGCTGAGAGTTTTGGAAATAGTGTCACGTGCACTGTTTTACATACTCAGACACTGAAGATGCTCAAGGGTTTTAGGAGGTAGGTGAAAGGCACCATGTTGTCCACATGGAGTGCAAGGAGGATCACCTGGCATTGCATGGGAGATGATGTGACCCACCCAGGCTGCAAGCTTTCAAAGACTTTGATTAGTCAGCCTGTGGCACACGTTAGCTGGTCAACCAGCTCCAGAACTACTCACAATCACTGCTGCCTTTATGTCTCTCCTCATCTAGAAGGAGAGTAAGATTTTGCTTTCAATGTATAATCCTGTTCTAATTATTCAGCTATGAATGAGTCTCACTTCTAACAATGTGGATGAAAAATAACAAACACCCTCCTGGTACACTTACAGACATCCTAAAAATTCTCAATTGACAGGAAAAAAACTCCACACTCCCAAAAGAACACCTAGTTTAGTTTATATTTCCAGAGGGAATGGAAAATCTAGAGTTTCTTTAGATGGTTCATGCTGATGTTATTTTCAGGAAGAGCACGGGTTTAAAAATTACCATCATTGTCAAATGCATGTTTAAGATGAAAATTAATTTGAAATGTCTTTTAACACTACTGACAAAAATCATACTAATAACATACATGAAGTCCCCCAAAATGGAATATTCCCACCTTTTTCAGTATAGGACTGAATATACTGATCACATTTGTGTGTGTACTTTTATGTATTTGAAAGCACACACACATTACTGTAATTGGCTCACGGGTCGAGCACAGAGGGTAACAGTGAATGCGGTAACATCAGACTGGTGACCTGTCACTACTGGGGTTCCACAGGGCTCCATCTTAGGCCCTGTGCCCTTCAGCACCTTCATCAATGACCTGGATGCAGAACTGGAGGGGATACTAAGCAAGTTTGCAGAGGACACAAAACTGGGAGGAGCTGTTGACTCCCTCAAAGGCAGGGAGGTCCTGCATAGAGACCTGGACAAATGAGAGGGCTGGGCAATCACCATCCATATGAAGTTCAATGAGGGAAATTACCAGATTCTGCATCTGGGATAGGATAACCCTGGATGTTCACACAGACAGGGGAATGAGATGCTGGAAAGCAGTGCTGTGGAAAAGGACCTGGAGG
This sequence comes from Poliocrania exsul, assembly GCA_035041345.1. Taxonomy (NCBI): domain Eukaryota; kingdom Metazoa; phylum Chordata; class Aves; order Passeriformes; family Thamnophilidae; genus Poliocrania; species Poliocrania exsul. Next base: position 75,416,093 of record JAWWLZ010000082.1, on the reverse strand, counting down.
TCCTGGTCGATGGCAAGTTGAATATGAGTCAGCAGTGCCCTGGCAGCCAGGAGGGCCACCCGTGTCCTGGGGGGCATCAGGCACAGCATCACCAGCCCGGCAAGGAAGGGGACTGTCCTGCTCTGCTCTGCACTGGGGCAGCCTCACCTTGAATATTGTGTGCAGTTTTGGGCACCATAATATAAGAAAGATATTAAGCTGTTAAAGAGCTTCCAAAGGAGGGCAACAAAGATGGTGAAGGGCCTTGAGGGGAAGGTACGTGAGGAGTGCTGAGGGCATTTGGTCTGTTCAGCCTGGAGAAGGGGAGACTGAGGGGAGACCTCAGTGCAGTTAGAACTTCCTGGTAAGGGGAAGAGGAGTGGCAGGCACTGATCTCTTCTCTGTGGTGACCAGTGACAGAACCCAAGGCAACGGCCAAGCTGTGTCAGGGGAGGTTTAGGTTGGATATCAGAAGAAGGTTCTTTCCCCAGGTAGTGGCTGGACAGTGGAACAGGCTCCCCAGGGAAGTGGTCACAGCACCAGGCCTGACAGAGTTCAAGAAAGGTTTGGACGATACTTCTCAGGCACATGTTGTGACTCTTGGGGATGGTCCTGTGCAGGTGTAAGGGTTGGACTCGATGATCTTTGTGGGTCCCTTCCAACTCAGCATATTCTGTGATTCATCAATTTGAAGGGCACAACCAATTTTTCCGTATTTTCACCATCCAAATTTGCTGTCCCAATTCTTTCTATATAAAGCTGACTACAAACTCCAAATGCTTATTATATTTATTTAACTTTGGGATCTCTCTATACACTGTCAGATACACATAGGGCGCTTGTTGATAAGAGAGGAAGCCTTTCATACAAGTATTTATGAAAAATCATGAAAATGGACCTGCTGAACATGCTCAGTTATTTGCTGTGGTTTTATATCAGGTATAACTACAACCTAGTAAGCAGTGTACTAAAAAGGCTGAAGACACATATCACACATAAAACACAGTTTGGTATTTAGCTGTATCTAGGATTAGGATTGAGGAAAAAAAAACAACAACCCACCTTTCAACAGTCAAAGACCAATAAAAACAAACAAAAAAGTGCCTTTTTTCCTCCCCTCATGGAATTTTGCACATTATGCAGGACTCTTACCTGGATGAAATAACTAATTGTTAAAACATTTTTTTTAAAATCATGAGCTGCATATTCAGGGAAAAAATACAGAAAAAACCCAGCATCCAGTTTTGACATAAAAAAGTAATGCAACATTCAAAAAATTAAACAAGACATCACATGCAAGAAATATTGAGAATAAAGCACATGGATAAGTATTTTTCAAGAATCATAAAAAACTGAGTATGAAAGCAAACTGACTAACAAAGACACCACATCCTGATTTGTATCAGCAAAAATGAATTGTCACCGTGAGGTTTTAGTGTTTTGTCATACAGCACACATAATAATGCTCCATGGTGCATGAGAGTATTTCTGAGTTTCAAACACAAGCAGAAAGAGGAGTTAAAAGGAGTAAGAGACACTTCCACTGCAATTTAAAAAGCAAGGTATTACATTTTAGCCACATGAAGATAACAAATCTTCCTGTATACAAATATGACAGATCATGCTGTATTTGTGTGACAAACAGAGAAGAGCTGGAGACAGGAAGGTAGAAGATCTTACCACTAAGGGTGAAAATCTCAACTGCTCTTGGACTTTGTGGCCATGAGATCTTGTTAAATAGCTATAAAAGAAACAAATATTTGGAGAAAAAAAAAAACAACAAAAAATCCAAACCCACCTAGCAATGATCTGAGCAATTTCTAAAGATAACTAAGTATCTTCCCCAAATTGTCAATAAGCTCTTTACATACTTTTTCATGAAATTATTTATCCTAAGACCTATGAAGGTACTTATGTACTAGTTCATCCATAATCATGATCTGTAATTCACTCAAGTCACATTAAAATGTGAGCTTTTTCCCTAAGTACATATGCTACAGAAGATTCTGAAAGCTGCCTGTCTCCCTGCCTCTTTTGGTTTGTAGCAGTGGGAATCTGGTTTTTCTCAGCAACTCGTTTCTTTTCCTACTGAAATAAGAGAAACTATATGAAAGGCAGACCAAACAGCAAGATAACTACACAATGAATTCACTTTCCTTTGAAAAAATTGGTTAAAAAAATGCATGAAGACTTGAAAGTAGTTTTCAAAAGTATTGATACACAGAGTTAAAGCACAAATCAGAGAATTTTGTAATGTTTTCTAACACAAGAATATTTAGAAGATAAGCCTATATGTAATTCAATTAAGAACATAAGAAATCACTCAGCTACTTAGAATCTCTAAGATAATTAGAACACTCAGTCCACATACTGACAGTGCCTATGTCTAAAAGATTTTGCTGGTATGCTCACAGTTTGCTAAGATGACCCACCATTACTTCACTACTAAAACTGTTCTATGAAAAGGACAATATGAGCCAGTTTTCCACCTAATCTCATAATTCATTCTTTGGTGCCTTTCTAGAGAGTGGTTAGTGCAATCACAAGCCATAACTAGACTGAAGTCCAGACCACCAGCACTGAATTAGACTTTAGAAGCTTAAGGATGAATAAATGCAGGACTTCACGTACATTATAATGTAAGCACAGCACACAGGAGCATAAGTTTTGATTATATATTCAGAATTGCTAGCCAAATGTTTTCATACTAAGTATTATTCATTTTGATTTCTTAGGATCCACAGCCTTTTTCAATGCTTATAAAGTAAAAGTGAGACAGACATAAACAGTAAACAATACTGTTAATTTATCAACTATTAACACCAACTTCTTATTTACTTATTTATTCATTTACCATGTAACAAGAGATGAAGTATCCAGTGTTTAGTATGTCTGATGGTAAAATTACAATCATATATTCTCCCTTTAAAAAGAGCTTTATTCAACAGCATTTTCTTTATTCAAGCTCAAGATGGTAGTTTCTAAAACTGCAACTGTAACAAAAGATTATTACATTGTCACTAATGTGACTGAGTTTCAAGGCCATGTTTTTATCTGATGGAGCAACTGGTAATCTGCATCTACATGCCAGAACTTTCCAACTGCAACACTTGTAACAGCAAATTATCAAATCTGATACCTTAAAAGAAAACAGTAACATAGATTTATATAAACAAAGTCTGAAGTATTTACAAACTAAAATGAGGGGGGAAATGTCAGAGTGCATGGCCCTTCAGAAGGCACATATTTGTGTATGTTGATCAACCAACTTGTTCAAAAAAATATATTAAGAAAACACAGGAACTCCTCACTGCAGTTCATACTACCTTTTGATCTCACATTATAGCTCTACCAGCTTGAGAAAGAAAATGGACATAAAAACTTGCTAAATGCTAACATCAAAACTTAAAGAAAGTACTACTTAGTATCACTTGCAACAACATAGAAGGGTAAGATAGGTAGTAATGAGAAACAGCAGAAAGGAATATGTTACACAAAGCAACAGGATGCTTCACATAATGGCAATTCATGCACATACACAACTGAAAGCTATGAAAGATGGTTAATTCTGAGTGCACTGATCAAAACTAAACCAACTTTATCCTGGAGTGACTGGATAAACCAACTTCTTCACAGAATTTCTCCAAAGTGAGTACTTGTCAAACCACAACCATTCTGCTCCTTACATATCCAGCCCTCTGAGAAACAACAGCAAATTTTAAAGCTATGGGAGGCCACTGAAACATCACAGAGCTCCACAGAAGAGGGAAGGGGACAGCCAGGACTGCAAAAGAGAAGCCAGACCCCTCCCAAATACCCCTAAAAAACCCCTACAGAGTCAAATGGCTCTTGGGCTAATACAAGTCAAGAAAGTTCAGAGGAGGAATGATGATCAATGAAGACCTGCAGCTTAACCTGTTTGTCAGCAAGGGCACGTGTTGATTTGTGATTTAGAGGAAACCCCTGAGCTGGTCGGGTGAGCGCTGCCAGAGCACTCAGCCAGAAGTGCTGGGCACTGATAACCTTCCCCCTGCCTCGAGGAGATGAGAGTACACATGACATTTTGCTGAGGGGCTGACAGAGCTGCTGGGAAGCCACACCAACTTCAGTTAGCTACGCTTTTGTCCCACAGTATAAGACATTTTCCTTTCCCTGTTCCTTCACTATTAATTTTTAATTAAATTCAATGCATTTTGTAAGGATGTTTAGAACACATGGATACACCATATTGTTTTGCACAGCACAACAGCAGCTCCTATCACCACTAAAACTTCCCTTTTCCTTCATATTTTTATAGAGGCCTAAAGATTTCCAAAGAATCCTTTTTATTAAGCTGTATAAAATACATATTAATAGTTCAATTTGCTGCTAGAAGACTGAAAATTTGACCTTTTAATTTAGAAGCTACTTATATATAAATACATACGTATCTATTAAATCTGTAAAATGCACAATATTTTATCACAGCTTTTGCTGTTTCCTTCAGAATCTTGCATAAGGATAATTGAGCCCAACTCCCCAGATGTTCCGGTAGAGAAGGGAAGCAGAAGGATGAAAAAAAACCCCACTCTACACAGATTTTTACTTTAGTCCAGTGAATCTTTCTTATAAAAATACCCTCAAACAAACCACCAAAAAAACTCCAAACAAAAACAACAATAAAATCCACAAACCCCCAAATAATTTCTTTGGGAAACATTCAGAGCACTTTAAATATTTAAGTTTTCAACAACTGCGTTTCAGGTAACCTGCATTTCTCTTTGCCTCATTTCAGTGACTGACAAAGAGAGCCCCAGAAGACTAATTTCCATCTGCTAAAATTACTCTTTTTTAAAAAAGTGCCTCGTCAGTATGTTTTGAGTTTGATTACTGATTGAAGAAATCTTTTCCAATGTACACCTAGAAGGATTTTGAGCAAAGTATTTGAAACTTTAACAAAAAATTCTGCTTAGAGTCCTTTTCAGAAACTTCTTTTTCTGTTTATCATCGTATTGAGATGTCAGCTGAATTCCCACGTTTTGAGACTTTGAGTATAATAAAAAATACCAAATCCAGCTACCAAGAAGTTGTTGAGGTACACATCTTAGGAAAATGGTCTGTTTATGGTCAAACTCACAATGGGAACAGTTTTGCACAGTAATTGTTCAGACACATCTCAGTTTGTGTTCTATGAAAAGCTACACATGTATTCAGCAAAAGCTCTTTAAAATGTTCAGAACAGTATTTTTTTAAAGATCACACATCCAAACCTCAGCTATTACTGCTCTGATTGATTTTATTACTCTGATCTCATGCCTAAATGAAAAAAAAGCAAGATCTTGTGGTACACACTGTCCTTGCAACTTCTGTGGAATGTGTTGGTAGGAACAGACACTCAGTCTAAAATTGGGCAATAACCATCTCACATGCCCTTCTGGAATTTCTCAGGCTTAAACCCTGATATACAAGTTATATGCAAATGCAGAAATAAATATATATATTTATTTCAGTCTTAGTTTGTCACTTAACTGAATAAAATCAATGCTTGTAACACTTTTTACAAGAACAGCTACACTGGGTCAGCCAAAGGTCCATCTAGTCTTGTGCCCTGCTGGTTGCCAAAATTTAATACCTCGGGATACCTAAGGAACAGAATAGGAATACAGGAAAATACACAGTGATACTTCCATAAAATACAATAGAGCTTCCAACAACCTGCAACTCAGGGACTTTCAAAGCCACAGGTACTGATTTTCATATAATAAGTCTTCAATCAATTTTCTTTAAAAAGTGTCCTGCGATTTATATTTTTAATCCACAAACAGTTCTAACATTCACAACTATTATGTATCAAGGATTTCTAAAGCTTGATTACATATTTTTATTTTTCCTCAGCTTGCTGCCTGCTGTTTTGGTGCCTCCTCATTCCAGTACTATGAGAGAGAAGGCATGATCCTTATGGTATCTTGGAGACCTCCAGCATATTTCGTACTAATTATTACTTTCATCTTCTGAACAAAACCACCTCATTTACTGGTTCTTTACAGGGAAATAGTTCCACTTAATTGATTTGTATTGTTGCTATCCTCTGGAATTTTCTTCTCCCGTATCTTTTTCTGGGAGGTAGCAGATCAGAACCACAGAGAGTATTCAGGATTTGGACATGCAACAGATTCACAAGAGTGTCATCATACGGCTGTGATTTTCCCTGCACCTCTTCATTACTGACACATAACAGTAGATTCAGTCTGTTGATCCACCCTGATTTTCTGAGAACACATCCTATTCATGAGTGGTTAGAGTCACCTTCACACACTACTATTTTGTATGTGAATTTAGTACTGTTATTGCTGCGTAACTTTACAGGTACCTACACTGAGTTTCAGATGCTATTCTACTGTGAAAGAATAGTGTAAGGATCTTCTGTAAGTCTTCATAGTTGGTCTTTGTCTTCATTTTCTCGAAAATTCACTGCCTTTTCAGGTCACTTATGAGTACATTTGTCAGAATAGTTCCAGCACAAATAGTGGATATTTTATATTCACTGTGAAATTTTCTTAATCATTACTTCCCACTATGAACTGACCTATAGTAACCTCAGTGGCCACAACTACATAAGGGATCTTTAATTGTACTACCAATGCAAGCACTCAGAAAAAAGGCTGAACTTCTGAAAGATTATCATTCTCTTTATATCAATTCTAAGCTAGAGAAAGGAAGTGTGGGTCACAAGGCACTGTGGTCATAAAAATGCAGGTGACTTTGAGAGCACTTTCATGGTTTTGTGCTACAGCAAATATGTCTGATCACCTGTATTCAAGGAGTGTGGAAATCTCTGTCACTTTCTGTTTTCCTCAGTGTAAAAATAAAAGACTTACAGCTTCATAGAACTAATCTTCAGTGTTATTTAGACTCTAAAATATTTGGAATATTAATTAAAAAATAATTAAGGCACGAAATATATTTTAGTAAGTAAGCATGCAACATCTCTTCTGTCAGTGAGAAAGAAAAGGAAAAAAGGAGACTCAAGGAAGGAATACCAGAATGTTTGTTCCAAAACAGCTGAGCTGTTTTACTCAACTGTATGTCGAAACACCTAAAACAATATAATATGTTATTCTGCTGACAGGCTCACATGCTTCAAGTGAACTGTGCCAGGACATTCCTTACTAAATTAGTGACTAATCAGATGCTGCGCTGGGAAGCACACCCTCACGTGTTACAACCACCCAGACGTCTGCAACACTAAAAAGACAAAAAAAAAAGAATATGACTATAGGTTCTTATGCCTCCTGTAAATAATTCCCATCATGTGTTTTGTAATCTAATGCTTGTATTGCTTGTATTTAGCAAATGAGATGCGATTAAAGGTAAAAACCTGACTACTATAGAAACTCAAATCTACTTATTCTGATCTTTCTACATTTTAATTCTGATCTATCACCTTTTTAAAGATTGCTAGCAATGATGTCCTTTTCCTTCCATGTCAGTAACTAGTCTGTTTCTAAATACCTTGTTTCATTAATCACAAGTATTTCATGCTTCCTTTATCAAGTTCTCAAACTAACCAAAATGGCTTGTTCCTTTTTCCTTCTTATTACCCTCAGATTTCCATTACCCTTTATAAATTATTCAGAATTTGAAAACCTAACAGAAATTAACTCAAAAGGCTGTTAGGAGACTCGCACTTCTGTGTGTGTGTCTGTCTGTGTGTAACAAGCCCTACTCTTCTCAATACAATAAAAAACCAAAGCAGCATTTCTGCCTACAGGGAACAGTTAATAGACCAATATTAAAAGAGGATTAAAGCTACATGTCCTTGCAGGAGGGAAACATCTTTTATCCCATGTTTAGCATAAGCCAGACCATTTGCTTTTCATGCAGTCTTTAGTGATAATATAACAATACAGAATATGGTTAGGCTTGCTACCCATTTTTATGGTGTTTTTAATCAACCACCATTAGACTTATGCTTAAGAAAAGCCATTCCAAAATGAAACAGTCCGGTTTTATTCTTAATCCTAAAAGCAGTCTCTCTATTTAAAGTAACACTGGGGGCTCCCTGAATGCTATAGTTTATAAATACCCTTTAAGATGACAAGTCAAATGACTTCAGGATTGTAAGTTATCTCTCACAGTTGTTCGACTGTTAAAATGGAAAGTGGTAAGAATAGAATAAAAATACCGATGGCAAAAATATTACACGTGCAATGGAACAAACACAGCGAGCAGGACACAACCATTTTAACATTAATCTTTTCACTTAAATTTACTCTCTACCCTTTGGAAAGGTCGGCTTTGTGAACTTCTCTCCCCATGAGCAATTTGAGGTCTGTCATTCCATTCAAAGTTTCACTCTGATAAGAAAGACAATCTTCCTCTACTCATGATCTGTCTAGCAGATTACAATGATATTCTGCTAGTTTAGGCATCAATAATAATATGACATAACCCACCTAATCTGTAATAATGAACATTTTAAAAGAGATATAAAAGGTGAAAAATATGAACATTACATTTGCAAGCTGAGCAGATCTGTGAGGCAGGGAAACATTTCCAACAGCTCTGAGGCAATGAGACAGGCTGCTCCTGGACGAGGCAGTACATTTATTTTAAGGTATAACCCTACAAAGAGTTAGAAAAAGGAGGTTTCAACTGTATGTCAGGCTTCTGTTCTCTTTAACAGGGATGGGTACCTTGGTCCTCTAAAAAAAGTACTATTGCTTTTCAACCAATTCAAAATTACAACAATATGCAGCTAAAGTCTGTCTGGACATTTTACTAAGTCCTTAAACTAGAAGATAGCCTTGATAATGCTGAGAATTTCCCTAGGAAAAAAAAAAAAGAGATGTGCTGTAGAAGGAACTGACTTTTTCCAGTTAGTGCTGTCTGAAAAGCCTTGGAATACAGTATCTCCACTTGAAAATAAGGAATTAAAGTTTGCACTCCAACCAGTAGCCTAATGTCAGTTCTGCTGGACTGATATGCAGCTAATTCTGCATAGTCACAACTATAAATTGCAAGACATATGGCTTCCCACCATAAATTAGAAAATTCCAGCATACTGAATATTTGTTCAGAAGTCTTCATGGATTAGGGATAAATATTCAGAGTGAGTGCTGACAGAGGCAGGGAGCAACCAGTTGCTCCATTCAGAATGATGGGACTGCATCCAAGTCACCTCCTTTCCCTCTCTGAGCCAGGTGGGAAGGCTGTTGCTACCTTTCAAGAGGCAGTTCATAACTTGAACCTAGTAAGTTCAACACACAAGTTGATGTAAATGGCATTACTTTTTGCCTGATGTTTTATAAGAGTATGACCAAACCTCTTGGATCCTTTAACTAGAAGGGTATTTGTTTAAGATATGAGGGGTCTTTGTTACTTTCTACCACATACACTTGATTCCAAGTTTCACTTTCTTGCTGACGAAATGCCTGTCAATCACATCTCTAGACAGGTTTACTTGTAATGCTATTTAGGCTGGCAGCCAAATTAAGAGTGTACCCTTCTACACCGTGCCTGTGAAGCATGCTATTTATAATAAACAATGTGTAAATAGCAACAAGTCAAATAAAAAAAAGAAATAAAGAAAGGGCTTTATGCTTGAAAGTGTAGTAATGTTCAGAATTGACAACCATATGTAAGCATACCTGCCAGGATCTGACAATTACCAAGCAACTTTGAAAAGTAAATAGGGAAAGAATAACAGACACTATGGTTAGCAGGAGAAAGCTGATCTGCTCAAAAAAGGCAGAAAACAACACTTTATTAGATTCAAGAGGCAACCAAATATTGCCCCTTTTAATTCATCTGATACTCTCTGTGGAGGTGTTGCACCCCACAACAAGCAAAGATTAATTGTTTGATTCAAGAGGAGTCCGTAAGACAGACAGAAAAGTGATCTGAGATGGATGGTACCAGCACAAATCCTCTGCAGTTTTTCACATAGGTTTTCTCTACAGATGTTCAGACTCCAGAAATCAATCCATGAAGATGGGATAGGTGAGTACTTTAAGAGAAGTTTGTAAGATTTCATTGTATGACCAACATGTAGCCCACATCTCAACACGAAAGAGAGTATGGTTTGTTTTCCCTGTAATTAAGACTTTTAAAGCTTTATGTCAGTTGGTGAAAAATACTGGTGTCAATATTGCTGTAACAGTAAGAAATATGAAAGCAATAAGTGAAGGACACCTTCAAACCCCCTTTCTGAAAGTTGGGAAAACTTGGCAAACAGCATGCAACCACACTGTACAACTCAGCAAATTCAAATGCAGCACCTGCCACATTTGCTCTTATCTAAGGTGGAAGAGTAGATCTAAGCCCTGCCTGTTGAGACAGTGCAAAGCTGAGAAAGGGACAGGTGGCATGGGTGAGCTCCAGAGTATCACTAAACATTCTGCCAATTTTATGACAGTGAATCTGGTTCATTTCTCCACTCACCTCCTCCATGGAATTTTCTGTATATGCTTTATCACTTTCCTTCCAACTCCATCAGCTTCTAGAAGTTGTTTTACTCTTAGTGCTGGAAAGAAGCTGAACTAAAAAAACTAAAATACCTGCAATTCTACGTAGCTGGTACTGAATTTTAAGTTAGTACTGTGACCAAAGGAAACATTTTATCAAACAATAAACATAGTGATAAAAAAAATACGTGAGACAGCCCAGATGATGGGCAGGCAGCAGTGGGGAGTTGTATTTTTTCCCCAGTGATGTCAATATGGTCAGTATGTGACATGCCAGCGAGCATGACACAGAGCTATCAGAACTGGGTCAGCTCAGAATTAGCAGTTCCTGTGCTGTTCACAAGGGACAAATCCACCTGCCTGCACTCACAGACACCTTTAACTGAACTGCATTTTTGACACAGTGGATCTACAAACAAAACTTTACGAATAACTGAACCATGACTGCAGCACCATACATCAAAATATTAAACACAGAATAGAGCTGGCTTTATATATTGAAAAGTGCTGAAGAAAAAATGCCTTATGTTTAAACATAAAATAATGAACAAAGGCTGTATGTCCATCCTCCCATCATCACATTTTCAAACTGAGTGTAGCATTTAATTTTTACCAATGAGTAACAAAGGAAATTAATTACTGAGTCACTTTTGCACAGGATGCCGCATACCCTGCAGTTTGCAAAGACTGTACTTATATTAGGTATTTATTTCATACATTTAATCATGGATGCAGTGACTTCACTTGAACAAGTTATTTTAAAGAAGTATTTCAAACCTAGTTTATTTAAGTGTAGTAAAAATATATGTCTCACAGTGCCAAGATGATCTTTTTTCCAACATGGAGGCAAACTGGTGAAATCATAGAATCACTTAGGTTGCAAAGGGCTTTTAAGATATCTTTGAGTCAAACCATAAGGATTTTTTGAAGCCTTCACATGAAATCACCTTGTTTCATGAAATTACTCCATCTGACTTCAAATAAAGGAATAATATCTGTTTATCCCTGAGAAGATGCAAACAGAACACACACACGCACGAACTTTCAAACAATGTGCTTAGAAATGACTACTGAAACTACCTATGAGAGACCAGCAAGACCAAATAACAATTGTCAAAACCAGACAATGCGAGCTGTTCTTCTGTAATTTGAAATTTTAATTAAATATTTCTTTAAGAACACTCCTGTTATCAGAAGAACAGAAAAAAAAAATCTGAGAGGTACACAACAGTGATCTTCTAAATGACTCTCTAGTATCTCAGTACTGTAAACTCAAAGTATACAATATGGAATTGTTTCAGAGATCCCTAAATAAAGTAAGTTTAAAATAATTCTGGATAATTTTGATTACAACTAACCAATGGGTTAGAGAAAAGGACAGGATTGTGGGACAAATTAAGAGAGTAATACATTTCTGTAGGAATTATGATGTATAAAGTTAAAACTAGAAAAAATAGTACTATCTAAGCAATTTCAGGTCAACTGCTCTCACTTGGAGAGATGCTGAGAAAATTAGTAACACAGCTGAGAAGCTGTTAAACCAGTCAAGGAGGATTATTCATTATCCAAAAAAGTAAAAAGAAGGCCTATTTCTTTTAGCAAGGTACACAGCCTTTCCTGAAGAAAAAATAGAAGCATCCATCTCAACTGTTGCAATGCTTTTGGAATTTTGCTGTATGACTCAATCACAGACTGCAAAATTACAATATGTAAGCAATCCCTGTAATTTAATTTCACATTTAATTGAAAAGCTATACCAAAGGGCAAGGTATTATGAGTGTCTTGTTATATGAGATTGATATGTCCTGTAGCATTTTCATTCACTAATCCTTCTGATGAATCAGTGGCAATATCCTGGGAGGAGTGACAGAAACTGTAAAGGACAGAATCTAAGGGCTCTAAGCAGAGCTCAGACTGGAAAATGGCACAAAACAATCTACTACCCAATTCACCAGGGACATACTGTATTTGACAAGCCCAGTGCATGAATGCAGAATGGCAAACAACTTATTAAACAAACAGTGCAGTGAAAACAGAGAATGTTTCCAACAGAACATAAACTACTTGAGTTATCTGCAAGTCTCAGAAAAAAAAATAAATCTACACCTGGAATGCATTTACAAGATATTTACCATATACAACACAAATCAACTCTTTTACCTGACACCAGTAAGACCTCAGTTTGAGCATCATGCTTGTAGAAATACAGATAATCAAACATGAATGATGAAAGTTTCTGAAAACATAACTGGGTTGATGGAATATATCCTTCTATAAAAACCAATTAAAGCAGTGCCACAGTACAATTCTGCTGGTCCTTTGTTTCTGCCCTTACTCTTTTCTTGCAGCTGAGATGGGATTTACCCTTCATATTTAACTAACAGGGACAGAAGGCAGACAAGGCTTACAGAAAGAGGTATGTAATATTCATTTGATGATTGTAAGGAGGCTGGGCCATTCCAACATTTACTCCTAATCTCCTCTGTACACCCTTCATACTGACAGGTGAGTTGAGTTGGGTTTTGGGGACAAGGAAGACAGAAAATGCTTGTGATGGCTAAGGCAGAGTCATGCTATAATCAAGTTAGTAGAGAACCACAGATATTAGGCTTGACTTCAAAAGTTTGCAAATGTGAGAAGAAATTGGTTATATGTCCTACATTTTATTTCTGACAAATTTAAGAAAAATAACAAGTCTAACAAACCAACTATTTATACCAGTGAGATATATGACACCTACAAAGGCTGTGCCATCTCTTTCATTTCCCCTCCTCCTAAAGAAAAAGAACCAATCAACCACCAAGCTTTTCTTTTAAGTGTATAGGAAAAAGTACCAAACAGTCTTCAGACTAAGTGTGACACTTTTGCCAAAGTTACAGCACTTCTACTGAGTATTATTACTTTTTGTTCCTGTAATAGAAGGAATACACAAAACTTTACCAGAATGCTGATTTTATCATTTATCAATATAAAAACACAAACCCTGGAGAACAAATAACTTGAGAAGTGAGCTAACAGTTTGGAAATAACTAACCAGAAAGCAGGACTGAAGTCAAGCTATAATAAAAAATAAAATAAAATAAACTTGAAGCATCATGAAGTTTTTGCAATGCAGACAATTCTTTCTGCAATGTGCAAAAGGTTTGATCATTTATGTATAATGTGTCTTTGTGATTTGGAAAAACCCCACCATGCATATTGCTAGTTATCTGAGTTGTGACAATGATATAGAATGAAGGAGAATTACACTAGAATTTGGTATTTGAACAGTACAGTGACTACTGAAAAAATAATATAGGTTTAAACTGCAAAACTCCCTCAATTTCCACTTGCTTTCCACAAATATGCATCCACTTTCTGAAGGACTGCAAGCACTTCTTTTATATTAAGAACATTTGGGAGAATCATATTTTAAAGCAGAATTATTTGAGAGATGTTATTCAGCCATATATACACACCAACTACAAGGCCAGGAGAACCATTTCAGGACTTATTTTCACGGCCTGAAGGATGATATCCAAAACATTCAATGTATAATAATGTAGTAAGTATTACACACCTGCTGTAGTTTGTGCAGCTGATGCAGCCATTAGTGCAGCAGGGAGCTTAACACCATGACTGGCCAGGCAAGGCTCTTCCTAGAAGTCAGTAGCTTTAATTTAAGAAAATGATAAAACATAGCGAGAAACTGAAAATAAGCTATGCAGAGCATCAACTCCTTTCTTTCTGTCTTATTCTCTTCAATCACTTTTTTGATGGTCATTTTAAAGGACTGTTGCTTAGTCTTTTCTCAAGGTGCCACTGATTTGTTTAGGCTTGCTGTAAAAGGATAACTTTGAATTAATGTTAATTTGTCCTTCTTAAGTATGACCACTCAAGAAATGAAGGTGTGCCACAAGTCTTGTGCATGTTCTAATACATCTACTGACTAGAGAAACATTGACTTTCAAATAAATCTTACTAAGATAAGAAGAAACAAAGCAGTTTTTAAATGAAAAAGAGTAATTTAACAAGTAACCTTTCCCAGTGCTCCTTGTTCCTTTTTTTTTAAAGACAAGATATATCAGTACACAAGTTCCTCAGAAACAAGAGTAGATTTATGGGAAAAATAAACAGTGCTACAGGAGCCTGCTTTGCTGAGGAAGGTTCAGGATGAGATCTTAACTTGCTTCAGTTTTAAAATTTAAAACTTAAAATAGTACTAAATGACTCCATTAGAAATAGAAGCACAGGTCTTATACAGACACATTTTACACAGCAGACAGCTGGCATTCTGCATTTGAATTATGGAACTGAAAAAGAAGTGAGGCTCCACTTGCTTTAACTAGTCAGCAGTGCTCAACAAAGATCAAGGAGGACCAAAAACAAGTGCCACAAATTATCAGCATCTTCATTGAAATACTTTGATCTCTAGTACTTGAAGTGTATGTGCAGAATAGATACACAAGGCACGTGAATGCTGAAGAAACACAAGTTTCATAACAGTGATAATCAGTCATTCATTTTCCAACTATCAACACGTTTTACTTCCAAAAATAACAGCACCAAGGATACAATTTGACTATTAAATGCATCAGATAGCTGTGCCACCATTTACGAAGCATCACAGTGCAGTAGTGACTGACTGATACTAATTTTCAAAACCAGATAACCTAACACAAAGGCGAGGCAGGAAACTGGTTGGTTCAGATCATTTGTTACTTTCTGACTATATCTATTTAAAAACCCCAAACGGTGTAGCAATGCTGTGAGGTCCTAGAATCAGTCAGTTACGCAGCTGAATCATTAAAATAGCTCCTAGCACAGTTTTGGCACATGCCAACTCGGCATCTTCCAAAACAACCCAAGGCAGTTTCAAAGTTGACACAGACCAGGAATCCTTTCCTGCCTGCACAGAGCCATTCTACATGGACTGCAAGGCAGTTAAATTCTATGGATGCACATGTTTTGTGCCTGGGGCCACGATGCTCAAGAAAAATCATGAACACATTTATTTTATTAGAATAGGCACTGCCTCTCATTCAAAGGATCACAGAATCAGAGAACGGAATCATGGAATTAACCAGGTTGGAAAAGACCTCCAAGATCATCAAATCCAAGCTTTGATCCAACCATCATGCTTACTAGACTATGGCACTAAGTGCCACATCCAGTCTTGCCTGAAAAACCTCCATGGACAATGAATCAACCACCTCCCTGGGCAGCCTATTCCAATGCCTGATTACTCTCCCTTATTTCTTCCTAATATCTAACTTAAACCTCCCTTGGCACAGCTTAAGACTGTGCCCTCTTGTCCTACTGCTGGTCACCTGGGAGAAGAGACCGACTCCCGCCTGACTACAACCTCCTTTCAGGGAGTTGTTCAGAGCAATAAGGTCTCCCCTGAGCCTCTTCTCCAAGCTAAAGAACACCAGGTCCCTCAGCCTCTCCTCACAGGACTTGTGCTCCAGTCCCTTCACCAGACTCATTGCTCTTTTTCTCTGGACCTGCTTCAGCACCTCAATGTGCTTCCTGAATTGAGGCAGGAACTGAACACAACACTCAAGGTGTGGCCTCACCAGCACTGAGGGGAAGGATCACTTCCCTCATCCTGTTGGCCACACTATTCTTAATACAGGCCAGGATGCCACTGGCTTTCTTGGCCACCTGGGCACATTTCTGGCTCCTGTTCAGCTTCCTGTCAATCCAGTCTCCCAGGTCTCTTTCTGCCTGGCTGCTCTCCAGCCACTTTATGCACAGTCTGTAGTGCTGCATGGGGTTGTTGTGGCCAAAGTGCAGGACTCAGCACGTGGCCTTGTCAAACCTCATCCTGTTGGACTCAGCCCAACTCTCCAGCCTGTCCAGGTCCCTCTGCAGAGCCCTCCTGCCTTCAAGCAAATCAAGACTTCCCCCCAACTTGGTGTCATCACCAAATTTGCTGATGATGGACTCAATCCCCTCATCTAAATCAATAAAGATGTTAAACAGGACTGGACCCAACACAGACACCTGGGGAACACCACAAGTGACCGGCTGCCAGCTGGATGTAGCTCTGTTCACCAGCACTCTCTGGGTCTGGCCCTCCAGCCAGCTCCTAACCCAGCAGAGAGTGCCCCTTGCCCCTCTCCAAGCCACAGGCTACCAGCTTTTCCAGGAGCATGTCATGGGAAGACAGTGTCAAAGGCTTTGCTGAAATCCAGATAGACCAATCTACAGCCTTCCCCTCATCCACAAGGCAGGTCACCTGATCGTAAAATGAGATCAGGCAGGTAAGGCAGGACCTGCCCCTCCTAAACCCATACCACGGAGCTACTAAATTTCTTCTCTGTATGTTATCTAAGAGCAGGTGATTTCCTGTTGGGTAGTGTTTTTTGTAAACAGATAGTATGAGGAGATATTTGGCACATCTTGCTTATATATGATTATCTGAAGACAGCTTATCATATCTAGTCTTGTGAAAAATGAAAAGCAACCATGCACCCAGCCTCAACATCTTACAGCAGTTCTTCCAATTTCAACACAATCAACAGGCACATCTATGTTAGCATTCAGAAAGAAAAAAAGAAGAAAGAAAAATCCAAACACCCACCCACAGTATAAACAAATGCAAAGTCTTTATGTGAACTTATAAAAGTTATAAATGAAAGCTTAGGGTGCAACAGTTGAAATTTTATTTATGTTAAACAACCTCTCTTAAAGGTGCCTTAACACCAGAGGACTGTAAAATGTCTAAAGCAACATCTGTTTTTAGAGAAGGTGTGCAAGAGCCAGAGAACTGCAAACCATTAAAGACACATTTCTACTCTGTGCAAACTGTCAGGAAAGCTAATAAAGAACATGCATGCCTGCTGTACTGCACGCATACTGTAAAGGACACCACATCAAATACCTTCTGTCCTTTCAAACAGTCACCCTGATTGTAGATGAACATTGATGTCCATAAAAATTCATCTGGATTTCCGAGAAGGCTTTCAACAAGCTCTCTTATCAATTGCTCTTATGGAGTCTGAGAAGTACTGGGATATGAGAGGAATTATTCTGGTAAACACAGAGACCAGTTGTAAGGGACTGCATAACTTTAATCAAGTATCATGTGATTTGCTTGCCAAAAGGCAGATGAAACATGAAGAGATTCACAGAGTTTAAAAAACCCTCTTAAAGTCACACAGCCTTTAAGCTGATCTTTACTACTCAGGCACATAATCTTGAAATTATTATACATCCATGAAAACATCAATTCATAGCTCAGGAGAGGCTAAAAAAGTCAATCATGCATTGGGATTTATCATGAAAAGAAGAAAGGGCATTCTTGTGCCAATGTATAATCCAAGGGTCTTCCCAAATGCTGAATGCTATTTATAATTCTGTCCTCCCAACAAAAAGTTAACATATATGCAAGAAAAGTGCAGAAAAGCCCAATGAAGACATAAAAACTGCAGAGAACTTCTATTTTAGGAACAATTACATAGTCATGAACTGAACAGGACAGGACAGAAGTTCATAAAGTCACAGCCTGATGAAGAATATTAATAGAGAATTGCTCAGTACTTCTTCCAACATGAAAAAAACCGTAGGAAGAGACAGAAATCTACATAAGCAGTAAACAAGCAGAAGACTGTTTGCAAAGGACGTGGCTCAGCTGTGGATATCTGTGCTACAGGATGTTGTAAATAACAGAAACTTTTAAAAACAAAAGCAATGAGACAAATTCATTGAAGGTCCACCTGGAACATCCTGGGCTGGGGAGGACCATTCAACTGAGAGCTGCTGTGAAAGAATATCGGAGGAGTACCTTGCAACCCTGTCCTGCTTTTATACACCACCCAAGGTCATGTTTCTCCTGGCTGGATGCCCTCAGAGAACAGATACCAGCCTAGATGGACTTATGGATTGACCTTGTGTTCTCCCCCTTGCAAACTATTTTCCCAGAGATATACAGTACTTGTATTGTATTACCTAATGGCATAAGCTATGGTGAGCTCACCAAATTCTTTTTACCCTCTCTGCATTGTCTTCCCACAGAAGAGCAAATAAAGTCCAAGATTCTAGACACCTGAAAAATTGAATCCAAGATATTTAAAGTACTAGTTATAGTCTTTTCATGAAAATCAACTATTCTGGTTTGGGGACCTGATGACCTGAGAAGTAAGAGAAAAAAATCATCTCAGACTGCAGAATTATTTTTCCTGGAAACAAAAAGCAGTCAAATCCGTGTTTCCTTCCATTCCACAAGCAATTTTATTTTCTTTGCCTTCCTCAACTTGAATATAAGCAGGCAGGCAAAGTCAGATGTCAAAATGCCAAAAGATAGTAAATTTTATGTAAAATTCTCTCACAAAGAACAGGAGGAAGAAATGAAACACAAATCACACTAATCTACTGTGCCACGGCAATGACTTCTCAATTAAAATTTTTGAAGAGCTGCCAGTCTACACAGATACATGAAGTAGCACTAGCTATGGTAAAAGAAGCATTTTACACTGCTCAGTTCATGAACTAACCTGTCATCAATTTCATATAGCTCCAACTCATGTTTATAAGACAGTCTGACAATATTTCATATCTCTAGAAGTTTAGAGGTATGATACTGTGCAGAAGCTGCACATCTGAACTGCTTTCTGTAATTGCCATGACACTGGTATCTGTCTCTAGGCAGAGAACAAACCCTGCATCTTCCATTTTTCAACTTTGCAGTACTGTGTCTTCAGTGTCTGGGTGTAATACAACAGTGTACTAATGGATATGCTTTCAAATGACATCACATATATAATAGTTCCTGGTGGTCTGTTTAGAAGAATAATACCTTAAACATACAGGCTTTTATTCTGCAAATGGATTGTCTGTAAATCATGTAGACACATTGATTATACTGCCAACAAATTAAATAAATTGTATACTCTAATAATGTGATATAAACATTTGCTGAGACAGCTCAATGTCAGGTTCAGACTCCAGAATGATTAATTTTTATTCCTATGGATATCAACAAATATTTATTTGAAATTATAATGATCAAAGACTTTTGCTGATTTTAAGGGAAACCCCAGCAAGCTTATGTACCTCTAG
Organism: Poliocrania exsul; assembly: GCA_035041345.1. NCBI lineage: Eukaryota > Metazoa > Chordata > Aves > Passeriformes > Thamnophilidae > Poliocrania > Poliocrania exsul. The sequence goes on along the minus strand of JAWWLZ010000082.1, from coordinate 75,396,624 downwards.
ACAGCACTAGTATAATGAACTTCTAAAAGTTATCTCCTTGACTAACACAGTATTTTTCCCTATTTGAAAGGAAACACCAATTCCCAGAAAATGCAAAGCATGATAATCCCACTGTAACGAAAACCATCTCTAGAAGTGTTCTGATATATTACTATATACTCTAATATAACTCAAATCAGGAAAAACAATGAAGATATTAAAAATTATAAACAAGCAGTAATAAACTTAGAAAATATGCTAAGATAAAAATAATTCAGTTGTAATTTTGAGGGAAAATGGCTTTTTTTTTTTGCTTTATTCCAAGTTAACTGTAAAACATAAGGTATTGAATAACCAATACATTAAAAATAATATACCTACTTGCCAGCAATGGTCCTCCACAGCTGTGCACCTGCAATTGTAGGAACATAAGATGAAACACCATGCACTAAATGAGAAAAAATATCATCTTTTTTCTTTATTCATAAAAAATGTTTAAAATTGAGACAAAATTACTAAGAAAGTCTTTGTATCAGCCAAACAAGAAGGGTACCTTAACTTAAAGTAACAGTTCTATCAATTACTTTCTGTAAACTAACAGTGCCAATTAAAATCATAACTGGAAAAATCAGCCTGTTCTATGGCTACATTTCCACATGGAAGGGAGTCAGGAAGGAGATAACCAATGTAACTTAGGCTTTACATCCACACACTGACAACCACTTTCTGCCTCTCTCATGAATCTGTTCTAGTCTTGCCATCTAGTGGTTAGCTGGAAGTGTGAAGCAGTTACACAAAAGTGTTACATTGAGAAGAACTTTCTTCTGCTTTTTGAAGTGGCACTTTATCGATTTCAAGTCACTACCACAGGACTTCCACAGTACTACTTGAAGAACCTGATTGTTCTGTAACTCTGTGTACAATGGCATCAAAGACAATAGTAAAATAAAATTACTAAATATTATTACTGCAGTAAATAATCATTCTGTAAGCTCAAAAATACAGCTCTTCCTAGCCTCATCTCCATAAAGAGTAGTTAAATAATGACAGTGGTGCATCTTGAATTGGGCCAATACAAAAATATAAATTACCTAAATCATTACCTTCCAGCTAGTGAGGTATTCAACATTTGTGGTGATTTATACAACAATTTCTGCTAAGTTTTACTATTTGGCCTCTGAGCTTGTAGTGCTCTGGCAGGAAACAGAATGGTAACCAAGACTCTCAGAAAAGGCAATGACAATAAATCACACCTCAGAAAAGGTTGCAAATAAGTGCTGTAACTTAGCAGGAAACAGTAGGCTTTGGAAGTCAGAAACGATGTGTTAGAACATCAAAGAGGAATATTATGTTTCTCTGACACCAATTTCCTGCTTTTGTACTATGTTCAGATGGTTTTTCAAACACTTTGCATGGGATTTAACATCGAACAAAAGGCAAAATAAGACACCTTCTTCCTAACAGTGAAAATTACAGACAAATGATAAGCATTTTGTCAAAGAATTTTCAAGATGGTAATGAAATATAGGACAGGAATTAAAAAAACCCACCAAAAACAAACAGGAGCCCAGACAACAAGCTCAAAATCCCTTTCAAAATTGGTTATATTCATGTAAGACTTTATACATACTGGAAACTAAATGCTACATGAAGTATCAAAAATACTGCTCACTTATTTCAACTGTGCTAAAACAGGTAATTTCTCTACATATGTACAAAGTTGACAAATTTATATTGGTTCTCCCAAACTTTCCAACAATGACATAATTAATGTCAGAAGAAGCATGAATGTTTAGGAAAATTTTGCATTTTAGAAAAGAATCCATTTTCAGATCTAGCAGTTAAGAAACAAGAATGATTGTTAAGTGATACCAATTATACTGATTAAAATGCTAAAACAAATCTCCTAATGCTCTTCCTATAAAATACAGCAAAACTTCATTGAAAATGGTAACAGACCATCACAGATCTACCATTTCTCTCTCTAAAACTAACTCATACTTTGACAATAATTGCAATACTGACCTGGCTCTAGTAATGAAATAACATAGTCCACATTGCAGGTGCTTAAGCATGGAACTCTATCATTACACTGCCTTACCTTTGATTCTTGAGAACACCAAATCCTTCATTATCTGAAGAATTAGCACTCCAAGTATTATAAGAGAAGTCAGATGATACACTCTCCAAGAACTCAGTGCAACAAACCTGGAACATCAAGAAGAAATAGATGTTGAATACTTTCAAACTTATTGGAAGCATATAAAGCCTGACAGCTGCTACTAATTCTGAAAATAAATAAAAAAAATAGACTAAGATTACATTAATTTAATTTCTCTCCACAACCCTTCTACAGGAAGCAAACATGGAGAGCTCCAAGCATGACAGAGTCTCATTTAAAGACACAATAATTAAACATGCACTGAATTTGCAGTAGGTTTTTGTCCATACTTTAAGGACAAAGTATAGAAAACAAAATATATTAATTATTGCATAGGAAACATTACTTTTAGACTAATTATGGCTTTATTAACATAAATAGTCTTGGCACAATGCACACAAAAGGTTAAACATTTTCTAATGTTTCCTACAGAGCCCTATATACAAAAAATATTTCTGTGTAAATCATTCTTTCAAACACAAAGATGAGGTAGATCTGTATTATGGCATAATACTCAAACTTGTCTTCATAACAACCTTTTCTGAATTTTATTTTTCATTACATAATTTTTTAGAGCATGTCAAGTCAAGTCAAACAGACCTAGACTCAGAGCATATGAGTTATAATCTCATGCACTGCTGACTTTGCTGTCCAGGTGTGTTTGGAGATTAACTCTTCTATTTGTTTTACTGGCAAATATCTTAACTCACAAAAAAAGGGTGTGACATAAAAATAATTAAAATTCAATTAAATAAATAAAAAGGTGAAGTATTTTATTTTAATACCTTGTTTCAAACACCTTGAAGCAGAGATATGAATACAAATAATGAACAAATCAGTATCTTTCCTAAAGTAAAAACAATTAACTTAAAAAGTTGAGAACAGCCACACCAAGTAAGAAGCCACTGTCCAAGGCACTGGATCAAATGAGAATACCAACAGAAACAAAATCATACAAAGCTGGGATGTTTCCAAGAAACCTCTCAGATTTGAAAACAGGGCAGCTGGCCACCCAATGAGTTGTTGCTGCAGAGCTTTTCTGCAAGAAAGAGAGGGAAGGGAAGTGAAAAGGAGTAGCAAGCATGGCTGCTGGAGGAAGCCAAGAGAGACTCTGAGCACACCAGGACTTTTTTTGAAGAAAATTGACTTCCCAATGTTTCTAACAAGCCCAGGACACATTGCTGTTGTAGAAAACTGTTCCAGTATTCCTTGTAATCCTCAAAAAGTAAGGTTGCATAAAAAAAAAGTTCATGGCACTAATTTTCACATTTAACACAAACCCATAATCACCCTGAGCAGACCAGGATATGATTTCCAATACAAACGCATAAGCTCACTCTTAAAGTTTTATCTGAATACAAAGGGTTTCTACATTTGTGGAGAAAATGAATTATACAACTATTCTATCAAAAAACCCCAGTATAAAATCAGCACCTCTGTATCATTTCAGCCAGCTCAAGAAAACCAACAGAAGAATAGAGAAAAATGATTACAATCTAAGCTCTTCCAAAGCCACCCAATCATAGCCCATTAAATCAAAACTCTTAACAGCTTTGCATCATGTGTCCTACTATTTTTCTTGGTAATAGTATTCAGCATGAAAAATCCTTGATTTTGTTTAGTGATTAAATTCAACCACACTGAAGAGTTTGTTTAGCCTACTCACTTAATGGGCTGGGGGGAGAGATGTTGTATAGAAACACCAAGTGAAGAATTTTTCATCCAACTTCTAGGCAGTAGGAGATTATAACAAATGCAGATCTTTAAATTACTTGGGCTTAATACCATGCCTATTCTAAAGGTTTTTCTTGGTGCTTATGCATGAATGTTTTATAGAATCACACAGTATGCCCTGATTTAGCAATTACCACTGGCCAGTCCTTGAAGGTCTCAAAGAAATGCATCAATACCAAAATGCATATATGTGTGTGTGCATGTGTGTACGTACACACACACTTTACTAGCTTTGCAATGTAAGATCAGAGGCTTACAATGAAGGCTCAGTCTATCTTTCAAAGAATGCACAGAACGTGTTTGACCTACTTTATGCTCCCAACAAACACACTGCTGGTTTCACTGCAATCGCAGCTGTCACCTGCTGTTAAAAACATTTGCACTAATGCGGACGAGGATTAGCAAAAAAGGATTAACAAGGTAGCATCCTCTCTGAAAGATGCTTCCAAGTCATGCCATTCTACCCCCTCGATACTGCACTCTTTCTGCTCCCATAGCTTTTGAGGAAAAAGCCTGTAATCTAATCAGAGTAATTTAGTAGTCATCAAACAAGAGCTCTTCACTTATTTGAAGAGCTTTGAACTGTTCTGACTGAATTTCCCATGCCTTTCACTATTAGCTGCCACACTCCTTTCTCCCCTGCTTCAGTACCCTGCACCAACTGTGATGTTTGCAGGAAAGACGATCTCTTATGAATTCATTCACAGCCAGTGTGTCAGCCCTCGGGTGCCACAGCAATACAGACTAGAAAAACTGTTTGCGAGCCCTTTGTCACATGTATGTCCTTGAAGCCCTTCCTGGTGAAAAGCTGATAAGGTTCCCTTGTACTTGTTTGGCATATATCTATCATAACCTTATCAAAAGGTTAGTCCCACATGCTGGGATCTGAAAAACACTATGCTACCAGTATTCCAAATTCTTCCAGGAATTATCAACATGATGCATAGCAACCACACCAACAAAAGGTTTCAGCAGTACTTTTGCTTATTATTAAGAGTCAGGGCATTTTACTTTTTTCCTTTTCTTTTTTTAAGAAAAAAACCCAGCCTTTACTCATGAAGTATTTCTAACACATACACAAATACCTGACAAAACTGAAAGGCTCCAGAATGACATCTTCTTTCACTGCACAAAAGTATTTCTCTTTTGTAGAAGAATCAATAGCTATGCTGACTTAGCATGCTCTCTTTTTTAAGCAATAACCAAACCAGACTCAAGTTCAAATCGCTTCATTTCTTCTGTAAGTGGTGTGGAAGTAAAAGCTATTACTAGAGATACAACCAAGATTTGTTCCCCTGCAGAATTCTGCAGTATTCTGTGAGTTGTTTTGGTTTTGTTTTGGTTTTTTTAAGAAAGCAGATATTAAAACAATGTACAGAATTATGCATTTCAGATAATTACTTCAGCAGTTAACTGGGCAGCTTCCATGGCAAGAGGGCAGGAAACTCTGCTGAAGACAGTGCAGGACTGCAAAGAAAATGGTCCTGAGGTGTCACAGTATTCAGTTCCCAGCACTGGCTGGAAGAGGCGCTCCCCACATCGGAGTGGCCTTCACTCAGACCCAGCTCCAGAGGTGGGATACAGACACCTGGCTTTGAGGCTGCAAGAAAAGCCTCTCCCCTGGACTGATGGCAACACTGGCCTCACTGTGCAGGATGTCCTCTGGTTCACGTACAAAGCAGCCGAGTGCAACAGCTACTGACCACTATGGAGTATGACTTTCAAAAACTCAGTTGTGTAAGAACCTGAGCAACCTGTTCTAACTGGACCTCACTTGAGCAAGTCAGACCAGCTGACCTGTTGTCCTTCCTGTTGTTCTTCTACGTAGGAAGAAGGTGAGCATGATGGAGCAAAGCCTGATACTCAACTCCATTGCAGAAGACTGAGAAACCACTTTTGGGCAAGTAAACAGGAGAGCTATCAACTATGGACTGTTAGGATAATTAAGCAGAGGTTGCCCACAGAGTGTGTGGAATTTTCAACCTTGAAGGCTGTCAAGACAAACCCCTGAGCAATCTGATCTGAATTAATACTCAACTTATTGTGAGCTGGAAGTCATAATAAAGACCTCCAGAAGCCCTTACCAACCTGAATAGTATCTTCATTCTATGACTATACTTGTCTATTGCAAGTGGTTGGCAAATCCCGTCCGGGAAGACCACAGAAGTTTAAGACATAACAGTTTCTGTTTCGGGGCCTGGTTATACTGCAGCTGGACTGAAATGACTCTAAACTGCAGTATTAACAGTCAAAACATTGACAACTTCCACAAATAAAAGTGTAAATTCTTCAACTGTGGTGGACTCTTTCTATTGTGGTTTTAAAATAATACATATATTGATACTTACTGTGAAAATAAACAAACAACAAACCCCACAATCCTTATGAAATTACACTGCAAACTACCCTACTTTCTCTTCAGCATTTCAATCACTTTCATCTCTTCCTACCTAAAGAGTAGTACAGTCATTTTCTTACATCTACTGCTCCTACAGGGGACCACTCAACACCATTTCAGACAAACATCTACAGTGAAGCCAGGTTAGTAAGGAAAATATGTGGTCACAACTGTTTCCTGGTGGTAACTGTCTCCAGCCTGGAGCTGAATGTAGGGTATTCTTCCATGCTTACTGCTGGAGCAATCAAATTCTGGTAATTATCTCAAGCAAGAGGTCTGGGGAAGAGGAAGGAAGAAAGTTTTCCTCTAAATACAGCATTAAATGCACTGCTGGAAGAACATTTTTGAAATACATGGCAAAGATATTCTCAGAAAGCTTGTGCCCTTACTGATCACTGGCACAAGCATTTTGTTTGCCCTCTTCTGAATCAAGAAGGAAAAATACATATTTGACTACATTTTACTTACAGGTAAGTTGATACTTTGACTTTCCTAAGTGAAAAACCATCCCAAAGCAGTTTGCAAATCTCGCTTTTTACATTTATTAAATTTACAACTTTTATATGAATTTCTTTTATATGTAAAGGGTTTTCATACTAAGCTTCTGTATATATCAAAATGCAGTATCTACAAATATTGAAATCCAAGCCTCAAGTATTCAACACATTGGAAGTGCAAAACTCAGGAATCCAGTATATTTCCTGTTGTTGAGTTAAGCAGCTCTTGGTGTTGTAGTAAAACACGAGCTGGCAACTGAGCTGCTTGCTCACTTTTCTCCCACACTGGGGAGATGGGGAGAACTGGAAAAAAGTAAAAGCCGTGGATTAAGAACAGCTAAAAATCAAAGTAAAGTTAGTAACAACAATAATTATATATGAAAAGTGGTATCACAGAAGAGAGAGAGGAATAAAACCCAGGAAAGACCAGTGATAAACAGTAGCACTGCTCACCACCTGCTGACCAATGCCCAGCCCCACCCGACCAGCAATGGGGAGCTCCTGGTCAACTCCACCCAGTTTGTATACTGGGTGCACTGTGGTGTGGAACATCCCTTTGGCCTGTCCTGGCCATGTGCCCTCCTGACTTCTCGTGCACCTGTTCTCTGGCAGAGCACAGAACACTGACAAGTCCTTGGCTTAGGGTAAGCACTGCTCAGCAACAACTAAAACATCAGTGCGTTATCAACACTATTCTCATATGAAATCCAAAACACAGCACTGTACCAGGAAGAAAATTAATTCCATCCCAACCAAAACCAGGACAATTGGTCTGAGCCAAAGTATTTAGATACCTGTGCAAGAATTAAAGTGCAAGAATCCTTTCCCTGTCCCTGAAACAAAAGTGTAGATTCTCAATTAAGGAAGAGTAAGTTGTGCACACCTTTTTTTCATAGAATCTTTTTACAGAATAGAATTTGGTACAATATTAATCTATTTAAATGGTATTTAACTGTCAACCTGCATGTCTGAAAAATACACAAAACCTGTGGTGCAGCAGATTCTGTGCTGAAGCGAGGGAATGACGTGAAAAAACAACATCTGCATATGTGCTGCCCAAAATTTTGACAGTAATAAATGCTGTCTAAAAAACCTCCTCACCCCACCAAGAAGAAAAAGTTGTTGAATAAAATAATTTCAAACACATTTCCTCTGTGTGTTATGTTAATTCAAATCTAAAACATGCACACCACCACTCGGGCTGCCTGGCAGCCTGAACTCAGCTGGGTATCTGTTCAGCTGGAAACCTGTGAAATGCTGTAACAGGATGCTTCTCAAAAATAAGCACATTAAAAATGTTCTTAAACCACATCTAATTTAGTGGAAAAAAGCATAAGCTCCTGTTAAAGACATAAATTAGGAAGAAGCACCTTTTTGCATTTCAGCTTTTTCTATAAATACAAATGTCATCCACGAATTTAGATATCTGAGATATTTCAACCAAAATAAAATGAAGTACTGGAAAGCAGTTGATCTGTAACCTATGTGCCAACTAGTGAAGAGTTTTTCCTTGGGTAGTGCCCAGATGTCTAAAAATTCTATCATTAAATACACACAAAAAAAAAAACAACCTAAAAAAACCCCCAGAAAACAAACAGAATAGGCAGGATTATTATTCTAAAACTTGCATAATTTTCCTTAATTCTTTCTGTGTAAAGATAAAGAAAACTCAGCCATCAACCTTTTATTCAAAGGGCTTATTTGTCAGGTTTCATTCAAAACATTAGGATCATATTTGTTCAGCCAGGAACCACAGACCAGATCAGCTGTTCTTTAGAAAACCTTCTGCAACTTACTAGGAAAAAAGATTTTTGAGTAATAGATAAATCTTTCATCCTAAGAAACAGACTCCTACAAATTCAAACTACTATTACTTTGGCAGCCACCTGAAGGAGTAGCAGCTCCCTGGGAGGTCTGTGCACAGGTTTCAGGGCAAAAGGCAAGGACTGTAGGGACAATGCCAGCTACAGTTAACTCATGGGATAGGAATTCAAACTGTGCATTCTCTCTACCCCAACTGCAAAAAAAAAAATCAACTCAAACTTAAAAATAAGCCTAAATAAAACAAAAATAGTGAAAGTGTCCAAGAAAAAAATATTAGAAAAGCCTTTGCAATGCTTTGCATTTAATCACCAAAGACACATTTGCTTATAACCTTGCAAATTTGGAAGTATATTGGTGGTTTGACAAATTGGATTATGTATGTATGTATGGTCAGACTTTGCTAACAAAATTTGGGAAGGACTCTCCCCATGTGGGTGTGCCCTTCCAGCCTGCACAGTGGATGTTTTAGGTGAGGCACAGCATGTGCAGAACTGGCCCCACTGTTTAAGTCCTAAGGTCCATCTGCCACAGCCGAGCGAGCTTGGACAGTGACAATGAAGTCCTCAGGACTGTCACAGCACCCAGTACTGACCGGGGCTGACCCTGCTGAGCATCCGAGATGTGACGGGATGGGATGGCAGGG
>JAWWLZ010000082.1:75365089-75385006 GCA_035041345.1 Poliocrania exsul | reverse complement strand
GCTTGGACAGTGACAGTGAAGTCCTCGGGACTGTCACAGCACCTGGTACTGACCAGGGCTGACCCTGCTGAGCATCCCAGATGTGACGGGATCTGATGACAGGGAGGCTTGAACTGCCAGGGGACAGTCCCTACTGAGACTCGAACTCAGGTCCTTGGGATTTGGAGTCCAGAGTGCTCTCCTTTACACCACAGGACCACCTAATGACATCTGGTGGCATGCTGGTAATGAAGAGTGGCTTGGATGAATGAAAGAGACACGATCCTTGTATGACTAAGTGAGTCATCCCTAAGGAAGGGACCACAGACACTGCTGGAGGAAACCACAATCAACTTCAGAGCTCCCAAGCAGTACTGATAAACACTAATCACCACACCAGTTTTCTAGGAATAACATCTCTAGCATAAGAAGACCACCTAATACAGATAAGACCAAGAACAGAGTAACATTTTGTCACCAACACATCCTGTGTGAGCAGTTCCCCAAGGACCACATTTCCAGGGGTACCCACAGTGAACACTAATAATGGGCAAAAATTACAGTCCACTTTCTCAAACATTCAAAATAGAACATAGTGACATCACTGAACCAACACATACAGAGAGTTATGAACAGCTATAAAACATGGCTGCTGCATGTCTTACAGGCCAGTTTCTTTCTTGTAACAAGGAATAAAAATCCAGATGCCAGTATATGCTGGTATGCACACTGCTCTCAAAAGGTGCAGAAACCTTTACAGGCAAGCTGTCCATTAGGATACAGTAGTCGCAGCATCTACAGGTTGTGCACAAATGCCTGAAAGAAATGTTAGTCTAGTACTGTTTTGTTATACTGAAAGAGTAAGCAAATGAACAAAAAGTACTCTGAGATCTCTTCATGGTAAACATTATAATTGCCAAGTAGAGACTTCAAGTAAGAAAATTCAGCAACAAATCTTAAAGTGAACTGGATGCTTTAGAAAAACCCAAACCAAAACAAAAACACTTCAGTAACACCTCTTAGAAAAACAAAACACACCAAGCCTCTAAACTCTGAATTTGTTTTTGTTACTAACATTTCAATAACAATTGGATTTTCTATCTGGAAAAAACTTCCTACCACATTCTTTACCTGATGCAATGCACGTGGTCAGTTCAGATATATGAAACACTGTTTGCTGTCTTGACTAATTGATTCTCTCATACAACAGAATCATAGAATCAGCTGGGTTGGAAGAGATCGCTGAGATCATCAAGTCCAACCTTTGATCCAACTCCACTTTGATTACCAGATCATGGCACTCAGTGCCACATCCAGTCTCGTCTTAAAAACCTCCAGGGACGGTGAATCCACCGCCTCTCTGGGCAGCCCATTCCAGTGCCTGACTACTCTGTCTGTAAACAATTTCTTTCTGATATCCAACCTAAACCTCCCCTGGCAGAGCTTAAGCCCATGCCCTCTTGTTCTGCTGCTGGTCACCTGGGAGAAGAGACCAACCCCCACCTGACTACAATCTCCTTTCAGGGAGTTGTTAAGAGCAATAAAGTCACCCCTGAGCCTCCTCTTCTCCAGGCTAAACAACCCCAGCTCCCTCAGCCTCTCCCCATAGGGCTTGTGCTCCAGTCCTTTCACCAGCCTTGTTGCTCTTCTCTGGACCCGCTCCAGCCCCTCAATATCTTTCCTGAACTGAGGGGCCCAGAACTGAACACAATTCTCAAGGTGTGGCCTCACCAGCGCTGAGTGCAGGGGAAGGATCACTGCCCTGGGCCTGCTGGCCACGCTATTCTTGATACACGCCAGGATCCCATTGGCCTTCTTGGCCACCTGGGCACACTGCTGGCTCATGTTCAGCCTCCTGTCAATACTCATTAGGGTAACAACAAAATATGGCGAGAAAATACACTATTTTTAATGATAAATTTGGCTTGCATATCTGTCTAATTCAAGGAATGATACTTGTACTTTACACAGCTGGTCAGCTGATTTGTTCATCCAGTACAATAACCCCATGTAACACTGTTAAAAACTGACCTGCAGTAACATAAAAAATTTGTGTGCCAGAAAGCACACAAACATCCTCAAAGAAAAAAATGGATTTGGACTAATGAAGAGAACAGCAAACAGGGTAATGCAATTCATTCCACAAAAAGACAGAAACAGAGAAAAGATCTATTACATCTTGAGTCTTTTTGCTGCCTCTGTTCCCAAGAAACCCCATGGAAATCAGTAATTTGGGCAGCTGGTGAACAGATGCAACTGGTGGGATGGGATGACTTTGCAGACTTAATGTCCTATGTTTGAAACAGATCTGCCAACAGAGAACACATATTTGAAATAAATATCTGCAAACTGCAAAAGACATAGAACTGCACAGAACTCCTATAAACAAACTTGTGTGCTGGACCTCATGAAAACATTTAAGACTACAGGTTGGGAGAACAGAAAACTGCCACTATCCCCTCTATCCCTTGCACACACAAAGTAATAATTAGGCTAGAATATGATCTTAAAAATTAGGACTGAATGTTAATATTTGCCTAAGATTAAGCCAAGATTTAAAGTTATCAGTCACCAGTCGAACACTTGGAACACCTGGACTGAACTTCTGGCACCAGCAGTTTCTCTGCTCATGGGCCCATCACTCACTTTTTCAGCATGATGTGTTTAAAACAGGGGAAAAAACCTAGCCTTATTTTCTGCATTATTTTGACTTCAGTTTGCAAACTATATACAGTAGAAGAATCTATATTAAATTTCAGATGATTAGGTGCAAAATAGTATATATTTAACCCTTGTACATTTGGAAGATTTTGAATCAGGTTAATTTGGGGCAGGAGGCTCAAAGCTGTTCATTGTGAATAAATAATGGAATGGCACCTGAAAAATGCCTTTTCCATAACCAGATTTGTTTCTACTTTTACTACTCTCTTGTTAAGGAATCCATGATAATTTGTTAGGAATATTAAAAAAAATAAGGCAATCATAATGAAATTAAGTTAGTAAATTCCTTGTACTTATAAGAACATTGTTTTAGTAGTAAACACCAAAAATTAAGAGATTTCTATCATGAAAAAGTTTAAATCAAATAAATTAAAAAAGACTTTGTGACACCAGAGAAACAGTTCACTCTCAGCAGCTCCTACTGCAACAGTTCACACATGAAGTGTTTTGAATGGCCTACATACAAGAACTAAACTAACTGTGAGGATAACACAGTCACAACAAAATTAAGTGTGGGAGGGAAGGAACTATCATGATTTTTCCAACATTTAGAAAAACAGTGAAATCAAATCTCCTCTCCCTCTCCTCCCTCTTTCACCAACACTGGTGCTGCCACAGTGCGAGAAGTCTCCCATGCAGCAATACAGACTTCTCAGCTTTGAGAAATCCTGAGATTAGAGGCCCTACACACTGGGAGTGAAACTCCTTCTGCATGGGGATAAGGATATTTGCAGGCACATGATGAGAAAAGATGAGGCACATGAAGCAGCAACTAGGAAACGTCCTTTCTACCTAAGTTCTGGCCACAAAGCCCTCTCAGGAGACACTGCACAGGCAGCAGGAACAGACGCTTGTTCCCAGTCCAGAAGTGGCAGTGACTGTCTGAGTCATGACAAACCATGCTGGTGAGCTAGATCTCAAATAAGAAAAGGGAAAGCTGCAAACACACCATGCTGCAAACACTCAGGGCACCAACACTAAAGCAGAGAAATGTGACACTAGATTTAAATGACTGTTTCACTTTCAAAGTGTCAGATTTCATATGTTTGCTAAGGAGATCTCTCCTGATGTTCTTCGGTCTGAGACCACAGAAGTTTATTGGTCATCATTCCTGCTCCTGCATTTCCTAGTTTGTATACACCTCTCAAAAACTCAGCACTACGATAGCAATCCTTGCCCTGACTTTTGCTATTCTGATTCATCTTCAGACTAAGAAAGTAGAGTGATAATTTTGATAAAATAACTTCAAATACTGGTCACATAACAAGTTGACAGTAAGACTATCAAAGGAAACTTCCTATAGCCATTACACAATGCAGGCACTGTATACCTTGCTTGTGATCAAAGTTGGACAAAAGAACAGCAAATGGCTTGCACAGCAGCTACTATTCCTTGAGATGTGGAAATGTATTCTGCTAGGCATTGGCCCTGAAAATTTTATCAGAGCCATGTTGCAAAGAAACAGAAAGCATTAGTACTCTTCCAAAGTGCTGGAAGGTGATCTCTCAAGTATGCAGAAAACGAGAGCAAAACCATGTAAATTCCTTGATGAAAGGATTTACCACGGTTACCTAAGAGGAAGACGGATACTAAAAGTCAACCTAAATTAGACATCACATACACTTGCACAGGGGTTTTCTTGGGCAGAAACATAAACCTTCAGAACGTACTCCTATGACTTCGATCTCATATTTTAAAATCACGCTTATTAGGGTTATAGAGAACTAGAGTAGCATTTGCAACTAATCCACCTTCGTTGTTTGCCTCTTATTCACTAAAGACGAAAGGAGGCAGCTCTGGCCACAGGAAACACAATTCAGTCTTAAGAGTTTCTGCAGTATTATTAGACCCTAATTATTGGGGTATTATTAGAGCCCTAATTCATAAATCTTTCTACACTAGCAACATTTTAGATCAGAAAACGAAAAATGTAGTCATCAATAATACTTAGGATCAGAGGAAAGACCTGAAGAAGTTTCACACAGAAAGACAAGGTTTTTCCTACAGAAATAAACCGAAGAGTCGTGATAAACACAGCAATGAACACACCCCTGTGTTAATTTCTGGGTTTATTCAACAAAACTATCTGACTGGAAAAAGCTTAGGCAAGAAAGAGCACCGGTGCACTGCAGTAACATTCCCGCTGTCCCCACTCCATAAAGCCTCCACTAACTAGGCCACCACTTTGGGAAAGCAGGGACGCCCAACACGAACTCTGAGGGACTGGTCCAGAGCAGCAGCGCAGCTCTACCTATGGGCTCGGGGCCTAATTCAGGAGGCTTCGGAACTCCGCAGAGGAATACGGGCCCACGGCTGCGCTGGGCTGCGGGAAAGGCAAGTTCTGGGCGGGGTGAGCCGCAGCCGCCCGGCTCGGCTCCGCTCCGAGCCGCCTCCTCTCCATCACACACCCCGCGGTGGGAAATGGGGGCAGAGGGGCTGTGCGTGGGGCTGGGGCGGACACCAGGGTGACAGCCCGAACAAGCAGATACACCCAGCCATGGCCATGGCCATGGCCAGCCCCGGGAGGGCTGGGGGCAGGGAATGCCGTGGCGCAGGTGAAGCGGAAAGCAGGACGTTCCTTGCCGTGGAGGAGCGGGGCGTGGGGCAGCTCCCCGGGGAGGGCGCTCGGAGAGGGGCAGAGGGGCAGCTGCTCCCCGGGAAGGGCGCTGGGACAGGGCAGAGGGGCAGCCGCTCCCCCCGGGGCGGGGGGAGGACACTCCCGAGGCCGGGCGGGGCGGCGCGGCCCGGGCAGGAGCTTTCCCATCCCGGGGCGGTCCAGATCCCGGTCCCGGCGCCCACCCCGGCCCGGCTGGGCCCGGCTGGCTCACCAGAAGAGCAGGTTGGCGCAGACGAAGCCGCCCAGGCTGCGCAGGGGCCGCTCCCAGCTCAGCGCCGCCGCGATGCAGCAGCCCAGCGCCAGCCCCGTCTCCCCTAGCACCGCCGCCGCTGCCCCGGCCCCGCCTGACACCTCCGAGGGCTCCGCATCCCCATTGGCCGCCGCCGCGTCCCGCTGCTCCGGGCCCTCCGGCTGTCGGGGCTCCGCGGGCACCGCCGCGCTCGCCATGGCTCAGGGGCGGCCGCCGGGCTGCGGCTCGGCCGGGCGGAGCTGGAGCCGGAGCCGAGGCTGGGGCTGGAGCGGGGCCGGGCCGGGCAGGCGGGGGCGGGCCGGGGGCGGGCCCCGCGCAGGTGCCGCGGCGGAGCTGGAGCCGAGCCCGGGGCTGGAGCTGGGGCTGGAGCTGGAGCGGGGCCGGGGGCGGGCCCCGCGCAGGTGCCGCGGCGGGGCGGGCGCTGTGTCCGGCGGGAGCGGCTGGCGCTGTCCCCGTGTGCTGTCTCTGTGTGCTGTCTCATGTCCCTGTGTGCTGTCCCTGCCCCTGTGTCTGTCCCTATGTGCTGTCCCTGTCTCTGTGTGCCGTCTCTGTGTGCCGCTCCTGGCTCGCGTTCTGCCGGGACATGGCCGGGTAAGGGTTGAGCATTCCGGTTCCCCGCTGGGGGAAAGCTGGGCTGCCTGGCCTCATGTGGGAAAAGGTGTGGGGTGAAACCCACGGGAAGATGTTGACGCTGAGACTTGCCTTTCGTCTCCTCCTCGTGTATATCCACAGCCAAGCAACACTTGGAGCGTGTCCAGAGAAGGACCACGAAGTTGATAAGAGGCTGAGAAAGTTAGAGCTA
The DNA here is from genome assembly GCA_035041345.1 of Poliocrania exsul. NCBI lineage: Eukaryota > Metazoa > Chordata > Aves > Passeriformes > Thamnophilidae > Poliocrania > Poliocrania exsul. The sequence goes on along the minus strand of JAWWLZ010000082.1, from coordinate 75,378,637 downwards.
TTCAGACTGGAGAAGAGAAGGTTACCTGGAGACCTCACAGCAACCTTTCAGTGTGTGAAGGGAAGCCAGGGAGGGACTCTTGGTCAGGAACTGTAGTGCTCAGTCAAGGAGTAAATGGGTAAAAATGGAAAGAAGGGAAATTTAGGTTAGGCATTAGGAAGAATTTCTTTACTGTGAGGGTGGCGAGACACTGGAACAGGCTGCCCAGGGAGGTTGTGGATGCCCCAACCCTGGCAGTGTCCACATTAGATAAGGCCTTGGGCAACCTGGTCTGGTGGGGTGTATCTCTGCTCATGGCAGGGGATTTGGGACGAGATGACCTTTAAGGTCCATTCCTTAATATTCTGTGATTCTATGATAGCAGTCCCCAACATCCTAAAAAAGTTATGGAAGTAAGTTGTTGTTGTCACAGTGCTGGGAATTACTTCTAAGACCACAAAGGAGGATATGGGAATTTGTTGGCTTCCATCTGTGTCTTATATATCCAAGAAACATCCTTGAAAATCTCTACCATGCTGTCCTATCACCTGCAGTACTACCTGTCTGGCCCCAGGCTCCGGATGGAAGCGTGAGACTATCTTCAGGCTGATGATGTGTGTAATAGCTGATGTGATTACTGGGGAGCATACCTGGTAAAAAACATCACTCAAACATCTATTGCTGCATAGGAAGAGCCGAAAATTGGAATCGAGTAAGGTGTTTCATAACATAAATTGCATAAAATGAAATTATTTTTACTGCAAGAGCAAGAACAAGAATTTAGGATTGGGAGTTGACATCTGTTTCTAGCTTAATTGAATACCCCCTATTAGAATGGTTTTAAATGGGAAAAGGAGTCATACTCGCTTTGAAGGTCAACTTGTCTTTTTTTTCCTCTGAGGTAAAAGAAGATCACAAAATGAAGTTGTAGTGTTGACTATGGATTGCAGTTCTACTATGTTTTCACCAGATAACCTAGGGAAGGAATTACTCTCTCTCTCTGATTCCACATACTCTCTGTAGCATATGAATTGTACCTGAGAGGAAAGATATGCAGGATGTTTTTCTACATGAGCAATTAACATTTTTCTAAAGGACATTTTAGTTTTATGCTAATTTGTTATAGTACTATGCTCTTATGTCTAAAAACCTGGAGCCAGGCAGACTTGCCTGAATAATAAGCCCAACTAAAATGTGATTGTCTGTGAAAGTTGGAGAGAGCAAAAGGAAAGAGACAGGCTCCTCTAGTAACCTAAAACACACAGATGGGAAAGAAAGGCTCTAGGAAGTAGTTGCACAAGGCTGGAGAAACACTTTGTTCTTTTGGTTTGGTTTTGTGCTGATGCATAAAAGTTTCTTCTAAAAAGATGTGGTCAAAACAGTGTCCTCCCCATGCTGGAAAGCAGGCAGCAGACTCCTGTGTGTGCAAGTATCTGCTTACAGTTCCTGAGCACTCCTGGTGTCACTTGGGTGTCTCGTGGTTCCCTACGGTGAGCAGTGGCTCTTTGCTGAATCCCTGGTTTGGGGAGTGGCAGCAGAAGGAATCTTAGCAGGAAATCTTAACAGTCCACAGGAGCAGAAACACTCTTCTCACAAGGAAAAAGAGGTAGGGAGACAGACACAAAGATGGGAGTTTCTCTTTTACTTACCCTTTTCTTTTTTCAGGTCATTGTAGGATGCAGTGTTATCTATGACAAGCTGCTGATCTAGTGAACACTGTGACTTGTAAACACCATCCCCAGCTTAGCTGTGGCAAATTGCTTTCCCTTGCTAGCATTCAGTTATTTCAGTAATGTGGGCTGTCTGATCCAGCATCCCAGCCTAGCTAACTCCAGTTAATAGGTAAGCCTGGAAACGAGTCAGGTGTTTCTCATGCACTTTTAAAGTGACTGTGGAACAGACTCAGAAAGCACACTGGGGTTAAAATGTTAAAATTTGCTTTTAACCAATAGTAGGAGAATGGCAATATAATCCCATGGCCCCAAGGGTTATAACCATGGCAGGTTTGAGGCAATCTTTCCTTACCACTTTTTTCTTTAAATATTTGAGGACATTTGTATGTCATCCATCCCTCCCTCCCAGTTTTTACTCTCTGTCATGCTCCCTTCAGGCGCAAGAGTTCAGGACTGCTTCATCTCATCAGAATAGGGGGGAGGAATCTGGGAGGGGAGGATGAGGTAGGGTTTCAGTAGGACAGGGTAGACTGCAGATATGGGAACTCCTGGATTTTGATTAAATTCACATCCATTTGGGATTACTGGCCTCTGCTTTCCTGACATACCATGAAGAATATAAACATAAAGTAGTGTAAACTTCTTCCAGAATAGGTTTTGTAATTTAGCTAAAGGAAAAAAAAATGCTTCAAGGGTTGATGAATGCCAGCTCTCTTTTTTTTTTCACTGTTGGTTGCTCTTTAGCTGAGTTTATATGAATGAGTTTACTGAAAGCATGCTGGTATAAACATCAGTGTAAGAGAAGAAATGGATGCTTCATTCCCAGCCATTGGAAGTTTAGATGTCTTTTTCAGAAAAAAATAGTAGTAAATAGGTTGTCTGGCTTTGATCTTCCTGTGCTTTGATGTTTTGCCTGCCAGGGTTTGTGTGCAGTTTGAGTTGGGCTGGGAAAAACTAGGACTAGCACTGTGTAGAGTTGCATGTGTGAGCTGTAATGCACAGAATTAGGGTAGGGACTGTAGGTCTAGTGCCAGGGACTGCAGTGTAAATGATGGATGAAAACCAAGGAGAAAGCTTTTTAATGGTTGTTTCAAAGGAGCTTACAAATATCAAAGCATTCTAATGTTTCTGAAATATGTTTGAAAATGCTGATGCCAGCATAGAGTAACTGTTGAATTCAATTGAGGATTCCAACTCAAAATGGAATGATCTTCCCTTCTTTTTTTTTTTTTTTAAAGTTTGTTTTCCATTTGCTGGATTTCATCACAGGATACCAGAGTAAGTTAGTTTTGAAGACTGAGACATTTGGTCTGACCTTTCTCCCCATATACATGCTCAAAGCACCCTTGGTAGCTGGCTGTGACATGTTGCTCAGAGTCATGGCCGGATTAGTTCTGAACATCTCTGAGGACTGGAAGTTCTACAATGCACTCTGGGCAACCTATTCAACATTTAACCACGTTAATTGTGAAGAATATTTTCACACTATTGATTAAAAATTTCTTGTTTCACCCATTTCCCGTAATTTGGTTCTGCACCTCGTAGGGGATGGCTCTGTCCCCATCTCTTCTATAAGTACACATCAGACACTTAGCAAGTAGATCCTTATTAATCTTCTGTCTTTCAGAGTGAGTGAACCCAGCTCCCTCAGCCTTTCCTTCTAATTCATGAGGTGTACACCACTGACCTTCCAGGGGCCCTCAGAACTCCTTCCAGGATGTCAGTGTGTGTCATGTATAGAGTTGCCCCAAACTGGACAAAATATTCCATGTGTCTCACAAATGGTAGAAGGAGGGGAAGAATTACTTCCCTTGTCCTACTAATGACCCATAGTTAGGGCATAGTTATTGACTCTGTATCCAGTCATCTCCATGGCACTTAATAACTTGTCTCTGCTTTGAGTCTGAAGAATTACATCTTAGTCACTCTTCATAAGGTAGTGGAGCTGTGACTTTGATCATCCTTGTTTCTTTTCCCTAAGTTTTCTTCAGTTCTAAGATAATTTTCTTATGGAGTTCTAGTCACATCATCACTGCATTTGTTCAAAGTAGGAGCAGGTCATGGATTTCAGTAACAGTGCTCTGGCATTTGCTTTTGTAATAATTTCTAATGACTGATTTCCTTTTCTTTTTTGGCTTTTTTTTAAAATTTTTTGCTCCCCCCCCCCCAACTGATTGATACTTTTTCTGGAAGTATTGAAAATTCACCATTTTGTCCCTAAGTGCTAATAATCAGTTCAGAGCTTGCTGTACAGCTGAATCTGGTCTTGGGCTTCCTCCTTCACCTCACCTGCCTCATTTTTTCAACTTGGCATTTATTGGCCATTTTATGGGACAACTATTTGGTTTCCTAGTCATGCAGATTTTTAGTCTGCCCTTATCCTCACTTTCCTGAATAACTTCGTGTTATCACTAAATTTTGAGCTTGCTGTTTGTCATTTTTCAGTTCATTGTTAAATAGGTTGAAGAGCTCAGAGCCTCTGCCAAACTTAAGTGATGATCTCCTTCCTTTGTTTGGAGTGAATCATTTGCTCTTACTCTCTGTTCCCTACCTTCTAGCCTATTATTTCTCCATATCAGGGCTTCTCATGTGGGTGCATAGCTCTCTTAAAGGCTTAGGTGATGAATTTTACTAAAAGCCTTTTTGAAATCCAGGTAGAACAGACTGCCCTCATTTACAGATCTGTCAAAGAACTTCAGCAGACTTCTAGGGCATAGCTTTATTAATCAGAACCTATGCTGCCTCTTTTCAGTAGATCATATTTCTTCAGGTGTCCAATAATTATGTGCTTTACTATAATATTTACAAGTTAACATTAAAAGCATTTAGCTACCTAGATTCCTCAAACTCTTTGAAGGCTGGTGTAATAGATGACATACATACCATGCACCTTTCATTAATCCTGTTTCTGTCGGAAGCTTCATGCATGCTTTTGTGGAATTTCTCCTGGGTCTTTTCACTAAACTGATATCTTTTATAGTTACCATTTAACTGTAGAATAACTTGACAATTAACAATTATCAAACAGTTTTCTCCTTTTATGCACACCCTTTTAGTCTTTCAGCATCCTTAAGGTCTCTGTCGTGGAACACATTGAAACTACATCCCAAACTGTTTATTCTTTTATTTAATTGTAATACAAAATAATCTTTTAGCTGTGGAGCAGGAATGTGTTAAGTGTTGTCCTGTGTTATGCAAAATGCAATTGGAACTGTGACCCATCTTTCTAAGTATTTTACACGTAAGTCTGTGCATTTGAAAATGTATTACACTGTCGGGCAGTTGGAATACCTGATTTGCCTGGTAAGGTAGAACTGTGTGGTGGGCTGACCCTGGCAGGATGCCAGGTGCCCACCAAGTCACTGCATCACTCCCCCCTCAGCTGGATAGGGAAGAGAAAATATAATGAAAAGCTCATGAACCAAGATGAGAACAGGGAGAGATCACTCACGAGTTACCATCATGGGCAAAACAGACTTGATGCAGGGGAACTCGTTTAATTACCAATCACATAATGAGAAACAAACCCAAATCTTTAAACCACCTTCCAGACACCTTCCCCCCACCCTTCCCTTTTTTCCAGGCTTAACTTTACTCCCAGTTTCTCTACCTCCTCCTCCCTGCAGTGGTGCAGGAGGTCAGGGGTTAGGGGCTGTGGTCAGTTCATCACTTACTGTCTTTGCTGCTCCTTCCTCCTCAGAGATGCCCTCACACTCTTCCCCTGCTCCACCGTGTATGGTCACAAGTCCTCCCGACAAACCGCTCCGGCATGGGCTTCCCACAGGGTAACAGCCTCCTTTGGGCATCCACCTCCTCTGGTGTGGGGTCTTCCATGGATCTCTGCTCTGCCATGGGACCTCCATTATCTTCACTCCAGGATGCAGGGAAATATCAACTCTGCTGCCTGAAGCACCTCCTCCCCCTCCTTCTTTGCTGACCTTGGTGTCTGCAGGGCTGTTTCTCCCACATATTCTCATTCCCCTCTCCAAGCTGCTGTTGAACAGCAGATATTTTTAACCATTCCTAACTGTTACCCCAGAGGTGCTGTCACCATGGCTGATGGGCCCAGCCTTGGGTGTGTCCATCTTGGAGCTGGTTGGCTTTGGCTCTCTCACATGTGGGGGAAGCTTTGGTAGCTTCTCACAGAAGACCCCCCTGCATTGCTCACTGCTACGAGAACCTTGCCATGCAAACTCAATACAAAGTGTATAATACCAATGGTAAAAGATGAAAAATGTAACAGGAGTAACAAGATTATGAGTGTTGATGCTGCTTCTTATCCAGAAATGTTAGTGTTTTGGTTTTTTTCTTCATTGCTAGGTTATGCTGCTGCTTAATGCCTGTGAACTCAATGTTTTAAGAGCAGAACTCAACAATGAAATAAAGTAAGGAAAAATAATGCTTCAGTTTTAGAGTTTCTGTAATACAGATCATAATCAGAAAGCTCTGATAACCCCCCATCAGATATTCCTTTGGTAAACGTGGGTGAGAACAATAGTTCAAATGCAGTGTTGTTCTTTTTTGAATCCAAGTTTTATAGAATTGAGCTGATGTAGCAGTTATATACATCTATTATAGCAATTATATACATTTATACATCTTGAGTTGTTGGCATTTGATGGATAATAAAGACATCGACTTTACATTAGAAAGAACAATATCTCTGATGTAACTGTTTAGGACCTGAGACAAGGGAATTTACAGAACCAAATGTCTGTTGACAGGCTCAATAGCTATGGTCAAAGCCAGTTAAGAAATCCCTTAAAACAAGTGTTTTTAGCCCAGAAATAGAACTGTATAGCAATCTTACAAAATATTTATGCAGCAGTTTATAGACGTTTAACACCAAACTCTGTTGCTCTTTTTGTCTGTGTAATCATGCCATGTAAAAGATCAATAATTGATTTTCATGGATCTAATTTTGGACCTAATTACTGTAATCTCTTAGATGGCATAATCTGTGTGATTCTATGTGGTAGAGAGTCGATAATGACTTTATAGGTTTAGCTCCTCTCTTTGGTCAACTCTGCCTGACAACAGGTCAAGCAGGCCAGCAACCTTTTTAAATCTAGCAATTGTTTAGAATTTATGAAATAGGTAAACTCATACAGGAATTGTCCTTGGCAAAGGAGAATCAAGATCACTGTGAATTGGCAAATTCATACATATTAGCTTTATTTGTAGGGAGACTGACCTAAGTAGAAACATTAATATTGTGGTAAAGCTACACAATGCCTTAAATATCGTGGAAAGTAATTAGATGCTTTTCATTATTACATTGACTTTATGAACTTGCTTTTGAGACACAGCTGTAAGGATGATCTGTCAAGAGTTGAAGCTTGACACTGTACCTTTTTTAGAAGTTGTAGTTCCAAAGATCAAAATTCTCAAAGTGGGAAGACATGTGGGACACACAAAACTGAGAGCAGTTGAGCATGGGGAGAATGTTTGCTGTGTAAGTAGCAAGAACTGCACCCCCAGCTGCTGCCAGGGAGAGTGCTACAAACAGTGGTCTCCACAGCTAAGGCTCAATGAGAGCAGTGGATCTGTCTGTCTGCCTGTCTCTCTGTCTGTCTGTCTGTCTGTCTGTCTGTCTGTCTGTCTATCTATCTATCTATCTATCTATCTATCTATCTATCTATCTATCTATCTATCTATCTCTTCCCTGCAAAGCCTGTTCCCATGAGATTCTTCAAGCAGATCCCTGAAGAGGCTAAAGTTACCTCTCCTGAAACACATGGTTGAGTTCTTACTTGCTGCCCTGCTTTCTCCTCGCCCGATACTGAAGTCTGCAATCTTGTGGTCTCTGCAGCCAAGGCTGCCCCCAACCTTCACATCTCCAAGAAGACTTTCCCTATTCATTAGTATGAGAGAGCAGCACATCATTCCTTGTGGGATCCTCCACTGTCTGTAACAGGAAGTTTTCATCAATGCTTTTCAGGAACCTCCTCAACTGTTTGTTCTTGCCTGTGTTTCTTCTCCAGTGAATGTCCAGGCAGGTAAAGTTCCTCACAAGAACCAGGGCCTGTGACTTTGAGGCTCCTTCTAGCTGCATGTAGAGGGCCTCATCCACTTCCTCCTGGTCAGGCAGCTCGTAGCAAACACCCACAACAGTGTCACCCTTATTAGTCTGCCCTTTTATTCTGACCCATAAGCTCTTCACTTGCTCCTCATCCACCCTGAGACAGAGCTCAATACATTCCAAGTGTTGCCTCACAGAGGGCAACTCCACCACCTATGCCTTCCTGTTCCATCTCTCCTGAAGAGTGTGTAGCCCTTCATGACAACATTCCATCATGTGAGCTATCCCATCCTGTCTCTGGAATTGCAAGGAGATCAAAGTCGTGTGACTGCACACTGATCTCCAGTTCCTTCTGTTTGTTCCCCATACTGTGTCCATTGATGTACTGGCGCTTAATAGAAGTATTTGATTGTATCAATATCCCAGTGGGGGTGCAAAGGGATGCCCCATAGTCCTGTCATGTGGTTACATCTTTGGCTGCTTGTGCTTGATTGATATATCCCCGCTTAAGCCTTTTTTTGCTACTAGAGTGGTTGCTATAGCTCTTCCCTTCCCACACCTCTGGCAAGTCTGGCCTTGTCCCTGTCCTCCTTCAGATCTTGTTTAAAGTTCTCTCAACGAGCCCTGCTAATTACTGAGCTAAGATATTTTTCCCTCTTTCAGTCAATGCTCTTTTGAGTTCCTAATACTTCTTAGTCTTCCTACTTCTTCTCTCAACTTCACCTCTGGGCTGAGCAGGTTGTTGACCTGATTGCACCTCACACAGATGTTCTTCCTGCTGCCCTCTGAGAGCAGCACCAGGCTCTGACAGTGCCTGCAGGCTGTGACCTGGGCCTCTGCATGCTTCCGTGGGCACTCCATCTGGGTCACTGCATCCTTTCTGGGGTACACAGAGGAAGTAACTTTTGCCCGAGTTTAAACCATACCTGAGCTCTCATGTTTGTGATCTTATTGTCGGTCAGCTGGTAATTGTCAGGAGTGTGATTCCTGACTGCCCAAGGAAATGTGTGTGGGTGACAGGCAGCAAAAGAAAAGTAAATTTTATACAAGAAAAAGCAAGTAATCTAAAAAGTATGAAAATTGCTGTTTTAAGACACAGAATGTAAGAATACTTAAGATGGGTAGAAAAGTAGTAAAAGGGGGATTTTTTTTTGTTTTTTTTTTGTTTTTTTTTGTTAAGGGACCTTACTGATACAAAGCACAAAACCATCCTCCCCACCCCTCTTTGGGCCACACTGTGATCTCAGAAATGATCATTAGGCCTCAGCCATGGCAAACAACACCTGGACTAAGCTTCTCTTGAGCTCATCAGAAACACTGCCTGCTTCCAGGCACTAGTGCTGTCAAACAAGATTCTGGTTTTTTAACAAACAGCCTTAGAAATGTATTTTACTTGCCTGAATATGAACCCAAATAGAACAATGTTTTTGTTACCGAACTTTCAAAGAAATTACTGACCTGAATTTTAGCCAGGATGGAAAATTACTATGACTAAAGCCAACTCTTTGGCAATCTCATAAACAGTGGTCCTATGGGAGACCCTTTGAGCTCTACTGGACTGAAGTGAGCTGTGACCAGCAATCTGTCTGAGTGGGGCACCTCTTGGAGCCAGAGAACTCTCAAGTTTACTATACTTGGAGGACTGACACTGATAGAGCCTGGACTGACACTCCACTCCCTAAGGCTCAACAGGTGAAGCCTGTTGAGAAGACACAAAGGCATCCAATGTGTGAGTACTTCTCAGAACTCAAGGCTAATTTTTCACAGATATATTATACCTTGTACATAATCCTTTAGGTCTGTGTGTGTGCAAGTGTGACTATGCCATAGCAAACGTTCTATGAATGTTGCTTTCTTAGATTCTTAAGTATGTTAGAGTCATAAGTTAGTCAGGCCTATTAGTGAATTACTCTCATGCTTACAGTAAATTCTATAGAATCTTTTGTTAAATTGTTTAAATTAGGCTATTGATGAAGTGCTGTTAAGTGCTGTTTCAACCTTTAGGCCAAAACCACTGGTCAAATCTGGGACTAAGTTTGGTAAGGGGGTCCACTCTGAACCTTGTGACTCAGTGGAAGAATCTCCCTCATTCTTTTTTATCCTTACCTTTTCCCATCTTTACCCTTTTTAAATCCCCAGCCTCCATGAAGATTATTTTTGGTAGATTTTAGTTTTAGATGGATTGATTTCAGATTTTATTCTAACTTTTCTCTGTGTTTTTTAACCATCTAGTCAGTAGTAGAGCAAACCTTGAAAGTAATTTTGTCACACTTTTATTTTAATATTAAACCTGGTTTTGCTGGTACCTTAGCTAGTGATTCTTTAAGTGATGACCTAAACCACTCTTTTGTGACAGGTGGACAGCAGGAATAACAAGAAGAGTCCCTGTTTGTTCTCCTACCCCAGCCTTTTCATAAACCCCAAAATTCATACTACAGATGGAACTACTCCCGGTACAGTTCACTTTCTTGGATCGCTGCTGCCCTCTTGTGCTGGCTCCTCATGGCTGCTGTAGCATTAGTTTTTGTCTTACACGAAAAGCCTTGTGATGTTATGGAAGATATTGTGTGTGTGTATATATGTATACATATATGTGTGTATATATACATGTATATATATATATCTGTATGTATATATGTATATATGTATGTATATATATAAAAATACATAATACCTCCCACATTTTATGTATATATATATGAGAGTGGATTCCTTCAAGTTAAACTTTATTAGAAACTTGTTTGTGATTTGTGAGTTTAACTGGCATTAATAACTGAGTCATTAAAAAAAAAGAGGTAGATTGATCCCCTGAATCAATTGCAAATGTCCATCCCCACAGTCTCAGCTGCCTTTGCAGCCCCATGTGTGTACATGTATTTGAAGAACTGCTTGTAGCTGTATTCCTGTATGTGATGGAATGAAATGCAGTGACTTTCTAGGGCTGGGCACCACACAGAATTAGTTTTCTTCAGGACAGCGCTGTCATATTTGGTTGGTACCCTTCTGTATTGACTTCACAGAGCTGTAAATGATGTTGAGTGCATGTGCTGTGAGCAATAGTCTGTCTGCACTGGGGAAGCTGCCACTGTTCTGCCCAAGTTCCTGTAAAAGGGACCTAGGCCAGCATGACTTGCACTGCTGTAGCCTTGGGCACGTGTGCTGGTGCAAACCTGTGTGCATGTTATAGCCACATGCCTCAGAAATGTGGGGATTGAAACCTAGGTTTCTGATGCAACACTTCTTGAGTGAAGCAGTTTCCTCTACATAACTTGTGTAAATAAGTTTATTAAGAATTCTGGCACCCTGATATACGGATGTATGAGGCACAGGAAAAGCACCAGATGGAAGCCTGAAGACATAGGTGGAATTGAGGCATGGCCTACCAAGTCCAGAGGAGGGCCATAAAAGTGATTAGAAGGATGGAGCACCCCTCCTATGAAACAGGTGCAGAGAGTTGGGGTTGTTCTGCCTGGTGAAGGCTCAAGGGAGACTTTAGAGCAGGCTTCCAGTAGCTAAAGGGGCCTACAAGAGGGTTGGAGCAGAAGTTTTTATAAGGGCATGTAGTGATAATACAAGGGGGAATGGCTTCAAACTGAGAGAGGGCAGGTTTAGATTGGATATTATAAATTCTTTATGGTGAGGGTGGTGAGACACTGGAACAGGCTGTCCAGAGAAGCTGTGGCTGCCCCATCCCTGCAAATGTTCTAGGCCAGGTTAGATGGGGCTCTGAGCAACCTGGTCTAGTAGAAGGTGCCCCTACCCATGGCAGTGGTGTTGGAACTAGATGATCTTTAAGGTCCCTTTCACCCCAAACCATTCTCCAATTCTGTGATTTAAGTCATGCTAAGATGAGGATATACAATTTTATTTCCATTGCAGCTGACACTTTATTCCTAGGCCTGCTGCGTGGTTGCTGCCCAGCCTGCGCTCTTACAGCGTGTGTGGTCAGTGGGGTCCTGTGCTCTTCTTGGTGTGACTGTATTCGACCAGATGCAATCAAAGGGTGTGGGGACCCAGTGTGTGCTTCCAGAGCAGTTTTGACAGAGTTGGTGTAACTGCCTGGGGGTGGCAGATCTTCCAGCGGGGAATGAGTGGCAGTCCTGTGATGGGCCACTTCCAAAGGCAGGGACAGGTGGTGAGGCCACATGAACCAAGGGGCCCAGTGGCAGGAGGTGGGCAACGGAGCAAGACTTGCTACTCTTAGTTCTTTCAGAAAATATACAAGTTTCAAATCCTGAAAGCTGCAGCACGTACAGTAAAATTCCCCTTCTTTCTAGAGGAACTGGACAAGGCATGGTGTTGCTTCTAGAACCCTTTAACTTCTAATACTCAGTTCTTTGTGATTTCTGATGCACTCAACCTGCAGAGTGTAGCAGTTGCAATCCTACAGTGAAGTACAGATCTACTCCTGCTTTTTTAAGTAGTGGTAAGCTGCTACTGTGTTTGTTCTTTTGGAAACACAAACCTTTATTTCTAAACAAGGATTAAAGTAAAAATGTATTCTGTGGCAGAAGTTCCTCTCCTTTCAGATAAATTCAACTGCTACTGTAATAGAAGAGATTGCAGGGAGGAGAGAGGATCTGGCTCTAGGAGGAAATTTCACGTATATTTGGAATAAGCTTGTACTGTAGCAAAATAATTTGCAAGAATATATCACCTTCTCAATCAATATTTAAAGATTTTATAGTTTAAGGAACTCTGTTCTCACTTCAAAACCCAGGTGTATCTATTTTGCAATATTTATTTTGATAAGCTGTGCTTTCATTTGGTCTAGGATCAACAATTTTGAAATCTTTTATTTGCCTCAATATAGTAATTGGGGTAAGATTTGCATGGAAGGTTGGTAGACCTGGTATGAATGGAGAGAAGCTCTTTGTTATAGTAATGTAGTGACAGGCACTTTTGTGTATTGATCAAGAGCAAACATCCCTCCTAATGGTTGATGGCATCCAGAAGTCAGTCAGGAGACAAACGAATCAGGACTAGAGAACTGGTGTCAGCTTCTCAAGACTGTGACGTTGAACAAGACTGTCACCTTGTATATTCCTAGGTTTTTCACCAATTACTGATTATGATGATGTGCAGGGAGTTCTCTGAGCATGTTTACAGATAGACAAAACTGAACTTACTTGCTGTGCTGGCTGAAATGCATAAATTGTATTATTTTATTTTATTGTGTTTATTTTTATTTTATGCGTTCTAGGAGCAGCTAAATTCTTTCTAAACAACTTGCATAAAGGAAAAATTAAAAAAAAAAGTCCTTGTCAGATGCTCTGTGTGTGTGTAACCATACATACTGAAGTTATAGTTCTCTCATTTTCCTTGTATTCCTTAAATTAAGTTCATCTTTGCTGGGAGGGTGGGGACATGAAATTAGCAGAGTCATTTAGCAAGTTATTAGAGACTAAGTAACTAGAAGTACCTGGCAGTGGGAGGATGGTGGAGGATTTCTCAGAGCAAGCCCTGTAGCCTATAAAGGCCATTTACACTTGTAAGGCCAGCCCATGCTGCACAACATCCTGTGGCTGGCTGATAAAAACAAGTCATCTTACATCAGGGCAGCATAAATAACAAAAGCTTTACTTGCATGTTCCTTGTGGTGTGGAATTGCCAGCAGTCCTTCTGCTCTCTCTTGTGTAAATGACACGTATTGCATGGGCAGGGGAACCTGTCCAGGTACAACACACAGCACATGCACCTCTCTAAACAACACACACACCCACCCACCCACACGTGTAGCCTATGCTGTGTTCCTGGCTTGGCTCTTGAGGAGACAGAAGAAATTAGGGTTTTGTTACAAGTCCAACTCAGTATGAAATAGAAACAGAGCACACTATGTATATTTTCTTTATTGCTGGACTGTTTTATTTTTTT
>JAWWLZ010000082.1:75346381-75357638 GCA_035041345.1 Poliocrania exsul | reverse complement strand
TGCTCATTTTGGTTCTACTGTCACTTGATTTCTATTCCTGATTTTCTAAAGGATTCTCTCTACACCTTACTGTTCAGCAGTTAATATTATGAGTACTCATTAACAACTTTAATAAACTCAACACTTTATTATTGAAAACTGTAATTTGAGTAGCTTTCAGTACAGAGTATTTCTATAATACTTCCAGCAATAACCTATCAGCTCCTTAGAGCTACTCAGGTTTAATTTATGTGAAAAAGTACAGTGATTTGTGATCTGCAAGGCATAAAAAAAATTACTGCAGGATTACGGAAAAGTTGTAGGATGATTATGAATCTACAGTATTGAAACCAAACCATAAATGTATCAGCTGCATTTTCCTCTAACTAGGAGGAGAGTTAAATGGAGAAAGTGAATCAATGTTGAATTTTTTAATTTTAACAGTTATATAAAGACCTTTTTTTACTTACCTTACTTTGTTTGAAAGATGTATTTTATAAATAAAAAAATTAGATTTAGCAAAGTGATTGACAAAGTCAATGCTCTAGCACAAATACAGACAAGAGTTTTAAATTATTGTGAACAGTTTCTTGGTGGACTAACTTTCCTGATTACATACTCTGCATTCTTCGATTGCATCACAGCAAGAAGAACTCCACATTCTGGTTAATGCTGAACTGTCAACAATGATTTATTATCTTTTTTAGTAATTTAAAATTAGATTTGAAATCATACTTTTTGCATCAAATACATATTTATATATGATAATGTTCTTTTATATGCATGATGTATACATTATAAAATTAAGGTAAGCAGGATGAAAAATTTTTAACAGGTTGATTTGGACAGTGGAGAACGGGACATAGGGGTGTGGGCTGCAAGTCACTTAAGCAAGTTTATACAGTTACACAAAGTCCTCCTTTTGTCAAATTAACAAACTGTGCATTCAACTTTGTGGGATTTTGATTCTTCAAATGAGTGTAATTCCATCTAGATAACTCATAGACAATTTTCCTACAACATTTTCATTTTAGATTCACTGTTTGGCATAACCAGTGCACTAAGTGAATGCACCTTCAAGTCTCATTTCAAGATATCTAAACACTGTTACATGTCATGGTGAAGAAAACAAGGAGTGAGGAAACTTCTTTTCTTGCTTTAGTAGTTCAAAGCTTCTCACCTTTTGAGATGAAACTTGAGATACTTGAGGATGCTGCGACTTGGCAGAAATGTGCAACTCATGCAGGTGAGTATTTGCCAACTGTAGAGGTTCCCCACACTCCCAGGGTTTGGCACTTTATTGGTTTGCTTGATGAGCTGACAGTAGAGCTCATCTCGGAGAGGTCGTAAATCGTGTCCTGTTTGGAGGATACCTTGGATTATAGGGATGGGGTCAGACATAGACTCCAGCTGCTGTAAAGAATTGAATATCTTGATGGCTTCATCCTGAAGAGTTGTGTAGCCTTTGTCTTTCAGCACTACAAAAGAAAAATAGGGAGAGAGGTTCTTAGACTGAGATATGGAACTAAAAAACATGCAGGCCTAATGTGGGAGTTGCTTAATGCTACTCTGTGACCCTTATTATGCAAGTTATTAGGATGGATATTTTCCATTTCAAATGTGTGATGCAAACGCATTTTATGAGCTATTTTGCTATTGAGGTTAGTTCTGAATTTAATGAAATCCCAGTTTGCCATTTTCTGACAACATAACTGAAAGAGTGTATCTTGATTTATCAGTTTTTGTGATGGAGAGTCTTCCTCCCAAAGCACCCCACACTGCTGAAGCGTTGTATCATTTTTTCACTGTCACAAGACAGTGAAAATCTGATTATACATGAGGAAAAGCATGACTGCATTATGGAAAGTGACAAAGATACGTGGCATCATCTTTGTCTACAGCAGTGGCATTTTAATTAAACCCAAACAATACCACTTAACTAAATCATTGCTGTGACATGGCAATTTGCTTTTTGAATGCTGAGAAAGGTAGGGATTGTTTTTTGTGCTACAGGTTATTCAGTGTGGACTAACAACAATTAGGATCTCCTTAAAAGAACCACGGAGTTCTTGAGTTTGGGAGACACAACAGACTGCTCTGATACAGTACAGATGGCTGTTAGGAAAGTGAAGCTTCTAACCTGGTATTATACTATTACAGAAAATACCTAGAACTCAACTGCAAGTCAAGGCAATAGCTAAGTATCAGTCCACTTTTGGAGCTACATTTAGTAAGGGAAGACTTTGGCAAGACCTCTGCTTCAAGGGGGCAAGCCGTTCCTATCCATGGGGAATAGAGAGCGACTGTGCTTCACTTCCATATGGGACAACCTGCTCAAGTACCAAGAACAGAACTGTGCGGAACAGTAGAAGGGGCAAGAGAAGGGAAAGGTTTGTCCTAAGATTATCCTTGTCATTTGAGCAGAAGAGTATCACTTGAGTTGCCAGAGAGTCTTACCTGAAAAATCTTAACTTTTAGTCAACTGTGACCTCCCACCCTCCTCTCAAGGATGAAACTTGTGGCCTGAACCATAGCTTGTTTAATATGCAATTGCAAACTAAGATAACCAAATCCATTTAAGGACACCAAGTTCACAACCATCAATAGCTCTGAACCATTCATTCAAAAAGACTTCTGAGTTAGTGGTTGAATCAAAGATATTAAAAGATATGATTACACTCCTTTCAGGAGTAAATTAAGCATTACTTCCTAAACCCACGTACACTTAGATGTTGATTCCCATAAATAAGACTTTCCATTGCATCTGATGAAACTTACACTTGTTAATTGGAAGTTGTGGTTGCTGCAGCGTCCCACATACGGTAGGAAGCAACAAGGACTTGAGAAGGAGAGTATGATTGAAGGAGACTGAATAAATTTGGTTTATTTGCTTATTTTAGTGCAAGGCTTTTCAAACTCAGACTTGTTAGCTGTGTTGCTGAAGGCAATAGCAACCTTCCCTTCTGTAACATAAGCCCAAGGGTCTATGCTAGCAAACTGCTATTCTCAAAAGAGAACAAGAAAACTTGTTTATTTGTATTATAAACATATATTTTGCTTATTCCACTATAGCCTACTGACTCAAAAATCCCATCCTCTGGTTTAGTCTTTTATCAGGAAAAGTGTTTCTATTATTGAAAAACTTACAGTTCAGATTGATGTCCCCATAAGGCAGTGGCAGCAATGGTGAGTGCAACGGATGATGGGTGTAACGGAGAATAGGGTTCCTCTTATAAATCTGTTCAACCACATCAGCATTCAGACAGTTTTCCTGTTGGGGTATGAGAAAAAGCAGGATTTGGGGTCCAGCATTAAGAATAATGCAATGCTTTGTGCCCTTAGTTTGGTTGTGAAAAAAATGAGTCATTGGTGTTACCAACACTACTTGGTGCTAAATCCAGTTGTGGGTACTGTGGCTGCCATGGCACGTTGTGGACTATGAATGCTCAGTACCTGCCAACCTCAGGCCTCAGATAAACGTACTTTATCTGTGCAGTAAAAAACAAACCACAGCAGAGCTGCAGAACAGCAAACAGCAATAGTATCATAGCAATTTTTGAAGTGTGTTTTCATTTTACATTCATTTTTACTCCAGTATTTCGTAACAGGAATTAAGACATCTGTATTTAAGTTTTATTAAAAGTGTTTCTCCATCAAAGCTAATTCGCCTTTTTGGTTAGAAACTACATGAGCTACCACAACAAAACAGCCCAGACACAGTGCTGCTGTAAACCTGAAGCACTCTCTCTGACATCCAAACACGGCTCTGTGTGTTCAGCTTAGGCCAGGTTTGACAGATGTGTGACCCCTGTCTTCTATCAGTCCTAAACTTCTGCATATTTCTCCTGCTCTGAAGAACAGCATCCATAGTCTTGGAATTTAATACTTCTTTTCCATGAAAGACTTTTCCATGGCACCCTCTAAGGGAAAAGGTCAGTAGCAGTTCTCCCCTACTGCCTATTCTTTTGGTCTCTTCTGAGAATCATCATCCTTTCTTATAAAAGCACATCAGCAAAAAGCTGCAGAGGGACACTCTCTGGCGATGCATGCACTGTCTCCAATGGCATCATAAAACAATAAGCATTAATTGAAGATATTATTTCTCATCACACAGATAGATGAGATGCTTAGCTCATGCTATTGTAGAACAAGAAAAGAACCACAATGAGAAAGAAATCAGAAGAGCTGTCTATTCCACATCCTCGTGTGCTGCTCACTGTGGACACAGCCAAACACATCTGCTGATCCATGAACCTGCACACTGCGCTCTGCTGCCAGGTGTAATCGTGTCTGTCAAGTTACATAAACCAGTAAAACTTGTTAATGTTTTCATGGAAAAAGGTTATCACTCTTGCCCTCCAAGCTGCACTTCATACTTTACTCTTCTACTGTTTAGATAGAAATTCCTTTATCAGATCAGTGAATACATTCAGGTTTCACAATTTCAGTCCATGGTACTTTGTGACTAAAACTTAATTTTCTGCTTTATTACCCAATACAGCAAGGCTAAAATAAAAAAGATTTAAGGAACCATTCTTTCTCACCCCACTCCATCCTGCTTGTGCCTACCTTAATATCTTGGATAAGTTGCTGCGTTGGAGTATCAATGGGCGCTTTTGTGTCAATGACGTTCTGGATGGCACTTGACCAGCGCGTCGCCTCATTAAGCAGTTTTGTATAGAGACGGTAACAATGTTTGCGTCCGTACACAGTTACATTCCAGTAACCTGGCACAATGGTAAAATTATTTAATCATAAAAGCTGCATCCCATCAGACACAGAGTGCTGCATCCTGGATCATGCTGGCAGTTTTTCAGGAACTAAGAAGTTGTACAGGTTATTAAGTATCATAATACAGATATTACGATATTAAAGGAGATTCTCTCCTTTAAAAAAATCCTAGAAATAACCTCAGAGTACAACTATGCATCATGCAGCCTCCCATTTTATCCAGTAATCTTGCTAGAAGTGACTGTAAGCACCACAGAAGTGACTATGGATTACTGTTAGCTCCTTGTAGCTTGTAGCCCTACTTCTCCAGTCCTGTCTGTAAACAGGAAAACCTGAGACAGTCTTGCTTTGTATGTGATAGTCTTTCATTTTCTGTGGTACTCATACAAATAGGCATAAAGCACAAACTACCTCTTCTGTAAAGAAGTCATTAATTTTACACAAATGAAGTGGCAACTATGATAGGAAGACTGTTTCAGTTCAAATTCTCTCTCTGCATCATTGTATAGGCTTCTTAAGAAGCAGATTCAATTAAAGGAAATGTATTTCATCTTTCACTAGCAACAGCCTCTTTGAAGTGTCAGGTGACCCCAAGGAGATTATACAGGACTGTCAACAGTCACTTCTCATTTGCAAACAGACATTTCTGAGTTTAAAACCAGTTTTGAAAATGCACAGTGGAGCTGACTCAGGTGTAGTATGTAGGTTACCACAAACTGGACTCTTACTCTGGATCTCCCTATACCTGCTCAATCAATGTTAGCCCTTAAGTACCTCAGCACATAAAATAATGTATGTATGAGGAGAGCGCTACCTGTATGTCTTTCTCCAGGTCTTTGATGTATAAGCATAAGTGTTCACACTGACCTAGCAGCATAAATTTTACTCCTGTATACATTACCTGTTTTTCACCCAGTAATTCCCTGTAAAACACCTCAGTGACTTGGGCACCTGATTTGTTCATTGAACTGCATCCTTAATAATCTATTTAAAGTATTCTTATTGATTGTTGCATTACTAGCTAGAAGGACAGCAGGCAACTGCAGGCATATTTGAACAAAAGCAAACAATTACCTGTCTCTTTGAAGATCTTTTCATCAGGTGGGACCACAGAGCAGAGGCTGTTCAGGACCAACGTACCCAACTTCAAAGCGTTTTTCTCCGAACTCTTGTAGTAGTCCAAAGAATTGTGCGTCAAAACAAACCAACGCTTCTTTAGTTTTAAGGAAGACATTTTTGGGTTGTTCTTTACTTCCTTGTGTAGCCATCCTGTTGAAGACACAATTTGAATCACACTTCTTTTCCTTGAACGGAGTTGGACAGAAGTAGGTTGCTAAAAGTTACTTGTATACTTTCAACAACAAAAACATGATGTGAATAAATAAGCTCACATATTAAACAACTTTGAGTAGAATTCTCAAACAGTTAAAGACATAATAAAATTAATATGAAAACTTTTCAAAATTGATGTTTTACTAGAAAAATCTTCTGTCAACTTACAAAAATACCTTTGTCAATATTACAGTGTTTTCTTACATGGCACAGTAGGAATGTAACTTTGGCTGTATTAATTTCTGAGTAAACTCCACTGTACAAATGTGAGGCTCCAAGACTACCATGCTGGCATATTATCCACGTTGTTTTGTGGGAACAATCTCTTCCAAGTGTAATGGATGTTATTTACTTTACTGCCCCACTCAGTTCTTACCCCTCACAATGAATTCTTGTCCCTCCACTCTAGTGTCCCCCTTTGACCTCTGGAGCAGCGTTATCCAGTGATGCATCTCTTCAGGAGTGTCAGCATTACAGTGAAGAACACGATTAGCAGTGATGATCACAAATGAGTTGGGTCTATGGAAATAAATGACGACTGAAAAAGCCTTTATAATCGACGTAAGTGCTGTTTATCTCACTCCCCATAACCATAAAGACTGTCCATTATTTGCATCTTCTATTCAGACAAATATGTCCACCTCTAAAGCATTATTTATTTATTTATCATTAAAAGGAAATATTACACATTTGAAAAGACTCAGTTATGTTAGATTTACACCAAAATGCTATGGCTCTGAATTATAGGAAAGTTGACATTAAATTGCAACTTGTCCTATTTCAAAATAAATCTGTGGTGAGAAAAACTTCCAATCTTTAATCAGCTTTGAATGTGAATCAAAACTCCAGGGTCAGATTTATTCATAGTGTCTGCTTCAGTAGTTACATTAGCTAAAACAAACTAAAGTTTACAAAGGTCTAAAATGAGGCAGCATGTGAACACAGATTCTTTTATTTTTAATGCAGTGCAACCCAATTCAGAGAGAATACAATCTATTTTTAATGAGAGTCTGGCTTTTACCCAGTTCTACATCAGGATTCACTGAAGCATGAAGAACTAGCCCAAGCGAAGTGTGTTGATGTCTCTGGATTAGAGAGAGAGGTTCCTCAGCCTACAAACACTTGCTTTAACCCTTCACCACTAATTTTTTCATCCTGAGGCACAGAGTTTTTCGAGTAACTGTATCAGATGTAGTAAATGGGAACAATGCAGTCTGGGCCACCCCATGCACAAGAAGCTCACAGGACTGCCTTTTTATGGGGATAGGGAGGTTCACTCAAATATGATACCATTCCCCAAAACCAGTGTGCCACATAAAAGCTGGATGGATGACAGGATAAAGGACAAAGTAAATATAACTATTTAGGAGGAAAAACTAGAAAACTGTGTGAAGGGAGGTTACAGTAAATCAAGTAACGGGAGAAATGTGTAAATTATTTTAAAGTTATGCAAGTGTTACCTACAGCTAGTGCTCACTGGTGCCATAGGAGAGTGGAAGAGAGTGATCAGAACCCAAGGTTTTGGCCACACTGACTGTGGTGCTGAAGTGCTGCCTGGGTCAGGAAGGATGGTGGATGAGGAAAGAAGTGGCATGTGAACCAAACAGAGAGTTTTCTTCACCATTTTTTAAAATGTGTGAAGAGGAGGCATCTTTAGATTGAGCTACATGGAGCATGCTCTAGAAAGCTGGATAATGAGATAGACAGGACAGAAGCTGTAGCAAAAGAACTGAAAATGGAGAGACTTAAGGTATAAACTAAGGTAGATCAAGCTATCAGACAGGAGGTTATGATCAATAGTAGCCAACCTTCCAGGCTCCTCTTTCCTCCTCCCCAGTTTAGAAAAAAGATGGAAACCCAGTTCTTGGGATTCTTTCTGAATACAGATTCAAAGGTCTGTCTGCTCAGCCTCTCTCTTTTGAGCTATGATGGGTTCATATGTGTCAAGATAAAAATAATCTCTATTAGTCAAATTTGTTTCCTAACTGAAAAACTTTCCATCACTGATTTAAACTTAGAGAACTAAAACAAACAAAAAAGACAGGAAAAAAAATTTATGTGAGAAATGCTTACAAGAGAAATGCTTAACTTATATTGGCAGGAGAAGTGCTAACTTAAAATTGTGAAAGCTCTGGACATTTGTGTGGAATTGCTTAGGAAACCTGGGCTTGTAATCGCTGTTACTTCTGGTATCAGTGTCTTGGCAGACCAAGGACCAAGCAGTAACTTAAAACCAGCTGTTTCACACATGTGCAATGAGGAGGAACTGCAGTGAACTCCTACAGTACAGTAACACCTCACAGCCAGTAAACTTATAACCAGTCATAGTCTGAACTCAGGTTACTTTTTATCCCCCAAAACTTCACTAGTACTACAAGAACTAA
This sequence comes from Poliocrania exsul, assembly GCA_035041345.1. Taxonomy (NCBI): domain Eukaryota; kingdom Metazoa; phylum Chordata; class Aves; order Passeriformes; family Thamnophilidae; genus Poliocrania; species Poliocrania exsul. The sequence continues at coordinate 75,349,212 of JAWWLZ010000082.1, read as the reverse complement.
GAATATCCTGACATTTTTGTTGTTTTTTAAGCTGTACTGTCTTCTTTGTTACAAGACATTTTTATTCTGGGAAGTAATTTTCATCCCTGAAGAATACAAAATTCATAAATGAGAAGCTGAACAGAAAAAAACCAATTAATTTTTCTGCCTACTGTATTGCTAAAGAACTTGAAAATCAGCTGTTCCTTTTTGTCAGGAGCATTATTTGTACAAATTAAAGAAGTATTTAATCTCCTACTTTTGGATCACTTTAGAAGCTGAAAAGTTCATTTATGAAACAGGATCAGGGAAGTTATTGAAGCCTCCCCAAAATACAGCACCATTCCTATTCTGTAGACACATTTTAACATGTGGTGATTAGTACTATGAAGAGGGAGGCAATAATGAACCACCTTAATGCATGGCTGGCCAGTTGAATATAGAGACTGAAGTATAAAGTGTCCAATTTTGGCTAGAAAAAGGAGAAAAACAGAGTCACCAGACATGGTTCTGACTTACCTATCTGGATTATCAGCAGCACAGACAGAATCAATTAGTCCTACATCGAGTGTACCCTATAAACAAATATCCAACCAGAAAATGAGGAAGACATTTATTATTACATTAGTCACAGTACTCTTCTGAGAGACACATGAAGGAGCAAGCAAAATAATCTGCAGGTTTGGGCATCAGTAGCTCTTAACCATTAAAGCTGCTGAGGGGAAAACTAAGAGACTCAGATGAACAGATCCACTAAAAGATTATACACCATTAAAATGGAGGCAGCTCAAAACCTGTTCTTTTCTGTGTTTCCAAACCTGCTTGAATTTGTCACCAAAAACTGCTGTCCCATGGCATTCTCTCAGAACAAACTTCTGAAGCCATTAAGCAAAAGTTTTTGTTTCCCTTTGCTTGATGATATTAGGTTCCAAATGTATTCCATGTATTACCAGTGTATGTTATACAGAATGATAAATGCAGATCAGAGAAATCTCAAATTTTCAACTCTTGGGTTTTTAATTTACTCATTAACTGTATTTTTGAAAAACTTTTGACTCAAGAATACACTGTGTTGTAATAGAGAACTGGACCAGAAAAAACTAATCCCAAAACCAAAAGTCACTTTTCATTAAGGTGAATCATGGGAGAGGAATCAGAAGTCACTTTTTTTTGTCCAGCTACAGGGCCCAGGACTTGGAGGCTCCAGTCAGTGTCACAGCTACCTGGGTTGTGACTCTCAGAAGCTGTGGCCACTATAGTGCCCCTGTCTTCTAAAAATGTAGGCTTTGAAAAGTTCTTCAGATTCAGACTTACCACAGCATTCTGTGGATTTGCCTGCTCATCGTGCATCTCCCGGATCTCTTGCTCTGTGGACGCATGGACTTGACTCAGGACACTAAACCACTGGCTGGGGAGAGAAAGGCAGCAGTGTAAGGAGAATTTTGCTTCTGCACAAGCCTTCTGTCACCTTTGTTCAGCAGAGATCTAGCAGGTTCTGCAGGTTTTTGAAACTGCTTAAGATTCCTTTTGTGAACAGGCACAAAAGCAGCAAGGCTTTATGTCAGTTCAAGTAACACTCAGTACAAGAAAGCCCCTCCAGATCTCCCATCCCATCGTGTCACACTCTTCTTACTGAAAACAAGTACCTTGCATAGTAAGTGGCATCTCTGAAAAAAACTGGTATAAGCACACTGAAACATCTGAGTGCTTGGAGAGTATTTGTGACACATTCCACAAGTTTCACCTGGAATATAATACATTACTAGCTACACCAAAGCCTTTAATGGGAAACCTAACATTCAGGTTATAAATTCTGCTGCACTGATAGCATGACTGGTAATGACTTCTTGCAGTGACACTTCTGCAAAGACCACCCCAGTCCTGTAGAAGCAGAACTGAGAGGGAAGAAAGAATAAAACCCCCCAAGCAAATACCTCTACAGTTTTTGTTCTCTATGAAGCACTGAAAAATCCAGCTGCTGGAAAGGCCGGTGAAGTTGGACAAGAACAAATCTGTGCCACTCCAGTGGCACTGTATATATCCCGAACAGGAAAACTGGCAGAGGTTTCTAGTACTTCAGCCCCTAGCAAGTGCAAATAGATTTAATTCTAACCACACCTTCTGCTTCTGGGAAATCTCTATCCTCCTGGCACTTGTGTATGATAAAGCTCAATTGCTCTAAGCAATTCCCCTGAAATCTGAGGGCAGAGCTTGGCCTGTTCAGCAGGTTCCTGAATGCCATTCTCTGAGATATGAATTTGCCATTCTAATGAAAACCACCTGGGGCCAAGTTTTCAAAGGGATCAAAAGCCCAACCTTTAAAACAGACTCCTCACTTTACTGCAGAGGCTCCTCCACCACCATGGGGTTAAGGAAATAAATGCAAAACTACTGGACTTGAATATGAAGTTGTCTTTTCTGCAATTGCTTGTTGTCACAGAATGGATACTGAGGACACTGAAGAGCTGCCTCCTTAACTTCAGCATTCAAAAGACAACTATTCCCCACAATGTAGATTTTTGGAAACCAAACTGTCAAAATAGCTTGTGAAAAACTGTGTAGGCTGTCAAACAGTATAATCGCTGCCATATCCTAAATCCTTTCTATCAGCTTACCCTTTTATTAGAAACAGTGCGAGGCACGAAGAAAAACAAAGATTTAGAGTGCCAGACCATGAAGCAAATGAGAACATATTTAGTTCTGGTTCTTTTTTTAAGACTCAGAGATACCCACAGAGAGGCTGTGCTTAACACTTACTTTGCTGGATGTAGGACAATGCCACTGAAAACACATAAAAAGGAGGGAAGTGTCTTCTCGAGATACGGAACCATCATCTGAAGAAACTAAAGAAA
>JAWWLZ010000082.1:75327537-75341083 GCA_035041345.1 Poliocrania exsul | reverse complement strand
AGAGAACTCTTGTGTATGTTCTTTCGGAGTCTCTCACAGCCCTTTGCTACACAAAACCTTATTTGTGTCTTCCAGATCCAAAGTGAAATTCAGCTAAGGTCAGTAAAACTGGTCTGCAATGTAGAATGCTGTCTGTGTTACAAGGTTTGGGAAGCAAGAACCTGATTTCCTCAAAATGTGGTAGAGTTTGACTTTGTGAGTTACTTTTCTATATTTATACTGAATATTCCATGGTTTGCAAGTCAGCAAAGATGAAATGAAACAAGGCAGCCCAAAATACTGATCTGTCTTTGCAGAGGGGAAAAACACTAACAGAAGCAAGCCACTGCAATTAAGTTGAGAACAGCTCAAACGAAATAAACTCACTTTTCCATCATCCTTTGAAAAGTAAGAAAATAGTTATACTCTACAGGAATCAGAGTGTAAGATATAATAAATATTTCTGGTTATTTTGTATATTTAGAAAATTCTGATTCACCCAGTACCTTTCATGTACAGAAAGCTGTGAAAGTAGGGCAGGCTGACACAGCTGTAGACTGAATCCCTCCGGTAGGAAAGTTCATCGTCTGTATCAAACCTGGAGTCAAAATCTTCTTCACTGTCTTCAAACTACAGAAGAAAGGAAATAAAAGCCAAAATCTCTTAGCAAAGTTTGGTTAAGATTCATTTAGAAGTCTCTTGCTGAAACATTTTATCATGCTGTTTTTCATCTACCTAACAAAGGGAGGAGTACATTGTAGTAAGTTGCAGCTTGAACTGCGTGATTACACAACAAATACACCCAGGATGGCTCTTTGACCACTTTTCACTGCTTCAATTGTAATAGATATTCTCGTGTTAAAAATTTTCCTTCTAAAGAAGTCAGTGTTGCTGAAATACATTCTCATTTTCCCAATTAGACAGTCTCTCATATGTCAGTACTCAGTGAGTGGTAGAGGGCATCCTACTCTTTCAAAAATATTTGTAGGAGTAAAGTCCATGGTATACTCAGTGAACAGCACTGAAAAAGGGTTCCTCAGTATAACTGTCTGCCTCCATAATTTTAACATCTGCCATCATGTGAACTTTGCTCTCCAAGTAATCTCAAAATATGCCTGGCATGTCAGGGACTTCTTGAAGCAGCTTATTTTCAACACTCTTGCAACTTGCACGCATAACTGAATCTGTTTTCCCTGAAATCAATTCCCCAACCTGGTCCACCAACTCCAAACACATAAACAGAGAACTCTGCTTGTGAATGCCATCCAAGACCATGCACTGAGCTCCTCCCCAAGTAACCTGCAGTTCTGCATTAAAACAGTTAAAACCTTGTCTGTGCAGAAGCCTGGGACTGCAAGTAGCATCTGAGCTACCTCTGACTCTCATGCACTCACCCCAGTGGCATCTAGATGGCAACAGACAACTATTTCCATAGGCACTCTAGGCAAACCAAGCTACACAATGAAGACTTTTCACAGAACAGCTACAGCGACTCTACGGCTCCACAGCAGGGAAAAAATAATCAGAAAGCACATATCAATAATTAGATAATAAAAGCAGTGACACTTACAGAAGACTGAGCTCCTTCAGAGCTAAATCGGTAGGCTCCAGAGCTATTGTACGTCCCCACTGAGCATCGGTAGTCGGGTGACCACTGGCTACTGTGCGAGTTAGAGAATGTCACACTGCTACCAGAGGTAATAGCACCATCTTCATAATCGTCTTGGTCGTAATCGTAGTCCCCATCGGGAGAAATAAGTTCCACAGAATTTGGGGGTCTACACGACACATTTTCTGGCATGCAGTATGTGGATTCGCCGCTCGAAGAGTTGTGGAGACTGACCGTATCATGGGCAGGAGGTATAAGCATGGCGTCACTACCAGCAGGAATTGTTGGCACCACAGTATCATTCATATAGGGATCCTCTTCTGAGGAATCATCGCTTGTTCTGATGCCACTGGTCCTTTGATCAGAATGGCCATGCTCACTTGGGTTGGGCGAATCCTTAAATGCATCATCATCAGCTTCAAAGCCCTCATCTACCTCCTCCTCGGGATATGGCTGGCTGAAGTTAAAATTGGGCTTTTCACTGCAGGCGTTTCCAGTCTGTTCAGTCAGCTCAGCAGGATAACCACTGCCCACAGAGAGAGACTTCTCAATGTTTCGGACACATTCGTCAATCTCATCAAAGTTCAGAGATTCCAGGAACTCCTGGGCTGCTCGACATGCTTCGTCCTCAAGCCGTCGGAGCTCCTCATCTCGAAGCTGCTGCAGCCTCTGTAATGAAGCTTCTGTCAAGGACAGCTCCTGCTGCTTCTTTACGCGCTGTAGGTCTTCGATCTCTTTTTCCAGACGCAGGATTTCTTCCACCTGCCTGCTTTCCTTCTGCTTCTCCACCTCTTGCTTCAGTTTTGCCTCCTTCTGGGCTTTCTGAATGGCAGCCTGTTCCTGCTTCTTTCTCTCTTCTTCAGCCTGCATATAAAATAAAACAAAGCAAAACAAAACAAAATCAAATAAAGCCCTTAAATGTAAGATTCTTTCTTAAAATTTCTAAAGCACTATACTATGCTCATTCATTTAAACAGCACCCTACCTCTGTATCTGCAAGAAAAGAAAAGGAAAGAAAAATTCAAGCACAATTACATTTGCTCAGAGATACTGGAAGCTCAAGTATGTGCAGAAAGCTCAATCTTTTCCAGAAATTAAATGAAGCATGAGATGAAGGGAAATGTCCATGCAAACAACTGCATTGAGTTTCCTTTGGCTTTATCTGCCAGCTCCTGTAATAAGTTTAGTTTAAATGCTACAGATACCTTTTACTTTTTTAATTGCTGGGTTGAGGTACTCAAATAAACAGGATGGCTGAAAGCATTAAGAATACCACCTACCTGCTGGGCAAGACGCTCTGCTTCTTGCCTTTGTCTTTCCCTAAAAGTGAGGGAAGAAAACAAGTTAGTCAATCAAGCTCAACATAAGCTCATCACATTCCTTTGCTAGGGCAATAGCTCAATTTACAGAGATCATCTGCCAGAAGGAAAAGACAGCCAAAAATAAGGTCACACGAATGTGTTTGTGAATATGAAACTACCATGATAGCTACACATGCACCTTTTAGCAAAAGAAGCAACTTTTTTTAAAATCTCTTGATCTAGAGAAGCCTGAAGTAAAGGCTATTCAGACCAACACCTAATACGGCACAGAGAGCAGACTGATGTATGACAGCATACTGCACCTTTCTTCCTCCTCTTTTCTTCTTTCCTCCTCTTGTCTCTGCTTCTCCTCTAGTCGCTCCCGGTAAAGTCTTCGAGCAAGCTGGCCTCGCCGCTGCTTCTGAAGAACTATGGCTGCTTTCTTCAGGCACAGGAACCTTTTCCTACCACTGAATGCTCTGTAGTTCTTCTGTATCACAACCACATAGTAGAGAACCTTTCTATACCGCTTTCTAGGGGGAGAAAATAAAGAAGCAAATATCGAATGAAACAACGAACTAAGGAGCAGTTGTGAGCTATCTTGCCATGGTGACCTGCAATCACAGAATACGCTGAGTTGGAAGGGACCCAGAGAGATCATTGAGTCCAACCGCTAATCCTGCACAGGACCGTCCCCAAGATTCACACCAAGTGCCTGAGAGCATCATCCAGACCCTTCTTGAACTCTGTCAGGTTTGGTGCTGTGATCACTTCTCTGGGGAGCCTGTTCCAATGCCCCACCACCCTCTGGGTGAAGAACCTCTTCCTAATATCCAGCCTAAAGCTCCCCTGACACAACTTCAGGCCATTCCCTCAGGTCCTAGCACTAGTCACCACAGAGAAAGGATAGGTGCCTGTCCCACTTCTTCCCCTCATAAGGAAGTTGTGGACTACAGTGAGGTCTTCCCTCAGTGGTAGTTCTAGCTCTCTGATGGTTTCCCCACTTCTGTTCACATTCTTCTCTCCCTTTGAGAAGAAAGAGAATCTCTCAGTTCTTTGACAGCACTGTCTGTGTCTTCATTTAAGGAAATGCACATTACCTGTCCTACATGTTCTTATGCCCCTGACAAGGAGATGCTAAAAGGACAGCTCTGTGTGTGTGCACACATGAAGAGAGAGAATATACATAGATAGTCATTATTCCATGTCTCTGAAAAGGAAGACAATGGACAGCAGGGTAACTCTGTCATTAAAAAAGGGATATAGTTTTTGAGTAACATAGTGGTCAGAATATAAGAACAGGACTAACACACACATGAAAAGAAACTGCCTCATTATGCAAACAAGCTTCCTTAAACTGTCCTCAACTGACTTGTAGAAAATCAGAGAAATAAACAGATGGGATGAGCAACTCCACCTAACACATAATGCATGAAGCCAGGTAAACAAATGAAACAGTAATCAGTAACCTAATGTCATGGTTCTTTAAGAATCAAATGGATTAGTTTTGTTTGCTTTCTCTTTTCTTACTGTGACAAAGCACAGATAAATCACAATCTCAACTGGTAATCTGGGGCAGCTCCACTAGGTGCCATCCAGCTGGAGTTCCTACCATGGATCTAACACCATGGATCTCATGCCATGATAAAATCTGATGGGTATTGGCTGACCTCCACATTTCTATACTGTCCTATTCAATATATTAAAACGATTTAAACTTTATTTTATTCATGGGTATTTTCAAAAGCCACTTACAGGATTTGAATGCCTGGTTCCTTGGAAAAGTTAAGAATTGCGTCAGAAGGATTTAACTCCTTGACACCCCATCCATTTATTTCAAATCCTGATTATTAATATTCTTGTCTAGTCACTTACCGGGCTGCATAACCTAAGATGTGTGCTCGGATAATCATTGCTGCCTTGGTGACTTCCACTTCTCGCTGTCTCTCCAACTTGTGTTCCAAGGACTCCCGGAGAAACACCTACATAAGAAAACTTCTGACTTAACAACTTTTGGAGAGCATCATATTTAAGGGTCAGCCAGGATGCTGCCAATATCAGTCCAAATAGCAAGCCTCAGCTTTGAATTCACAGACAAATGTGCTCTTTCCTCAGCAGAAAATAAAATCAGAAATATTTCTCTTAAAAGAAAATTACTTGTAAATGATCCTCTAACTTTGGATTTCAGTAGGAAGAGTCCGATTACTCTCCTGGAGTTTTTAATTAGGAACAGGATTTTTCCAAAAATAACATAATTACTGGATTCATTAAACAGCCTTTCCCACCAAAGATTAACACAGGCCAAAGAAGCTGCAGGACTTAGCATGAACTTCCCATTTTGAGGGCAGAAATATCATACCAATAATTTAGCTGTTCCACAGGCACATCAGGTTGTGACTGACAAGCCTTGCTGTTTTCAGTGACATAGCTATAGGACTTCAGAACTAAGCAGAAATGAGAGTGGTTTCATATTCATGTGGACTTGACTGTGTTTTCCTGCTGTTCCATGAAGGGAGCTGCTGGGGCCAGCCACCCTCCCAGAGACAGACTGCTTCCCAGGCTCTCTTCCAAGCATTAACCTGGATTGTTCAACCAGACTAGTGCCTCTCAGAGACAGCTTTAGCACAGGGCATTGACACATACTGAGCTAACACAGCTTATTTTGCCTTAAATGAATAAAACTGCTTCTCCAGTGAAGCAGGGGCAGGGCGAGGGCAGCTTCCCTCTCCCACCTGCCTTGACATCTGCTCTTTACCACTTTACACTCTTACTCTTTACACTCACATACTGGTGATCTATCTGCTGACAGCACTTTTTACAGCTCTTCTCAACTTTTATTTTTGAAGGCCAAGTCTGCTGGTATCAGCTATAGGTGACAACAGCCTGGCATGCAGCTGCCTAACACATGGGCAGCTGGAAATAGCCAGTTCAGTGACACTTCTATGCAGAATGAGAGCCAGGCTGTGCTCCACAATGTGGCAATAAGGAAAGCTCATGGACAGGGTGGGTCTCCTAAGGGAGGAGGGCTGTAAAGACATTTAAAAGTAGGAATGCTCCCTGGAAGTGTTTTGGGTTTTCTCTTGCTGTGAAAACACCTCCAAACCACCCCTCCACTCAAAAAAGAACCCAATGGACTTTTGAGGGTGTTCAAATGCAAAAGAGGGTAATTTTTCCTCTGTGGTTATGTGAAAATGCTCAGCATCAAGGCCAAGGCAGCAGCACTCTGGAGGAGAGACAGGGCTGTAAGTATTGAACAACGCTAGAAAGGGACTTTCTAGTACAAATTACCCAACACTAAGGAACAATAAAAAGTCCCACAGAAAGTCTCAGAGTTCCAATGTCCAAGTTGCACTGGGCAGCTCTTTCTACACAAAGTTTTTACTAGTGGAAAAAGCCTTTTCTTTCACTCAGTGGGAAGTCTTTCTTTGCTCTGCACACAGTGGCTTTAAAAACACAACAAAATTCTGCTTCAGAAAGGCATTCAGCTACTTCCTAAACAGAAATGGATGTTAAGCAGATGATAAGCCCAGGTTAATGCCTTTTCCTGAGCAGGTGAATTGCAGCTTAAGACGTAAAAGACAAGAAAAAAAATCACGCTGAAGCGAAATCATTGCAATGTTGTTATTATCCCTTTCAAATAACTTAGGGGCAGGATAGTGTCCCATCCCATGTTCAGTCTGAAACCAATGCCCCCTTGTTCTCTTCTACAATAAGCTGTTTATGAGCACTCTTACAAATGCACAGGCAGTTTCTGAGGGACGATGAGCACAGGCCCCAGTCAGAGAAGTTATGATAGGACTTTGGCTCCTGGTGAGGTCCTGACGAGCAGTTGATTAAAACAATTTCAGGTTCTGGTAAATCTATGTCCCTAAGATGCCAAAGCACTCTTTGGGGTCCATGCATAAATACTGTTAACATACTACATCTGAAAGTATAATGGGAAATACAGCCCAGCTCTGTGTCCAAACGTTATGACTGTGCATTCTGCAAGCCATTGTCTACCAAAATGGGATGGAAGATGACATCAATTACTATCTCTTGCAATATCTGTACAATGATTAAAACAACTTTCCCAATACAAATCTGAGACTCCTTAAGAATACAGAGGAATGGAAGAAACCCTTCAAAACTATGCAGTTGTCAGGAGAAAAGGATAAGGGGAAGGGCATTTCATACAGAAATCAATCAGATCTTACAAAATATTTTTACTATCTGAGAAAGCTTTTAAAAATCTTTTCAATATTTAAGAAATCTCAAATCCTGAAATGAGGAATCTTCTCTTGAGTCCACAATACTTGTGAAAGCATTTGTTAAAGTCCAAGAGCAAAAATCGCAAGCTGTTGTTTAAAATCAAACTTGCAAAATGAGCATGCAAAACCACCTGGATTGTTTTAATTTTTAAAATTAAAATTATATTCTTTTAATTAAAATAATTTGATTTTTTTGGGGGAAAAAAATAAGTTCAGGGCAAAGTTCAGGTTGTCCGGTTGAGCTCATCAACATCTAGCGTATATCTGAAAAAGACTCTCAGACTAGAATGCCAAACACACCCTGGAGGTCAAGTCTGCCACATGAACACTGGCTAAAATTCCTGGCCCTGATTTCTGCCACTGAGAAGGTATCAGGTAGGTGGGTTTACTAGTATGAGTGGAGCTCCCTGCAGAACAGAATTGTTACCTCACATGCTCCATTCTTCTAAAGACGATAAAATCCAAATACCATGTTTTAAGTTCTGATCCTCATCAGTGCTATTGCTGTGAGCAGTGACAGAAAATTCAAGTGGACTATTCCTTGATGACTGAAATCACCAGTCAGTGTGTAAGTGCCTTGGACAGCAAATTCCTCAGCACAACCATTAATTGTTGCTACAAGGGTTTCAAAAGCACCAACAGGCATGCACAGCTTCTTTTACAGACAAAAGTAATTACCATTACAACAACATCTCTGCAGCTGTGCAGTCTAAATCCTGTCCCCTCAGCTTTGTACAAGCACCAGCCTCACAATACGCACAGTCAGATTATTTTACCTTATTTTTTCCAAGCTGCCATTCAGTGCTTGTGTTGTCATACAGACGAAGTAGGACGGCACATTTCTCATTTAAATCTTCAGGCAGAGTTAAGTTTCTCATGAGGACTTTATACCTGGCAACCAAAAAGTATTTATTGCTTCATTGAAGGGATATGCTCTATTTTTGCCATATGATTTTTACTTTTTACTTTCTTTCCCCAGCATGGGAATGTTGACTTGGCACCTGTGAGTTACATCAGAAATGCACAAGTTAGTGTGTTTACCTTTTATAAAAGTCTTGAAAGGGCCTCCGGACCGGGAAACCAGCCCTCCGAATCCTGACCGTCTCCAGCATCCCAGAATAGCGCAGCTGGTTAAGCACCACTGTCTGATCAAACTGGTCTGGCATCTAAAATGAGCAGGTTCAAAACAACAGTTTTAATAGCAATGGTTAGAGATGTCAGGGGAAATAAAGAAAGAGAAGATCGTATGAATCTGAAATGCACAAAGACTAAAAACTGACTACACAATGTCTTAAAAGGATATTAGCAGTTCTGAGCATGTAAAAATGTATCCACAGAATGGAAATCACAGGGTAATTACACAGTATCATTTCCACAGAAAAAGCATTTACAGTCATTTAATCTAATCAGCTCTCTCTTTCCATTTTATGTATATTTTCAGATCATTGCTGCACAGGAAGAAACAACAGAAAGACGCACAGTCAACAGCTGTAAGACTGACTATTTTGCTTCTTTAGTAATTGAGTTTAAAGTCACTGTAGATGATTCCAAATGTTGAGGATACACAGATACAGTGTGTGATATGCTTTTAATAAAAATCAAAACCAGAAGAACAGAAAATATTCAATTTTTAGTATATCAACAATTATCTGCTATGGACAGGGATGAAAGATTGCCAGTGGTACCTCAAATAGTATATAAGCTTTATTTAAAAGAGTTTCTATTTGTTGGTATTCTAACCAGTAGAAATACTCTTCTGTAAACAGGAAAAAAAAGCTTCTTATCTGAAGTAAGTTTTCCTTAGTTTTCCTGTAGTTCTTTCAGCATCACTTTTCATTTAGAAAACAGATAACCTCCCAGCCACTCAGTTATGAAAACCTGTGAATACTGATCAGTATGATTCTGCTGTGGAGGGCCTCAGGAATCCTCTCATCCCATCTGAGAATCCATGAGTTACCTGTGCTTTCACCATGCTTCGAGGTAAACCAGCCCCAGCCATGCAAAGCTACTCAAGATAGCACTAATTGCTGCCTGGCAAAACATGGGTAACCTCTGAATGCCACCACATGTAAATACAACATTTAATTTATCAGCATGAATTATCATCATCCACTTTATTCCATCAGCTGGCCCTCCTGCACAGTCATTTGCAAGGTTGGAGTACAGTGCTTAGTAGTTTGCAAGAAGTGCAGAAGGTGGGATCTCATAGATACAGTCAATGGTTCACATAAAGATCTGAAGTTCTTCAGCTGACAAAAATGACATAAAGATTAAGCCCTGGGCAGCTGTAAATCAGAGGACTCTCTTGGTATTGATTAACTGGCTTTAACCATGCCTCTTGTTCAACTTAGCAAATAAATTACTTCCATAAATTCAGGAAAGCACAGACTCAAAAGTTCATTTTAAATATCCAGTATAACCTTTTCAAGCAGTGTCCTTATTCACAAAACAAAACATTGTGATGACACCTCTGAGTTGTCAGTTAGGTAGCTTCAAAAGTTCTGATACGTTAACTTCTACCTGTCTCCTTTAAAAGTCAAAATGTCTAAAGCAAAAGTTGCTTGTTATTCTTCCTTTCATTAATTTGTTTTCTGGAGCAGAGATGGGAGACTCCCCTGCAGATGCAGCAGCCCTTCTGTGCCGAGCTGCTGCAGAGCTGCACAGATGAACATTTACGCTACCCCATCACTCACCGCTCCTACCACACAGAAAGGCTTTCCAATGGAAAAGCACCACAGCCTGGCCCTCCCTCCAGTCAAGAGCACTGAACAAAACAGAAAAAAGACATTTGTGTTCCACAAACTGGCTGGTCACCTTGCTGAGCCCTGTCCTGCCTGGGATAATTAGCACTGTGTGCGTGCCGACAGGATCCAATCCAGTGCCAGTGGGCACACAGGCTATGGAGAACATTAGCCACTGCCAGCAGCTCCTTTTCTCCTCTCTCTGACACAGCATCTAAGGGATGCTCCAGAGCTATCAACTCCACACCACTCTAGCTGTTGTTACAGTAATGACACTGTTACAAATGTGATTTAGTATTTTATTTCAATACCCACATTTATAAAAAAAGGAAAGTTCCAGAGGGGGAAAATGCTTCTGTGAAAGATGTGAAGAAACTCATCCTTCTCAACAATGTGCTTCATCTGGATTTTGCCACCTCTAGTAAAATCTTTGTATTTCAGTGAACACACAGCATGAATGCTTACAATGAGGGTATCAATATTGTATGACTGGTACTGCCAACAGTGTTTTCTATACATGCCCACTTTATAGCAGGCAAGTGACTCCTGTTAGTTAGGAAACTAGCCTGGCAAAGCTGCCCTTTGCATGTCCATGCACATACCTGTCTGCCTCTTTCTGTGCGTGACTGATGATGCCTGATAGGAAAGGCAGGGAAGAACTAGGTGTACACACAAAAATTTTAAGGAAAACCATTCACTTTTCAGCTTGTGTAACTCAAGGCTGATGCTTGCCACAAGCGGGCACAGGTCAATACATCCCTTTTTCTTTAACACTAAAACTCCTTATAGTCCTTTTACCTCAATGAAACTCACTGGCTCAAAAGGTGACATTTTTCAAGAGACTTGCAAACACTTTTGGTGTGTTGAAGCAGGGAGGCAGATGCAAAGGGGGCAGTGGGGATACACCAAAGCCAGGCAAAATGCTGGTGACATGACAGATGTCTCTCTCACAAGGTAGCCTTTCCCTCTGCAGGGAGCACCTCCTGCTTTGAGAGCCAGATGGCTGCTGCACTACCTAACCCTATTATTGCCACCCCCAGGCATTTAAGGAGTCAAAAGTCACTCACACAGCTGGCTTGAAAGCTTATGCTACTATATTAAAAAAACTTTCTGGAGTCACAAAGGAAGAAGCAACACTTTTATAACATTTTTTTCTTGCAACTACAGAAGTTTAAAACAGCCCTGCTCTGTCACCAGAAGGCTGGATTGCCATACAGACATCTAACTTCAAATACCTGCATTTTTAAAGAAAAGCATGAAACAAGCAAGAGATGTTAGCATGGTATCAATGCAGGGCAACATAAAGACCATTTCCATTTTAATCATAGACGCCTACTCAATCACTTTGCATTACTAGTTATTTTTAATTACTCACAGACACACGGGGCCATTAAATTGGAGGGTCAAATCCTCCTGGCATATCACTGGAATTGCATCTGCAACAAGTATGGCTGCTCTGAGTAAACCAGGGTGGTGGTAAGAGATGTGGTGGACTCATCCCTTATGTTTTCAATAGAAGATACCTCACAATCGCTTGCGGGTTTTTGACTGAGCCATCACAGCAGCTCTTCATCCCTCAGTATGGAGAAGAGCTGCAGCTGGTCACAGAGGGTGCCAAAATCCTGAACACTGAAATTTATCCAGGCTTTCCCACATCTAACAAAACCAACCAGAAGTAACAAATACAGTCCCGTGCATATCACCTGTGCAGCCACAGCATCCGGCATACCCACCTTACACCTTGGCAATACTACGACCTCAGGTAGTTTTACTCCATGGATGAGGAAGATTTCAGCCTCAATCATATAAACACTTGAAGGCAGGGATAACCTTAAGTGTAACTTCCAGTCAGCAGGACTCGTCATACCTTTATGGAACCAGACTGCAAGTACTGCTTAAACCCCGCTACTGAACTGCAGACACTTCTAAGACAGATTGATGACCATCGCTACTTGAACAGTGCTTGGTGTAGCACTGAGTTAAACCTGTAATGGTATAAAATCTCCATGCAAAAGTTACCTATGCAGCTGATGTTCAGCCTTCTATCTTTACTGGTGCCTTTTCAGACTTCCTATGGCAAGCAAACTGATTTTCCAAAGTAATACATGATAGGATTCATCTCTGCTGTCTGCTAAGTTTCTACCAGTATTGCTGTTAAAACTGGACTTGTTTCTCAAATGAACACTTGGGAAGAAATTGTATTCTGTATGAAAATTTCAGATGGACAGCAAAACCATCACTGATTTTAAAATAATACATCTTCCACAGTAAAAACTTGAAATAATTTCTAAAACTAAAGACTCCTGCAAAGTAAGATCAAATTTATAAAAGAGAAGGCAACAGGAAAGGAAGTCAACTGACAGCTTCCAGATTTGTCTCTGGAATACAATCAACTCAATTTTCAATAGATATTTCACTTTTATCATGTAATGGCAGCTCTAAACCACTACAGCACACAAGATCACCAGATAACAGCTGGAATCACATCAGTCACAGCCATTTTAGTGCACCGAGCAACATCAATATGAAATTCGTAACTACAAGTCAGGTCTGTTCTATTTGATAAGGGTAGGTTTTTTGTGGTGCTGACACAACTTGTAATTTATCATTTCCTGAATCCAAAAGTCTCCACTGAATTTGCACCAGACAGCACCAAAGCCAAGGCTTTAATGTGACCTAGAGTCTGCTGGTGAGACTTTGGCTCCTTAAGCTGCTAAATGCTTGCTGTGATCTGTGGTGAGTCTCCTAAAGAGCAAAGCTTCTGCCTGAAATCACAATTAGAAGCACCATTAGGACAGACAACTAACACCTATGCAAAACTTTAATGATAAAATTGTTCCTCAGATTACAGTCTGACTGAGATTTGAAAAAACCACCATCCCTTTTTCCTGGACAGCACCTTTAATGAAGACCCCAAGCACCCAAATAACACAAAGAACACAATTTTTCATTCTGTGAATCATTTGCTCTGTTGAAAAACAGAGGATACCTGACTTCACCCTGAGGAAATCCTTCTTCCTCTCTGAACTCCTGGCTGCCTCACAAGAGTACAGGCAAACACTAACAGATTACAGCAGCCTAACAGACTTTATGTAGGCAGGAGGAGCTTCACAGAGAGACCAGGGCAGGGTGGGCGGAAAGAGAAAGGGAAAAAATCCTGGTCCCTTGTTTCTAGATTTCCCTCTAAGAACTTGAGTAAAACTATGTCAGCTTTGCTGCTGTCTTAGAAGTGTTGATTTTTCTGGCTTAGGAAAGAGTTTTGTGGAAAACATATGCAGAGAAAGAAAAGAGGATGTAAAAAAGCATTTTTTTATTTAAACACCAGTAACTTTTCTCAATGTCTTAGTTTTTAAAAATCTCCTCTTTTAAAATGAAGTCCTGGCAGTTTTACTCCAGAGAAAACCAGCAAAAAACTAAAAAGAGGTCAGTCTTTCTCTGCTTTATAGTAGGTTTTGAACTTTGATGACATCAGCTTCAACAGATTTTCAGCCTCAGAACTGCTGCACTTCCAGCACAACCTTTGTGTGTCCTGCCCAAGGACCCACTCACCTAAGAGCCTATTTCAAGGAAAGAAACTCCCTCTGGTCTTCTCCAGCATGCAGCTACTGTAACTGGAACAGGTCTGGGTTGAAACACAGAGAAGTTTGATGCCTGCTTTGTTTTGGA
>JAWWLZ010000082.1:75269063-75302055 GCA_035041345.1 Poliocrania exsul | reverse complement strand
TTCTTCAATAACATGCACACTGACTCAAAAGTGGGAGGCAAGTCAGGACTAACAGAGGGCTGGCTGGAGCCCATTCCTTTGGTTTCATCCCAAACTGAATACACTGTAAGGCATCACAGGGACATCTTGAAACATGTAAGTATCTCTGCTTCTAAGTCTCATTTTGATGCTGTAATGATGCTGTAATTTGCTTTCAAATTCATGATTAAAATTGTATAAATATTGGAACAACCTACTGAGTTGTGCATCAGACACAATTACTTTAATTTGAATTATTAATTGATAATCTCTTATGTGTTTTTACCAAATTCTGCCAGTTAGCCTTGTAGGTAACAAAGCAAGGAGGAGGAAACAGCCACATGTAAGATTTGCTCATGTGTGTGCCCAAACATGTATCTTACCAATGTCATCTGACAATTTCCAGTAAAACTGAGTGAGAAAGGGATCTACATAAAAAATGTTGAATTTATGAAGAAATAATATGGCAATGATGAAAGCTCAACTACAGAAATGAGCAAATTGTAAAATATTTGAAGAAATACTAAAACAAGAGGAATACATTCTTTTCTTTGACACAGAAAGGGTATGTAATTGTATGCCTCTTGAAAAGACCAGAATTTTCTAAATTTGGGTCTAATATGAGCCTGTCTGAGACTGAGTGACAGTTTTATATTCCCACAGTTAGACTCATCATGTTACAGCCACTGCAGGTGTTTGATAGACAACACATGAAACATTTTATCTTCCATAAAGCCTCCATTAAAAATGGAAAAGCCTCAGACTCATCCCACAATTCAAAGCAGGTTAGAGATTATGGTTGAAGGTTTATTTAGTAAAGACGACCTTTCACAACAGAAAAGCAGCAGCACTAGGAGTTTATCCCCACACTCACTGTGCAGTTCCTCCCTGTCTCCTACAAAAAAGTTTCCTTTAAGTAACATTTCTGGGACTTAAACTGCAATAAAAATAGGCAAAGGAGACGACTATATTAGGAAAAGACAGGTGAGGGTGAACTGTGGGGGTTTCTGCCTGCCTCCTGCTCTGGGAATTCAGCCTGGCACTCTCAGCCCCTGCCCCCAGCCTGCCCATGCTGCAGGCAGCAGCAGGTAAGAATCACCTGCCCAGCTCTTTTTGTGTTCTCCATACCCTAGGATGATTAGCACAAATGAAATGTTATGCTAATCAACTTCAGCACGTGACAACAATAAAGAGCAGTTACCAACTTTTCCAACACCTCCTTCCATCATACAAGATGAGGGCTCTTTACATTAAAAAAACTTGCTGCATCCACTACACACTAATTTATCAATTTGGCAAAGAGATTAACAGAGCTAAGCAAAAATGGTTTGGTGAAGGGCACGAAACCAAATGTTTTATCTGATTTTTAAAATCTAACACTCATCACCTCAGTGCTAGAGTTCACAATTAGCATGGTCAGTATAGACTAATGGCTGTGGCTATAAGATATAAAGACATTCAGAGAGATTTCATTAGGTCTTGGTTTTTAATCTGTGTTTGTTTTCTTCAATTCTATTGGGTAAGTTACTCCATACAACTGGATTTCCCAGCTGCAACTTCAAGAGTAACAGGTGCTTCACTCCCTGTGTGCTGCAGTGCAGACACACAGATGCTACATGATTTGGGCAAAACTTCAGGATTCAGAACCAGTGAAATCTATCTATCTATCTATCTATCTATCTATCTATCTATCTATCTATCTATCTATCTATCTATCTATCTATCTATCTATCCTGTCTGTCTATCATATAAAACAATGTCAGGAAGGCCAAAGACATGTAAAAGCCTCACTGACTTCCCAACAGGTATTATTTTCTTTTTGAAAATGTAATACCTACACTAAATTACAGAACATTTTGAAATGACAGAGTAAAAATGAAATCCTGGAGGGAAGGTTAAAGCATGCTCAAAATGGCAGTGAAGTATTTTGAGACAATCTAAGCCCCTGTAAGATTAGTGCCTCAATGAGAAAGCTGCATGTTCAGGAAAGCAACAAGAAAGCTTTGTCCCATGCTCTGTCAATGGGCCCCAGGCGCCCTGAACTTCGAGTGCTTTTAAAGTAAAACAACTAGGGAAAACAACTCACAATAACTTCCTTGAAAGAATCTTTGTCACTGATTGTCTTATCCGCTATACATCCAGACTGATTCAGGTAGTGGTAGCTCTCTGGTACAGATAAGTAAAAGGCATCTAATGTGGAGAGAAAAGAGGGTGAATTAAAAGAAATCCCAAAACAAAAGTACATCACAAATTACTGTGTCGGAGTTAAACAGTAGACAATTAATTTACTCAGAAACTACGATGATGCACAAGACAAAGTTTTGTGTTAAAATCAGATGGGGACTATTTTCCTGAGTTTTGTTTTATTTAGCTGTATAACTCTACTTTTTAGCATGCAAAGACAGCAAGCAGGCCTAAGGGGAGATGCTAGGAAAGCTTTAGGCAATTTTTGCACATATATGCATGTCATTTCTTTTGTTCAGTGGATTTATTCTTTATGAGAAAGGATTAGAGAAACCAGAATTATTTATCTTTGTTGCTGTGGAGTTATTTAATACCAGCAAAAACATTTAGTTTGAATAGAATGAGCCATGTTTGTCCCCAACTATATTCCCAAGGCTACAGGAGAAGCTGGAAGAAAAACTACCAGCAGCTCAGTGACATTCTTCAAGTAAGCGTGTTGCTTTATCAAGCTGAGCTCAAATTCACACTCACTGAATCCCAGCTGAATAAATAACAAATTTCCCTGCTTGGGTTATTGGGTTTCTGCAGTTAAATTCTCCACTGCTGTCACCATGGCTGACTGCTAGCAGAAAGCCACTACAGTTGTGTGACTTGTGCTTTGCCACTCACCTTTCTCTCTCTCTTCTATCCCTGCCAGCAGAGCATAGAATATATGATAATTTCTTTCCCCAGGGTTTTGTCTTACCACACGATTCTGCCAAAGTAAAAAATAGTTTCCACTTAAGCGATCATTTTTAAGGTAAAATTTTTTATCCACAGTTTCAGAGAAAATATTAAATCAAACACAATTAACTAATCAAAAGCAAACATCAACTTACTTTTTCCAATAAATCTAGAGCCAGGGAGAAAAGCTTTAGTCAAGGAATAAAGTAAAAAAGCAATTAATGCATAAGCTATTTATAATCTTCCTCCTTTCATCTGAGACAACAGGAAGAGCATCACGGTCCTTTCTTACAACATGCTAAGTATGTTTCATACAACATGCCTCCAACAAGAGAAGTAAATTATGATAATATTGTAGCAGTTCTATTATCAAGGTATCAAAACCTTCTTCTCTTCCATCCCATTAAAACTGGACTTGTTACATTCTGAATTTTAAATGACATCTGCTTACTTTGCTTTTCTTTTTCCCTGAAGCTTGTAAACAACTTTAATAATGAAATCTGTCCCAGTGCAAAAGCAGCTGATGTTTAAAAGAGTAGGTCGGATCCCCACAGAATATCCTCATTCCCACACCTCTGGTGCTCTGGTGTAGCTGCTCATAGTCCAATTTTGTGAAACGCAGGACAAATCCTGATTTAACCCACCCAGACTCGCACTGCAGAAATTCAGCAGCTCTGCTCTTTCAAGTACTTTTCCAGAGAGGTAAGCAGCTTATGTTTGGATATAATAAATGAGGGAATAACTGACAACCGAGGTTATCCCCAAGAACTCAGGCTGTTTTAGCTCACTATGTAGGAACATGCAGCCACACCGCGCTGGCAGCAGCAACACAAAATGCTGGTCATCCAAGAATATATACACTCCAGACCACCATATATGCATGTGTGCATGTGCAAATTTGGTGTTGCTACTTCCCTTTCCCAGCTACACCAATTGAATTTAATTGTGTATGTTTCAGAAAGGGTGAAAGGACACACAAAGGCAAGCCAGTTTTCTCAATCTTCCATCAAGGAGGTACAGGGGTCAAATCACCAAACAAGGATACAATCTATAATTCTTCCCCCCTGAATGTTTCCTTTCTGACAGATGTTCAGCTGAATAAACTTCCCAAAGCGACTTGAGTTGTTGTTGTAAACAGTCTTTGCATTGCCAAAAGCTTCCATAATTGGACTGTGAAAACAGAGAAGAACGACAAGAGTGTTAACGTGTGACCAGCATGCCAATGGCTTCACGTGGGACTGGTGAAAGGAACAGCATTCTGACAAGCTCCTTTCTGACACTCTCCTCAGGCGCAGCCTACATCCTTCAGCATTACCCTCCATTTATTCACAATGGGCATCTCAATTTCCTATCAAAAGATGCAAATATTCACGCAACAGAAGATTCATTGTGCTAAACTACTCTGCTACTTGCTACTTTTTTTGTAATTGCTCAAAAGATGTATGCAGTTCACACTGCAGTACTCATATGACAGAAATAAGAAATCTCAGCACATGCAAATTGCTAGGCAGATGTAAGGAAACAGTCCTTGTCCTAAGGCAATTAAAAGAAAATAACTACATCAAGATACAGCATGTATAACACAGATAAAGGAAGATAAACAAAAGTAATAGCATCTCAAACTGTCTTTGTTTTTAAATAGTTTAGAATCATGTGTTAATTCACGTGAACGAGAAATTTATTTGCTTGTGTAGATGTGTCCAATTTATCAGATGCATTTACTCATCTGTCTTATCAGTTCTCCTTACCCTCCCTTTCCTCAGCATGCTTTTACCTCTTGAGCACTTTATACTCACCATGTTGTATCTTGTTCTATCTTGTCCTCAGGCTACACAAACTGAATCAATGGTTTCTCCCTCCCATCACACATTTCCTTTACTCTGATTATCTCAATTCAGCCCCAAATGAAATTGAAAGCCACCATTAAAGCTTCATTAATTTCAAAAGTCTGCATACTGTTGCTTCATTAGGATATACCACTGTGCTCACAACTATCTAGAGTAGCCAGATAATTTTGTTTCATGTTTTATTTCCCTGTCTCTAATATTAATTTTATTGTTCAGTAAACAGACATGCTTACTTGATTACATTGCAAGCTCTTATTTCAATGTCAAGACTTATGTCTCCTGGAAGAAATACTTGTGTATTGAAAGATCTGGTACCTGCTCTCAAGAATAGCTTGCTCCACACAGGATGTCTTCTCTCTGCAGGACAGCTCCAGAGAATGTTGGCTCATTGCAGACAAGAACTTGAGAATCAGCTTAGTGCTTTCCGTCTTACCAGCACCACTTTCACCACTGCAAAAAGAGAAGGGAAGTGTTTGCACAGCTCCATTGGCCAGTGAAGAAGACCTCTGCCTAGCCAGCCCTCCAAGCTCTACATTATTGGAGGTTAGGAAGACTGGAGTGATTAGAAGTGATAGTCCTTTAAAGGGAAGCAGAATATCCCCTTAAGCTTCCTGAATATGATATCCAAGGAAAAAACTGAAGCTGTCTTTAGACTTCATCCTATCGCTCAGGCAGCATTTCAAGGCACTCATTGCATATGTACACACACCCAGGAGGCAACAAAAATCTCTCTGAATAACAATTATATCTGACACTTCCCACCATCATGTTAAAACAAAGTTACAATAAAGGCACGGCAATGGTCAGGGATAAAGACCAGACTATGAATTACGCAGGGAAACTTTGGGATTTCATTGTAGCAATCTAGCTAATGAAAGAGCCTTGCTGTGAGAAGGAGGAGAAGGTTAGAGACACTAGTGCATTTTCTAGCACATAAAGGCTGCTAGTATAATGGATACTGATATTCTTAGTGAGCTACATATTCTTTAAATAAACTTTTGATATACCTAGTCAAACAAACCAGATTCATATGAGTTCAAAATATACAATTTTCACCTCTCATCACCACCAGAGACATAAAACCTCTCATCTTCATCCACAGGAGAACAAAGCTATTTGACAATACTTAACTGACATTTTTAAAACAAACTGTTGATAAGTAACCTTACAAACAAGGCAATATACTCAGCTTCTCTTCAAAACCAACACTCTAGAAAAGGAAAGTACAAATTTGCCTCATTTCTCCAACATAATTTCTCTTCATTTATGTAAACTAAAAACACAGTGTTAGCCATTAAGAAATAATATTTGCAGGTGAAGTTTGTATAGTTTGCTTATTTTTCACCTATAGCATTATTTCTTAAACTGTCAACTAATTTCTAGTTTTCCTGATTACTAATAAAGTTGTACCTAATTCCATTTTACTCCCAAAGACAGTGGGTTCACTTTGGTCTTACTCCACCCTCTTCACTGTAGGAAGCAGGAATTTTGTCACTGACTTTGATGGAGCATGACTGGGAACATGGAGTAAACTTAGACAATCTGACAGACTTATGCCATTGCTGAGTGGTGACTCCAGGAACTTTACATTACAGCAACATATAATGATGCTTTCTAGTAAAAGCAAAGAAGAAAGGTACAGCCCAAGAAAACAGCATGGCATTTCCTGCAAGTAAATGCTAACAATTAAAAACAACCAGGGAAGACATAATCAGAAAACATGAGACAGAATTTTGTAGCTGAGATTTAAGTGTTTCCCAAGAAGAATCAGTCTGTAAAATGCTGCATAAAACTTTATGCACTCTGATATGTTCTAGTAACTGAGATTCATCCATCATACTTACACCACATCATAAAAATTCTGTAGTATTTTTTATGTAATTTTACCCTTGACATCTGGCCTTTTTGGTATTCCTTCTCTTTCTCTTACCAGGTCCTTGCTCATTCATGCTCCTCTGATGATGAGGCAACTATTTAATATTCCTCTATTTAATATTCACTCCTTGTACAAAATGTTTCTACTAATAATTTGAAAGAGCTTCACAAACCTTTGCATTACCCTTCTCTTGTGCAATAAATCCTGAAGTGATACATACCTCTTCCTGCTTAAATTCCCTCCCTCTGAGCCATGTGCACAGCTCCACAGCAGGGATAGGGTGCCAAAGAGGACATCACCTCTTTCACCAACACATCTTTCCTTTGCCCCCACCCACTGTCCTTGCTCTGGAAAATCTGTAATTCTATGGAAGCTGAAAGACACTCCACTGTAACTGAGAGCCATTCTACAAGGGAGATACTCAAAGCCAATGGAAAAACATCTCCTGCACCTATCTCTGGTACAGTTGGTCTTACGCACAATTACATGATTTTGACTTTTTCTTAGAACCAGGAGAGGCTCTGAGCTGGTTCAGGCTGAACATACTTGCCCAGTGTTCTACCTCTGACACCTGCCAAATGGAGATGCCCAGGAAAGACATGTGATACTTCCCTTCTGCTCTTCCAGCTTCCAGTTATTTGCTGTTCAGAGGGTTCCTGATCTAAACCTGGTTTCTATATGTCTTGCAACCCTCAATGGATTTATCTTCCATGAGTTTCTAGCAACAGTCCCTTAAAAAGCACAGGAACACGTCTTGTTTCAGATCCGCCTTCTGTTAGGTTCATTTGATGCCATTTAGTTCTCATACTGGAAGGAAACATCAACAACTCACCCCAGCACTCTCTGCTGTGCATGACTTGATGGACAGCCCCACAAATTCAAGTTGCCTGTCTTCATTAGCCACTCCCACAAACAGAGCCACGGTTTACTTTTGATTGCTTTTTCTTTGTTTTCCTCTGAACCACCACCAATTGCACACAGTCTGGATCCATCCAAGGGATGGATTTGCCCAATGTTCTCTACTCAATTAGCAGTAACTGCTCCATCCTATTCAGTTTTACAGCTACTATTGAGCACTGAGTCAGTGGGCTCCTGGAGTTCTCTGGCAGGACAGTAAGATCTCACCCCTGCGTGGTGTTGCTGAGCTCAGGACCCATAATTTTATGTACATTGAGTTGGCTCTGCATTTTTCCTTTACAAAATGCTTAAATACTAGCTGGTTTTTATAACGAGATTAAAATCAAGAACAAGCACACTAAACTTTAAAGTTGTTTACTCAACTCTATAGTGCATACACTAACACCGGGGTAAGCAGCATCAATCTTTCTGAGTCCTTAGAAAGCTTCTGCCTACAAGAATTTGTCAAGGTCAGTAAAAGGGTGAATTTTTTAGCGCAACCTTTCCAGCAACCTTTCCACCCCATGAGTTTAAGTGCCCAGCTTGTTCCACATCACTACCTTAAGGACTGTTAACATATTAAGTCTGACAGCAACCCAGAAGGCTCCCACTTAGAAGATCTTTAGACTTTCTCCGTGACATGTTCTACACAGGGCATCACGCTAAGGGCACAGCAGCCTGGACTCCCAACTGCTGCAGCAGGAAAAGGGGTCACTGAGAGAGACTCCTCATTCTGAAAGACATAATGCTACTCTAAACCACTTATCTGTTCTTTCTGCTGCCTTTAAAACACCGAGACAAATACACGAAGACAAAATAGGCCCCTTCAGCAAATATAGTTTGTTAAATGCACATCTGAATTTTGGTGTGTCAGTCTTATAAGAACACCTTCCCATCACAAGTCTGGGTCCCATAAAAAGAGTTTGGTTCACATCGATTTTCAAGCTGAACAACAACAAAAACTGACAGGCCGTAAGATGATAACAGAGAGAACAAACTGGTATCAGACTGATTTCCCACTCACGGCACTGACTTGAATGCTATTCAGGGCGACTATTGCTTTTCCTTCAACTACTCTACACTTCTTTTTGAGTGCTCTGAAGGGAATCAGCTGCTATTGTAGCTGAGAGAAATGCATGTGTTTGCTTCTGCATAGACTAGATCACCTTAAAAAAAAAAGGACCTAAAAAGTTATCTTTCTATTCTTATAATAAAGCAGTACAGGTGTGAACTTGGTCCCAACTTGTGAACATCAGCTAATCATGGTGGAACTCAGTTCCTTCCATACATCAGCACAAGCTGTTTGGCTATTGCTTGAGTAAGATGGACTCTCTTCACTGTCCTGCTGAGGCACCCAGCTGAAAAATCAGATGATGTTATTTTTTAACATTGGGCTTTTTTTCCCCTGTTTTAAATGAAATTGCACCCTGCAATGAAGTTCAGACCAACACAAAACTGAGCATTCATTGATGTGGATGATATTTTTCTACAAGAAAACATTAGTTCAATAGTCAGATTAACATTTTTTATCCTGAGAGAGTGAAAATACCATTTCACAACTGTGTATATATTCTAATGCACTGGTTGCATAAAGCTTGTTCAATGTGCCATGTGTTTGACATTTTTGGCTGCTAAGTAATTTTTATGCAACATTAGCATGAATTAAAATGTCTATGTTACACAAACCAATAATTAATAATCTTTGGGTGACTCCATTTAATATAATCCCTTCTGTATTTCCTTCCTTTTCACCTCTGGTCTATGTGGTTATACAGGAAAAACGGTCTCACATTTATATTATATTTCCAGTCTTCATGATGACAGTTTTTAACTTAGCTTTTCATCCTACTTCAGCCAGACAGATATTCCAATATCAGTATTTCAAAACACTAGAAGCTTTTTCAAAGGTTTTTGAACTCAATGCCTGAAGAAAGAGGCTCCAAACCAAAGCTGTGCTAATTCTGGGTGCCAGTAGGGGGCACTTCAAGTCCAGAGGATCATCAGAAAGAGTTCCTTCCAACCACCTTCCCCTCCTGGGGTTGTTACAACTTGCTAGGGAGTGCTTTAAATCCCAAGGTCAGGAGCAGGTGAAACTGCCGATCAGAATCTGAAGCCTACACGAACAATCCACTCTTTTAAACTATTCTGTTTTCATGATGCAACAAAATTTTCCTGTTTGTCATCTCTTACTTTAAATACAGGACCAGAATATTTGTCTGAATTCAAACACTAAAGAGCCTCACTCAATCATTTTTTTTCAAACGCCATTAGTAACCAAGAAAGTTACAGTGACAATGACTTGTTGCAACATCTAATTCTAAGCCAGTAAATGACCAGGATGCTGAATTTGCCAAGCACACTGTTACACTTCCAGTTCCTATGCCCTCAACTAGGCATGTGACCACAGGGACTTTCCTAAACCTCATGAGGGCCACAGAAAATCTTTAGTAATTTTAAAAAATCATGTTATGCGTCCTTCAAAGATACAACAGATGACTATTTCAGGAAAGTAGATCTGACTTTTTATTTGAATTGCATATTACTTCAACCTCTGTGGAAACAAGATACCCTTATAGGGTTGTATTGTGGCACTTGTGTGAAACATTGAACTTACACAAATCATTGTGTAAGTCCATGATCACAGTAAACAATTTTCAAAGGGACTGCTAATGCAGAACTTCTTCATGTTATGACTTATCTGTACAAAAGCACATGGTTTACAGACCAGAGACTGCTGGAGGCTCCTTTGGAACATCAGAGACTTCTGCTTATGTCCATTTTAGGACATAACCTGCTTTTCTCTTGGCAGCTTGTGGGTAACTGGAATGACAGGTAAAATACTTAGGCCAGTACAGAATGGCAAAAGTACCCACGGCCACCAGAAATTATTTGGGTACATTTACTGTTCACAAACAATGTTACCTGGCAATAAAACTCGAAATCATGACTCCAGGATAGCTATTTTCACAGGACAAAGACCTCTGTGCATTACAGTTTTTCTTGGACTGTCACCCGGACTTACTTTGCATGTACAGAAATATGTACTAAATAAAAAGGACAAGACATCTGCAGAAAGCTGAAAAAAACACACTCAGCACCTCTTGCCACGTAGAATCTGCCCAGAGGTGAGGGCAGGTGGGTGCTGCGACCTGAGAGGTTGCAGAAAGTTGGAACCAGACTTGGCTGTGTTGCATTAGATCCACATTTCTAACAACAGACTGGGTCCTGAACTGCATGCACCAAATCCTCCTCTTAGGAAGCCTTGCAACCTGGCCTGTAATTTCATATGTCAATAGAGACTGCCTATTGCAAGAGGTGCTGCTCTCACTCTGCCTTATCCCCTCTCTGTCCCACTGACTGCTCCATGATGCAGCACCACAGCTGTCTCAAGGGCTCCTGTGGAGGGTCAGGAGACAGCCAAAATTGTGCCAGCTTGTGTCTGAATAGCTCTACACTTAAGTGTGAGCTGCAGGAAGGTGAGAGCAAATAGGTTTAATCATAAAAATGCTGTGAAGGCAAGAGAGGAGAGGGAGGGGACACATACACTTTCCTCTTCTGAGCCCCACATCCCCCTGCCCAGAGCTGGTGCCACGCTGTCATTGCCACCAAGCTGCTCCTCCCAATCTGGCAGGCAAGGCTTCATTTCCCTCCCTACCTGTGTGTGAGCCAACGCAGCTGAGCTGGCAGGCTAGGGAATGGGAAAAGAGCTGTCTGCATTTTCAGCTCTTCTGGAGCCAGGAGGAAGGAGGAGCTGAAAGCAGGGAAAAGCTATTGAAATGCCAACTGCTCCCAACGTACACTCGGCAGCAGTGAGATTCTGAATACCAGGGGCACAGTGGATCAAACAGGAAGCTATTAAATCACCATTAAATTAAAGCACAACAAGATTAAGCAAGGAAGATTACTCAGGCAGAATTAAGTGGCTGAAATGTGGAGAGTTTTCTCTTTTGCTATTCTTATTCAGTGCTTTTCTCAAGAGCAGTGGGTTATTTTTTCTTTTCCTCTCTATACAGGAATCAGGGTCTAGTGGTGACAAACTACTGAGCTGCACAGGGATGTTTAAACCAGTGCGAAAGCACTAAAGGTAACATTAGATGGGTAAGTAGTAGAAATGCACAAAAATGCCTTAGATTTTTTTCCATTAAATGAAAATGTAAGATGCCTAAGAAAAATTACCATGTTTTTAGAGGTTCACAGAACAATACAGAGGGAGTTCAGAACTCTCTTGGAACTCTGCAGTTGTAAAAGTCTGCTTTCTTTTGGAGTTCTCCTGTCCCTGTGGTCCAAACCTGTGCTCCCAAATCACTTTGAAAGGCTCACTGGCAGGGATAACCAGAGCAGCAGCAGCAGCCTTTTACCTGATGAGGATACACTGGTTGTCGTGGCGCTTCCAAAGGCAGCGGTAGCACTCGTTGGCCACAGCGAAGATGTGAGGTGCAATCTCTCCCATGTGGTGCTTGCTGTATCGCTCCATGGCAGTGCAGTCGTACAGGCCCGGGATGCTCTTGTAAGGGTTCACAGAGGCAACTATCGAACCAATGTAGGTCTGCAAGCACAGAGCACCCCCCAGAGATGTTATCACACATGTGCTGGAACAGATTAACACTCTTCTCAAATGATCAACAACAAATACATGTTTGTAATACCATAGCAATCCTTCAGATAAAGGTGGCAGGTAATTCTCCCTGATTTCTTCCTTTCAAGAAAAGCAATAGAAGTGCAAAAGTTGTTTCCACCTCTGTCATGTTCTCATGTTTACCCCACCTACAGCACAGAGCTTATTGGCTGTACAAATCCCTGCCTTAATGCTGCTTACAGCTGCACAGTAATGCCTATAAGAGCTGGTCTACTACAGCTGCTTCTCATGTGTTCACAGGGACTCACTGCTAAAAACCTGGCTGTGTCCCAAGAATTAGTGTAAAATCTATTTTTCCATGTAGAGTATGCAAGCCCTTCTCTGCTATTAACCTTTAAAACAGAAGTATCAGACACTGTGGTAGATATTAGCATTATCATATGGCAGCAGGCTCTAAGAAAAGCATGTGAACTGGCAGATACTCCCAAAACACTGTGTTTCTGTAACTTAATTTACTGCTTGTTTGATGCACAATGGCACCTGATAAGGCATTCATTGCTATCCCATTACAATTAGAGAGCACATCACTTAAAACCACCCAGGTAGCAGTTTATGCCTATTCCCACTGCCTTAACTCATCAGGCTGTGGTAACCTGATAATTTGCAACAGTCTGGTTGCAATGCTGTTCATCTTCTCACTCCTCCTCTCTCCCAATACATTTTTTCAAATAAAATCATGTTAAAGTAAGGTAGAAGATGACATTAAACCTGCTGTCTCCAGAATTTCCAGTGCATTTCTGGGGCATGTCCAATTAATTGCTATGTCGTATGGTGTGTGCAGTGTTACTGCTGCGATACTAATTTCATTTTGTTAAACACCCTTTCCATGGTTACAATCAGGAAGCCGACACCTGCTTTGGACTTGTGAAGAGCCAGGCTGTGCAGCCTCCAGCCCTGTAACACAGCCCCCATGTATAGACAGATGCCCTGCCAGCAGTCAACCCTCTTGTCACTGACAGGCACCAGCTGTGAAGCTGACAGCAGGATTGGGGCTCTCTTCATATCCACAGCATCCTACCCAGAAAGGCATGGATAAGGCGAGCACCATCTTGCACACCACAGAAATGCAGCCCCATGTGCCCCCCTGCAGCTTCCCTCTTCTCTGTACAAGCCATCACAGAGGCACTCGATGGGACACAGGGACCGTCAGCTCCCCTACATTTTCCTTTCCTCTCCATCACTCTCTTCCACAGCATTTACAGCCTCCATTTACCTGCCTCCCTCTTCTTCTCCTTAATTAACATGCAATTATCACTGTGTATCAGCTCTCCTTTCTCACTGTTACCCTGCTGTTACACTCCCCATTATCCACCTGTTCACCCTCCATCAGACCCGACACGAATTGCTGCTTTGAGCTTTTGGTGAGGGAACTACAGTGGTGTCCTTGAAATAATGACAAGTTTATTAGCTGTAAGGGGAATATCCTTCCTCACGGTAACTCAAGTACCTTTTACAGAGGGGTGAACCTTTAATCTCTGTGTTTTATAACCTCTTGCCATGCTGTGCAATAGCTCAGAAGATTCCATCTAGAGGAGAGATACCATTTCAACACAAGATCGTATCACAGGGCAATTACAGCACTGAGACAACAGCTTAATTTCCTGGGATCAACCCCTCTTGGGTTCTTAAATAAGTAATAAGGAAGTCTCTGAAAACAAACTTCCATTTGATACATATTTCAGCACAGATTGCACAGGCAAAATTTTAAGAGGCTTTTTTTATAATTACATTACTGCAGTGCAAGTATGACCAATAAAACAGACTGCTACAGATCTTCATCTTTACCTTATTAAAGTCTGTCTAAGGTCTTGTGCAAAGAGTAAGTTGAGGCACACCATCACAATAGATGCCATGGCAAAAAAACAAATAAAAACATCCCCGTGAAACATGATACCATCTAACTTTATAACTAAGCAACCACTCTATAGCTTCTGTGGGAACAGTATCTTCCTGTGGTAAAGTACAAGCTAAACTGCATCATGATGGGCTACACACAGAGATTTTTCTTGCTTTTCTTATTTTAAATGGTAAATATCAGAAGAGGCAACAACAGCCCACTTCTTTCTCCACACACTCATTTAACATGAGACAGTCTTGTGCACAGCTTAAGCATAACTTTTTAAAAATTATAGAAACACTTTCAGAATATTAGTCATGACCGAGAATAATAAAAGTATTTTTATTAAAGTCTATTTACTAAATCAGATGGCTTCATTGCCTCATAAGTCAGTGAAGTATCAAAAATAAACAGGTAGTATATTATGGCAGTAACAGAAACCTGGTGAACAGCAGAAATAGCACCAGTGAAAACAATTCCTAAATCACCTCATGGAGTAATGCTTAGCACATGCCACTATTTAAAACTTTCCTTTTCTATATATTTTTCTTCCAGTAAAAACACGAAGAACCACAACCTCCACTGACACAGGTACAACTTCGTGGTTCCAGTCTTCTGGTGCTTTGAGTTTATACCACCTCTTTGCAGAACAAGTTAAATACGTGCTCAAACCACCACCAAATTATAATGTTATAAGACAGAACAAACTCAGGCCTTCAAAAAACAGCTTCCTCATCCCAAGGCAAGATCACAAAAAAAGTATATTATTCATACACAAAGTACACCACATTTATCACCTACCAAGTGTCACAATCCAGCACAGGAGTAGCCACAACTAGGTATCTGCATGGACTAAGGCGGAGTTAGCTGGGCCAGATTATAGTTCCACTTTTACTCAAAGTAGTTCAGCAAAGTATCAATGGGCTGAAGCAGCATCGTTATTAAAAACTTTTCAAATTATTTTAAAAGTTCCCATTAAAAGACAAATTTTCCATAAGTCTGTAAATTTCTTTTGGGGTACTCAGCAAGATCTGCTGCAAGAATCATTACCCACATCA
The DNA here is from genome assembly GCA_035041345.1 of Poliocrania exsul. NCBI lineage: Eukaryota > Metazoa > Chordata > Aves > Passeriformes > Thamnophilidae > Poliocrania > Poliocrania exsul. The sequence goes on along the minus strand of JAWWLZ010000082.1, from coordinate 75,286,979 downwards.
CTTCCAGGCTTACTACTCATCCTATCCAGTAACTATCTGTGTCTAACTAGTAGCAGTATTTACATGCAGTGGATCCTGGACTCTGCCCTGGAACGGCTAAGAGTCACAAAGTCAAGGACTTGGTGGGGAGGGAGAGGGCACATCACCTGCATCCCCATGAAGAACACAGCTACCTCCCTGTTTCATAGAACCATAGAATGGCCTGGGTTGGAAGAGACAGTGAACATCACCTAGTCCCAACTCCCCTGCCACGGGCAGGGACACCTTCCATAAGAACAAGTTGCTCCATTCAACCTGATCTTAAACATTTCCAGGGATGGGGCACCCACAACTTCTCGGAACAACCTATTCCAGTGTCACAACACCCTCACATCCTATTTATTATCTAATATAAACATACTATCTTTCAGTTCAAAACCATTGCCCCTTGTCCTGTCACTACATGCCCTTGTAAAAAGTCCCCCTCTAACTTCCCTGTAGGCTCCTCCACTTGCTCTCCCCTGAGCAGCCACCCAACACAACGCCTTTTTTTGTAGGACAGACCTTTTGGTTTGGCAAATACACGGACCTCAGCAGCAAGCTAAACCAGTGTAAAGATACACAAAAAACACAGGGTTGTTCAGTGGACATGTGTTGTCTCCTGAATGCTGTTTCTGCACCAGGCATCATCACACGGCAAATTAAAGCTTTAGCAGTCAGAAACATGATCTCTACTATGTTATGCTAACATCATAAGGCAGGTGAAATTTCAGAAAAGGTACTTTCACACATGAATGTCACACTTCCACTTTACCTATAAGAGAGTAATCTAAATTTTCTTTTTGTTCTTTGCAGTTTCTAATCTGATTCTGGCAGTCAGTAATTACTGATTTTTACGAAAGCACTCCAAAGCAGTTATGAATAGGAGAAATGCTCACACATCTGCCCAAGCAATGGCAAGTGTAAGAACTCTGAAATAGTTGAAACAGTCTGAGTGTTTTTACAGTGAAATACTCTGAGAAGTCCTGTTACAAGCCTGCCCCCTTAAATCCATGGCAGTGAACAGAACAGTTTACTATTACTATTCCCTGTTACACGACTGACACTTCAAACAGAACCACACACAGACTCGTGAGCTACTTTGGTACAGACTAAACCAGTAATAACATACTATCAGATCAGCACTAAAATATTTATTTAAACCGAAGAATAAATGAATCCCAATGTAGCAGTTTGATTATCATACTCTAGGTTGGGCTCTTTTACACTTTCAAATTTTTACTGAAATTTTACATTGATAGTTCACCTCCTAAAGCACTTCTGCTCACAAGCAACAGACACCTGTGCTCCTCCCTTATCACAAAAAGAGAAAACAAGATTGTTTGCTGATCTTCTGATGTTCAAATTCTGTCTTCTCATCTAGGCATTGATTAAGGCAATGGGATCACACGAGTCAAAATAAAAAGATGCACTTCAGCAAAGAAGAGATTTTTCATCTTTGAACTTTTTTTTGTTTTGCTTGTTGCCTTCTGATAGCAACTACCACTGAGCGTGTCTTGAAATCGCTTGAGTTCTTCAAACACTGTAAAACAATTTGTTCTTTAAAAAGGTTCAAGTGCTCACAAAGACTGCTGATACCCATGGAAATACTCCAGCAAAACATAACATGGTCAGAGTAGTCCTGTCTAAAATGAGAGGGTTTTTCATTTTTTTTTAAGGAAGATACAATCAGTTTACGTTAGTTTGATGCCAAACCAATTGAAATGACATAAGAAGTTTTATTGATCAAAATACACTTTTTCAAGTTAGCTTAAAATTATAAGAAACAAGTTTGCAATGGATTAATGAAATACAGTTTGAAACATCTTTCTTTCCCATGTAGAAAAGGGGAAAGACTGAAAGAGGAAAAAATAGAGTAAGGAATTTCCAATTTTTTTCAGATGTTCTATAAACCATAAGCAATGAAAAAAGAAACTGCCCTAATGCAAGATCATTTCATTAGTTCCATTAAACCAAACATGCGAAATATATTGGGACCACATTGCTCTTCATCTTTTCCCCTTCACAAATGCTTTTTAGAATTTTTGGGTATACGTTTTCAGGTTTGCTCCATGTCCAGCAACCATTCACCTTCCACTTCTTCCCTTTTATGCCAATACTTCTCCACAATAACTTTTCTAATTCTGAGGATCCTTTATGGTTTCTGTGTTTTATCCAAGCTCACTTTTCCATGTAAGGTCATTAAATTTATCCCACACTGCTTTTCCTATGAGCTCCTTTCACCGTCTACATCAAGCTGCCCCTCTGTACTTTGACTTCTAGCACCTGAGACATCCCAGTCTTCCATCTTTCATAAATAAATAAATAAATGGATAAATAAATAGGGGTGTGAGGGGGAAGGACACATTCTTCTTTCACGTTTTGCATATCTCATGCTACAAGGAGGGTGGTTGAGAAGGCAGGATGAGACTGGAGAACTCTCTTAAAGGGCATTACATGCTGCTCCTGAAGTAAATCTTTGATCAACAATCACAACAGAAACTAAATCTAGAAATGCTGGAATAGATCAAATACAGAATTAAGATGCTTTGTAACAGATCTATACATTAACACTGAGAAACATGACTTTGTCCAACTCTTAAGAGCATTTTGAAGCCTTTCTGCTTTGAAACACCAAAAAACATATGTTACAACAGAAAGAAAAGCCTGTATACAGACTGAGTTTATTTTGAGGCAAAGACAACTAGGTCTACCACCACATACACGTCAGCATAAAAAGGAAAAAGATAGCTGGGCCACATTTGGGGTGCTTTGTAAGGGAGGCAGAAGAAGGGGCAATGGCATGCCATAAAGAGAAGGATAATTATTGCCATCGTTCGTGGTAGGACCTCGATTTATCCTCACTGTGGTAAGTACACCCCGTCTTTCAGCTAGTCCCATGCTAATTTCACTGGGACAGAATCCAGCTGTCTCATGTCTGAAGCCAAGCTCCTTTCTTAAAAACCATAATCAAAGTGAAGTACTAAACTACAATTTTAAATGTTTTCAACCAATCAAGCCATTTCTAAGATGGAAATGTCATACTCTATAATCATCTTTACATGCTTGGGCTCCTGCAGCCCTCACCATGTCTGGTGACTCACGGTGAATTTCCAACCGCCTGAACTTAAATCAGCTTTGCTTCTCTTGATCTCTGTGTTCCTTGTCAATGCACACACCATTATGAACCCCAACCTGTTCTTTTTTCTTCTCAAGGTCCCTTGTAGAATTGAAAGCAAAATGAGCTGTTTGTAAACAGACAGGCCACACTACAAATACAAGAGTTATCATCCACAGGAGGGAACCTTCAGAAGGGAAACAGAACACAACAGAGAATGTCACTAAGAAGATCAGGCACCAAAAGGCAGCTACCTACAGCCAAGACCCACCTCCTACATGTTCTCCTTGTCATTGTTTATGGGAAACATCTTCTCAGGCACATTCACAGTGCTCAGCTTTATTTTCTCATGTTACTCCATGATGGGAGCTGCAGCCACCTTTTCTACCAAATACCTCCCTGATGACCTTTTCCTTGCCAGTGCTGAGCACACAAGGCATAACAGACCAAGGCATTTTTAAAGCCAGGCTTTATGCTTGTTTCCATTAGCACAGTTCACAAGAAGATTTTGGGATTACTTTAAAATACATGATTTCAGATGTTCAGAGGCAACTGCTGAGCAACAGCACACCCTATTAGATGCAGCCTTGTCTGCTAGGTTGACTCTTCAACCCATCTAAAGTGACCTTAAGTTTCCCTTGGTACAAGAGTATTAAGCAACACCATCCTGTTCCAAAGCCCCTCCAAGGGCAAAGCCTATGCTATCCCTTCATGAAAAAAGTTATACTTTGTAACCCAGATACCTTAACTTCTAAATTAAAAGAATCCTTCCCTACAGCTTCAACCTTGAATATTCAGAGTCCTTGTCCTAAGAAACTAAATACAACTGCCTCAATCTGTCTGTTTCTTAAGGGTTAAAAACTGGAGTTTGGTCACCTTAGCTGCCAATGTGAACACCTGAAACAGTGTACAGAGGAAGACATCTTTTTGCTTAATGCCACAGGAAGCTCAGAGATGGTGAAGAACTCTCCAGTGGCTGAGATACACTCATAACTTAATCTCATTTTCCTATTCATATTCTCCTGCTGAACAGACTGTTCCACGTGGATGGGACTTACTCAACGAAACCCTACAAGCTTTATCCTGAATCTTCACCAAAAAAATCCAATTCAGAAATATGAAACCAATATAAAGAAAGGCTGATAAAAGAGCTTTGTTACAGCCAAAAGGTAAAAACCAAAATCAGGAGATAATAATACTGATGTCAGACAGACATTTTTCCTTCTTTAGGAACTTGACAGGTTCCTGGCAGTTTTTCTCCTTTATAAAAAGGACCAAATCTCCTTGTTTTTACAGCACTTTTTTGCTGACTAATACAATGCAATCTCTAACACGTTGCAGTCCTATTTACTAGATGTCAGAGTAATGATCTTTTTTGCATAGACTGTTCATATAAACAATTACAGAAGAGTATCTCTCTTTGCCATTGCCAACCGGATAGAGGCGGTGACCTCCTGAACAACAACACAATCGATCAGAACAAGACATTGATTTTTTTTGTTACTTTCATGGGCTGCAATGCAGCATGTGAATGCAAGTTTGCGCATCAGACTGTAGCAATCTGTGTGCACAAGTGCACAGCTTAATTTTAACCAGGCAAGCTCTAGCTCAAATCAGAAAAGGCCCCACAAAGAGCAGAGACCCCATGGCTCGTCACTTCATTTCAAATGGCCTGTGGCCACACACTAGTTCTTCCTCCTGCTTTGTTATTGCACAATGCTCAAATGAGTCTTTCAAAGCTGTCTGAAGGTCTAATTCTCCCTCCAGCAAGGAAAAGGAAAAAAATGGTCTTCCTCCTTCGTACAGATTCATCTTGGGAAGATGAAGGAGCTTTTCAGAGCAAATACATACAAATTAAAACAAAAATGATGGTAAATGATGCACCAAAGAGCATTGTCTCTAGAACAATGGAGAAATAGTTTTATATAAAATAGCAGATCTGTTTCATTCTGCCTGCAAGCATTTTACATACTGATACCAGATTTCCATAACTTCCATAGTTCTTTAATGTCTGAAGATCTCTTATAGAGAAAGGGCATTTTTAGGAGGAGAGCAGGAAGAGCAGGAATTATGTTTTAACAAAGAAAGAAAAGAGAAATCAAAAGACAGAATAACTGAAATATAAGTCTGTGCCAGGTAGTTAGCCCAATGGCACTGAACTGCTGCCAAATAGCTGTCAGGCTAGAAATCAGGACTAAGATGGCAAACGGTACTGAGTCAAAAATCTGCTAAATGGAATTTTTGGATAGCATTTACTTTTAAAAGGAAAGACTGTCAAACATCTAAAGGAAAAAGCTGAAACTGCTTGTGAGAAAGGGACCGTATCTTTTCAAATAAAAATAACAGCCTGGCTATGAATTAATAGCCCACTTACACTGGTAAACAATAGCTACAAAAGTTAATCCATTCTCAGCTTCAATGGGTTGTTTGTGGCCTTTCTAGTACTAAACTTCTGCAGTACGTGAATCATGCAGTTGGATAGCTCAGCACAAGCTGTAAATCTTGCACAGCTCGCTTTACAGTCAAAGCCTGACTCATGTAAAGAAAACGTGCTGGTGACAGGCAAGCGGCCTAAGTTTTGGAGTCCAAATTCCTGCCCTTCTTTCAATGACTTTGCTGGACTGGGAGCAACAGACCTTGTGGAAAGGAGTAAAAGCTTTCCTCCATGTGAGGCAACGGCACACACAGAAGCGTTCAGCACTATTTGCAGACGCTCTGACAGAATGGTAGCAAACTGCTGCTGGCACTTACCCAAAGGACTGATAATCTTCCTTTTGATTCTGCACGTTGGTCTACTTTCTGTTCTTGGCTTACAGAGTTAGCAGTAATAAAGGGGTGGAGAAAACAACATAAAAACAAGCCTTCACATCTGGGAAGATTTTAGCAATATATACCTACACCAATGACAAAACCTGCATACGATGATGGATTTCTACTTTATAGTTTTCGATAGGAAGTTACCATTAATAGGGCTTAGGTATAATAGAAAACTCATGGAAGTCAACAGAAATTGACCCTGTTGTCACTGCAGCTATTATTTACTCCCCAGCCAACCAAATGAGAAAAAAAGAATCCTGGTACAGAGCAGATAGAAAGAGTAAGTTTTTAAGTTTTAATAAAACTTTTACCTCTGCTCCCTCCCCATGTCTCACTAAAGCAGCCCACTAATGATAGAAGGCAAGATCCTTCCTGCAGTGTGTACACCCAGTAAGTTGCCAACAACTACTTAAGGTGCTGCAAACCATAATATAAATTTATGTGTTTCTGTAGGTGTTGCATACATGTAGCCACTGCATGAGTGGCTCCCTTTTTAATGGCATCATGTTGATCACAACACCTCAGGCTGAAATACTTGCTAAGATCTGAAAATACACACCTTTAAAATGCCCAGTATCTTCTGTTGTGAGGAAGAAGTTCAGACACACACTCTTCATTGTTGTTGTTATTATAATTATTAGCAGTCCCACAAGTTATGCAGTATGGTGGAATTCAGAAGCAAGGTTGGTTAACCAACCAATGGCATTTGTTTGTTTGGCATTCTCGTATTATTACAACTATGTTCTTCCTCTAACGTGTATTTAAAAAAAGGAAAACAAATAAAAACAATGATAATTTGCCTGTGGTAGGCAATTGTTGATCTATATAACTGACTATCCTTTAGAAATAACAACCTCCAGAAATAAATTTCACTAGATTTCCAATTAAAAGCCTGCTGTGTTTTTATAGATCTTTGTCTGCTGCTCTTCAGTAACAGACGTGAAATGGAAGCTGTAATTAATGCTCGGAGACAGGAACTCACTTTGAACTACATTTTGAAAACATTATCTGATGTGTGCAAGCATAACATTCTAATCATGGAGGTAAGTAGCTATGTATAGACATTTGTCAGGCATTCTTAGCAACAGCGTTCTCTGCCCTCAGCACTTCCATGGAAAGAGCTGGTGGAGAGAATTTTTCCCATCTGCCCAGCAGCATAGGAAGGTGTGAAAAACAGTGATTCATCAGCAGACTTTTAACATTTCTCTACTGTAAAAGCAATGCAATTAAATAAACAGCAATTTCCTCAATGACCACGGAGCAGATCCTGCAAACCGGTACCTAGGACTGTTCTACAGCACTGAATGCCTCTGGACAGGAACAGTGCAACGACAGCTAGGCTGCATACAAGACTAGGATAAACATAGTTCTAGGGGCTAATGTAACAACTAAGGGCTTAGTTTGAATGTCCTATACTTATATATATCTTTTATGGTACTAATTAACAACACAGTTTATGTGTACTATCATTGGAGTTTTTTTTAAGTCAATGGCTCACACTTATTTATAACATGGAGCATGACAGGCCAAAGACCAAGACTGTTGAGCTGTCCAAGATGTTGTAGGGGTCCTTGATACACATTCTTTTTATGTTCAGTTTCTGCAGGGAGTGTGCCCAAGTTTTTCCATCTAGGAAACCAACTATGAGTTTTTGTTTTTATAAGTAAACACTTTGGGGCTATGGTTTAGTGGCCATGGTGATATTCTGTCGAAATTTGGACTTGAGGTTGGAGATCTTTTCCAACCTCAATCATTCTACTAACTTCTACTGATCTTCCTTTTTGCCTCTGCCTTCACCTGCAACTTGTGTCAATGGTAGAGGACATCTGAGCAGGAGTGCTATCCAAGTGTATGAACTATGTCTCTCTGCATTTAACCATGCCTTTAGTGTGCTCTGCTATTTTCTCACTGTAACGTGCAGCAACATCCACTTCCCACTGACCATCACAACATGGCACTGAGCAACTGCACTGGATCTGAAATGAGTCCTACAGAATTCAGAAAAAAATGAGTATTCAAAAAACCTAGACCAACAAGATATGGAACACAACTGACCTAGATACTAAAGTGCCTATGTCTGCAAACAGAATTTGAAAAAACCCCTATGGCGATTATTGATTAATACTGCACAAACATCAGCTAGTTGCCTCCAGGAGCCCTAATGACTTCAGGGGAGATAAATTATCTAATTACTGCTAGCTTAAAAAACTACAACTGAACATGCTGCTTAAGTAAATAAACACTAATAGATTTAAAAATCAATGCATAAATAACTGAATAACCCTTTTAAGAACAGATAGAACTGAGCATTTTGTGTAATGAAGTGGCTATGAGCTCTGCAAGCAACCCTGCAGAGACAACTTTTCCAGCTTAACACCTTTTTTAAAAATTGGATAAATGTTCCTTTTTCATCCAGGTTATTCTATGTTTGTTGCTTCAGCTGAAGAGAGACAGACAGCCAGTCACAAAAACTGAGCTCCTAATTACCATCATTCTCCCTCTGATGTGGATGTGGCTAGTAAGCTCTACATGTCAACGTGGCTAGTACAGAACTTCTCATACATACACATGTAATCATAACAGATGGTTATAATTACAGCTGGGCAAGCTGCAGTTCTAATTTGAAAGTGAGCAAAAATAGGTTATGTCGCCCTTCACCCTTCCTGACCACCACACCCAACTGTTGTACAACCTGGAGGTCACTCTCTCGGTCAGGGGAGGAGGCCAAGGGACTGCCACACCCCAGCCCATCCAGCATTGCCCCTCTGGGCACCAGTGAACATCTCCCACCTAAACAAGATGGGCATGTGCCAAATCATCATCAGTTCAAAGGGGAATGTGCCTATCTAGCCCTTCAGAGCAAAATTCAAAGGGAAAAAGCTAATCAGAAGTGTTTTGAGACTTGTTTATTGCTTGAACTCATGCAAATGAGGGCAGATCTGACACTGAAAACTTCTGCACTGACCTGCACAATGTATTCTGCTGCTATTTCCAATCCACCTCTCACCTCTGCAAAAGCTGCTCTTCTGCTCTGCTCTTCTAAAATTTGCTTGCCTGCATCAGTAACTAAACACTGGCTGCAGACAAGATACCCACAGCTCACCCCAGAGCCAGCCCAAACACCCTAACTTGTGCATCTTGCAGCACAATCCATGTGGTGTGCTTTATGGAGTCCCCCACAAGGCTAAGCCAGGCTCCTCCACAGGGTGTACTTAACTAAAAGTGAACCAGAACCAACATCTCTGGGAACAATCCACCTTTGAACGTCAACAAGAAAGGCTGCCACAGCACTTGCCCTCTCCACCCCCTGTGCCCTGTGACACTGTGAGTGCCTTGCTTCAGAGGTGACCAAATTCCCCATGTGCCTTCACCAAAGGCTCTTTTTCCAAATGTGGGCACCTTCCATTTTTAGCACTAGTGTTTATCTTTCCATATTTTGCCACATACCAGCCTTTCACGGAAGCTAATCTGAGCATTCAAAGATGAGCATCAGACCCTGTATGCTGATGTCCAGAAGCTGGACCTCTGGATGTTGTTCCCAGTGGGAGTAAAAAAAAAGATGGGAGAGGAAATAGCAATGGAAGTCCCTGGACCACGTGACCACTGTCATCCTAAGTGTCCTTTCCTGGACAACAAACATGGTGATAGCCCAGAAGCAAACTTTCAGATAAAAGCAGTATTAATCATAAAGCCTAAAAAAATACCAGACAGGAGCCTGTGCTTTAAGGAATCAAGAAAGGACTTGTACATCCTATGCCTCTCACAGGCCAAAAAGGGAAAGAACGTAATCTTTTTCAGAAATTCAGACAAAAAATAGTACAGGTAGATGTCAACAGACTAGACACTGATGCAAAAAGATGGTTGCACACAGACAACAACAATTTTTTGTCTTTCACCGTCTTGATTAACAGCATAGATTCAGCTAAGACCCTCTACTCATTATGTTCAGAGCCAGGCATCATTCACACTAAGAATATAATCTATACACTAGGTCAAAACTCTTCCCTGCCCAAGAAATAACAAGAAATACAGAAAATCCTATGCTGTCCCTTTATAGCTGCAGTTGTGGGCAGCAGAAAAAAAAGTCACTGACATGTGTGACAAAAATTGGCATCCATAGCAACTAACTATAGTATTAATTAGGAAGTAGTGAAGAGTTTAGGAGCATGGGTATGATTATGTGAGGCAAAATGTTATTAAGTAACGGAAGATTAAACTGAGCTCAAAAATCTTAAGTTATTTATTTAAATGCTCATTGCTGGAGAAACAACTCTTCAAATACAGAAAAACACACAAGTTAACAGTGGAAGATCTGCATACATAATTGTCTGAGAAAGCAACTGCTTAAATTTTCTTTTAACTATTTCTTCTATATTTTTGAAATTGCCCATACTTCACACTACAATGTAGTATATTGCACTTCATATAATTTTTAAGTGTGTGTGAAGAAGCAAGCCCCAAAACTGAAGTCCCAACTAAGTGCATTCCTTATTAAGGTGCAAAGGTGCTTCCTGGTCTCAATGCCACTGAAAAAGCTAACAAAAACCTGCCAGGCTCAAGAACCACACTAATATACTTGTAATACTACAAGGATGCAACTAAAAAAATGCAAGTATATACCTTTGCATGTCTTTTTCCCCTACTCAGGATGTAGACAAGGATGTGCAGAGAACTGACGTAAAAAGGAATCTGTAAGCTAAAAGCCAGGACACAGCACTTACACGGTGGTTTGTACTGAGGGATGGCAGAAGTCTTTCGAAGGGATTATCAGCCCCTAAGCCCACAGTGGAGAGTGGCACATGCCTTTCCAATACATCCCTAATGCACAAGGGACAGATACAGCCAAGGTGACGAGGAAGATACAAGAGACAATGTGTACACTACACTGATGAAGCAATTCCTGGCCAAGGGAGAAGAAAAATGTACAATCTGGAAAGTTTTGATTGCTCCTGGCATGAACTCCAATGGCTTCTAATGTCCTGTACTAGAACTAGTTTGGTCCCAAAGCAGAATGATTGAGCAAGTATGAATAATCACCTGAAAATATACTTTCAACAAAGGTAATCTTAACACACCTCTCAGTCCTTTTTTTTTAAACATTCAACATTAAAATATCATTGAAAGGTTCAGTTAAGAAATTTTGGCTTGAAAACACATAGTTCATTTCGCAATGACAAGACTCCCTCCTACAATACATGCTCCTATATTTGAAGAGTTTCACCAAATTACTCAAGGCATTTAATCAGCTTTTCTTGGGGTTTTTGTTCCTGAAGCCCTCTCCTGCTAAAATGCTACTATTGGCACAGTAGGAGTGGGGTACCCATGAGGCTGCAAAAAAGAAGCTGCTACTTAAATCCATATGATTACATATACAGGACAACAGAGAGGTTTTCATATGCATTTCAAAACACAAGGTTTTTTCCCAGTATCTTTTCAGTTATTTTTCAGCTGAGGTGGATTCAAAAGAATAAGGAGTTAAATTAGCAAAACTGAAGGGACAATGTGTATTCAGCAGCAACTAGAGATCTGTCATCATTAACAGCACACAAACCTGTTTGTCTAGAAACATACACCACCCTAAGCACCAAGGATCAGAACATCCTAAACTTGCCTTGACAAGCTAAGAAATAAGCTAGGACATGTCTCTTCAGAACAAGGCTATTCTAAGCCTCACGGAAAAAATCACCTGGTACACAAATGCTTTTTAAGAAGGGGATGTGTCCTCCATCTGAGTGCATATTATGACTCAGAAAACATTTTTTTTGACTCACACTGAGTATCACGTTCTAAACTAACAACACTGAGGGAAAACTAAATTCTTATCAGGTAGCTGTTTTTCCTCACACATGCAGGACTGTTCACACGTGCTATTGATTGTTTGTTTAATGATTTTTCTGAAAGGCAAATGGTTAATTTGATTTGAGAAAAAACCCATATATAAGGACTTATGCAAAGATAACTACCTCAACATTTAGGATTCCCCATTCAAGCCACTTTAAGGGTAACGTGCAAAGGAATACTATCTCATTGTGCCCTTTTTTGCTTTTTACCATAAAGAAATTCTAAATACGGGGAAAGGGGTTTTTTACACTTAAAAATGTTGATATTTAAAAATAAATAAGCCAAACGTAATGGATGAGGCTCGGAATAAAGCATGTATATGGTCAAAGCAAGGACCTAGGCATGTGATGCAAACAAAAATGATTTGTGTTCTGCAATTATTAATTAAAAACCAAAACCAACAAAATGAGCAACCATCGAACCGCCGAAGAGCGAGAATTCACAATCTGAAACTGCTGCTAATATTCCTTGTATCCTTCTCACATTGAGTGTGGTTCTAGATTCGGGAAAGATTTGTATCTAGTTAGATCAAGATTAACAAAAATATTTAAGAAGCAGGTAAATCTAATAATAAAATCTTTTTTTAGAGAGTTAAGAAAAAGAATTTTGTGAGGACTGATGTGTAGCTTTTGAAACTGATAAACAGTTGTCTGTTCTCAAAGACCCCAAACTTCAACTATCTGTATTTAATGGCACAAATCCTCAGTTTGACAATTGTAATGCTTCTTTCCCAACACCTTTCTACTACAGGAGAAGAGGGGAAGCTGATCAGAATTGGATCTTGGAGTGACAGTGACAGACTAAATTCCACCACACTGTCTCTGGTGACATACACAACACATGTTGTTGGGGCAGAGTCTAAAGAAGAGAAAAACAAAAGCCCTCTACACAACCCTGTCACTGAAAGCATGAAAGTGTTTGTAAGTGTGCCAGTTTTTCAAGGCTTTCACAGGATTGCCTGGCCAGCCCTGAGCTACCTTCTTCCATCATGGTTGGTGAGAAGACACTAGATGAGGCACACTTCAGCTCTATGTGGATACATAAGGAACTGGAGAACATTAGGAGAGGAGATAGCACAAAAACAGCAAAACACACACAGCACTTAAATAATTCAAAAACATTCCCTCCGGATATTTTTCTTAAGTTTAGAAAAAACTTACATAGATTTTATCTTGCTGATATCGCTGGAATAAGTTGTGCATAATGGAGCCTTCATGGAGATCTACAAGTGCTGCCATGTCTTCCACGCTCTCTGTGCTTGTTTGATGCATAGGTGTTACTTTTTGGTGTGTGATCGTGCTCTGTTTGTAAGTGAATACCTAAAAGAGGGGAAACAAAGGCAATATAATAATCAGAGCACACATTCAAAAACTTCCATCTGAGAATGGAGCTTTCACACCCACTCCTCTTCCCTATCCAGTTTATCAGTGTGAAGAATAGCAAAATGTAATAGCCTGCCAGTGATAACTTCTTCTAGAGTTTCTCTGACAATAAGTGAAGCCCCAGATACCTACACGGGTCATATGAAACTAGTACACACTGGCAATGCACTGAGGACTGTAAGGTCTATTCCTGTTGAAGGGCAAATTCAATCTTATTTCACACTGGACTACTGTTAGGAGTTTATTGGGAGAAAAATAAACCAAGAAATAATCATTTCCAAAAATCCCGAACTAACAAAACAAAAAAACACCCCTTACAGTAAACACCACTTATAGTCAAATTACTGTGGGAGGAAATGTTTTACAGTACAAAACAGCAAGCAAAAATCATTACTCTAATAGCCTGCAAGTGTTCCTATGTTTGATCTGAAATCCACTTAAATGTTTCCATTCAACTCTCCAGTCAGGAAGCCGTCATTATTCCCAGTATAAGTAGCACGCTAAGTGCAATGTGCAACAGATACTTGGAAATGAATAAGTCAATAGATTTCTAATTAGTTGACTTTTGAGACTAATTTATGAAGCCAGTTCCAGACAAACCATAAAAGCTCTAAAAAATCTCAGAAAACTCCTTCACGTATCTTCTGCAAAACTATCATAAATATGCTAAGAAGATGTACATATCCTCAATCTAGTTAAACTTTTATGAATACTAATAACATCACCAAAGACTATAAAACAATAGATTTCAAATTCAATGTGCCATTTCCTTTTCATTTACATCTTGGCACCTCACCCTTATAGATCTAGCTGCATCTCATGGCCAATGCTCTTCAGGCAATATTTGTCCCTGCTAATGGCACCATTTCAGAGTAAGTAAGTCAAAGCCTGGGATTAATAGAATTACTTTGATAATGTGAAACATCAGAAAAAAACAAAAGCCTTCCGAAATCCTTTAAAGTAACATTTATCAAGCAAATGGAAGCAGAGCCACAACTGTGGGCCCAAGCACCAGGGAAAACAGTGGGGCTGCTGTTGCAGGCTGGGGGTCACACCGTGCAGCGCTGCCCGAGGGGCAGAAGGAGGAAATCCCTCTGAGATTTTCAGCATAAAACCTTCCATATGGTCCTGGTAATGAAAGACTGAACAAGTGCCATTGTAGGAGGCCATCCAGGAAAACAGGGATGTCTGTCCTGCTGAGACAGGTGAGAAAAAGAGGCTCAAGAAGGAAAAGGCTGAAGGCAGAGCTGAATAAACATCAAAACTCTGTACTTGGATACTGTACCAGCTGACAGAGGAGTACTGCCTGAAGATATTTGTTCATTAAAAGAGTATCCTAGGCATAACAAATGCTGGCACAGGCCATTGCACCATTACAGATGTCACCTGCACCAGCACAAAGCATACCAAAGGAAGGCTGGAGGAGAAAGGACATTCAAGAAACAAATTTCTAACAGGTTCTGGGAGGCATCACAAACATCAACAGGATATGTAAGCAAACCATCAGAAAGCTCCTAGAGATTCAGAGTATCCAAAGCACAACTCCAAATTGAGGGGGAAAGACATAGAGAGATCACTTACTTTGCAGTAAACAAACATCAAGATGACAGGACAAGGATTTGTACAGGGCAGAGAGAATGGATGGAGAAATCAGACACTTGTACATAATCCAGGAGCATGTGGCCCAGATATCTAATAGACAGAATGACTGTGAAAAGCATGAACTCATAGCAAAACTTTTGGGGCTGAAAACTGTGTTTGCAGTCCCAATGCTAACCACACAGAGCGCAAATGGTATTAGAGATAATTACATCTCAAAAGTACTAAACTGCAGTTCCTAGTCAGAAGAATAATGAAAAACCCAAACATCACAACGTGGAACAAAACTACCACAAGCTGAAAGATTTGGAAAGCAAAGGGATTTAAAGAGAGCAAATCCTGCAAAGTAAGCAACTTAAAAAAGGCTGTGTATCACCCTGGATACAGAAAAATAGACTCAGTAGGACAACTGGGAAATGGAAAGGGGATGGCATCTATCCTGTGAGTGTGTCTCATCTGAACATAGAAAGGAAGCACAACATCACTGCCAGGAGGATAACCTCCATATTTGTGATGTCTGTTCGTTGGCATGTGATACACAGGTCAGTAGGGTAGGCAGAGCACTCCATACACCATTAAGCACGCTTATTAATGGAAAGAATGCACAGAAACAAATCAAGAAAAACAATGTGACAACTGACTTGTGCATGATAACTGACTTGTGCATTGAAGATGGTCTCTGCAGATTCATCCTTCCCAATCAAATCCACAATTTTCTCTTTTCCAGGCTGGTTGTTCTCATACTTTCACCTCTCCCACACACTGCCTTCTTGTTTTACAAAGGAGCAGCACCTCTTCCCCAGCACTGGGTAGTTGCTTTTCTTTTATTTTTAATTTTTACCAGAACCATGAATCCCTCAGATTTCTTAAACCCACTGAAAAAGTTGGTCAAAATTATCTAACAAGATCAAAGTCATGAGACAGGGCTGCAGGATCACATGCACAGACCTCATCTCCTTAAAATGGGCTTTTTGCAGCCCTGCTGGTCTAGCCCTGAAAGGCCTGCTTTGTTTTATTTCATCTTGAATCACACCCTTATTAGGATAAAGACGTGGAAAAGCTACCTTGAACTTTATCGTTACTAATTAGAAGATCATGTTATGAAATATTATGGCACTTGAAGTCCTCAGGAAATAAGAACCAAGAGCCATTCTGCAGGGTCAGCACAAAGAAAAGGAAGATGACCAAGTTGGCTCCTGAACTTCAAGAGGACCCTGTTGGCAGAGTGCAGGAACATCCATCCTCAAGGACCTTGCTGGCATTTCTGGAAGGTCAAGTAAAATATGCAGGAAACCAGAAGAAGATTTAAGACAAGCCTAAATGAGAATTCAGCAAAAACTCCTTTCCTTTCTAGATATAAATGGTCCAAGATAACAAACAAACTGAACACATAGAAAACTCTATAAATTAAACCTTAAAGAGACAGCACACAAAATAAGAACTCTCAATGTTATTATGGAAGTGAAAATCAGAGGCTAAGATAGGATGGACGAATGCAAAGAACAATAACAAAAAGAACAAGCTCAAGAAATATAAAACAAAACAGCAAACTCAGCTAAACAGTCAAGTGCATTACACTGGGAAAGAATATTTCAAAACTGCACTACTGTCCCTACCACTGCTTACTGGTGCTGTGATGAACATGCTAAAAAAGGATTCAGATGAGGAAGAGCAACCTAAAAAGCTGGGGGACCAATGTTGTCCTGCATAATTAATCTGGCAAGTGAAAAAAAGAATAAAAAAAGAAAGAAAAGCTGTCTTTCAAGCCTTCCATTTATAGGGAAAATCACAAAGTAATATAAAACTAATTTTTGCACTGAAAAAGATACCCCTAAACTCAAGATCTAGTGGAAATTGTATTATAAAAGAATATTTAATTTGTAATACAATTTGTAACATGAGCAAAGTACGTCAGAGTAGGCCCTCAATGACAGGAGTACACATGCTTTCTCTTTTACTGTATCATGTTGTGACATGATGACAAGTGAAAAAAATCCTGCTTGAATCAGGTCATTAAGTGGCATCAAGAGATTTCACAACAGCTGAGTCAAGTGAGTTTAAGAGAATGTTGAATTAAATGCTTATGTACATCAAAAACCCCACACAATCCCCACTTCTTGCAAAAGCTGCAAGTCATAGTCAGGATTTCCAGCCTGCATAGAACCCACACATAGAGCCCTGAATCTCTCAGGGGGTTTTTCGCAAGGAGATGGAGTTTCAGCCTCGTGCTGATGATCCATATTCGATAGGAGGAAGAGCAGAAGGTACTCCCAAAGTTTCCTCATCAACAATTCAGTATTTGAATTACAATCTTCACTGTTTTAGTGAGACTTCTGTGGGATTTTTATTTAAAGGTAGAAGTAGGCCTGTTTGCACCTTGGAAACCCTAATACAATCTAGATCATCACTGAAACTGTTATCTACAAGATCATATACTGGGATGCTTTACATGTTGAAAGCATCTTAAAACAGCTCCTTCTATACAGCAACCTGAACCCTCACCCCTCCCAAACAAAACTCCCAGCCACTGAGGGCTCAGGTTTCTTTCTTTAATTCAAAGACTAAGAATTGGATCAGAGCAAAGGGTGTCCATGGGCACTGGCTTCCCACCACTGCTGCCTCTAGATGGGGACCCGACACCTGCCCACAGCCTTGAGCTGGCCCATCCCTCACAGACATCACCCACCACAGAGACAGCAGCCACGTCAGCCAGTCACCTGCCATCAGCTTCACCATCAATGTATGTATGTATGGGCAGACTTCGCGAATGAAGATTTGGGAAGGGCTCTCCCCATGTGGGTGTGCCCTTCCAGCCCGTGCAGTGGATTTTTTAGGTGAGGCACAGCGTGCACAGAACTGGCCCCACCCTTTAAGTCCTAAGGTCTATCTGCCACGGCCGAGCGAGCTTGAACAGTGACAGTGAAGTCCTTGGGACTGTCACAGCACCCAGTACTGACCGGGGCTGACCCTGCTGAGCATCTGGGATGGGATGGGATGGGATGGGATGGGATGGGATGGGATGGGATGGGATGGGATGGCAGGGAGGCTTGAACTGCCAGGGGACGGTCCCACTGAGACTCAAACTTGGGACCTTGGGACTGGGAGTTCGGAGTGCTCTCCATTTCACCACGGGACCACCCT
>JAWWLZ010000082.1:75215275-75268963 GCA_035041345.1 Poliocrania exsul | reverse complement strand
TTTAAGTCCTGAGGTCCATCTGCCACGGCCGAGCGAGCTTGGACAGTGACAGTGAAGTCCTCGGGACTGTCACAGCATCCGGTACTGACCGGGGCTGACCCTGCTGAGCATCTGGGATGGGATGGGATGGGATGGGATGGCAGGGAGGCTTGAACTGCCAGGGGATGGTCCCGCTGAGACTCAAACTTGGGACCTTGGGACTGGGAGTTTGGAGTGCTCTCCATTTCACCACGGGACCGCCCTTCACCATCAATAACACATGTTGAATGTGGCACTGCCTGACTGATGCCAAGTACTGAGTGCTGTGCTGCTTGGGAATGGTTACATGGCTTAGCGTGTCCCTGTCACCAGAGTTTTTGCAATAAATCAAGACGATTTCTTGGTAGGGGTAACAGAAATGGAGCAACCAATCTCCTCCCTGCTGCCCTTCTGAAAATTTTTTATCAACTCTAGGTGTACTCTACAAACTGCAGGATCTTACAGAAGATAATCCTGATACTCAAAAACAGAAAACAGAAGTATTGAAGTCTTATCACTCACTGGATTTAAATTAAGTTGCTCAAATTCATATAACCAGAGGGATAATGTGAAATATGGTAAACATAAAATTCAGTAAGATGGGGAAAGTGAAGACAAAGACGTATTGTATAGAAGTCATCTGAGAGGCAGGTTTACAAACTAAAAATATACAAAAAACCAACTACAATTTTTTCAATAATGCCTATGGTATTAGTGAACTGACTGCTACAGTATCTGGGCAGCCAACAAGCACCAGAAAGCCTTTTTGTCACTGCCCCAGGGATTGCTCTAGGTAAGCTTTTCACAGTGTTAAATCCAATGGCTGTGGTGATGCCCATGAAAATCATGACTCAAGAGCGGCTCCATAGGACTTGGCTTGCATGTTCACAACATCATCGCCCTTGGCCTTCTAAGGCACCACAGCGGAGACAAGAATAGCCCAGCAAAACACACAGGACTGTACAGAGAAACATCCACTTAAAAATATCAACTCTTTTTTCATTCACTGCTGTTGGTCTGAACTCAGGATCATCACTTGTGTTTCCCTCATGTTTAGAAGTTAAAAGAATGTAATAAATCTTACAAAATGTCTTTATATATGAGCCCAAGCAGAAAAAGGAGGCCTTGGGCTCACATTACAAGTTGTGGAATGTGGCGTTCCAGGAAGGAAAATAAATCATGACAAGTCCAAGGACCCAGAGTTTAAAACAAAAAAATTAAAATGTAGTAGTTTACTCTTTTTTTCCTGGAGAGATCTACTGTCTAAGTAGATACTTGAAATACAGGACAAGGAGGCTCTCTTATAAACCAAAAGTAATTTAAGACCAAATGTAAAGTAGATGAACTACTGACATTTTTAAAATTTATGGTTAATCATGACAAGACTGTGACCCAGGTAATGTTTTTGTCCAATAATTTACTATTTCTCTGTAACAGCTGACCTTAGACATCCACTTGTCCCAAAATGATCTTTCAGGCAACAACAAGATGTATCAGGGCTCAAGGCTTGCTTTGATGTAACATAATTTAGTCTCTTTCAAAGCAACCAGAAACTCCACAATGAAGTTTCTCTACCTATTAAACTATGAAGGAAAATGAAATAATCTATTGATGTCAAGAAAAAAATACTACCAAACTGATACCATTACCCCTGTGACTACCTGGACTTTTATCAAGCAACAATCCCGCACACTTATCAACTGAGAATCACCCACTCGTTTTGTAAAATTCCTCCCCATTTATGTTAGAAATCACCCAGCCCCCAGCCTTGCTCTTCAGTTAGATATTAATCTTGATCTCTAATGCAAAATGTCTAAATGCCTACTTTGCACATTACTGTACCTTCCCAATTAGCTGAGTAACACATAACCCGTAAATTGTGTGTAATCCTGTATTTTATCCTTCACCTCTGCTCACTTTAGTTCCTGCCATTTTCAGTCTTTGTTCTCCCTTCTATCAATCACATCCCTTCCAAACCCTTCCTCTGAGTCTTCTGTTTATATCACTTCTCAAACTCGCTGGGGCCTGGGACATTTGGGTCAGTAGCTGCTCCAGGTTCAAGTTCTGGGAGTCTGTCCCAGAGCAGCGACAGCGACAGGGATGGCTTGCAGCACCTCCCCTGAACAGCTTTCCTACTACAACCTTTGGGTTCTCACATCCCTGCAGAATATCCCTTTTTGCTCCCAAGCTCCACAGTGTGGGGAAGCACACTGCCAGGATGGCAGTCCTGGGCACTGCCACAGCAGAGCTCAGTATACACACTAAATCGCGCCTCATTGTTGCTCCCCGACTCACTGACCACTGTCAATAAGCTCGTCTGATCAACACTCCCCACCTAATGCCAATTCCACGAGAGGCATTTAAAGGTAGTTTACTCCACACACTGAACTGCTTCTGTTCATAGACAAGCTCTATCATCAAGTATGAACAAGCTTCAAATTACAGGTTCAGCACTAAGGACCTTTCAGTTGCACTTGCCTATACAGACAATTAAGAAATTTAATTCGAATTAAACACATCCATTTTAGCTTGATTATACTATTGTAAGCTAAGCCTCTAGGCAGTCCATACTAATTCTTGCAAGAGGAAAAAAAAGTGCATCTTTACTTTGCTTTCAAGTGCCATTGTATATAACTTCATTACCCTGTAGACACTGCAAAGCTCAGTGTTTAAGGGGTCCACCTATAAATACCGTGATTGCACCACTACAGAAAATGTGTAACATTGCTGGCAAGTCACCAGCACTTTCTTGACCATGGAAAAGCACTCCTTTCTCTTTGTGAACAAAGAAGTGGGGGGATTGCAGCTGTCCAAGCTTTCCCACAATGCTGGATGAAGTGAAGGAGTCCAAGAGCGGAACACAGGAGATGTACCACAGGATGGGCCTTCAGCATCCTGCCAAGCAGGTGCTCAGCAGCAGGGTCTCAGCTGGAAGCCAGCTTTGGCTGCACAGAAACCCAGGGAAGAGGCCTATGACCCCAGAGCAGACCCCATCATGTAGCAGAGAAACAGTCTGGGCCCATGTTCTCATGGGTTCAATCCTCCATCTGTCTTGGGACACCCCACCAAAGGCACTTCCAAGCCAGTGTTACCATAAACAGCACCCAGTAAACAGATGCAATGCCAATACTCCTTTTGCTTTCAATGTCTATCACCTTAACTAGCTCAAAGGACAAGGGGGTGAAAACTGGTGGTTTCCTCTTTTCAGAAGGAAGACCAAAACAGTAAGAAACGCCACCCTTCGTCCACCATTTTCCATACAATGATGCCTCAGGCTCCAGTGCTGGGGCCATGCTCGTGCCAGCTGTGTGAGAACTGACATGGGCAGGAGCCAGGCTGGAGAACAGAGCAGTGAGATAGCACACGGCTATCGGCGACATGATCCAGTGCACTCCTAGAGCAAAGCACCAGCCAGGCAGGCCTGCAAGGTCTTAAACCCACAACTGTCCCTATCCTGCAGGACACCCCCCACAGAGACTTGAGCAGTAACCTTCACAAACCGAGTTCCCTCATACCTTCTCCTCCTGCAGGTCTTACACCACTGGCAACAGAGCAAAGCGTGCTTCTTCTCCAGGGCTTTCCACCAACTCCATCTCTGTGTTCCTCGTGCAAAACCTCCCCTATGTGCACTCATTTCTCCACCTTCCCTCTGCCGTGTCATTATGCTCGCAGTTTCCCCCTTCACCTCCTGGTGCCCCTTCCTGCCCACCACCTCCCTGCAGGGAGATCTGTCCCTTTGGAACAATCCTGTCTCAGCTGGTGAGGCAAGAACTTGCTTTCCACCCCAGGCATGCATTTAATTTTGAATTTAAGTGTCCAGTCTCTGAAATGCTGGCAGAGGTGCACCTCAGTCCAGCTGTCAGTCACCTGATTCCCTGCCTGTTCTGCCCACACCTAAGGGAGGACCTAATGTCACAGGTAACACAAAAGGGCTGTCAGACAACAAATTAGAGCTCTTACTTGAAATAGGAGTGTAAATGTTACATAAGATGCCCTAAACACATCAGGGCAATAAAATAATACAGAGCACAAAAAGGATCCTGGCAGGTATTAGTCATGAATCCAGTGCTGAGGGCAAAACCACTCTGCATTGACTATTTTTAAAGCTGGTTGTGAATTAAAGACATGGCAACCTGCATATGTATGGAGGAAGTTCATAAATACACAATGTCTGCTTTCAGATCTCCTGACAACATTTAACTATAAAATTCTCAATTTATATCCCTGCCTCACCCCTGCCCTTTTCTTTTTTTTTATTTCTTCAAATCTTGGCTTCGTTCCTGCTAGTCTAAGTACTGTATGCCTCACAGCAACAATATTTGATTGTACTGAACTTTTTAAGCAAACAACGTTTTGTTCACACCAATGTATCTGCTTCAGTAGGACTTCCTGCCCTAGTTTAAAAAACACCTTTTAGATGTTTCCATATTGACATGTTTCCAGAGAAGCAGAATAGGCAAGAGATTAATAGGCAAGAGAGTGAACTGGTGGAGCCTGAAATAATCTTTGAGGGGTTCATTTTCAAGACCTTTTGAAGCCACACTCTGGTAAAATTTATATAGGAGTCTATGCTTATCTTTGCTTGTTTGAAAAAAGCAATTCGTTTTAGGGAGGTTTTTGCCTTTATGTTATAAGAATAAAAAAATCTGAGTATGAGAGATGGTACAAAGCTCAATATTACTTTGCAGACACCACAGAATATCTCAAGTTGAGAGGGACTTTTAAGGCTCATGGAGTCAAGCTCCCTGTTCCTTGCAGAACTCCCTGAAACTAAACCTTGTGATTAACAGCATCATCCGGACACTCCATGAACATGGCAGGCTTGGTGCCATGGCCATTTCCCCGGGAAGCCTGTTCAAGTGCCCAGCTGGGCACTTCTCTGGGTGAAGAACCTTTCCTGAATATCTAAACAAAAACCCCCTGACACAGCTTCATGTAATTTCCAGTTGTGAAAGCCCAAGTCCAAACTGAAGCATGAGCTACTTGTTTTGAAAGACAGCAAAAGCCAAAGGCCCTTCATAGTTCTATTTAAAGCTCACTTTTAATCTTTTTTTTCCTACAATATAACAAAATGGTATTTCTACAGTATCACTAATTGCCTTGTAAAGACAAACGAACTCCTCCCCTTTACTGGCAACCTGCATGCCATGCTCCTACCCACAGCCCTGGCACTACTTACTGGTACTCAAACTCAGATTATAGGAACTGGGTACAACCCTGGCTTGAACATCAGCCCCTCACTTGCTCTTTTCTTGTCTTTAAAGGATCAGAGGGGCTTTTCATTAAGCCAATGTTTTTACTACCTGCTGTTCCTGCAGGCTGCCTGTGGTGTGAGGTTTTGACACGGCTATACTGCTAGGAAGGGAGCCATAGCTCAAAGCAGACCTTTAACAAGGTAACTGTCTATTCAACTTCTCTTCCCTAGAATTAGGCAGAAAAGGGAGGAACTGAATACAGTAACCTTCTAAGGATGTCTACCCATGAAAACAAATATGGACATGATGACAATGGAGAATGCTCAAAGCAGAATTTTGGGCAGGTGAAAATAAAACATTAGGCATTTTCCCCAAACCTAAGCACACAGTACAGTTTCTATAGCAGACTCGTTAGCAAGGCTATGCCTTTTCAAAGTTAATTTTATCATGTCTACTGATCTCAAAACAATGCATCAGCCTTTCAGGAAAGGGCTATCTGAGGAGAAACAGTATGGCCACTCCCTCTGTCACTACAGCCTTTAGTTCAGTTAAACAGCAATTGGGATTTTTTCCAGCTCTGACTGGAAGGTGCCCTCAGACAACAGTGAGAAGTGGTAACCCCTCCTCACCTGTGTGCCTGGTTCTGACATGCAGAGGCAATTATACTGTAGGCAGGGACATACCAGCAGGTGTCCAAAGCTGCCTTCTAACCTGCCCAAGTTAGCATTGGATCACATAACAGCAGAGTTTCCCCTGCCTGAGAATACACCCTAAATATCAACAAACATTTCTTTGCTAATATGGAAGCACCAGCAAAGCAAAAAAAAAACCCCAAACCCCCCACAAAGTACAGGTGGTTTATCCACACTGAGAATTAGCCAGAGCCATTTATAACCCTTGGCAGGAGCAGCACAGTCTTCAGCCAGAAGAGGCTTTAGACATATTTCATACTCTAGGCTGGAGCTAAATCTCAGCTGGCTCCATACAGCATGAGTACAGTTTCCTCCCACCAATGTGTGTTACCCAGAATCCCAGTACCTGTGGTTCAAAGACAGGGGACAGCCCATGTGTAGAACTAGCCTGTGTCTAGGAAGGGATTGATCATTCACTCAGCTTTCCTGCTGATCTCCCTGGGCCCAGTAGTAAAGGTCACCACAGCCCGTGTCAGTGCCAAATGGGGGCTCTTTTGCAGCCATGACAGAAAGCTTCATGCACAATGCTGGAAGGATTTACTGGCTTTGCCAGAGATAAAGACAAGAAATTCAGCTTCAGCCATGTATCCCAGTGAACCACTCTTCCTAGAGACTGAGACACAACCTCAATGCTATGTCCACAGTGCAGTTTCTGAGGCTAAGCAGGGCTATGCTGCTCTTCCCAGCATGTCCTGTGTGAACCCAAGGGGCCTCACACTCCAATTTCTCCCAGAATACAGGGAGATGGCTGTAAATCAGATTGTCAGCTTCAGTCTAGAAATTAAAAAAAGACATCTTGGCTTCCATACGCTGGAGAGGAACCTGCCAGTGTATGATTACTGCAGGGACGGCTGCCCACGTCCACAAATCCTCTGAAATAATAATTCTGCAATAATCCCTCCTGAGAGCCACTGCTCTTGCATGCCCTGCTAGCAGGACCATGAAAAAGGACTATGTATCTGCAAAGGGAAGGAGCAAGGGACCTTTCATCTCCACCAGCAGACAACCACGGGTCACTGCAGAGGGCAGAGGTTCCCTCTTCTCTCACTGCTGCTCAGGCAACATGGCAAAGACAGTAACAGACAGGGGAATGTAGGAGAAGGGAGGAAGAAGCTGGAATGATTCTGAATTTCTATATAGTAAGCAAAAATTTAGGCTTTTTTAATAATATATTCTGAGGTTAACTATTCAAGGAGGTTTCAGCATCAAAACTTGTCATAAATGTTATAACTCTCAGAAAGCTCAAAGCCATCTTATTTTACAGTTTTACAGACTATATTCTACCCTTGGAATCTTACTTTTCTTTAGGATGAGTGTGGTTAGACAACATCAGCAGTATCCAGCAGATGACCACCAGCAGCTCCTGGAGAAGAGCTGTGGGTCAGTATCACCACATACAGCAGCCTGTTGCAGCAGGGCCTTGTTTCGCTCTCTTCAACCATGAATTCCTCCTAATATGTTATCAAGGCCCTTTGCTAGCTGCAGCACAAAGGGTAAAGCTTTTAGGACACTGAGGGCTCTCATGTTTGCATGATATTCTCACAACCAAGTGCCCACCAACATGTCTGTTTGGCTGAACTGCCCTGGAGAGCCACAACAGTTGTCAGCAAAGAAATTTTCTTAAACTGGGATAATGGGGCCTGGCTCTCCACCCCCTACTTTCCCGGCACTGTTAGCTGCAGCAAGAGGAGAGTCTGCTGCAAGACAGAACAAAACAGGTTTGGACAAGCTTGAAACAAAGCTGCACGTATCTTAAGATAGCAGCCAAGGCGGGTAAGTGTTTTTCTTTTCAAATGTGAAACCCAGATCCACACCCTGAGAGCCCAATCAGATCAGTTAATCGAGATCCCTTGGACCCGCATGCAGCTGAAGTCAGAGGGCTCCTGCAGCCACATGTCACCCTTCCCTCAGTCACAGGGAATGCCCCTGACAGGTCATTTATGATTTCTTCGTTTATTTTTTAAAGGGGAACACCAGCAACTGAAGTTTTCCAGACCTCCTCTGCCCAAGCACTTCTCAGTTTAGGATCAAAAAAACCGGCTGAATATTCCATAATGGCTCAATCATCATGAAACCACAGTGAAGAGAAAGGAAAGCAGTGGAATAAAAAGAAAAGAAAAAAAAAGGTGACCGACACATTCATTAAGTAAATAAATAAATAAATTCCACTGTACCTTGTTTTGAAAAGGTTCAGAAATAAGAAAAAGGGTATGAAATTATCCTCAAGTTCAAAATCTTTAAGTTTGAAATGAATAAAAGAGAAATTTCTTATTTTCAAGCAGCACACCACAGTTATCTTCTAACTTTCCCTGAACAGCAGCATTACTCAGACTGATTACATAATCATTACTTACGCTCTCTCAAGTGCATACTAGTAAATTTGATTATTACTCAAATAAAGTATACATTGTTAAGAATGCCAGAGTGAGGTCGGTCTTTGCCTGAAAGCTTTTTAGAGAAAAAAGCTACCTCTTTGCCATAAAGTTTTACAGTGTCTGGCACAAAAGTCTCTTGGAGATTCCTAGGTACAAATATGAAAACACTACTAAATTTTAATATGTCTAGTTTTGGGAAAGACAGTATTATATTCTTTTGCTTGGTATGATTACAAGGAGCATGAGCAAATATATCAGGCCCAGGAGCCTAAGAATTCACAGAACAGCTTAAAAAAACCTTTCTTCTGTCTGTCTTAGATTCAGCATAAGCTTCCCTTTCTTGCATCCTTAGAGATAATATTGCATGTATTACTATTCATTTTCTGTTACTGTGCAGGTCAGAATCTCTTTTCATTGCACTTCTGAAAAGCCTGTGGATGTTAAACACAAAATCTTAAAGTTTTAAAAAGAAGGAATGGTAGAAGGTTTGACTACAGTCTGTCTTGGCCATACTCCTGTGGTAGGTTTCTTTGAAGAAAAAGGCAAGTGACAGTGCTAGAACTTGCAGAGGAGATAGGAGCACCCATTGGTACTTGCAGGGCATGAATCCACAGATATGGGCAGATGGAGTGGTCAGGTGATGCAATACCTTTCAAAGCCATCTCTTATTGCATGGCATGGACAGTGCTTTATGTGTGAGAACGTGCATTATACACAGATAAGGAAAAGAAGTTGCTTTTGGCTGTAAAAGTTTGACAGACTGTTCTGTACTCCCATAAAATCAGCATACAAACAGGCTAGTTTGCATTTGAATGATAAAATTCCTGCCCTGCAAGAAGCTGAAGTGCAAACTGAACAGACATGAAGGTGGCTCCACTTATTAAAACATATGTGTACAATTTAATTTTCCACAGCTTGTCTGTGCTTACATTTGAAAACCACAGTTGTATTACATACTAGATAGCCTGTATGTGTATGCTGGAGAAGCCCAATTACAAGCAGTTCCCATGATACCAGCAAAGAGCAATTCACAGCCTTTTTTTTTAATGCCCCAAATAAAAACAGTACTTCTTTAGTACTTGTGTCAGAATTAGGGAGACAGACAACAAAGATGCCTTATATTCAGAGAATTACTTGGTGGCATTACACATAACTGTAATGTTTATAGTCCTGGAACGAAAAACTCAACCTTTTGCTGCAAAGAAAAACACACCAGTATTTTTTGTCTTTGTAAGGCTACTGTTGTTTGCTTTTAAATTTACTTTGACAAACCTCAAGCACATAAAGGTGTAAAAGTTCCAGTCTATATTCTTTAAAATGAGGGTAGAATGAGGCTAGAAGTACAACATGAAATACGGTGAGATTATTCTGACATGTTATTGAAAACCAATCAGAACAAACAAAATTGGACCACTTTTTCTGATTCCTTGCATTGGAGGAAAGGTTGTGATAGAGATACATGGACATGGCAATCTCATGTACTAATGAAGACTGTTGCCCTCCACTTACTTTTCCAGGCTACTCTCAGCTATTCAAAGAATTTTATTTTACTATGTTTTCTTATAAATACACATATAAAAATTCAGCTTTAGAGACCAAATGGGGGAAATTCTCCTGCTAGTCACAAAACACTGCCTTTTCAATTTCTCTCACCTTGAAGATGTGACTCCTCTTGCCTCCCAAAACAGGTTCAGCTTATAGAAACACAACCTTACAGACACTTACAGTGTATAGGCCTGAATGTGAAACAGGCTCAGAGAACAAGGAACGAAGCAGCACGTCCGCCCAGGACAGACCTGAACTGATGGCAGATAAGCCCAGGCAGGTGCAAGTCCCAATGTCCCGCACTGCAGGGCAATGAGGAGTGTATGGGTTGCCTTGCTTTTTACATCCCAGTCCCTAAGCCTCTAAATGCTAGAATTATTGACCATAAATTTCCAATAGTCTGCAGAGTTCATTATGTTGTTCATTCTGATTCTGGTGGAATGCAAGGTAAGCAAAGACTCTAATTTTTCTCATTTTCTCCTCCCCATCCCCCTGCCTCCCCCCCCACCCCAACAGAGAGAAAATAAGTTCTGCTGCAGGGATATAGAAGAAAATAAAATGCAGAGTTGGTCTGCATGGTTTTATCCATGTAACTTACAGGCTGATGAGTATATTTGCCTGAACCTACTGCAATACAGCATACAAGTAGTAACAATGAAAAATTCTCCTACAGAACAAGCAGCACCAGATTAGAAGACAAAGGATGCATTCAGTAACTATTTCATTCATGAGCTACTGTCAACTTACCCTGAGAGTATTTACCTAACATGATTCAAGCAATGGCTGTGCTGGATTAACAGATGGACTCAATGATTTTAGTGGTCTTTTCCAACTGAAACGATTCTATGATTCTATTATTTTTCTCCCCTCTTCCATCTCACCTGTGTAGGCTTCAGAACTTAGCCCTAGGCTTATCCTCACTGGCAAAATTCAGTGACTTAGTTCCACACATAAGCTCTCTCCTGCTCTAATAATGCATAATTTTTGTTGCACATACCTTCAGCTTGGCAGATTAATTCAGAATTTTCTAGGAACATGGGCATGTTTCAATCCTATAGCCAAATATTACGAAGCTAGAGAGCCCATTATGATCTTTCAATCTGAGCAGCTATGTAACATAGAAAACAGACATACCCAAATTCAGTTTTTATTTAGCCAAGTCTCAGCCCTGAAATAGTACAAATCTCTTTCTTTCACCCGAAAGTATCTTGCATTTATTATATTGCCTTTGATATGCACAATATTAACTTAAACTAGTAGTAGAAACTTCTCTGCAGACACAGGCATTTCTTGTGCAAGATTTATAGTCCCAACTCTTGTCCATCTGATTTTTAAAACCTGAGTTTAGTGATGTTTTGTGTGGTACCCAACTTAAGCTGCCCTCACCCAAGAGCCATGAAGCCCATGGCACCCATCATGTACCATCACATTATACATCATGCTGGGAAATCCACTATCAGCATGTGGAAAACCCACAGGACGGACATATCTGGACAGTTACATAAAGGAGGGACAGAAGTAACACCTTATACCCAAGTTCAAGTGTGGCTGTAGGATTGTAGCTCTGCTCAATATCAAGCCAATCATGGAAACACATCGTCAGCAATAACGAAAGATGTTTCATGAAGCAGCAAAAGAGCAAAGTGTATCTGTGGACACAGAGGTGCAAGATTGGCTTCCACTGCACCAACATGTCTTCTCAAAAGTCAAGTGCTCTGGATTGAAGACCAGACTTGGGCCTTCGAGTAAGTGTTTATGCTGGCTGCAGTTAGAACAAAGAGGTGGAGAAGGGGAAAAAAAGTGCATTCCATTAGTAGGACTTCTACACACAAGTATCTCCAACAAGCATTTTATTTGGAGTTACTTTATTGCTACAAACACTCCTGAACATATGGAACTGAGCCCATTCAACGGAGGGTCATGCATCCCATTAACAAGAAAGCCACAGCAATTGGTCACTTCAGAGTTGCTGTCCCAGCTGTCATCTCCACAGATTACAAAAAAAAGTAAGTTGACATGAAAGGTTGCCCAGAGAAATTGTGGATACCCTATCCCTGCCAGTGCTTGAGGCCAGGCTGGATGGAGCCCTGAGCAACCTCGTCTAGTGGAAGGTGTCCCTGCCCATGGTATGGAAATTGGAACAACATGATTTTGAAGATCTCTTCCAACCCAAGCCATTCTATCATTCTGTAACACATCAGTCATGTGGTATGAAGCTGACTCATCACCAGGTGACACATAAGTAATGATAAGTCAACTACAAAACATGAAAAATGCTGTGATTCTACAAAAAATAGCCTTAATATTTGTATTGCAAGCTTTTCACTGTCAAAATACATTGTAGTAACAGCACTAAAAGTAGGTTTCTTACACCCTAACAAAAAGGTATATAAAGTCTTTATATGTAAAAAAGAGATTATTTCCTAGAAGAGTCCACTGAGTTATACAATTTCCTTCCTTTCCACAAAATGAACTGCTACCAACTACTCAAATAAGAGATTCATTATTTATGTCATTCTTCATTCAAATACAAATCTATATACTAGTATCTTCAGAAATTTTATTGTTACCATACACAATGACAAACAACACACAGGTGACTAGGCAAAGCATGCAAAGACCTCCAACAGTGAGTTACATCCACTGAGACACCAATGATGAATCACCCAGTCTCTCCCTTCATTCAAGACAGGGAGGGACAAGAAAATCATACTTGTTTCTAGTTTAGTTTAACAATTAATTTATATTTATATTAAGTTACTCTTATGAGATCCCTGTATTGTAGAGAATATAAACCTACTGCTACATAGGAAGTTCTCATTTCCAGGCTTCACTCATCTGAAAAAGCTCAGTCAATCCAACAGATTTGCTGACACCACCATCACAAGGTCTCACAAGCCTAGGAGATTCAACAGAAAATACACAGTCTTGTGCTTCTCTGCAAAAATACTACTATACTAAGGGAAGAAAAACCACTCCACAGCAGAATACCTAGAAAAAGACCACCTGCAACTACTCTATAGGCATAAATGTGACTTTCCAAAGGACCAAATTAAAAGACAGTCCCCAGGATTTTACATTAGCTAGATTCCTTTGTAGGAAATTTTCAGAGAAGGAAACGGATTGAAAAAGGGAAGTAAGAAAGGATCAAACCTGGGTGCTGAAAGTCAAGCTCAACATTTTAATATCAAATATTCAACAACTGTAAGCTGCTGGGAAGAAACTTAGCATCCTTAAAAACAAGCTATGCAGGTTCTCATCACTATCTAAATTAGAGCACCTGATTCAATTATTACAATTTATACGGTTTGATTTAACTGATCTAACCAAGATCGAAACAGGTCCCCTTATCAGATGTTGCACAAAAAGTGAGAATCACTACTCCACCATGAGAGACTGTGTCCATCAAACACTGCTTCTTGTTCCCAGGCAGGGAAACACAGTACATGCAGTCCAGGCACTGGCAGAGGAAGCCTATTGGTAAGGGAAAGGTTTAACCCAGACTACCAGGATGCACTGGTAGAGAGGACAAGTCAAAGAAAGCACATGCCAGGCACATGACTCTTCAATGGGTTTAAGTCAGATAACAAAGCTGAAGCCACTCATTTTGATTACCTCCATCTGTTCCTGCCCAGAGCAAGGTAACTCAAGCACCCAGATGCACAAGGTTGCTGACAGAGGGTAAGCAAGCACTGCTCTCCACACAAATTCACTTCTCATCACCAGAGGCTTCCTCCGTTAAGACAGGTCTACACTAGATCCTGCTGATGCATCCTGTGAATCACAGATATGAGTGGTTTTCCCAGAAGAGGGCCTTGACCTCAGCATGCTTAGAGTGATGGTGCTTTTTCAGTGAATTTTCATTAGCTCATGGGGCTACCAGGGTTGCTTGTTCCAGGGTTAACAGGCTGTCCATGCAGCCAGAGAAGGGCTAGCCCATCTGCCAAAATGTTTTTCCAGGCCCCTTGAGGTACGGTTCAATCCAATTAAAACATGCACAAAAGTAATAAAACTCAAAAATTATTCCCTCTTGGTGCTGTGGGTTCCAGCAGTCCAAAGGTCTTAGCACCAGCAACTTCAAGTCAAATCCTTTCCAACAGAGTTGTTTCAGCTATTTCTGAAATCACTTGACTCTTTCTCATGCACATCTGAGATGCAAACCATGCTGACTGGCTTGGGGTCCTTGGACATAAACAAGATTTTTCTGCCCAGTTGTGAAGAAACTGAGAACAGCTTTACCCCCCAAAAAATCAGCATTGAACTGCAAGCATGCCCTTCTCCTGATGCAACTGCACCACTGCAGTGAAACCACTCTGCTTCATCAGTTGAATTACAATGGTGGCAGTGCCCACACAGAGATTTTTATTTTAACTGTGCACAAACCCCTTCCTAGAAAGTGAAAAATGAAAGTGCTCTGAAGAAAAGGAGAGGTGAGAAAGACAATCTCATTTCCAATCAATGGAGTAAAATGAGAGTTAGTATGAGAAACCTGGCCAGCTCAGTGATCTCTGAAAGACATTTTGCATTAGTGGAGAGACATCACCTTGGAGCACACCACTACAGTCAGATGCTTCAAAGGACCACAGTGAATAGAGATTCCACAATTCAAGCTACCAAGGCACACAGCAATCTGCCACTTAGGAAGGGCACAGGACATGCTCCTGAAACACAAGGGAGTTTTAAATGTTAGTAAGACACTACCATGATGTCTAAAGATTTCAGAAGATAACACTGCTGTGACAAGTTCAAGCAAACACTCCCCACAAACACTGCTAGACCATGGGGAAATGTGTATTCAGATCAGCAACAAGTAAATGTTTAGGACCAGTGGGATGAGGCTGTCAGGAGCGCAGATTCTGATTACTCCAGTGACCACACTCAACACGTTGTGCTCACATCAGATAGACAACTTTCACCCCGCTGGATGCTCAACCTCGCCAACTTCGGGCCAGATCCAGCCCACAGGGATGGCAACAGGAGCCTCTGGCTAAACCCAACACACACAGGTGAAAACACAGCACAAGTGCTGCCCAGAGTACTGCTGCACATATGGCTGCCAAACTTAGCGGGAGCTGAAGAGTTCCTCTCAATTTGTAATGAGGTGTATCCGTTAGTAGTTTCTATTCCCATGATTACAGACCTGTTTAAGACTATTTACAATAACAAAAGTTGCAGTACTTCTCAAACAAAATAAAAAGCAAAGAGTGCAGTTTGGGGGTGGTTTAGATTTGTTTTTCTTTTTGACCTACTGATCTATTTTAAAACACAAAACAAGAAGTGAGTAACAGGCTTTTAATACTGAATTTATATTCCCAGAAACTAAGTATTCCATGAGCTCAGAGACCAAAACACAGACACTTACCAGTACCATGTAGTTCAATACACTTGTAACAGATTCAAGATCTCTCAAAAGAAAGTTCAAATTCCATTTGTACTCCAACAACAAGAGCTGGCTTTTCTTTCAAGCTTCTTCATAAACATGTTAAATAATGAGCTTTCAAAAGTATAGTAAAATTCACTGATCCCTTTATACTCATCTCATTATCCTGGCCTCCTGCTGTGCTTGCTCCTTTTAACGCATGGAGCAAGTATTAGCTTGATTTCCTACCACACATCAGGTTTTCAGCTGAGGTTAGTAATACACATCTCTAACAACTGATAAGATCTCTATTAATTTAGTATTAAATGCATAAAGCCAGAGATTTTATTTTTGCCTTGCATCTGACAGATAGTGAGAGCATACCTTACTTTCCTGACATGCTTTAACTTTTGCATGCAAATGCATCTGATAAGAGAAATTCAAGGCCAAAACTCAGTTATCATAAAGAACTGAAATTAATATATCCATTTGCATCCATATGTAGAAGACAAAAAAAATAACAAACAAGCGCCACAGGAATACTGCAGTTGATGCACAACAAATTAAAGCTTTAAAACCCCAAGTTAGCAATAACACATTAAACTACATGCCTGTTCAAAATACAGCCTGCTGGGAAAGTAAAGAAAAAACTCAGATCAAAACAGTTAAAAAATCATTTCATTGCTACATCTTCCAGACTTATATGAGGCCTTGCACATTCAGACATGGGTAGCTAGGTGTGAGTTCAGATGAAGCAGCATAAAGGAAGGAAGCTGGAATTGGTGCTGACAAATCATGGAAGTCCCACTACCCTGGGTGACTTCCAACTCAGCAGAGGTGAAGGGACAATGTTGCAAGATGCTTTGCTGCTGGCAAACCTATGCTAATACAGACACTAAGTGCATTTCCGTTAGTAGAATTGCAATTTTTTTTGTCTAGAAGAAATACTTGTATTTTACTGTCTAACAAAAATGCATATCAATTCTAAAGTTTCATAAATGGAAATTAGAAAATAGCATTCCCAAACTAATTTCTGCCTCAGTCACCAAGCAGCCTGTGGTGTCTTTGGCTGAAAGCAACAGCCAGAATCTGCCATCTACATAAATGCTGGAAAAAGCTGAAAGCAACAGCCAGAACCCGCCATCTACATAAATGCTGGAAAAAGTTAAAATCAGAAGCACAAGAAACCTGGTAGTATCTCTCTAAACCTAAGGAGTCCCTCTCGTGCAGGTACATGGGAACAATAGATACCCCCTCTGACAACATGTATGGCCATACAGCATCCTGTGTGTTCCCCTAAAGGAAAATGCCAGGGATGCACTTGCTCCTTACAAGCACAGCTGCTGTCAGGGCTGGCTGCACGAATCCCAGCCATCATCACTGCTGCACCTCATCCTACCTGGCTGCAACACAGGAAGATGCCAGCCGGGAGTTTTCCAATTGTTCTGGCACTATGTTTGTTGCTTTTGCTTTTATGCACTACTTTGTATGATGTTGTAACAAAAGGATGAGGATCTGCACATGTTACTGCTCTGCAGTAAACATGAAGCAACAGTAGCTGATGCACACATTTATTTTTATTAAATATGTGGGTTTAAACACTCAAATCTCTTTTCAAAGAGTGAAAAAGAATCATTTCCAGAAATCCCCCCTACTGCAAGGACAAGTCTGAGTCTATCAGTACCAATCAAGCTCATTTAAATAAGCATAACAGCCCCCACAAAATTTGTTTATTGAAATTAACTGCAGGGCTGGGGATAAGTTGTGTTTATTTTCTGCAGTAATTTGGAAAGCCAGAGGTGTATGCTGGAACTTTTCAACAAAGACCTGGAGTTAGCAGGACCCCAGGTTCTACCCAGCCACTGATTCACCATCTGACCTTGAAGAAGCCCATCACCTCGTCATAAATCTGCCCGCCCAGCTGGGAAACTGGATCAAAGCAGGACTACCCTACAAAATGCATGCTGGGACTAGTTTGGCCTTCTGTTAAATAAACATAACGCCCCCTCAAAACAAACCCTACCAACTAAACAATGTGTTTTTTTCTGTATACAAAGCACTTTGTACTGTACAAAACCGGAGTGCTTTACCAAGTGGGAGGGAAATGGATGTAAATATTTACACATGTACTGCTAAGAGCTGTTACTCACTCTGGGGATGTGTATGCTTGTAGCTGTATAATTCAAGAACTACATCAGCATAGTGGAGGTGCTTCACTAGACAGACATAACACACTGGTCTCTGGAAAGAATGCATTATGCTAAGAAGTGTACAGAAAAAAACTGACATTAATAGTCCAGCTTGGGCCAGACTGCAAACTAAATTAGCTTCAAACAAAACAGAGATTCAGCAAAGCTACAAGTGCTCAGAGCTTAATTACAAGGGCAGATGCAACTAGTAGTTTAGTATCCAGATTTTTGTTCCACTTTTCCATTATATCACAAACTCTTCCAAAAGGCAAGTGTATTTTAGACTGGTAAGTAAGCCTGATGCAGAGAGGGTAGCTATTTCTCCTTATGCTTGATTGCCCCTTATGCCTGCCAAGAAGAAAAGTTCATGCTATGATTGGGACGAGAAGAGTCACCTCAGCCAGTAATTCAGCTGCTTCCATTGTGTCCTGGTGCAAATGCAGGATCTTTTACTTTACATCCCTCCATACCTGAGCTATTATGGTGGTTACAAGACAGTTTTCAGAGTGACACTCCTACTACAGTATTTAGATCAGTGACACATAATCCCAAATGCAAATTAAAAATAGATTTAAAATATGTGCTATGTAAGGGAATGAGGCTGACTGGATTCCCTTTCACATGGAGAAGCCTGGCTCCATTAACTCATGGGGTTTAACAGTTCAAGATATCATTTAACGGTTTTGAAAAAATCTGGAGCCAAGTTCCAAAAGCTTCCTAGTTTTCTATCAATTGCCCATTTCTAATAAGACATTTCTTTCCATTTTCATACATAAATAGAAGAAGCATTGCTTGTAACTGCAGCCTTGAACCACATCTGATAAGGTGCTTAGTATTTACATACTTCCACACTAGAACTGTAAGTACATCACATTGTGCACAGGTTAAAAGCTATGCAAAAAATGCATGACTCAAGTGCAGCTTCAGAAACTGAATCTCTGTGGTGTCTGAATCTTTGTCTGCTTCAAGCTGTCTAATCTGCATTAAGGACATAAGGTACAGTAAACTGTTCAGCTTGTGGAGAGTCAGATTTAAGGGTTTCGTATTCAAACAGCACTGACTCACGTAGTGATATTGGTTCAAGGACTTTTCAAAGTGCAACTACAGAGCTTATCAAGTATCACAAGGTGAGTACTGCCCTACCTGGCAGTGTTTTCTTTAGCCAAGGTCTCAGGCTTTACTTTGATCTAGCACCAGCACGACACTGTAACTGAAAAATCAAGCTTTGACTCAGAAAACTTGTGTGGGCTACAGTTGTCCACCATTTCTTCCACAGAAATGAACCTGCATGAGATGCAGAGCAAACACATTTTACATTCAGTGTGTTTAGGAAACAGTACCTACACATGCATATCCCCACCTCATCATTTACATATGTACACATGACAATACTTTCCAGAAGAGCTGTACCAACCTGCTAGAGGCACTAAGATTCTGCATTGCATTGGAATAGCTCTTTTTATTTCTGAAAACATTTGAATAAATGCATTTGATATTCACACTGTGGGCATGCTTGGGATTAACAGAGACCAGCAACCAATCTGGAGTACTTGAATATGCAGAGCAGTGTCTGGATTGACCTGTTAACACAATCATAAACTATCAATATAGGGCAAGCATTTTTAAAAATGCCAAGAGAAACAACCCAGAAGAAAACCAAGGGTACTGCTTAAGAAAATGTGGACCCTTAGCAGCCTTCTGCTTTTTGGCTTCCCCTTTCCCTTCTGCACAGACTTTCCTGGATGCAGCCCCTGCCCACATCAAGGGTTTTGTTCACGTGCAAACTCAGTGCAGTGGGCACTTTCTCCTTAAAAGTCCGTGCTCATATGCTGGACTAACCAAGCCTTTGTCACGCTTGTTGCTTTCCTGATCATACTGCTCTCTCTCTTCCCCCCCACTAAGGACATGTGAAAAACATTAACATATCTCAAATGCCTACCAGACCTTGAAGTATCCTTGTCAGAACTTTACATTTCCTGACAAATCTTAGTGTGAAAGAAACCCTGTGTAATTGCATTTAAGCCAATAATGATGCACAGATAATGCCAACGAGTTTTGGCCATCAGATTTCAATGTATATTAAATGTCTGCCTGAAAGCAGCATTAATAATAGAATGGATTTTATTATTTACTTCTAATTAGAACTCCTTGCTGATGCAAGTGAAAAAAAACACTTTCAAAAGAGAAATAATCCTCAGTAAAACACATAATTATTTTCATTATAGGCTTGTGTCATTTCCAGCTATTAAGTGCTCTCTTACCAAATCTGTTTCACAATAGCTTACAATTCTGCTTCAGATGAAGCATTCAGTGGCAGGTACACATCTTCCATATATTTTTGAAGTAGCTTATTATTTCATCTAATTCAGGCCAACAGTAAGTCTGCTGATATGATATGTGAACACTCTACCAGACCATTCACTGGAGAAGGCAAGTTTAATTTAAAAAGGGAATAATCATTTCCAAGAGGCAAGATTTTATCTTTCCTGTAAAAGTCATCAGCTCTACAAAGTTACAAATCACTGGAGAAAAATCCCACAGTGAGTGTTCAGTAGAGCCTAAGACATTTAGCAGCCAAACACCCCAGGAAAGCCTTTCTGCCCTTGGCGCGCTCCAGCTGCTGCTGAGCGAGATCTCCTGGAGCTTCCTTTGGCAGCTCTGACACGCCGCTATTTATGCCAACTCTGACCAAAGTGTGCGAAAGGTGGACAAGGAGATCACCTGACCCTTGTGCTCCTTGTGAGCTGCAAGAGGCTTGATGAGGTTTTGTGCACCCTTGAGGTTTTGTGGGTTTGCAGTGAGGCCCTTGATGCCAGGGCTGGTGCTGCCCGGTGCCCCTGGCTCGGGGTTCCACAGGCCCTGGCTGCCAGTCCCTGCCATCATCCACCCAGAGAGCCCCTGCAGGGGTGACTGTTAGCGCATCCCTTAAGGAAAGCAGTTTAAAGTTCTCCTTTAAAGAGAAGACAGCTACCTGTAGTGTGTGTGGGGTCCTGTGACCAGTGAGATGCTTTGGTGAATGTGAGGTGAATGGGCTAGCCAATAATGTCATGGCATGTTGGATGTGAGAGGATATAAAAGGTGTGGATGTTACTGAGAATAGAACTACTACGATCTATGAGCTATGAGAACACTGTCTGTGAAACTATCTTGAATAAACTCTCTTGGAAACTCTCTAAGTTGTAAGCCTTCTGAGGCTTGCTGTGCCTGAGCTCTTCTGACCGTCATTCACGCTGCCCCCTACTCGGGATAAGGGGACCCCAATAAGCCCCCACGCTCCCAGCCCCCAGGAGGCACAAGCCCTCTTTGTGCCCTGACATGCTGGTGTG
The DNA here is from genome assembly GCA_035041345.1 of Poliocrania exsul. Taxonomy (NCBI): domain Eukaryota; kingdom Metazoa; phylum Chordata; class Aves; order Passeriformes; family Thamnophilidae; genus Poliocrania; species Poliocrania exsul. The sequence continues at coordinate 75,248,264 of JAWWLZ010000082.1, read as the reverse complement.
TGTGCACATGTACTCCTGTGTCAGAGAGAAAAGCAGATGCAAATGGGAACCAGGATGCAAGGACAAATGAGCAGGACATGTTACAGGAAGTGAAGCTGAAGTAGAAGCTTGGAGAGACCAAAGAAGTAAAAGCACAGGAGCCTATGCATGGGAGACAGGACAAAGAGCAGGTAGAAGGCATTAAAAAACCCCAAACAAACAGAAAAGGAAAACTGCTAGGTTGCTTTGAAAAAGCACCCTTTATTTCCACCCTCATATATACACATCCCTGGAACCCTACAACATCCAGAAGCTGTTAAACCCTATTGATGCTGCTTCCCTATGGTCAGGTTGCTCTTCTCTCCCATCTGTTCCACAACCACCCAACTGCAGAGGGGCAGCACACTGCTGGTTCTACAGTGCCCCATAGCATTTCTGAACTCTTCAGAGTTTGACTTTGCAACATAGGGGGGTTTTCTCCATGTCCTTGGTTAACTCAGCTTGGGTAGATAAATCTTAAATCGTCTCTCAGCTCCATCATGTGTATGCTAAACAGGACCTGGCTTGTTTTACAAAATAAAGAGCGCTGAATGAGGAGAAGGCACATGACCTACACTAACATTTTCTTCCCCTGGTTTAGCATAAATAAAAGCACCACTATGAAAGAGCACTTAAAGTTCTCTTTGCAGCTAACATTGAAAGAGTTTATTATCACACTGCAGAAACGCTTTAGGGGAAATTTTGCTCCGATAGTGTTCTCGTGAGAAAACTTGATGCTTTCAAACAAGTCACTTTGAAATGTTCAAGAATATAAATGTCATGAGGCTCCCAGAGGTGCAATGACACGTCTTGTTCCACTGGGAAGCCCCTGTGTTGCCTGCTAAAAGAATCTGAAGCTCTGCAAGAAGTACTGAATCTTTCAATCAGAGTATTTCAGACATCAAACTCTGATCTGGCATCAAAATGCCAGTCTGACTGTCAGATTTAGTTTTTTTGAAGTTAACTTGTGCAGTGAAGGGTACATGAAGCTGCAGAAGATACCTCTTTGGTTTTGTGTTTCTTGCGTGCACAGATATAAAGCAGACTTAGGGAACTACTTGAATGATCACAGGACATGGGAAAGATCAAACTTTCTATCTACAGAACCAGCACTATGCAGCCAGAAGCACTGCAGCCTTCCCCAGAGGACCTGCCAGTGGACACAGTCTCCTTCCCTACACATTCATCACCACACCTTCCCATAACTGCTAGCCAGCATGGAGGCTGGAACCATCTGCACACCTCCTCAATGGCTACACTTTTTAAAATATTCACATTACCTGAAATAGTAATGACAAAAGGGATTTTTCACAGCTCATGCCCCCAAGTGCATCCTTCTTTGGAGAAGTGGGGTGGGAGTGAGACATGACTGTGCTGGACAGTGGCTCCCAAGTGGCTGACCATAGCAGAGAGAGGGTGGGCTCTACTCACTGCTATCAGTATTTATTAAAACAGGGTTTGCACATGCACTAGCATTTTCTCAGAAGCTCCTGTGTACAATCCTGTCCAGAATTACCCAGTCATGTGTCTTTTTAATTAAATAAATAAATAATAAAGAATATTCAAATAAAAAAAATCTATATTTAGAAAGAAATAGGGCACTGTACACCACTTTGGTTTTGCTCAACTCTTTTCTTCTCCAAGTAAAAATCTCAGTGTCCATCTACCATTTGTCTGCACTGTAAGGTACAAAACCTCACCAGAGCAAAACTGAGCAGTGCCTTGTAGCACAGTAACGTATCCTGGCACGTAATTGTGCTTAACCTAAACCATATGTTCCTGAAAACACCAACAATGCTGAACAATGAGACTAGCCTCACATCCAAGGGAATTTAGGAACAACCAAAGTGACAAGCTTGTTCATCACAAAGCTACAGATTCATTGTTGTCATTTTTTGGCACGGTGCAGCCTGAATTCCTTCCCATGTTTTGTGAACAGCTGAACTGTGTTCCCTTACAAAAGAAATTAATATGGCAGCCTGTGTACATCTGCTTTAATCTTAAAACAAAAGCAGTTTTGCTATCTTTAGTAAAAGCATAATAAAGGCACCAAAAAGACAGATGGTTTGGATTTTCTTTGCAGAATGCAACAGAGAAGACTGACATCTCAACTGTTTACGTAACCACAACCCATTACGTGGCCACGGCAAACTTAGGGGGGACACAGAAAGTACCTCTTTGTCAGCGTCTCAGATGTGGACTGCTTTCAGTCAGGTCTTACAATAAGCATAAAACAACTCTGCTCACAGATAAATGCTTTTGTTCATCCAAATTTAATTTATATTGTTAGGAAAACACTTAACAACGGCCACACTAATGCCAAACAAATTAATTTCAGTAAAGCTAAAGCAAACACTACCATTATGTTTAGGCAGCACAGAACAAACCCCTTGAAAACCCAGCATTAAAGGAGTTATTTATGGTCATTGCTCAGCCCTCCTGCCCCTTGTGATTTGTGCATTAGAAATCTCCAGGCCGCTCACTTGCAAACTCCCTGACTTCTGACAAAAACTGGCTATGCATTGATAGCCAGAAAGTTCATTTTGCAGAAATAATACAGTCACCTTGGTCAGGCAGTTGGGGTGGTTTTCAGGTTTTTGTTTTGCTTTGCTTTGGTGATTTTTTTACAATTCAACCTTTCTTTTAAAATATCTCACTTCAGGATTAAAACTTTCCCCTTCCTGAAATCAATCAAACTGATAGTGGTTTTGGCAAAAGGCAAGTAACAGGAAAAGAGTAAGGACAGCACATGTGCAACATATCCAAGAAATACTTCATAACTTGCTCTTTATTTTTTATGTAATGAATACATAGTTAAATGTGTTTACACACAACACATAAGTAAAAAGAGGCTTTTCTCTATTCCCTTTTAACAAACATTCTGAGAATGGCAGTCATGTAAAAATACCATTCGTGATATAAAGCAGATAAAAAGACAGAATTAGCTCCAGAATTAGGGGCGGCAAGGGGAAGTTCTCTGCTACAGATATTAGTTCATTTAGTACAATTAACTGCCTTTTTAACATCTCTATGCTGTAAGAGCCAATATGTTGGTGAATTTGAGACCCTAACTAATGATTTTTCCAATTAGCAAGTTACTTAAGAAGTAAAAGAAGATGGCACACATAGAAAAAACCAAAACAGTTGTTCAATTTATGAGTGCTTCCACTTGAACCAGTGTTCAAACATGTACTGAGTTTGGGGTTTTGAAGCAGCACTTCCATTAAAGAAAATGCTTCCTGCACGGCCCTGCAGTTGCATTAAACACTCATGAGGCAGGAGGAGGCTTTTGTGCAGTGCAGTTACGCTCCATTAAATGCTCCCCAGGAGGGACGGGGTGACACAGCCCAGTGGGCCTGTGGGACACGTGGGCTTGCAGCACACACGTGTGGCCCCTACAGCCTCACTTGCTTCCTTGGCATCTTTCTCCAAAGGGCATGGGAAGGAGCAGCATGGGCAAGCGGGCACAGCCACCTCTCCTTGCAGTTCCCTGCAGGTGATGGCCCCCAGGCCGGGGTACCGAAGGCCGCCTGGGCCAGTGCAAGTGCAGGCAGTGCAAGGTGGGGGGACAGGCTCCCCACGAGGCGGATGCTCCCCGCGGAAGCTGCTGGCGCCCGGCTCGCATCTGTCACAAGCTCTGTTTACAGGCGCGTCAACAGATGCTTGCAGTGAGAGTCGCTGAACTTTGACATCCCACATAAAGATGTAAACACTTCTCCACAGAAGATAAATCCTGAGTACTAAAAGGCACTCTGGCTGACTTCTGGCCCTCTCCAACTCCACACCATCCCCCAAACCCAAGACTCCCCGTACCCATCCCTTAAAAACAACAGCAATAAAAATACCCAAAGCACAAAAAAATCCCCAAGAAACCAACACAGCCACAGTGGCAAGCTTTTTTAAGCATGCTAGAAATAATCAGTAGAATTATTACAAGTAAGCCAAATATAACTAACTGCAGAATAAAATTAACTTTACAGTGTTTAGACAGATGGAAGCTGATTTCCTGCTGTAAAGCTGCTGAATTTGGCATTGACCCTGAGCCCCAAAGGCAGAGAATCTGCTGCCTGAAATACACACGAGCTACCCAATGTCCGGAGTCAGTAGTCACTACTCTTCATACACACCATCAAATTAAAAAGCATGGAAGTCTTCATAAATAAAGTTTGCGGAAAGAGATGGATTCATTTAATCCTAAGAGCAGCCAATACCAAAGCACACTGCATATATCTGTGTATTTTCTTAAGAGGTTGTATATACAAAGGGAGCACACAAAGGGCTTCTTTAAAATGCTCCCTTGTAAGGGTGTATTTCAAGAGTAACAGATATTGAATTCAGGAAAATATCAAAAAAACCCCTGTTTGGAAATATTTTCAGTTTTTCACGTGGAAGAGCTAGAAGCAAGCATGACGCTTTTCAATGCTAACTAAGAAAATTCTTGTCCAGAAGGATTTACTTCTCCAATGCCTGATCCCATGAACTATGGATGCAGCCAAACACAGCATTTACTGATAAACAGTCCTCCTGACTTCAGTAACTTAAGCCAAGTAACTTCAGTGGTGTTATTCATGCCCTGTGAATATGAACGGAAGACTCTTGTTTAAACGGGCTCCTCACAGCAGCAAAGGCAAGCACAAGAGAGTCCCAAGCAAGGGTGAGAAAGGACACAAGGCAAAGAAAAGAGTCCTTATGAGAAGTGCTTAGCCACTACTTGCAGGTTTGGGATTTTTTTTTTTTTAATTTTAAACCAAATATGAGAAAAACATGAACTCTCCTGGTATAATCACATAGTAACTTCAACATAATCCTATTGCTAACTCTAAAATCAAACAAAAGGAAACATCTCAAACTAAGTAAAACAGAAAAAAAAAATCCCAAACCTCAAACAAAGCCCAGGTCTAACTCTTCTGAATGAGGTCACAATGAGAAACTCTCCCAGCTTTCAAACCAGAAATTAAAAAAAGTAAAAACCTCCATGGAAAACATACTTGAGCTGTGTTTAACAAGGAACATCTGTAGCTTTCCAATTCCTGAGATGCAGAAATGCCACAGAAGAGCCACAATAAGTTAAACATACAGGAAAAAATACTTTTGTTGCTGACCAAACCATTTACAGGTGCCTCTGATTTGAAGCTAAGGATACAGAGCTCCACTCTGTTTGCTAACATAACACCATGCCGTGAAAGACTTCTTTGTAAAGAAAGTTCACAGAAAGCTGGTTTAACTGACAAAGCCTTTACTGGTGAAATATGACATCTGTTTTTAAAGAGCTGACATTTTTTGGATATTATCACTCAACTTCTTGTATCATTTGATGCAAAAGTTCCTCTCAGTCAGCTAAGAGGGTATGCAATTAAATATCCTGAAATTTCAGCATCAGATTGAGGACAGTGTGGATTCAACTTTTGCTTCTCCCTGTATCAGTTTCTTCAGAGCAGATTTCCCCTACACTCACATACACATGTTGTCTTATATAAATTTTCCCTTGCAAGGGAATGGGCATTATTAAAAATGTGTGCTCTTAGGTGCTTTTCTGAAAGTCCCCAGTTCTCAAAGGCTTTAACACCAACCACCATGACTACATTAAAAAAAAAAAGAGGGGACAGACATAGTGATTATATTATTTATTTGCATTACTTTTATATATATTTGGATGAAAAAATTGAAGAAAAAGCAGAGAGTCCTAATTAGGAGACAAGAAAAATGTTCTTGAAATCAATGCCATGCAGCTCAACACAGATCTTCAGAGAGACTTCACTTCCCCAAGGTTTTTGTATTTGGTATCTATGCTTTCACTGCAGATAGTTTCATATGTGTCTGTACAGTTCAAGAGCACAATGCAGTCCTCTTTTTATCTGAAATAAAGTTCTTATTATTTAAAAAAAAATAAACTGGAAAGAGGTTTTTCCTCAATGGAACCACTGATTACTGAACATAAGTAATTAATTTCAAACAAAGCATACAGTGACAGGAGGGCTTTTAGGATTTTATTTAAACATGCACTTGAGTACTTTATAAGCTCACACAGCTTCATTAAAAATACAGTAAGACAATGAGGTAATATCTGCTTTACTATCAATAAAACCCTTAAGGAAGAAATAATTTCAACCCTAAAAACAGACGTAGCACCATATGCAGTAACTGTAATGTCATCTTACATACAAACATTAATGTTTATAGACATAAGGCAAGATTAGGACTTTTTTAAGTCCAAGTGTTCATAGACTTCACTGACATACTTTTTATGCATATTCATAGACATGGTGTTTCCAAAATATCAGGGAAAGTCCTTCACCAGCTCTTTGCACACTAATGGAACATAAAAACAAACAACACAACTCACCCACCCAGCACACATCTCTTCTGGTAAACGTGTGGCAATGTGAATTGTCTGCACAGTATAACTTTTTGAGCCATTGCAGACTCTTTGTTTTGAAGGCCAGCCTGCAGAAAGCTTTTGAGGGGTACTCCAGAGCCAGCTGCAGCCTCACGTCATTAATGTGTGCTAAGAGGGAGGTTAAATCTTTCATCTCCCACTTCTTGATCCTGGACCTGGGTGCTGAAACACACACCTGATGTGCTCTTCTCCTCCCTGCATTAATGAGGCTTTCATCTACTCATCTATCTCCATACAGTGCCACGTTTTTCTTACTTTCATACAGAGCTAAGACTTTTTCATAGCTCTTTGCTCAGGGAAACCCAAGCTTACCACCTGACACTCCCCATTTTAGTACACCATATCCTAATCAGCTATTCCATGCAGCCTATCAAATTCTCTGGTTTTACAACCATCCCATACAGAAGGTGACAACAACAGAAAAGAGTATCACAGTTGTCTTTAACAATAATTAGCAAACAGATTGTTTAATTGAAACATTTAGGCAACGCAAGAACACTCAAGGAGGAATTATATCACCATGTGATTATCCAGAAATTGTTATGCAGCTTGCTAAAATATTGTTATATAATTCTCCCCTCACATTGGGTGGGATTCCCTACAACCACTCCTTCAGCACACAACTGTATGCTGCTACAGGTTTTTGTGGCAAATTAATTTCCACCACTCAGAACACAATAAAAAAAAATTAAGAACTAACGTTCTGTGCTACAAAATTTCCATTATTCTGAAAACTGACGTTGGCAAAGACTTGAAGTCAAAAGTAAAACCTGAGCCCAGCTCCAGCAACACACCTTCCTACACCCACTGCCTTCTCAATCATGTCTTCAGAAGTCAAGCAAAATGCTCAGTGGAAAGCTGAGAAGTGCAAAGTCTAGTAGAAGCTACTGAATCAGAGAAGATGGATAACAATGCTGTGCTTTGATAAGGTCCCAATGCTTTCATCAGTTTGTCATTAGACTTGAACATGAGCTCCAGCTGTCAAAATGATCTGGGAATCAATACACCAACCATGTTTCCAAAATCATCACACCCCATATTTCTGCAACCTCACCTCTTGCTTCCCCTGTCTTGTTCTTCAAAGTCATGTACAGCATTGCAGGGACTGCCAAACAGTCAGAGGCAACAGTCAGACATTATCTAAGTTTCATTTCACCTGCTTGTAACCACCTGCACCTTGTAGGTAATCAAACAGCACAGGCAGGATGGTTTAAAAGTACATCAGGAAAGGGCAAGGGAGAAAAGCTATTAGCTGATCAATGTCAGCTTGCACAGTTCTTTTACACACAGTGTGTTCCTGAAAATATAAGCCTTGAAAATGATTCAAGTTAACAAATACAGTGAGTGAATTGCTACTATGCCTTTGGCTGGGCAGTTGCCAGCTCAAACCTGCTGAGGAGATGGAATGCCATTATCACAGGCCTGGAGGTTGATCCCTACGTCCTTCCCATTTTGCACCACCTCCTTTTAACACACGCAGGCCAAACCAAAGGAGGTCATTCTTTTCCCGGTGATGTTTATAGCACCAAAGTTTTCTAAGTAAATATAATCAGTCAGATGATATCATGGTAAAGACTTGAGGTTTTTTCCATTGTTACCTGAAGTTCCAGCTCGCATTATGTCTACCACAGAAAGGCAGTAACATCACACACAACACATACACAGAAAAATCATTAACAAGCAATTTCTCTGCTGGTGAATGCCAGCACTAGCTCTGCCATGCTTTCCTAGGGCACCAAAACAAGCTGTTTGTTTTACAGCAGCATCTGTGGTTCCTTCAAGTATGAGGATTTTGCAGCTCAAAACACTACTAAAAGTCAAGTTCCTTACGGCTACACATTCAGTTACAAAATCCTGTGAAACTTACAGGTAGCTTCTCCTATAGGCATGTGGGTCACTCCCACTAGGAACTGTACAGGGCTTATGTTTAAAATGAAAGGCCCAGTGCTGCGTATTTCTTGGAGTGCATATTAGTGTAATAACACACACAGCAACCTTTCTACTCTGCAGCTCAAATGTAATGGTGATGCTGTAATGTGAGGGATCCTTCTTTTTTCAGCTTGAAAAAGCCAACAGAGGAAACAGTCTCAGCCTCTCCACTTCACTGGACTTCAAATTTTAGTAAGAAAAGTCAAAATATGCATCATTCCAAATCTGAGAGTTCTAAAGGGACAATTTACATGCAATGCACAGAAAACACACCAGCAAATAGCTGGTCTCAGAGAGGAGGCTTTGCACCCAGTGGTAGTTGTTCTCAGTCTAGTTTTGTGGATGTCTTCTACCACATCATGTGTGTCTGGGTCACCAATGCAATATACCTGGTAACTTGGTGCAGGTGAAAAGGCTGACAGAATCATAGAATGCCTTGGGTTGGAAGAGACCTGTAAAGGTCATCTAGTCCAGCAGCAAAGGAGACACATTCCACTAGACCAGACTGTTCAAAACCCCATTCCATCTGACCTTTAACACCTCCAGGGATGGAGTGTCCACAAGTTCTCTGGGCAAACTCTTCCAGTGTCTCATCACCCTCACAGTAAAGAATTTCTTCCCTAATCTCATTTAAATCCATCCTCTTTCAGTTTAAAACCATTACCCCTTGTCCTATTGCAACAGTCTGTGCTAAAAAGTTTGTCCCCAGCCTTCTTACAGGACCCCTTTTGGTAATAGAAGGTGCTATACAGCCTCCCTCAAGACTTCTCTTCTACAGACTCAACAACCTCAACTCTCTCAGCCTGTCCTCATTAGAGGTGTTCCATCCCTTTCATCATTTCCATGGCCTTTATCCATGGCTCCAACAGGTCCACATCCTTCCTTTGCTGAGGGCCCCAGAGTTGGATGCAGTACTCCAGGGGGGCTCTTATACAAGCAAAGTAGAAGACCAGAATCAGCTCCCTCAACCTGCTGGCCACACTGCATTTTGTTGCAGAATGGTTCCCTGGGCTACCAACTCATCTCCACATGTTGCTGGCTCATGTCCAGCTTTTCGCCCACCAGGACCTTGAAGTCCTTCTCAGCAGGGCTGTTCTCAATCTGTTCATCCTCCAGCCTGTACTGATACCAGGGCGTGCCCCACCCAAATGCAGGACCTTGTACTTGACCTTGCTGAACCTCATTAAGTACATATGTGCCCACTTCTTGAGCTTGTCCAGGTCCCTCTGTATGGCATCCTATTCCTCAGGCTTATCAACTGAACTGCTCACCTTGGTGTCATCTGCAAACTTACTGAGGCTACACTTGATCCCACTGCCTATCTCACTGACAAAGATAATACACAGTCCTGGTCCCGGTATGGACCACCTGAAGGACACCACTTGTCACTGATCTCCATCCACACACTGATTTGTTGATTACTACAATCTGGATGCAACCATCTGACCAATTCCTCATCCACCAAACAGTTCATCCATCAAATCCATATTTCTCCAATTTAGAGAGAAGGATGTTGTGGGGGACCCACGTCAAAGGCTTTAATGAAGTCCAGATAGGTGACATCTATAGCACTTCTTTTGTTCATTGAGTCACTCCATCATTTCCATCCCTCACTACTAGGAAAGCAGCAATTTAATTGTGAGTACATTATATCGTGCTCATCAAAAGCCACTCTGCAACAGTGTCTGGTTCCTTTCCTGCCTGAAGAAAAGCATGTAAAGAAAGTAAAGATTCCCTAGCTCTGAAAGACATGCTTTTATTTTTTTGGCCATGTGCCAGCCCTCACTTTCTGTTACTGTAAGGGAATACAACCATGGCCATCTCCCTCCAGTAAGCTACATAATCACTGACCTGTGTGGAACAAGGCTCTCACACCTGGTAGCACTGGTTCAGCTTTGTCAGACACAATCAGAGCAACTGACCGGACAGGCAACAGAACTATTAAAACCAAGCTGCACATTCAGGTCATACAAAATGAATATTTTATTCACAAACCTTTTAGGTTCCACTATGCCCTCCCCACAAGGAGAAAATACAGGGCTTCACAGCTGATACCACCACCATAATTCTGGGTTTTTTTGAGAACAGTATGGCCTGCATAACCCCAGGCATGCTGGCATCAGATGGGACTCAAGTTTCTCAGTGAAGGAGAGTCTTCTCCCAGGAACTAGAGAGACTCATTGGCAGGGCTTTAACCCAGATATGATGGGAGAGGGGGACACTATCACGATCATCTTTGAAAGGTCATGGAGATCAGGGGAGGTGTCTGAGGACTGGAAGAAAGCAAATGTCACTTCAGTCTTCAAAAAAGGGCAAGAAGGACCCAGGGAACCACTGTCCAGTCAGCCTCACCTCAATCCTTGGAACGGTGATGAACTGCCTCATTCTGGAGGCCACCTCTAACCACACGGAGGATAAAAAGGTGATCAGGAGTAGCTAGTATGGGTTCACGAAAGTTAAGTCATTTCTGACCAACCTGATTGCCTTCTATGATGATTCAGCTACCTGGATGGATGAGGGAAGAACAGTGGCTATTGCCTGCCTCTACTTCAGCAAGGCTTCTGACACAGTCTCATGAAATCCTCATAGGAAAACTCAAGAACTGTGGATTGGATGAGTGGACAGTGGGATGGATTGAGAACTGGCTGAGTGGCAGATCCCAGAGGGTCATGATCAGTGGTACAGAGTCTAGTTGGAGGTCTGTCACTAGTGTTGCCCCCCAGGGTTCTATACTGGGCCCAGTGTTGTTCAACTTGTTCCACAATTACGTGGATGAAGGAGTACAGTGCCTCCCCCGCAAGTTCGTTGGCAATACAAAACTGCGATGAGTGGCCAATACCTCAAAGTGTTGTGTGGCCCTTCAGAGGGACCTCGATAGGTCTGAGAGGTGAGCAGAAGAGAACATTCTGTAATTCAGAAATGGCAAATGCAGGGCCCTGCAGCTGGGGACAAATAACTGCATGCACCAGGACAGGCTGGAGGCTGACCTGCTGGAAAGCTGTACTGTGGAGAAGGACCTGGGTGTCTTGGTGAACGACAAGTTGTCCATGAGCAAGAAGTGTGCCCCAGTGGCCAAGGACACCAGTATCCTGGGATGCAGAGCACTGTCACACTGTAGGAATGTGATCCTACCCCTGGCCTGAGCCCTGGTGAGGCCACTTTTGGAGTACTGTGTTCAGTTCTGGACTCCACAATACAAAAGAGACATCAAGCTCTTGGAGCAGGTCCAGAAGAGAGCTACTAAATTGGTCAAGGGTCTGGATGATGAAAGGCTGAGGGAGCTGAGCCTGTTCAGCCTCGAGAAGAGGTAAGTGAGAGGGGACCTCATTAATATCTATAAATATCTAAAGGATGAGGTGCCAAGAGGATGGAGCCAGGCTCTTCTCAGTGGTGCCAAACAACAGAACAAGAGGAAACAGGTAGATGCATAGGAAGTTCCACCAAACATGAGGAAAAACTTTACTGTGCAGGTGGCCACAAGAAGCAGCAGGTTGCCCAGAGAGGTTGTGGTTGTGGAGTCTGCCTCACCACGCCATGTGCTCTAGGACGACCCTGCTTGAGCAGGGAGGCTGGACTAGATGACCCACTGTGGTCCCTTCCAACCTGACTGATTCTGTGATTTTGTGGAAAGATTATTTGTTGCAGAGTGGAAAAAGGACAAAACATAGAGGAGTGATACCCATACCTGACCATAGTCTGTCCTGAATACGACAACTCCTTCCGCACAGGAATGAACAGTACTGGGATAATGCTGATTATTTTCTCGCAGCCAGACCCGAGACCCCTGCAATAAACAAATGAGAATTTAAAATTATATAAAAGAAAACTGAAAAAAGTATTTCCCTCTATAATTTTCCTCTGGAAGTACTTTTCAAGTAATAGGAGAGATAGTGAGAGCAAAATACAAATAAGCAAGTGAAAGAAATAAAATAATTTCTTAGCAAGTATTTGTTGGTTTCTGCTCAATCAGTAAATACAGAAGAACTACACTGAAGTGCCTTTTTTTTTACAAGTTTCTAAATGCCAGCAAAAGCAGCTGGAGCCAGTTCTCTGCTTCTCTGAGTCATGTGCCTCATGTTAGCACATGTAAAATTACAGAGCGGTGTTTGAAATTACACACAGTCTAAAAGATCCTCCCCAAAGCCAGCTGGCTCCCTACCTGTTGATTTTCAACCTCTGTCAGGCACTTACAACTGATATCTTTCACCTCTTTTCTAAACTACTTTGCCCTTTATAGGGTTCTCCTCTCTTGGCTGCACAACAATGCAGAGGATTAAAAAAAAAAACAACTAGCAGCCAGCAAGGTTACAAGGAACTGATATTTGCTTTTTGGAGGTGAGGAGGCACTGGAAACACTGTCGGTGAGACACCTAAGTCAGTGTAGTACAGCAGCAGAGCTTAATGCTGCAGCTACCCCCTGGCCAATAGACGCAGAATTAAGAAAACAGAAATATTCAGCATGAAGAGCAAGGGATGAGGACCACAGCTCATGCTGCAGCTGCAGCAAAAGCCATTCCATAAATGACAGCCACTCGAGTTGTTCCTGTGTAGGAGAAGCCTTTAGCTGGCTTGAAAACATTGAGCAGCAGCGCCCCATGGTCTGACCTCCAACCCAAACTATACTCCCATTCTCTAGAGACAGCTGGTTCCATATCAGAATGACACTACTGCAATGGCATTCAGGAAACAGATTTTTTTTTCACCAGAACTGTCAAATTATCTCCTAAGAAAAAGTAAAGGGGTGGTAGGAAAATGCTGGGATATAGCCTGACAATCATAAGGTTGAACTTTGGGTGTACAATCACTGAAAAAAACCAAGTAAAATAATTTTGCCTGCTAGCACCCAAAGACTGTCCTTGCCTGAATTTCTACACACAGAAACTAAACCTATAGTCTTGCTAAGGCTGGGGTGGGGTGCAGAGTCCTGATTAATGATCAAGACAAATACAGATTTTTATTTCTATTGCATATTTAAGGCAAGTGGCCCATGGACTTCAGCCACATTATAAGTTAAATATGCTTTAGATAATGATAAACATTATTCTTCTTTCTATGATGGGACAACAGCGGGACTGAGACTCAAAATAATGTTCATGGAGAACGTAGAAACTCTTGCTGTTTGGTTTCTTTGAATGGCATGAGGTCAGCTGGACACAAAGAATCAGGTAAGAGCATGCCTTGATACTTCTTCCCACTCCATCTTTTGACAAACTGCTTTCTGTTTTAAATGCTGCAAATGCCTGTGGAGCAGTTTGCCCTTTTATCTCCAAAACCTTGAGTCAGATGCTTTCCAGGTTTACAGCAACTCTGAGGCAAGGCTGTTCAACACAAAAGTGTAGAGTTAGGGCAGAAGGGAGTGGAAAGGAGAGTGCCAGCACCCAAGGTGAGCAGGGGGAAGCTGGGTACTGAGGAGCAGTGAGGAGAGGGCTCCTCGGAAGTGGCAAAAGCAATAGAGAGGATTTGAACATTAAATTCAAACCCAGTGACAGGAGTGGGAAGACTTCCACCCACTCTCTGGGGTTTACATTGGACTTTGGTCATCAGAAAACCCAGGGCACTGCTCTGTTTTTAATCCTCTTGAATAGCAACTGGTCCAAGGGCACCTCTCACCCAGCACTTCCCAGAGGAAGAAAGGCAGATGTGAGGGCATTGCCCTTGGACTTCCTCTGCTACCTCCCTGCTAGAGCCAGCAAGCAGAAAAGTCTTGTGTCCCTCAGGTACAGGTGCAGGAGCAATGACAACTCTGAAGGCTACATACTTGGTACTAAGCAGTACCAACAGCCATGGCAGAGACAGAGGGGTCCTTCACATGAGTGCAGTTGCTGCCATCAACCAACTGTTCCCAAGAGTGCCCAAGACTGAAAACCCGAGGCTTGCAGCTGCCCGTCAGCTCCGGTGGGACCAGGTGATGCAGTGCCTCACTTAATTCAGCGTGGCATGGGTCTAAAGCCCCTAAGCATGACTGCACAGCACTGTGTAAGAGAGATGATATACCCATGCTATACCATGTCACACAGTGACAGCAAGGTAAGCTGAGTCTTTGCCCTGGATTCCTGTATGTCCTCAGCCACCTCACTTCACCAGGGCAACCCAGAAGGCTGAGGTCAGCAGTGACCTCTGAAGGGCATCTTCTCCAGGGGCTCAAGTAGAGTCATACAGAACTGGCTGCCTAGGACCATGTCCTGACACCTGTTGAGTATCCCCAAAGATGGAAAACTCCGTAACCTCCCTGGGCATCCTGTGATAGTACTGTTACCCTCACAGTAAAAAAAGTGTTCCCTCATGTTCAGTGGGAACCTCCTGTGCTTCAGTTTGTGTTCACTGTCTCTGAACCTGTCACTGGGCACCATTGGGAAGCGCCTGGCTCCCTGCTCTTTGTATCTCTCCCCAAGTACTTACATATATTGATGAGATACCCCTGAGCCTTATCTGGGCTGCACAGTCCTAGTTATCTCAGCTTTTACTAAAAGGAGAGATGCTCCAGTTCCTCCATGATCTTTCTGGTCCTTTGTTGGACTCTATCCAGTATGTCCATGTCTCTCCTACACTGGGAAGCCCACAACTGGACACAGCATTCCAAGTGTGGCATCACCAGAGCTGAGTAGAGAGGTAGAATCGCCTCCCTCAACCTGCTGGCAACCCTTTACTAACATGTCCAACAGTAATGCCTATAGAAACCTCATGAGATGAAACATTCTTGAGTTAACATGGGACCCCAGAAGAAGGAATCCTCAGCCCATCAAACAACCTGATTCTACCTGACCACTTCTGCTCCATGTTTCAATATTTTGCTGTTATTAATGGGATTATTCAGCTCACAGAAAATGTTTCCTTCACTGGTCTTTTTTTGCCTTGACCCCACAGCAGTAAGGCACAGCAAAGCTTCCCCCCACAGTAAATAGCCAGCTTTGTTCTCAAATTGTAATGGGTTTAATGATGGCAGCCACTATCACCATCAAGCTGTGGAGACCTAATGGCTTGAGAGGTGGATGTATGTACTACTGTCACCCAAGCAGCAAAGAGAATTCAGCCCTAGTCTTCCCACCAGACACAGAAATGCTTTCACCAGCCTGCTGCTGGGCACTGAGTGGCTGTACCAGCCAGCCTCCATCTTCTCCTCCTAGACATGCTTAACCCATCTAAGCAGATAAATAGCAAAAAGTTCATTTGTCAAAATGCAGTCAAGTTCTTCCAGTGCTTCAGGACAACCAAACCCATTATTCCACTGGTTTATTATTTGCCAGCATCTCAGAGCTCGAGTAACACGAAATTTATGTTTTCAAGGGCAACAAACAGCTTATAAACATTAAACCGCAACAAAATTTGTCAAAACCTCAGCATTCAAATTAGCCTTTCACAAGGAGAAGAATGTTTTCCATCTTGAAATTAAAAAATTAATGCTGCAAATTTTTTTCTGGCTATGAGGGGAGGAAAAAAGGCATCTCCACAGAAGACTTCACTTGATTCGGCTAATAAGCATTTTAAAGCAGGGAAAGGGTTTAAGTTAAACAAATGTACATTGTTAGAGGTCAATAGCTGCTATTCAGGGGAAGCTGGAACAATGCAGTTCACAAAGCTGGAGGCATCTAGAATGCAAATACAACATGTTCCCTGGCAAGGTAGCTCTACAATGGGGTGTCTGTCCATGGGCCTTCCTCTCTGGGGGGAACAAAACAGAAAGATCTTGGCAGGAGATACCCTGACGCTATGCAAGTTACAGCCACTGACCCAGCAGCCATCCCCCTGCGGTGCATTACCCATAACAAAATCAGTTAATTTATGGACAAGACTTGGCATACAGGACCCTCCTAAGGAAGGACTCTCCTCAACACACATGGTGGGACATTACATTGACCTCAATCTCTCTTGCAGGAAGAAGCCTGGCGACTTGGGTTACGGCAGAACTCCCCGACAAGCCTCCTTCTGTGGCAGGAGGGCAAAGAAAGCCATGGTGCACTAACTACAGCCCAATGTTTTTTAATTCCAGGAAGCGAGGTTGTAAAAATACTTGGAAGAGTGCTTGCAGAAGAAGGGCTGTATGCCATCATTTCCGTAGCAAATAAATTTCTCTTGACTACAGAAGGGAAAGGAAATAGCTTTGCAACTCTCACAGCTGTAAGACCACCTGGAGAAGTCCTGAGTCCTTCTACCTTGTAGATTCTGGTGCTGAAAATGCAAACACTACTTCTTGCTTTCCTTGGTATTCTGTTCTTGGAAATTACAAAAATCTACTCCTTTTTTACTTTCTATTGGACATATACGCTGAAAATCACAAAACTAATGCAGAACTTTATAGCCACAAAATAAAATGGTGGAACATTCATTGCAAAACTAGTTAAGAAAATAGATTCTGTGTGCACACAGGTTGTATGCTGAAGAAAACATCAATTACATTTATATATATATATATATATATATATATATATCTCATATATATCTCTACATATGAAAAAGCAGACATTGTATAACAACTGCATTCTCATCCAAGTGAAAACACTACTCATTCACACCTTATAATGTGAAATCCAGTTGACACCTCAATGCAGTTGATTTAAAACAGTTAAAATGCTTTAAACTAAGAGCAATCAATATAGGTTATGCTGCATCTGCATTCAGAAAGCACATCCCTACTAGAGCTTGGCAAAATAAAAGGAACAATAGTCAATATGTATTTTGAGAACATTTTGTTTATGGACTTCAGTACTTTGGCTCTGAATACAAAGTTTGAGAGACAGGAAGAGATGGTATTAACTAGGTCAAGCTGGACATAGCTGTTTAATGCAAGAGATAACCAAAACCACATTTATTTTCATTCTTTCTCTTTCCTAATTCATAAAACGATGACAATCAAGGAGGGACCACAGAAAGAATGAAGCCATCCAGAAAAAAACACAACTTTGCTAATTTCACATTAATAAACAGCTTTTGTTCCGAAAACTCAACCTTCATTGTTGCTTTAGAACTACTAAAACCACTTAAGTTTAGGTACCCAAACCCCTTAATTTTCCAAGTGCCTGGCCAGACTACCGAGTGGAAACTCAGTGGAAAGTTCACTGGAAGCTGGATATCCCTCACTGACTTCAACCCAAGTATGAAGCTTTCATCCTCTTGAGCAGAAGAGCACGCATGTTCTTCCATACATAAGTCCAGGGAAACAAGCAGTAATGGCCATTTGTTCGATGTATTGCTCTTTAATTCAGAATATTGGTCTAGATGCCCTCCCTTGCACTGCCAGCTTCCCTGGTGCAGCTTTTCCTGCACTGACTGACAACAGCTGGACATCAGCAGTGACTGAATATGGACACTACTATAAAAGCCTGTGCTTACTACTGCCACATGACATACAAAAGGGAAATAAATGAATACTCCAGAAATTGCTCCAATACAGTGGCACAAATAGGCTCCACTTCTCACCAGCCAGGCTGCCTCCCCTCTGCCAACAGTCAGGAACTGGCAGTTTTGATTTGGGTTGGCATGGGAAGGGATGGACAGTTACAGAGAAGGAGTAGTTGAACCCTGTAGATAGTGAGAGAAAGCACAATAGTGGAAGGTATTTGAGAATGCAATCTAAATTTCAGGACTTTAAACTCAACTTCATGAACTGATTACCTACATAAATCTAGGCACACACTTAATCCAGTCGAATGGGATAAAATTAGTTCTCAAACCCTTACTGCACTATTCACAATTTACTCAGAAAACACAGGGGTAAAATACTAACACCTTTCTCTCAGCAAGTTTAGTTCTGCTTCTTGAACAGCACTATTTTGCCTTCCTGTTTTAAAGCAGAACAAAGCCATGAAGATGTTTCCAGGGGATATAAGGTCAGTTTAGGAGGGATGGTTTCCTGCAGAACAAAATCTCCTTGAATATGAGATGTTTCTGTTGTCTGTCAATCCCCCACATCAGATCAAAGCACCAGCTCTCCTGCTCCTGAGGTCTGGGCAACAGCTGCTGATTAACCTTGAACAGGCTCCATCTCCTTCTGTTTCAGTAACTGGGGATAGCACAGCGCCAGTATACAACTTTAAAAACAAGGAAATGGATTAAAACATATATTACTACTGACTTGAAAGGGAACCAGAATAAATGTGTACCTTCTTCAGCCCTTTGAAGGCACCAGCACTTCCTACATGACCACCACTTCGTATAAGACAGTATTTTTTTATATATATTTTAAGAACCCCAGAATAGCAAACAAAATTATCTTCCAGTTATGCTCAACACAAACAGCACACAGACATTACTCTCATTACATGCAGGTGGAAGAGCACGCTCCTCCTCATCTTCTGCTGTTGAGTATGAAGACAACCATCACTAACAGACCTCACTCAAAAGACCAAAAGCAATTCCATCAAAACATAATAGCACTTCCTGCTAGGGCTCTGCAGATGTGGTTGCCAGCTCCTGAGGACAGCAGATTTCCGCATGGCTAGGAAAGTACAGCTTATCATGCACTTGAAAGAAAATCCAGCAAGAAGGTACCATCAGCTTTTTTGGGGAAGAGTTACTGATATTGCTACAGTCTGACTTAACGACTTTCACAAGAGATTCAGCAAAATTGTTGTGACAAGTTTTGCAAAATACTTTCTTCACTTTCAAGACTGCCTAACATATACCATGGCATCATGGCTGCAAAAACATGACAATGCAGGAGTTTGGAAAGCCTATTGTCATCATCTGTGGTGGTCAAGTGAGACAGGCTGCTGCAAGACAACAGCTCTTTCCCATGCCTGCAAAGTCAGGTAAATAAGTAAGTTTCTGTGCAGCCAAGTCAATGATATTTCTGATTAATTATGAAATTAAATATCATTGCTTCAAGTACTACTTATCAACTGAACATGAATAAAACTGCAAAAATGATAAATCAGGGAAGCAGGGAACAAATACATCAACTTTATCTACCAGATCCACAGTTTAAAGTCCTGCTATACATTATCATCATCATCATCATCATCAGGTATCACGGACTTGCCTGGCATATGGCACTGCCTCAAACACTCTCCCTCCTCCACCTTAGCTTGAAAGGAAGAGGCAGGATTTAATCTGTTAAAACTCAGTAGGGAAGATAAGTAATTGAAAAAGACAACACGTGGGTGAGGAGAAGGAAGAGGGGACAGCTACTGATCATAGCAGGGAGATGTAGGGAACATACATGAAAAGAGCTCAGGGCTGTTGTCCATCCTTCCCTCAGTGTCTCTGTTGGGGCAGTGGGTAGCAATGGCCAGGCAAATGATGGACCTCCTGGTGTATTCATGGTCATCTTAAAGTAGCATGCAATTCTCTCCCCTTATTTAGTACCTAAGGAGGAATATACTCAAATATGTTCAATAAATATTCTCAAAAAACCCTTAAAATTTACTGTAAGAATCAAACAAGCCTTAACTGTCCCAATGGATTTCAGCAGGAGCTGCAGTTCTGCCTTTGATGACAGCACGGTTTTGCCAAGCACTCGTATTTTTTTCAAAAACCCATTTTTTCATTAATTGCATTCATGACTACAAATGTCAAAACCCACAAACAGCAGCAACAACAACAACAACAAAAATAAAACGAAACACAAAACCAAAAAAAACACAAAACTTCATTTCCTTAAAATCAAGCAAACTTAACTACTAATCTGTATTGATACATTTTAATGTCAACAGGTATTCTTAAGGAAGACAGAACCAAGGAAGGACTGTGCAAAAGAGCAGCAGGGGAAGAGAGATTCTCCACTACGATCTGTACACTGAAGCCTACAGCAGCAATACAGCAACAGTAGTTATCCCAGCACAACTGCCCAAACAAGCCAATTTAAATCACCAGGAGCTTCTGCTAACATACTCTTTTCCATACCACCTAGTCAGCTGTTACACTGCTGTGTAGCTCCATCACTTACTCAGGGAAAAAGAGGACATCCTGCCAAAATGCCTGTAGCCCATCCACCATGCTTGGTTACATCTGGCAGTCCCCAGTCCAAAAGCTGCCAGGTCGGCAGTGTTTTGCTTATGCTACATGACATGCTTAAAAACTCACATCAAGGGGAAGAACCCTTATGTGTGAAGTTCTCCTAGC
Organism: Poliocrania exsul; assembly: GCA_035041345.1. Classification (NCBI taxonomy): domain Eukaryota; kingdom Metazoa; phylum Chordata; class Aves; order Passeriformes; family Thamnophilidae; genus Poliocrania; species Poliocrania exsul. The sequence goes on along the minus strand of JAWWLZ010000082.1, from coordinate 75,227,863 downwards.
ACACTCTTCTGCACTCTTCTCCTTCCCCTTAGGACTGGGGTCTCAAAACCAATGAGGTGAAGCAAGGGTAGAAATATTTTCTTCAGTACCCTCTTTACACAACTTCACTCTCCTTCAGAAGTTTTGCCCTTAAAAACTCCCAGGTACCAAATTAAGTCATCTGCCACAGGTTGCTAATGGCCTCAAAACAGCTTTTCACAAGTTTTGTAAAATACACAGGTATCTTCTTCCACCTTCCTCTAGCCTCTCCTGACTGAGCAGGAGAAAGAGCAAAGGCCAGGTGAGCTCACTCACAAGCATCAGCCATGGGGTATGGAAGAGACCAACCACTCTGAAACAAGGTTTAGTATAAGACTGAACTGGAGAGATGTTTCTCACTGACTACCTGCAAAGCCTACAGAGAGTCTTGTTTGCAAAATGAAAACTGCTGCTTGCAAATATACATGTCCAGTCTAATTTCAAAACATTTTGTTTAGGAGCAACACTTGTAGTACTTTCAAGCTGATTAAGTGTAAAAAGAAAAACCATCCCTTCTCACGCATGGGTCCGGAAGAGAGGCATTTACCATTTATTTTCATGAGACATTAGGCTTTTCATTAGGTTCATTAGTCAAAGACTGTTCAGTACTTAACATTGTTCTCATTGTTCTCTATGTACCTGGATACAGAAATTTTAGATGAAAATCCAATACAGAACAACTGTATCATACTAATTTTTCCACAGATGCCAGTTGTGCTACGTAAGCATGGACACGTCTTGCCTAGAAGGACATTACAGTGGTTCAGCCTGATCTGAATTGGCAAAGCAGATGAAATTTCTGATCAATACACATTTTCTACCATTGACTAGTCTTTGAAAGCCACCTGATTTTATTCTGGTAGTATTTTTTAAAGCCTTCTTTATCAATAAAAGGTCAGTATTGCATCTGAAAGCAAGGAGGAGAAACTGTATTTAGCAATGCAAGGGCTCTTCCTGATTTATAGGAAGCTCAGTGTTGTCTTTATTATTTTTTTTCCTATTCTTGTGGCAAAACAAGTAACTCAAGAAAAACATACCTTTAGTCAAGTGGGATTGTTGTGTGACAAAGATAATGCATATTAAGCAGCAGTCTGTGCAAGGTAACAAGCATACTTAAAAATTATTCCCAAGAATAATTCCACAGCTTTCACTTTGCAAGCTACTGGCATCAAAGTACAAAAGGTTCCACTTCAGCTCTTACTTCCATATTGTCAATTTTCATGATCCTTTTACAGGTCTGAAAATATTAGATGGATTTTTTGTGTTTTGTCTCCCAGTAACTCAAAAATATCAGTTTACACAAGAATAATTTTCATGTCTTGAAGTAAGGATGGGCAAGGAGGGAAAAATATTTCCAGGCTTAACTCTTGCAAAAACCAGCTCTAAGATCAGAACCTTAGACAAAAACTAACTGACCCACCAGCCCACATTCATTATAAGAGGTTTGTTTGGGGTTTTTCCCCACACTTCTTTCAAGCTCCGTATTTGCCTGAAATTATTCTCAGGATTCTGAAGAGACACGGTTCACACTTCAGTGCAGTAAGACTTAGCATGACTTTATCCCATGGATAAGAAAGGAGTGTGAAAAGGAGTGAGAAAAGAGAATAATGGAAAGTCACCCACAGTTCTTTCATTCATTTATTTTATTAATAGAAACAACGGTTATTGGAAATAGGAGAATTTTAAATGTCATCCTAATTTCTTCTCCAAAGTTGTATTGATCCCCTCACGTTGAATTTACAAGAGATGATTCAGTAGGCTTCATTTCACTTTGCAGCTCTGCTTTCACAATATGATCATTGCAAATCTCTCTCTCGCCATAGGGATACAAAGATTAAAAATACGTAATTGTACTGAATTATTTCTTTTTGTTGCTATTTCGTGCTTCAATTTGGCTTTGGATTTTTGGTTGTTCTTGGTTGTTTTTTTTCATCAATGTAGTTTTGGCAAGTTTTATGGGTTTTGCCCAGAATCCTACTCTAACTTTGAGCAACTGCCACGTCCTACAGAGAGAACCCTCCATATGGGTAAACATCTGTAGAATAAGCACTTGCTATGGTTAATACCTAATGGAATGAAGAAACCAGGAGGAACAGACGAAAAACAGTTGGTAAATTAGGATACGATGCTGGACCTGCTCAGTAGCATTTTCAACAACCATTTCAGCCCTGCCTTTCCAAAGGCCCATCTGACCTGTCTGACCCCATGCTGAGGAACAAATCCCAGTTACACAAGGAGCTGAGAGTTCGGGCTGCACCAAGCTTAGCAGTTGGAGCTCAGGGACTCTGTTCCCCTGAGTCACAGAGACTGACCCAGTACCTTTCACCAGCAGCCCTGCTCGACCCTGTTGATAAGCCCTGCTATAAATCAGGGCAGTATCCCAGATTTGGGACAAGCACCTCTTCACAACGCCAGCTCCAACGGCTGAGACAGCTTGGCAGCCCAGCAGCTTGTCCCATGCCTGTCTGGTCCCTCAGGGCAGGCACAAGGCTGCACACCACAGCTCAAAGGCAGGTCCAGGAGCCCAGAGAAGCTCGTTGAAGAATAAACATGTCATGTCTACACACCCATCCAAGAAAATATGGTTTTCTGGCTTACAGCAAGTAACTGCAGTAATTGGGCAGCAGCAGCACTGAGGCTCATTTGAGAAGCTTGGGCAGACATTATCAGACTTGGAGCATCATACAGAAGAAGTCCAACATGGGTTATGAAGCAATCTGAGATGGTGTGGAACCAGTACTACATTCCCAGGATGTAATCATCCTTAAAATTTAAATAAATAAAAATTAATTAATATTAAAAATCCAGGAGGCAAGCAAATTTGGGGAATCACACCCTCTATGTCTGAAGCCCACCTGTGTTGCTCAGCTTCTAGAAACAGGTCTGGAAAATTGTATGATCCTTTGCCAGAGCACAGATACGCCAATGAGTGGCCAGCAACACAGTACCCTCCTGTGCTGTCCCCCGCTACCTTCAGGTGCTTTGGGTGAACACAGAAAAAGCTGATGCTGCCACTGAAGTCCTGAGTTGGAAGGCTAATGTTAGCAACTTCCCACACTAATTTGTACACTGCAAACCACAATAATCACTGAGCAAGTCCAAATTGCCTGTCTGGAGATCACTGATGAAAACACAACCAATTAAACAAAACCCAATGGCACACTTTATCATTACAGGGCAGAGCACTGGCGCATTCCCATGCACCCGAGGCAGAAAGGCTGGCAAGCACAGCTCACACACACAGGAAGTGTGAGGGATGCAGAGGTTCACTGCTGTGCCTGGTGAGTACTGTCTGAGCTCAGTCTTAGTGTCTCATACAGTACATGCATGACCAGCCTCACCATGGGAAAAGATTTTGTAACTTAGAAGGACATTTGCATCTTTTATGGTGCGTAACTTCTGATGCCTTTTGCCCTGACTTTCTGCAGCTCACTGCCTTGCATACAGCAATGAAATACACATCTTAAAATACGAAAGCAAGCTGGCAACAGTGTTTTAATTAAACCCCAGCAGTATATGAATGCATTCACAACCCACTAAGCAACAGGTATTGTAGTTCTACACAGAAAAGAGCAAGCATGTTTGTTGGAGAGTTAGGGGAGCTTCAAGCAACGGGACAGAAGTAAGCACCTAAGGAAAAGAGTAATCTGGCTATACACTGTTTAAATAGATATTCTCAATTTTCAGAAGGGATGGAGTGGCTGGAAAGGAGCAGCTGAACGGTGACCCTCGGTTACATTCCCCAGTACACCTGTAAAGAGACACACAACTCTAAAACACAGAGGAAAAAAACCCAGTTTACTCCACTTTCCATTTATTGTAGGATTAATCTGCATTCACAGCAGTTGAAAAAACAGGATACTAGCTCTGTGAAATTATTGCACCTGTCCATAATCCTGCACAGTGTCCTTTTTTCCACTTTCTTAAATCCTCTTTTTGTTTGTCCTGCCTACTCAGATCAATATTTTGGGATGCCTCAGAGGAAACACACCCTGAGACTCTGGTGAACACTTCTCTTGTCTGGAGCAGGCAGGAGGACTGGCAGTTAGCTCTTCCCATCTCCTCCTTCTCCAATGATTACCTTCTTCTCCTTCCCAGGTCAGAAACTTAAAAAAGGCCCCCAAAAACATTTTAGCACTCGGCCATGAACAGAGATGTAAAATACGGAAGATTTGATAATTGCTGTCTTTCAATGTATTTTAATTTTCTCTTGACATATGAAGAGAATGTGTCAAACTGCAAAGGATAAAACCCTGTAACCTTAAATAATTTATTACTCAATTCAAAATTCACTGATTGTAAATGGTTCATAAATAGAATCTAATCTACCAACACTGAAACAAACGCCAAGTTGTCAGTAAGTATGAAATAGCTGCTCCTGAGTTACTTCTCAAACCTGTGATCAAATGCTTTTAAACAAAAATAAATTGCAACAGGCAGTTGAAAACATCTAATTCACTTCTCCAGCAGATGAGACAAGGAAGATTGGGGGTGAGTAGTAGAAGAGAAATTTAATCCCAGCACAGTCTCTTTCTCAGCTGCTGCACAGTGTGAGCAGAAGACTGTCAATCAGGGCTAATCTCTGCTTTCCCAGAGGCAACATGATCCCAAAGAAGTCTGAACTGGTGGCATTTTACATGACTGTAATACAGACAGAAGGTGCAACAACATAGAAAATAGAGTTTGAGACGTATATCAAAGGAAAACTTAGCAATAAAGTTTATATATTGGGTAAAGTTAGAAATCCATAAAGTTCGGAAAAAAGGAAGCATTTCCTGCATGCACTTAGAACACTTTTGCATTTTATCAACTTTAAAGTTCTCTCAGATACAAGGTGATGCTTTGCAAGGCTTCCCACTACAGAGCCTGTCACTGCTGATGAATACCAATGGTATGCAGCAGTTGCAAGGTAAAAAGGCAGCCTGAAACACTGCATTCATTATGTTCAGCCGCTCAGGGTCACAACCCTCTGAAAACCAATCTCCTGATTTTTTGCTTACTCCACTTCTCCATGACCAGATGCATTTCCTTCCAGTAATGCTACTCTTATTAGCATATCTGTTTTGATTTTTCTGCACTTGTGAAACTGTAAAATGAAGCATCTACAGGGCACGTCATCCAAGTCCTTATTGCAGTCATTATTTCTTTTATTGGCATTTTTCCTATATACTACATATAAAAAATGTACTTCTTTGAAGTTCATTTGCCTCTAAACTGTCAGAAGTGAGCACTTCTAGTACGAAACAAAGAAACAGAACATGTACTTCATATTAGTAAACCCTCTTTCCTGCCATAGATTTGCACAGTATACACTGGACTGAACGCTGTAATTTCATATTGTTCCATCTCACAACTACAGACAAACCCCTGGGGCAGGTCATAAAAGCAGCTCACAGGTTCCTTGGAGGAGCAGTGACACACCTTTGCTCATGGCTTGCAGCACCTTTCCAAAGAAGCATAAAATCTGCACTCCTCTTTTCAACAGAAAGGTGCGGCACGTTTCCTCATTTTCAGGCACACCTAGAGATTTGACACATTCCCATTCTGCATCCTTGTTTTCATGACAGGGATGGCCATTTACTGCATGACTCAGGTATTGGGTTTTTTTTTTCTTTAATGCATATTTACAAAGGCTGGTAATTGTCAAAATGAAAAATTACTACCTCAACCTAGTACTTGTGACAGGAGCAGAAGCAGCAGAAACACGGTGAAGCTTCTTCTGTAATTTATTTTTTTCTGTTTTACTGTGCTGCAGGTTGTAGAAGATTTAATCCAAAACTAAAGCACAAAGCCATTGGAAGAGCTTAACCAAATGTAAGTGATTTAAAGCATTATCACCTGACAAAACAGGCATTTATCCTCGAGATGAATGTCCAAGGGGTACAAGGAAATGTATCTGGTTTGAGACTCTCTTCTAGTTTACTATGTCCAGTGTGCAAAAGCGTAATAAAACCAGGGCTGAACAGTAGAATGCCTCTCAGAAGGCAGAAGATGTCCTTCAAGCCAAGTGATTTTGACTACACACTGTAATCTCCCAGAGGTGTACCATTCATATATCACAGTGGGAACCCCTTCCACCTAAGCTCTTCCCACTAGCCAAGGGCTCAAGCAAGCAGTGAAGCAACACTGCAGCAGAGACAGAGAATTTTTTTTCCTTCCCACTTTTCCACAATCAGGTCTGAAATCAGACTCTTTACTACTCTATGTGACCTACTTGGGTTGAGATGCCAAACTGAACCAGGGAGGAGATCCTGCTTCCTTTGCATGAAGACCTTCCAGGGTGACCACCAGCCACATCTTTCCCAGCATAGAAGAACCTGCAAATGCCAGCTGTGGAAAGCTGTGCTTCCCCAGATTAGAAAAACAGATGTGAGACCAGAGGAAGACCTGGCAGGAACACAGCTGCTTTGAGACAGGTATATGAGATAGAGGAGAGCCATGAAAATGACTGGGGGACGGAACAACTTTCCTATGAAGGCAGACAGAGAGTTGGGGTTATTTAGGATGGAGAAGAGAAGGCTCTGGGCAGACTTTTTTGCGGTCTTCCCATACCTAAAGGTGGCCTACAAGAAAGGTGGAGAGGGATGTTTTACCAGAGCATGTAATGGAAGGACAAGCAGGAAAGGCTTTAAACTGAGAGAGGGCAGGTTTAGATTAGATATAAGAAAGAAATTCTTCATTGTGAGGATGGTGAGACACTGGAATAGGTTGTCCCGAGAAGCTGTGGATGTCCCATCCCCGGAAGTGTTCAAGGCTGTGTTGGATGGTGCTTTGAACACCCTGGTCCAGTGGAAGATGTCCTTGCCCAGGGGCGGGGGGGTGAAGGGGGATGCTTATGGGGGGGGGGGATTGAAACTAAATGATCTTTAAGGTCTGTTTCAACCCAGACTGTTCTACTACTCTATAACATCTAAAAGTGAAACTCAGCAGACTTAAGTCTGATGAATGTAATGAAATGATGGCACAGACCTAGGGGGTGCAACAAGTATTTGCATGTGAAGCCGAACTATCTTTGTGGAGAGCTCAGCATGTACCCACAGGCAGGGGATATGCTGCCAGCAAAAGCATAGCCAAAACCAAGCTTTTCTTTCCACTCTGGGCATCTTGGCTTCAAGAGGTAGACCTATTTCAATACACATCATCCAATACCTAAGACTACCTGCAGACTAACACAGAATCATAGAATTACTTAGGTTGGAAAAGACCTCTAAGATCATTCAGCACTAAACCATGTTGCTAAGTGGAATGCCTACATGTATTTTAAATACCTCCAGGGATGGTGACTCAATCACCTCCCTGGTCATCCTGATCCAAAGCTTGACAACCCTCTTGGTGAATGAGTATTTCCTAATACCCAGTCTAAACCTCTCCTGGTACATCTTGAGGCTGTTTACTCTTGTCCTATCACTTGTAACTTGTGAGAAGAGACCAACTCCACCTGGCTAAAACCTCCTTACAGGCGGTTGTAGAGGGATATCTCTATAGGGCAAGAGATAGACAACATACACACATCATACAGCAACTTTAAGTCTGGCAAAAGCATGCTTATCTCCCATAAGGAAACTGCTTCAGTAGGTTTATACATCCCTGCTCTGCACTTCCCAGCTTTCCTCCCTTGCCCTGACACCCAAAAGGTATGCTGGAAGCTATGAATCAACACAGTAGACTGCAGGCTTTCACAAGCAATCTTCATTGACCCTAAAGGCCAGGGAACTATGACTTCTCTCTTAGTTACCTCTGAAAGTATGTCTACCTGGCAGCACAAACCTTTGCATGGCAATTCATTTTTTAGCATTGACTTACATTAACCCACTCTTCTGTAAACATCTGAATTAAACCAACCAACTCTTCTGTAAACACCAGCCCAGACAATTCCATAAACATCTGCTTCCCACAGTGTGGTGCAGTTCACCAGTCTGTGAGACCTGGGAGGATTTTGCAGGCTTTCCATCACAAGGGTGGTGCTTTAAATGATCTATAAATAAGGTGACTGCATAATAATTTCAAGTCAAATTATAAGGGTGCCTAAATTAAAAAGCAAGTATAGCACTCAAAATGCAGTATTGCTGATTCTTCCATGCCCAGAGAGAGAGGTTCTTTTTCTTAATTAAAAAAATCCCAAGCCCTGAGAGCAGAAGAAACAAGCCAAACAAAACTCACAGTATATGGACTTCACAGTATGTCTGCACAAGCTCAAACTGGGAATTTTCCATGATTGCCTCACACAGTCCTATTAAAACACATTTAATCGTACTTACTCATGATCAGATTTTTACAGCACTGAAGAATGCAAGTCTAAAACAAATATAAATGTCTTCCTCTGCCTAAACACAGCCAGTATCTTTTACTACTTTTCATACTAATAATAAAGTGACTTTTCATGTTACCATGTTGTGAGTCAACAAAACAACTAGTTGTTCGGTTTGGGTGGTGTTTCTTTATTTCTTTTTTTTTTCAATAACGCTTAGATAAAATCAAATTACCTAAACATTGCTGAAAAAACATCTTTTCAACAAATGCTGAAGCATGGAATAGTGCAAAAGGAAGTATTTTTAGCAAATTACTCTAGAACAGAAGACGATTCAGGAAAGCCTCCTTAGTCAGAAAGAGGACATGCTTCATTTCAGCTGATGTGAACATGACCCACATCCAAGAACGAATGAGTGCTTCTTCAGCCCAGACCTCCTCCAGGAAAAACACTCCAACTTGGTCACCTGGAGGGGTACTTATCCCTATTGAATTACTCTCAGAAATGCCATTTCAAAAAAAAAGTTAATGATTTTAAGCATGTTACTAATATATTCTGACTGTTTTAGCCAAAATTGTATTTTATTCTTCAAAAATAAAAACCCCCAGTCAGACTATTAAAGTGTCTCAGAAGCATCTTGCTCATTATTACTAGAAAACTCAAGCTCACAAGACAGTTCTGCTGAGGCTGGTGCCTCTGCAGCGCTCCTGAACTCTGGGACAGTAGGAAACATGAAAAGCCACTTACAGTTTACTCCAAGAAATGCTGCAGTAGCAATGCGTTTCTCCACGGCCAGCTCTGTATTAGTGTTCTCCAAGCTTTTAATGGGCTGTTCAAAAAGACTTGGTCTTAAACTGAACCGATTTTCTTTTCAAAGAAGTCATAAATCACCATCTCAAAATAGAGCAATAACTTTCTGCTTACTGCACACACTATCTTTAACCCCCAACGCAGCATATAAAATACTTCATTCTGCAGAGAGGAACAGAGATTTCCTCACCTATAAGGAAATTAATTTAGAATCCTCCGAGTGTCACATCGTTTTCATGTGTGCACTGGAAAATATTGCCAGCCGCAGGGACTATGTGCCTACTCCTCCCCCAAGCAAGCTCCTTGCTTAACACGGGCAATAGATCTGGTTTTATTTGCATTAGTGCAAGCTCTTAGGGAGAGCAAGAGCTTTATGCACTACACCCCTCTGCCCAGGAAAAGGGGAAAAGATCCTGGAAATGGAAAACCCTGTAGTATTTTGCGACTGGACAACCATGGCAAAAGCAGAGTGAATTATTTGTTGAGGGCTGCAAGTCTTTGGCAATGCAGCAATGCAGTTTAAATCATTCAAATCCCATACAGCATTTACATGGCATCACCTTCCCCCTTGCTCAAGAGCCACTCTTCCTACAAGTTCCCTGTTGTTTCAAGCATCAACTTGTCCTTATTTTGAAGAAGTGACTAGACTTTTCATCATAATTCTAGCTGCTCACTCATGAGACAAGCACAGCTCAATTCTGGCAGCATGTTTATCAATGCACATAGACCTTCTGAAGAGTGCACCAACACAACATTGTTTGGGTCACGTTTTCAGCTCCCTTTCATCTTCAGACACACACGAGCATGTCTGTTTATGCACAAATGTGACCGCCAGAACTTCTGTGTGTATTTTCAGATGCACACATGCTTTCATGGTATTTTCTTCTCCTAGGAGTTAAATCCACACCTCATATTCACATAAGCAAGATCCGATTTGCACGGGAGAACTACAGAATCTAGGCCTGTAACTACAAGTATGAAGAACCACATGCTCCATTTTCTTCCCTCCAGATCACATTAAGAGCTGTCTCAAACATATCCAACTTCCAGAGGTGACACACAACTTCAGCCAACTTGTGAGAAGCTTGTTTGGGTTTTCTTTTGACCCCAATATGCTGTACAAATCTTTCCCTCAGATAAAATCGCATCCATTTATTTTTTGTCTAAAAATGATTTATGGACACATTTACAGAAATAAAAGATGTGATTCATTCATAGTTCTTCTCTTGCGAAAGAAAGCTTCCAGCAGAAATTTTCCCCAGCATGTTGATTCTCGAATACTCAAGACTGAGCATGGGGCTGGTGATGGATCACCCTGCGTGCACACGCTCCACACATGCCGTTCCTTGGGTAGCTAGTATGAGTAACTTGGACCATGCTGCGCCACAGGTGTGGAACACTGCTTGCCTTTTAAAACACTACTTTATACAATAATGTATAATGTCATATGCAGCTTCTTCCTGCTTGTTATGAGGAAAGAGAAACGCCCAATGCTGAAGTCTATTTTCTGCATTATGTCTCCAACTTGGGACTTTTCTTTTCCTCCTAACAGCAGCTCTCATGATACCATCTGGAGACTGAAGGACAAAGGCTGACATATAAAACCCCTATCCAGTCCTAAGGCAATTAATTCAATTTCATCATGAGGTAGGAAATACAGAGCACCCTCTCCTTTACTCCCAGCTTCATACACTGCTGATAAATTAAAGGAAGCATCATTGAGCCTTCTGTGTGCCAACATAGTAGCAGTATTTGCACTCTTAATAGTCCCTTATGGATAGTTTCCTAAAAAGCCAAAGAATCTCCTAGGGAACTTGAGGGACAGGTTTGAACATCTTCACTACAAAAGCCACCAGGGTAAATGTTCTTCTCAACACATTGGTAAGGAGATGGCTTGGTAGCTTCATTAAAAGAAAGTAAGCAGAATTAAGAAACTAGTATCTGTCTTTCCTGGAAAATGTCTGCAATAAAAGCAGCTCTACAGTCAATGTACAAATCAATGTAATAATGATCCTGAGATGGGTTAAAAAGCAGTGGTCAGTTAGACAAGTCATCCGTTAACAAAGCCACGTCTGTGCGAAGAGCACAGAGACCCAATTGTGGCAGAGACTTCCTGCCCTTGTGCCCGATGGGATGGACATGAGTGCGGAGGCCACACCAGCACTTCCTGGTAAAGGGTAATACGGCAGCAGGTCCCGTGCTGGGCTGTGCCACCCTCTGTTACCCACCTGGCAGCCATGGCAGCAATGCAGAGCAGCACTGCAGTGTGCATTTCAGAAAGCAGGGCAGATTTGCAGCAGCTGTGCTTGAACCAGGGGCACATTAAGATGAGCAGTAGTTACCTCCCGGATTTTCCTAATTTTTTTCCTGGTTACTAGTAAGTGGATTCTGGGGAGTTTCTGCATCTTAACAGGGGTAGTATTCACACAGCCATAGACTGGCTGAAGTGGGAAGGGACCTTTAAACATCTAGTTAAGCCTTCCCTGTCATCATTATGGACATCTTTCCCTAGATATTAACTAACTTTCCCACAGCAAGCTTGGACTCTGATGTGTAAGAAGCCAAGTGACTTGCATTCAGCAAGAAGCCAAAACCAGAAGGTATTTTAGAAAATGCTTAATTTTAAACACATTATGACTCTTCTCTAATTCAAGTGAAACTGTACTCCATATTCATCCCAGGATTTACCAACCTTGCTGAATCAAGATGTTTTTACTTATTTTAAGTAAATCAACATCAGTAGCTAAATCTGCATGGAAAAAAATTACACAATCCGTTACTATGCAGGTCAAGGCACCAAATTTTAGAAACCCAAGCCTCAAAACTAACTCCCACTGCTTGTTTTGGACTTCTTTATCTTTAGCCATGATCACATAGCTTAGCTGTAGATCATCAAAACCCTAAAACTCTCCAGTGCCTTTAAACCTATCCACCCACAAGCCTTTCCTTCCCCAGCAACCTCCTGCTTCTGCACAGCCAGAAACCGCTACTACAGCCGCTTGTTCGGGAGCTGCCAACATCTGCTGGTAAGAGAAGCAAAACTCACAGACCGGGGAACAGTCTGCTAACCTGCACCCCCCATGGCTCTGGTGAGACCTTTACTGGAGCGCCCTCAGCCTTGGAAATGCTGCTGGGCGAAATACACACTGAGACTTGGAGACCATGATAAGCAGGACACTCAGTGCTAAGCTTCATACTCAGGATAAGCCCAAGAGCATTGCATTTTTATATTACTTTCCAAAGGAGACTGAGAAGTGTAACACGTCCACAAACGCACCTGGCATTAAAGGGGAAAGAGGACATGACGTGTCAGTATTGTGAGTATTGTGTTCAGTTCTGGGCCCCTCAGTTCAGGAAAGATATTGACGTGCTGAGCGGGTCCAGAGAAGAGCAACAAGGCTGGTGAAGGGACTTGAGCACAAGTCCTGTGAGGAAAGGCTGAGGGAGCCGGGGTTGTTTAGCCTGGAGAAGAGGAGGCTCAGAGGTGACCTCATCACTGTCTAGAACTACCT
>JAWWLZ010000082.1:75202429-75215175 GCA_035041345.1 Poliocrania exsul | reverse complement strand
AGGCTCAGAGGTGACCTCATCACTGTCTAGAACTACCTGAAGGGAAGTTCTAGCCAGATGGGGGTTGGTCTCTTCTCTCAGGCAACCAACAGTAGAACAAGAGGGCATGGGCTTAAGCTCTACCAGGGGAGGTTTAGGTTGGATATCAGGAAGAAGTTCTTCACAGACAGAGTGGTCAGGCATTGGAATGGCCTGCCCAGGGAGGCAGCGGATTCTCCGACCTTGGAGGTTTTTAAGGTGAGACTGGACTCACTTAGTGACGTGATGTAGTAATCAAAGTGGGGTTGGATTAAGGGTTGGACTTTATGATCTCGGAGGTCTCTTCCAACTCAAATGATTCTATGACTCTATGAATGCTGAGACAGCCAACACTACGGCAGAAGAAATCTAGGTCTAAAGATGAACATCCTAGTTCTGCACCAGTGAAGTCAAAGATAGGTTAACTATTATTCAGCTATTCATGCAAACCCCCAAGTTCTTCACTTAATTATGCCAAAACACCACAAATGATAGAAGATACCTGTCTCTTAAACAACGACTCTTAAACTAAAAATGTAATTTGTGGGATCAGCACTATATGCAGTGCAATAAAGACAACCAATGACCCAGACTGCACATGGTGCTCTTCTGAATAAGGTTAATCCCAACACCTGGAGTCTAGGAATACCAGCCTCCTGTGTGAAGTTGATCCCAAACACAAGAGGGTCCCCCTGGGATCTTTTAGAAAACTGCCAGGGTCCAAAAGGGAGTCTCAGAGCATCGCTACTTCAGGCTGGTTTGTTGCATAGTCCTCACTGCCACAGCTGTTGTCCCAAGGAAGAAAATCAGCCTGCTCTTTCATGAGGTTGCAAGCCAGGTTTTATTTTTCAAAAAGGAGGGCCAATTGACCCACCAGGTACACATCAGCTACTCCCTACACCATTCCGTATTGCTCACATGATCACAGATAGGGGTTAAAAACAAAATTCAGTGTTTTATGGAACTGTAAATGTACTGAGAGAATAGAGATGTTGCCCTGAAGGAAACACAAATTGTTAAAAGTGAAATAACTCATAAACTCATGTATTTATTTCAGAGTGGGCCAATCAGCTTTTGCCATTTATGCAAATATGCTTGAAACCCTTTCTTCGAGCAGAAAACAGCACAAGTGCAGTTGTTTTTAAAGCCACCTAAGAAAGTACAGGGTATGACATATTGTAATATTTACCACACAGTAAAGATGAAAAACAACCTCTCTCTTTTATCCATCTAAGAGCCTAAATGAGTAACTTTATTTATAGCCACCAATGGTTACCACTTCTGAACTTATTTTTTCTCCTCAACAAACCACCTTTCCAGCAGGGAATTTAAGCTTTCAGCTACTCAGACATTTCTATCATTCTTGGTCAGTATGGCTTTTGAGCTGTCAACAAACTTCCCAGGTCACTGAAAAATAAACAAACAAACAGCAATTTTTTTTTACTGCCTCAGTTAATTCCAACTACAAAGGCCAAGAGAAAGAAGATACACAAACCATTCACATTTTTTTGCTTTTAAATAATCTTGAAGCAATTTATTGTCATATATTTCCTCCTATATAGATGTAAGAGATGTGCTAGATCATTTACTTAAATTTAAGAAATGGAAAAAACCCCAGGTGCAACATAGAAGAATGGTAGGTAACATCAGCATTAACAAGGAAAAACAGGTTAATAGAATGCACAAATTCCATGTTTACATCTATCCCGACAAACAATACAAGGTATTATTTTCCCCCACCCCTTTCCTCTTCGTTGGTACACAGGGAAAGGAAGCAAGAGAGCAGAGCATTGCAGCTGGAGTAGAATAAAATATCAGCAAGCTAAATAAATATACACACCCACAAAGGAAGCAGCAGCTTATACAGCCATACCTTTGAGCTTACTGGCACAGCTTCTTCAAGCACATACAAGGAGCATCCTAACTTCCAGGTGGTCTCAGAGCCTTACAGAAGTGAACTTGTGAAGAGCAAACTTATCAATGGTCCCAAGCACAGACTACCTGAGCAGCCTCAGCAGCAAAGAACTTGTCATGTGACAGAGACCTCTCAAAATTTTTCCCTCTTCTAACAGTTACAAAGATCTGATAAAAATCCAGCTGTTTCCTGAAGAACAAGTAGTAGTACCAAGACTGAACTTCCACTTTCTGACTATTAGTTACTCTAGTACCGTGTCTGGAACAAAATTAGCAGAGAAGATGATCACATGGTAACACGAAGTCGGAACTTCAGTGTCAGTAAAACTGAGAAGGGTGAATTTTACTACAATAATTTTTGCCATCCACGAGGCAGGACTAACAAATGCCAAAGTCCTATTTATTATGACGTATGTTGCTGCAGTTTTCTTGAGAATAACCCCAAATTTCTCCAATGCACCTACACCAAACTATCCAGACACACATAATTGCTCGGTATCACCAAAACAAATCTTTAAAAGGACCACTACAAAATGCAAGACTTTCAAAAATGTTGACATCTATAACAGGAGTTGCTGTTGAGTACTGCTCAAAGGCAGAGAGGCCTGCAGAGAGACCTTGACAAATCAGAGGGCTGGGCTATCAGCAATCATGTAAGTTTAAAAGTAGCAAGTGCCAGATTCTGCACCTCGGATGGGGTAGCTCTGGATGTACGTACAGACTGAGGAACAAGAGGCTGGCGAGCAGCAAGGTGAAAAGGGACATGAGGGTCCTGGTCAATGGCAAGCTGAATGTGGTCAGCAGTGCCCCGGCAGCTGGGAGCGCCAACCGTGTCCTGGGAGGCATCAGGCACAGCATCACCAGCTGGTAGAGGGAGGGGATTGTCCTGCTCTGCTCTGCACTGGGGCAGCCTCATCTTGAATATTGTGTGCAGTTTTGGGCACCACAATATAAACCAAGATATAAAGCTATTAGAGAACCTCCCAGAGGAGGGCAACAAAGATAGTGAAGGGTCCAGAGGGGAAGCTATACAGGGAGTGGCTGAGGTCATTTCTGGAGAAGAGGACAGAGGGAAGACCTCATTGAAGTCTACAAAGTCCTCACAAGGGGAAGCAAAAGTGCAGATCTCTCTGGGGATCCGTGACAAGACCCAGGGGAAGGGCATGAAACTGTGTCAGGGGAGGTTTAGGTTGGATATTAAGAACAGGTTCTTCAGAGGGTGGCTGGGCACTGGAACAGGCTCCCCAGGGAAGTGGTCACAGCACCAAGCCTGACAGAGTTCAAGAAGGGTTTGGAAAACACTCTGAGGCACATGGTGTGATTCTTGGGGTGGTGCTGTGCAGGGCCAGGAGCTGGACTTGGACGATTCTTGTGGGTCCCTTCCAACTTAGGATATTCTATGATTCTACAGTATCAGACACCCAACTGCAAACATGCACTCAAACTCTACAGGTAGGAAAATTCCAGCTGGCCAGACAGCACTAATTGAAGATTATTCTCCAACTCTGACAGGAATTGCAAAGCCAAAAAACCCTTAATTCATGCATTTTAAAGCGGTAGCTTCCAGACATTGTTGTCCCATCCAACAAGGAGATCTCTTTGAGACCCATCCTGGCTAAAGCATCTGCTCCTACTCAGAGACTCCCCCTCTCCTTCTACCCAGGAGTGCCCGGGGGCCATACCTGCAGCATGACCCATGATCTGTTGCCGCAGGTCTCTGGACCTCTGCTGCCTTCAGCCCTTCTTGTCCCTTCTGGTTAATGAGCATCCACTCTTCATGCCTCACAAGAGACAACTCTATGCAGAGTGAGAGGCACATCCCTGTTTCTGGAAAGCCACAGCTCATCTGCCTACCAAAACCTCCAATACCTTAAATAAGGAAAAAAAAAATCCCAGGGAAACACCAAAGCTTTTGTGGCCTCTTTGATTACATAAAGCAACTGTGCACTTTTCAAATCAAGTGTTTCCAAGCAATATAAAGTAGTGTTTCTGTAAGCAGCACACAAGTTCAAGAAATCAAAATTCAGACTTACAGTCTGTATCTGCCTGACTCCAGAAGCACCTGGAACACAGTAACTGTTGAATCACCATCTCAAGCAACAGGATCATAAGACTCAGTGTTTTCCCTTTGCACTCAGTAAAGACTGCTTAGAACAAGCCACCAACATAGGACTGCTGGATGCTCACAAGAAAATGCACAGAACTGGGTGTCACCTTCGGTCCTCCAGCAGTACTGATGGCACCTCCACTTTAACTGCATGGTACAAAGACATCCTACTGAGAAAAGTCTAACTATACAGTAAAAGTTTAAAACAACTATTTCATCACATTGCAATTCAGTTTTTTCATGGGCTTCTGTACAAAAAAATCTCCAAGGAGTTTACTACTGCACCACAGTCCTAGTCATTTAAGGTGCTGAATCACCAAAGCAAACTGATAGCAGAAATGGTGCGACAGAAACAGAAGTTAGGAGCAGAGACTCTCAAAACTACCACAAACAGAGAATCAGCCTTTCGTTTTAAATGCTGTGCAACTTTATGACAAAATCCTATATATCAGATATAAAACTTCTCAGATTTGGCCTGCAAAACATCAGAAATGTTATTTTAAGGGAAAAAAGAAAGGGGCTGCTGCACAAATTACATTTTCTAGCACAGAGTTGTCGCGTATGTTTATTCTTTGAAATAGCTTATCAAATATCGCACAGCGGAATCTAACTGGAGTTTCAAGAACAAAGAGCTCACTTCATCAGACACTCCTCCTGGTACACGGTCTGAAAAGCAGCAGGAAATGCCACCCTTCAAAGCCCTGCTGTAAACGCTGCTCTTATTTTCTTCTAGAGAATATACTAACTGATTGGACACACCAAACAAACCTATTCATTGCACCCATCACCAGAAAGCTGTAATGAAGAGATAAATCCTAATCATAAAACCACAGACTATACTTAATAAGGGGAAGCGATCCAAGAAGATGACCAACTAAGCAAGAAGTCTGACCTACAGAACGAGCATCCACTCCTTGTCCTGACGTGAACTCCAGTATCCTGCCAGCGTGGCTACTTCCTGAAGCAAATAAAAACAACCTCTAACCAAGATATGTAGTTCGGTTTTGACCCACTAAAATGTTCTCCATTGGTTCTATAAACCAGGCGGGTACATCAAACAAAAGGATTTGACTTTTCCTCGAGATAAACAACTTTGTAAGAAAAACAATCCCATTATCTTAACAAATATATTTAACTTCATCTGAAAAAACATTTTAACGTCACGCTAAACAACAACAGCTAACATAGGACCAAATAATCCATTTCCGATAATGCTATAAACATCAACATTTTTTCAAAACAAGGAATAAACTTCTCTTATCTCCTCTTCCCCAAACCAGGGACAGTTTGGATGAAGGCAAAAGAGAAGGTGTGATCATCTTTCCAGATAAATCCTGCACTTCTGCCAGCAAGAGCAGGAAGAGTGACAACAGACACATGCAGTGCACAACACCAAAACCACACAAGGCTTTGCCAGTAGCACCACTTTCACAGTTCAAAATCCTCTCAAAACCTACAGAAATGTTTTTTCCAGATGCTGGAAAGTTGTTGTCTGAAGCCTTTTTATGGTTTTTAAGAAAGAGGGCCAAGGGATTTGGGGTGTTAACTTTGATGACAACTTTCAGAAATACTCTGGTTTGTAATTCCAGTTGGAGTTACTGAGAGCTGGCACTCAGCAAAGATTTGAGCCTCAGGTCTCCACCTGAGGTTATGCTACAGGCACCACAGTCAATCCTGACTCTGAAACAATGATATCAGGCTTGGGCAGCAGGGTGCCACTCCACCAGCACTGCCATGTCAAGAAGTTAAGGACAGAGAATACAACCCAGAAGACCCTCAGTACTTTTAATGACAACTCCAGTATAGAGGCAGATATGTCATGACAAAAGGTTCTTGAATGGGAATATGGTTTTGCCCCCAGGGGAAAAAGCAACAACCAAACATTTTCCTCTGCTAAGGTGTGCTTTCAGCAACTTGCTTAAGGGCATTCTCCAAAACAAAACAGACTTGTGTTAACACACTCTTGTACCACCGACCTATAATATAGAATCATGAATAGTCTCTTACGAATATTCAGGAAACATTAACACATCAAAGGGCACTTAGTCTTTTATTTCCTCAGTCCTCCAACACAGTCCTTCACCCTTTGCATGCTGCCAGCCAGGATCAGGTGTGGAGACACAGCTTGGCCTCTGAACTCTGTTGCTGAGTTCCCCTCTCTTCCTCTCTGTTTCCCTCATTTAGAGCAAACTAGAACCAAAACACAAAAAAAATCATAGAAACATTTAATCCATATAAGGGATGGATTAAAAAGAATATTGATTTCTTGAACATTTACCTTAGCTTAATATGCAGTCGAAAGTCTTTAGGCAAGGCTTGCCAAAAGATGAAGACAACATACTTTCAAAGAAAATAAAGTCTGATACTATAAACCAGGCAAAATTCCCCACTGAAGCAATTTATGTACTTGCTATAATGTATTAACATACAAATACAGGAACCCTATTCAACTCTGAAGTCTGGCAGGCCACTGGATGGTACAGGAGTACAGTCAATCCTCCAGAATGTTTTCCTTCAGTATGCCATTAATTCTAGAAGGAGTAAAAGGTATTGCACTGACTCCCACATTCAGGCTCTGCTCCAACATGCTCATCTTTACCCACTGGGGGACAGGGTCATTGAGACATATAAGAAATCCAGCTTAAAGTGTATTACATTTGACTTCTCAGTGCAAGTTTAGAAAACCATACCAGTGACCAGTACCTTCACTTTTGAAGACTTCCTTCCATACACAAGGGTAAACTGCAAACTTTTCCTCCAAGTCTTAAAAGGGCTGAAGTGTTCTTTGCTTTTTCTTTCCCCAGCCATTGACTGCAGCTATTCCTTGGTGAAAAATGCTTAAGCACAATTGTACCCTAGGAAAAACTACAAGTTTTCATATAGAAATTGCATGTTAAACCCTCCACAGAAGAGTTTACAGAAAATGGAAATAACTTTGTCCAATAAGACTGAACGCAATTTCTGTCATGCTTCCAATGTGAACCAAAATCACATCTGTTCCTAGTAACCTATTCAACAAGGAAAAACATATATTATCAATTTACTCCAACATCACCCATGTTTGGGATTTTGATGAAAAAAAACCCCAAAAAAATCTCTAAACTTTCTACCACACAAGAAGGCTTTCACAGGTTAGATTGAGTCACTTGGGCACAAGGAAAACAGCACCTAAACAGAGAGCAAGTATTTATATTTAGGAGTAAAACAAGCACAGGTATGACAAGTTTATAGCTGAAACAACTCAGTGGCCTTCCCCAGCCAGTCACTAGTTTGCAGTGGTAAAGTGTCTGGCCAGTCATGGTGTCCATTGAACAACATCCTGCAGAAAAGCTGCCAGACACCCCTTTGCTGGCTGTCGTGGCTGAGGATATCAGGAACAAGCATAAATGATATTTGGACCTGAGAAGATAGTATTGATCACTGACTTGGCAGAAGTAAGTCTAGGAGAGGACAGCATATTCTCCCTCAACATCCTCCTACTTTTTACAGAAACATTCAGAAATATAATTAATCTTTACTTGTTCTGCTCTCCTAATGAACCTTTCCCAGTATATTTTTCCAATTTCACACTCCTATTTCCCATGTAACACAGCAGTAGTTTCTTCTTCAGCATGGATAGAGTTTACTTAACAAGGTAGATCTAGAGCATAGTTAATATCAGTTCCCATTCTGAATCCAGTCTTTGAAAAGTTCTCTTTAAAAGAATGGAGCATTTGAGCGACTTTAGTAGGCTTCTTAAGAAAAGGATAATCTACTTAACCTCTCTGAATCAGGGTGTTGTCCAAAATGAAGCTGCATTACACTAAATACCACCAATGGATAAAGCTCAGACTTCAGAGGACATTTTAGAAAAACGTAAATAATTAAAAAAAAAGCCACCATGCAAAATTTGAACCAATAATACCTAAGAGACAGTAACTTGCCTTTAGCTGTCATTCCAACACCAAACCAACCCCCCTTTATGTCTCAGTAATGGTTTAAAATGCCACATAATGATAAATATCAGTAAAATCCAAGAAATGAGAACACCTAAGCCATGACCCTCTGATACAAGCCTCAAGTCGTAATCAATCTAGCAATTTTTGTGGTGACATCACAAAACTTGTAAAGTTGCCACTATTAGTGACTTACGGCTGGTAATTATTTTTTTTGTCCCCCTCAGCAGAAGTCTTAATTCACAGTGACTTTTTACCTCCTGCTCTTCCATCGGTGCTCCACCCAAAACTGTGTTCCTGGCTCTGACCACAGCTGGGGACAGTGATTCACTAAGGGAATATACTGGCCCCACAGACAAAAAGATTGGTGAGATCAAACTACCCAGAGGACACACTTCCCTCCAGAACTGTAAGGGACACACGGTCAACACACTGGACATTCAAGGGGTGGAGCTGCTGCTCCTGCCCCTTGCTGGAGGCTGCTACACCTTCCACTGGCTCTGCACCCATGCAAGAGACACAAAAAGACATTTGTCTTGTGAGAAATTTTTTTGAAGTTACATCAATATTCACTATGCATATTGAAATTAAACAAAACAAAAAAAGGAGGCATATTATTCACTTTTTCTGCACAACCACAGTGACACTAAACAAATATTCACACATATGCACCCCCACACAGAGACAGGGACCAACTAGTTTTCCTTCAGCTATGTTCTAAAGCCAAAAAACAGATTCATGGGACTATATTGGTCTTACTAGACCAAACCCCAAGATTCAGCTAAAATCACCACAGCAGAAGCCAAACATGGTACAACCATAGGTAATTACTGATAGGGGGCCCCAAACTCTTCCTTCTATCTTTTGAGGCGCACTGGGGCACAAGAGCACTGAAAGGTTGCAGTGTTTCTCACGTTACTCATTGGACCAGTGGACTAAACACTCCACATGACACTGAAGACTCAAGCTACCTTTCGTTTTCACTTCCCTCTCTCATGCTAAATGGTCCTCTCCTGCAATCACAGAATCACAGAAAAAAGTGCGGAGCTTTTCTGGTAAGAGCCTGTGTGACTCAGTTTCAAAAATAACTTGGGTCTGGCCATGCTTTCCAATATAATTTCCTTTTACCAGGCAACAGGCTGTGCAACAGCCCTGAAACCAAAAAAGAACCAAAAAGGTTCATAACCTTCGGTATTACTCATACACAGTGCTCACCAAATGAAAACACATATAAAGAAGAAAATCTTGTAAGAGCAAAATAGCTTACACTCAAAGTGCTAACACCAACATACAATTAGGGAAAAGACCTAAACAAATTAACATTTCAGTGAGGTATCACCAGAAGGTAAAAAACCCCAAGACTCAGAAGCAGCTAAGTGTTCTGTAATGATGGGTTTCACAATTCTCCTTTCGTTGAAGTCGGATTGAACATACCAAAGAAACCACGAGCAGACCCTGCACAATGTAGAGCCTCTACTGCCAACTTCAATACTTACGTATTTTGCAGCTTTAAGAGAATTCTTGTGTCATTTTACAATATGTGCCGTGCCAGCAGGGTTGCTAGGCTCCAGCCCAGCGACCATGACTATGCTTCAGTTGCACAAATTTGTGTTATGAAAGGCACATGTGAAGTACATGTAGTGGGCAGTTACAATGATGTGATACTGATGAGCTGAATGTAACTTTCAACTTCGAGAAATAAACTTGCAAAAACTTTCTTTTCTTTCTGACTTCGTAAGGTAATCCTGAGCCCCCTTAAAACATTTACTGTTCAAAACGTAATGCTTTCTAATTAAACTAAAAGTAACTGTCGACAAAACAACCATCAGCTTTTAAAAAACCTAAATCTGAAAAGTCACAGCTCAGAAACTTTGCAGAATGCAGCCAATGTCAACAGCCAGAAGAGTCACTGTTTCTGCTTGGCATGGCTTTGGTGCTCAGAAGCTCTCCAGAAACATAACCTTTTATACTCATGGGCTGATGGTTTTGCCCTACCAGTCTCAAAGGCAACACTGCTGGTGTAAGTTGCACAGCTTACACCAATACCAAAAGCTGGAACATCAAACCCATGCTTTTGCCATCATTAAAATGGGGAGACTTCCAAGGTTGTCCTAAATGCATACACTGTGCCACACAGCATAGCAAGAACCCATGTATATCGATGCAGGTTATTTATTAGCCTTACCAGATTTTCTTTTTAAGAGAATAACTTTAGCAGTGCCAAGGTGTATTGGGTTTGCATGGCCAGCTTTTGGTAGTGGAGTGGCTTCTATGAGAAGCTGCTAGAAGCTTTCCCCATGTCTGGCAGAGCAAATTCCAGGTAGCTCCAAAATGGATGTGCCACTGGCTAAGGCTGGGCCCCTCAGAAATGGTGGTAATGCCTCTGGGACAACATATTTAAGAAGGAAAAAAGAAGTTATTGGGCAGATATAATTGCAGCCAAAGAAAAGCTGAGTGAGAATATGAAGGAGATCCACACCTCAGAAGGTGGATGCCTGAGAGGAGGCTGCAAACCCGTGGGATGCCCGTGGTGGAGCAGGAGAAGGACTCCTCTCCCTGTGGCAGAACAACCTGTGAGGAACTGAACGTAACTCCCAGTTTCCATCTCCCTGTGTCACTGAGAGGGGAGGAGGTAGAGCTGGGAAGGAGGGAAGATGGGGGGGAGGTGTTTTTAGGATTTATTTTACTTATCATCCTGCTCTGATTTTGTTAGTAATACATTCATTTAATATCCCAAATTTGAGTATCTTTGCCTGTGTCAGTATTTGTTGAGTGACCTCTCTCCAGGCCCTTATCTCAACCTCACCAGCCTTTTGTTTTATTTTCCCTCCCCTGTTCAGTTGCAGAGGGGAGTGACAGAGTGGCTTTGGTGGGTGCCTGGCATCCAGCCAGGGTCAACCCACTACACAAAGCCACTTGGTTGCAGGAGAAGGTGAACCCCTCAAAGGAGTAAGTGTTGTGAGCCTGTGATCTCACAAACATTGCAAGGGAGCACCAAGGAAAAGTTTGCTGCCAGCTGTGTAACTGAAATAAGAGCTTCCAGGTTCAACAGATACCTCCTCTGACAGCTTACTAAGTTCAAACTTCTGCACCATATCCTTCCCAACAGAGTGAGGTTCAACACCTGCTCCTTCGGAACACATACCGGGAGCCTCTTCCTTAAAACAGGGCACACGGGCAAACATGTGCAACTGTGGAAAGCAGAAATGGAGGAAACCATTCTGAACTAGAGGTACCAGTGGTACTGCTAAAAAAAAGAGCATGCTAGACAGAGTATCTGCTGTGCCTCAAAGGAGGCTTCTCTGCAGTTCCAAATAACTCCTATGCAGTACTGGAGGAACATTAGCAGGACTTTTATGATGGTGACACTTTTATAACGATCTCCTTCAAGATCATCTGCTCAGACACGCTGGACAGAAGGCAGGAGACAGAGTTGTTCTCTTCCAGCTGTAGAAATTGAGGGTCAGGGGGAATGGAATCCTTGGTCTTCAAAGTTTGGCAGCAGCTAAACCCAAACAATCCCTGCAGGCACTGCTATGCACACTGTGCTGCAAGCTCCCAAGGAGCTGAGCACCAGCTCAGAGGGCAGGTTTGGACAAGATGACCTACAAGAAGTTCCTTCAAACCTTAAGCCCTTTCTGACCTCCGCTGGGTCAGCAAATGCCACGGTCCTCCTATGACAAGGACACCAATCATGGTTCAGTGAAATACACCATATGTATTGGGTAAACTGAGGCACCGCATAAGAGGAGGAAGATTAACTTGACTTCTGCATTGACTTATCCTACTGCCCTGATAAACACTGCTTGGGAATTTCAGATGCTGAATAGGCAGTTTTAGATTCCCTCTCCTGACTTTTTTGTGCAAAATTTCCTTGTCTTTCTTCTCATCTGGAAATTACTCTCCTTCTTCCCTCATGGATACATCCCCTTTTAGTAGGGATGCATTCTCACTGGGAAAAAGTTTGATCTCAGCTACCAGAGGAGACTGCTTCCCTGTGAGCACCCTAGCTGTAGGTAAAACATATGGGAACAGCTTTTACAGGCTCTTTTAAGCAGCTCAGCCAAATGGCTCTATTGCACATATCTATGCTTATAATTTTGTGTATGGATCTCCAGGATTTCTAGTTTTTACTACTATAGATATGCAAATATGACTGTAAATACACTGTAAAGATTCTACCACCGACCTTCCTTCAAAGACTGTAATGCAGCACACACTATTCAACAGCCTTTTTTAAAAGCCTCAGAAAACACTTTTCCTCTGTCTTCAGAATGCAACTTTGTTATTACTTTAATATCCTTCAGCATTTTGGGGAGTAAGTTCGAGGGCAAACTCTTCTAGACCAATTCTAGACTAATTCTTTACTCAGAGTCATGGCTGGTTTGGTTTTTTATAACTGGCTTAGAAAATTGGGACAAGGATGGAAATTGAGGCTCCCTGGAGACAAGTACAGCAACTTCTTGTCCTGTAAGAATAAAACCTAAGAGTATTAAGAAATAGTAAAGAAAGGAGACTGGGCAGCAGGATGGAGAAGTCAAAAAGCTGTTGTCACAGATGATGGCAAGTGATTGGCGGGAGCTTAATGCTAATCCCACACCTCCCTTATGGCAGCAAGTCCCAACAGGAATAACACCCCTGCAACGCACACGTTCCTGCACCTCAAAGGTATTTTACTCAGTTGCCTCATTTTGCTCCAGTGAGCATCATCCTATATGGACAGCAGGTTACAATTATCATCTGGCTATGGAAAAATATGGGAGATATAATAA
>JAWWLZ010000082.1:75116782-75178723 GCA_035041345.1 Poliocrania exsul | reverse complement strand
AGGACACCTCTGTGAGCAGCTTACTGAGTACCTGCCCAGGCCCACTGCGAGAATGTGCTCTGTGCTGTGGGAAACTGCATAAGCGCTTCCCTGGGACTCTCTATCTGGAGTAATTTACACGGATTTCTCAGTGGTAGCATCAGTTCCCTTATCTCTACATCTCCGGCTGTATCTCTGCAAAAGAACCCTTTTAATTCAAAACCCTTTTAATTCAAAACCACATTTAGCATAAGCTTGGTTAGAGCTGATGTATTCAAGGAGATTTAGGGTTGTTATTTATTTTCAGTTTGCAAAACATACTGAACTGGATTCTTATACATAGGTAATTGGAACTTTGTAGCATTTTTAGAAATAATAACTTCATGGATAAGAAGCTATGGAGGGTAATGTTTATAATTTTCTATGGCACCTTTTATGCAAGGATCTCAGAACCTTTTTCTAATATTAAATGCACTTAAACACTTCACATGTTATTTCCACTTTAAGGAAAGAGACACACAAAGGGGCTGAGTAATTTGGTAAAAAAAGACACATAACCCAGACATCCTGAACTCATTCCTTAGTCAGAGAACAATTCTGTTGGGGATAGCTATTCAGCTTGGCTTACCCTGTTAAAATTATCTAATTAATAGGATTATGAAATGCAAGACTTAATATTCCAGGAAAACCTGTAAAATGGCTATAGTTCCTAATACTTGAAAAAGTGTCTGGATTGTGATATCATATGAAGGAGAATACATTCACCGCTCCAATACTTTGCCATTCACCAAAAAAAAAAAAGTAATTTGTTTTTTTAAATAGTGAACACATGAACAATGAATAAAAAGAAAAATCATACATGTTAATCACCAGGGAACCAGAAGAGTGCAGTGAACTCATGTCCCAAAATTTAAGCTTTCATAACAATGTATGTTTTATAAAAGGTGAGTTAAATTTTCAAATGAGCATATGTCAGGTAAATAATAATGCAAAATGAAGAATCATGAGATATTTGTAATAATAGAGACAGCCGTGTTGTAAGTTTATTAACTGAGCAAACAGAAAGTGTTCATATCTAAAAGCTAGAATGATATTTTAAAATAACCAAATTTAGAAATATTTAAAGTTATAAAGTTATTTAAAAAAGCAACACGTAGCTAATCCATTATATAAATTAGGAAAGATTTTCTTATGTAAATTCAGAGTTTATCTTTCAAAGAAGATTTGAAGGCAGGAGCAGGTCAAAATAGAGATTACCAATGTCTAGGAAGGCATCTCTTCTTTTACCATGTTATTAAAAATCTAAATTTGTCCTTGGCCTACACAAAATATTGCTATTCTGATAAGGTAAATAAACATTACTGATAAAATTGATTATTCTGTCTTGCATTAAGTAATTTATTAATAGATTAACAATCAAACTGGCTCTGACTTCTGCCTCTGGAAAGCCTCTCTCTATTTCTCACTTCTATTTGGCAGTGACTTTCCAGACATTTTGTTATCTTTTGGCATAAGTGAAATTATACTGAACACAGCTGTCTTACAATTACTTTTAATATCGACTAAGTTGTTGTTATACTACCCCTTTCTGCTCTTCATAGTATGAGTCTTCTCTTAAGCTTATACTATGCTATTTCCTGTATTTCCTTGTGCTGGGTACAGCTAAGCACAAGGGACAGAAAAGCGAACAGGTCACAAGACTAAGTGAAAGTCCTGCACCAGGGCCACAGGAATCACAAGCACAAACACAGGCAGGCAGAGAATAGGTTGAGAGCAGCCCTTTTGAGAAGGACTTGAGGGTGATGGTGAATGAGAGAGAGCCTGGACATGAGCTGGCAATGTGCACTTACAGACTAGAAAGCCAATTGTATCCTGGACTGCATGAAAAGCTGCAAGGCCAGCAGGGTACAGGAAGCAATTCTGCCCCTCTGCTCTTGTGAGACCCCACCAAGGGTGCTGCATCCATCTCTGAGGTCCTCAGCACCAGCAGCACATGGACCTGTTGAAATGGGTCCAGAGAAAGACCACGAAGATGATCAGGTTGCTGGAAGACCTCTCCTGTGAGGACAGGCTGAGAGAATTGGGATTGTTCAGCATGGGGAGGAGAAGGCTCCTGGGAAACTTACAGCACTTTCCAGTACCTAAAGGGAGCCTACAAGAAAACCGGATAGGAACTTATCACAGGGGCATGTAAGTGGTAACACAAGTGGTCATGAGCACATTTCCCAGTCTCTGCTGTTGGAATGGCCCACTTCTTGTGGTTGTCATCCTGTTCGGTGGAGCAAGGACCTGAACGTTAGATTCCACTGTCCCAAGTTACAGTCCTCACAGCTGGGCTTA
Organism: Poliocrania exsul; assembly: GCA_035041345.1. Taxonomy (NCBI): domain Eukaryota; kingdom Metazoa; phylum Chordata; class Aves; order Passeriformes; family Thamnophilidae; genus Poliocrania; species Poliocrania exsul. The sequence goes on along the minus strand of JAWWLZ010000082.1, from coordinate 75,176,404 downwards.
CCAAATGTTCAATTATTAACACAGAAAAGCTTCAAAGGGAGAAATTGAAATATTCTATCCATTTCTACTCTTTCCATGAATAGTCACCCTGAGGGGGGTAACATATTCCTGTATAAATGAAGACACAAGAACAAGGGCTTAACCCAAGTGGCCTAGAGGATTACCCAGACACATTAGCTATTCTAGGACAATTTCCTTCATCATCTTGGTGGATTTGAAATAGTTTTTAACACACAAATTAGTGTGGTATAGGAAAAAATATTCCCACTCAGCTCTAGCCCTGTGGCTATGTGGAATTTCACCAAAAGCTCATCTGGCTCCCAGGCCTCTGAATCTAGGCAAATACAAAGGTAGCTCAAAATTGTTTCCTGAACTGAGATTACCATAAATTGGTTCTGACCCTTTATGAATTCTCTTCTGCATCTGCAGAAGAAACAGTTCAGAGAATATTTAAACTCTACATTTAACTTGATACCGGTTTTATTTGCCCACCCCTGTGTGATCCTCAAGTATAGACTTTCATATATGGCTCTCACTCTACCTGTGGGTGCAAGATGAAAATTTGCATAGCAGTAATGCCCAGGAATGCTGATGTCAGGTACAGTCCTGCTGTCCTGGCCAATGATACCAGGAAAAGACGGTCCTAGTCTACAGAACTTCCTCCCTCACATGCATCTTCCAATACTTATTACTTCATTTAAGGGTTGGTTTTGTTTTTGGTTTGTTTATTTTTTTTAAAAAAGTGAATAAGCTGGGACACAGTGGAAGACAAGCAACTGGCCAAAAGTACACTGTCTCTGCAGGTTTGGATGACTTCTGTGTGGAAATATGGGCAGAAAGTAACTTATTTGGAAACTATTAGCTCTGAAGGTTTCCTATGCAGCTGTTACACAGGTGGGCCTTGAAGGAATTTCCTTTTAGATACGAAATAGAACCATATGGTAGTATCTACATGCACTATTAAAGAACTGGAATGTAAACACAACATCTCAACTTACTTTTTCTTTAGAACAGATGGTATTTAAAAAGGGAATGCAAAGGAAATACTTAAGAAGGGGAGATATATGGAACAAAACAGGTGAGTCAGAATCAAGGTTCCAGTCTTGTTCTGCAAATCAAATCTCCTGCTGGAAACACAAGAGTACTCATGTTCTCAACTGCAATAGCAAAAATAAAATTAGGGACCTTGTTTTCAACCTTCTGTGCACGTGTCAAACAATGACATTTTTTATTCATGAAACATGAAAGACAGGACTTGCAATGATGATGCAAATCATGACTGAATTGTACTGGCAAAGAGCTGCAGGATCTGAAGGAAATATGCATCATGTCCATTGAGTCCAAATCTGCTCTGTACTGTTAGTCACCCATTTCTGCAAAAACTACAGCTGTAAACCACCAAAGGATGGGGGTTGTTTACCCCCTGCAAGACTGGTTAAAGATGGGAGGATGATTAAGTCTATCCTTCCCATTCACTCACATGTCATAAATTCATTGCTTCACAGAACTGTGGCATCAAGTCACTGATAGCTTTTTTCAGATCATCAACTCTTCTAACATCAACTTCCTAGTTGTCAAAGCACTCTCTTACTTTCTTTTTTTGAGCACCTCGGAAGAGATTACTATATTTACAATCCTGAACTGGGGGCTGGTAGTCCATCCTCTGCTTGCTGTAGTACTGTTGAATTCTTGTCTGACCTTGCCTTGGGACACAGTGCCATCAGTCAGTTATCTTGTATTTAAGAGGAACTAAAGCTTCTACGCATCCCACAAGACTTGTCAGTTCTATTTTGTGAGGAAAGAAATTATGCTTTTTGTTGCAATACATGCAGATATTTTATACTTCATTATGTTAAACATGACATTTTGCCCAATATCAAAAGGGAATCAGAACGCATTTAAAAAATCAGTTACGAATGGTGCTTTAGCAAAGATACTTCTACTTTGTAATTTTCTTTTTGCAGCAGATGTCACAACTAATGAGAGCTTGTCCATTGATTTAATCCAGCTTTGTATCAAGCAATTCAAACTATTAATAAAATATTTTCATTTGATCCTCAAAATCCAGGTGATGAGCTTATCTTTCAAGGCTTGGATAATAATTTGCACTCTTTTTTCTCTTAGCCTACTACTCTCCAGATTTTTTCTAATGTTTTCAATTTTCTTCTTTAGCTACAAAAACATGCAGTACTTAATTTGAAACTATATTTTTTCATTTCTAATGTTGTCTTTAAAAAACACCTAGCACTTCACCTATCCTTGATAATATCACAAGATTAACCAAATGTTACTTCTAAAACCTACTTGAGCTTAAGAATTGAAGTTTCAGAGAGGAAAGTGTAATGTAATAAAAACAAGTGTGCATATCCCAGCAAGTAAACATACAGGTATGCACGCCTAAAGGATGTCTTCATCTATGTGTCAAGATGTGTTATTGAGATTTAATGGGTTAAGGTTTATTTTTATAATTCAGGATGTTGGAACAATTTGTAAATTTCCTTGCTTGTTGCCATGAAATCAAGAACACTGCTTAGCAGTGAGTCCATTGCCTTGTTTGGCCTTTTTCTACTCATGCAGAGGCAGAAGCTCTTTGTCCTTCTTTTCTTATCCTTGCCAGTTCAAGCTGAGCTTTGGCTTTCTTAACCCCAAATTTTCATAAGGGAATACTGCCTCATTTGGGCAATATTTCTCAAGCCTCTCTTTGTAGCCTGGCCCTGTTTCTGCCTCCTGCACGTGGCCATTTTGTAGTGGAGCTCTGTCATGGAGCATAGAATCATTTAGGTTGGAAAGGACCTCTAAGATCACCAAGTCTGATTGTTAATCTAGCACTGCCAAGCCCACCACTAAACCATGATCCTCATTTTTTAAATACTTCCAGCGATAATGGTTCCACCATTTTCCTGGGCAGTCTGTTGCAATGCTTGACAACCCTTTTTTTTAAAAAAAATTCTAATATCCGATCTAAACCTCCCCTAGTGCAACTTGAGGTCATTTCCTCCAGCCATACTGCTTATTACCTGGGAGAAGAGATGGACCCCCACATGGCTACAACTTCCTTTCAGGTAGTTGTGGAGATTCATAAGGTCTTCCTCAAGCCTCCTTTTCTCCAAGCTAAACAATCCCAGCTTCATCAGCTTCTCCTTGAAAGGCTTGTGTTCCAGATCCTTCATTGCCCTTCTCTGGACATGCTTGAGCATTTCAATATCCTTGCTAAATTAGAGGGTTCCAGAACTGAATGCAGTACTTGAGGTGCAGCCACATTAGTGGCAAATACAGAGGGACAATTGCTTCTCTGGTCCTGCTGGCCACACTGTTCTTGATACAAACCAGGGTGCCATGGGCTTTCTTGGCCACCTGGGCTAATTTTCAGATAGCTGCTGACTAGCACATCCTTTTCTGCTGAGACACTTTCTGGACACCCTTCCCGGACACCCTTCCCATACCCTGTAGTGCTGCATGGCTTTGTTGTGACCCAAGTGCAGGACCTGGAACTTTGCCTTGTGGAACCTCATACCATTGGCTGTGGCCCATTGATCCAGACTGTTCAGCACCCTCTGTAAAGCCTTCCTACCTCCAGCAGATCAACACTTCATGTTGTCTGCAAACTTACTGAGAGTGCACTCAATCCCCTCATTCAAAACATTGATAGAGATATTAAACAGGGTACTTGGCTTAGCTGAGATGTGCTGCTTGTTTTCCCGGGATACTAAACTGGACCATTCTCACACCTGAAGAATGTGGTCTGTATAGTCCTTGAAGTTAAGCTAATCTCCTTCCTCCTTCAGAGCTGGTCCCATATGATCCCAGCTGTCCCCTCCCCAGACAGGCCACTAGCTGTTCCCCTTGTGACCCACATCTGGGCTCTGTGACTCTCCTCCCTGCTTCCCCTCGGTGGGTTCTTCATCTCCATGATTTCATGCTTGCTATAGCCAAGGCTGTCATGGATCACCACCTCTGCCACCAGTGACTCCTTGGCAGGGACAGCAGATCCATCAGTGTGACCTTGTGGAATGGTCCAAACAGGTCCTGTATCAACGGTTCTTGACACCCTCCAGAAATCTCCAGGAATGTGTGTCCTGCTGTGCAGGTGACAGGGAGGTTGACAGACCCCAGCAATGCCAGCCTTTACCTTCCCCAGACTCCCCTGAGGGGATTAAGGGAGGATTCATCTGCTCCGTCACCCATAGCCCACAGTCAGTAATACACTCCCCCTAAGCTGCCCACTTCCTAATGCCACCCTACCCAGTCTCCCCTCTGTTCTCACCCATGAGCTCTTTCTCACATATATACTCAGAGAAGAGATAAAATGATCATATATTACAGTAAGCAATCTCCTCAGTAATTTAAATTCCTTGTTCCATCACTTAAAAAACATAAGAAATGTTCAGACTCGCAATATTTTTTGAACTGTGTGCCTCATCTTCCACAACAGGATGTTTTACTCTCTCAAAATTTCTCTCTCAGTTTTGGCTCTGTTGAAAGCCATCTTTCACTACTGTGGCAATACACTTGTAACTGAGAAATAAGGTATGTAGTGGCTACACAAGATCTACAGCTTTAAATTTATCAGATGTGAAAGCTGAGTGAAAAGTTGAGTAACATGAGGGCCAAAGTATTGCTTTTGATCACAACCATCTAGGAGAGAAGTGAAATGATAGTTAATGGTGAATTTCCATCATGACAAAGAGAAGGTAAACAGAGGGGTCTCAGATACTACACTTAGTCTCCTAACAGTATTGCTGTGTAATTGGAGAGGAGAAACCAACTAAAAGCAGCATTTTTCAAGTGATATGAAACCTGCCTCATAGTTTCTGTCAGAGCAAGATATACTGGCATAATCATTCAAGCACTTCATAGGACATACCTTGCTCCCTGATGCTACCACAGCCCCCCTTTCTCCAGAAACCACTGCCTGTGCAAGTCTGGGGAAACAGGAGCTTTCTCTCTCTAATATTCAAGCTGAAACCTAGCTATCTCTGCCCTGCAGGGAAGGAGGCCACCCTGGTCCCTATCTCACGCAGTTTCCACGGCCACACTCCTGAGTGCATCTTTGTAAATCACTGCAGGAAAGGGAGCCAGCTGCCACTTACGGGACAGCATGGTGACAGTCTTTGCATCAGTGATGCAAAGCAATTGGCAAAGTAGTCAGATGGATAAAGGACAGAGGGCAAATAGTGCCAGAGACACACAGTTCTCCATAAACTGAGAGTGCAACCTCACCTTATCATCTTCTCTCAAAAAGAATGCCATACAGCTGGAAGGTTAAAAAACATTGCAAGAAGTGAATTTTAAGACTATTTAAGACTATTGGGACAACACAACATGAAGTATTTCTAATGCAGTTTTTGAGAAGGTAGATAAGGAGTTAATGTTGTATATGATTCTATTTACTGTGGGAAATGTCTGTCAAGATGTTCTTCTATTAGACTTGACAAGCGTCAGCAGGAAATTTATATTTGTGATTTTTATGCCCTTAATGGAAGGCAAAGACTGAGGAAACTGGAATTTTTTACAGAAGCTTTCCTAGGGCATGCAGGTGTATGATGGAGTAGGGCCTGTGTATCCTAGAGGCAGTGTCCAGAAAAGGAAGCAGTGCTTATGGGTTAGAGCATTTCTGTGCATGAGGTCCAAGAGACTTCATGTCCAAGAAACAGGTTTGCTTTGCTTCCAGTCAATGCGGCTCCAGAGGAGTTACATTGCTCCCAGAGCTGCTTCACTGCATTGTGTGGATACATCAGCCTGCCCAGGTTGTTCAAGGCTTCTTACAACATGCATGATAAAGACACTGGCTCTGTCTTCAGTACTAGACGGACTTCTGTCTCACACACAACAGTTTTAGAAGTGGGATTGCTCAACTTAAAAATCAAAGAGAGGATCTTCACTGTGAATATCATCTCAACCTTCTATACCAGTCTGTTCAAAAGGAACCACAAGATTTGGTCTGGATTGGAACACTCCCTTTGAAAGCTATCTAAGTAGTGGAATAATTAATGTGTTTTATGTCTAGTGCAGTCCTAAGCTGCTGTGGTACTCGTAGGCCATACCAACTAGTTAATAGATAGTTTGGTCAGATTTACATTATACTATCTCCACAGAAGTGGCTTCAATATAGGCTGCCTGTCACAAAGAAGTCCTGAGAAGGCATTAATGGTTTGTGATTTTCCTTCTATCATTCAAATTTTGAATGAGAACACTACATGAATAGGACTGAAAAAACAGAACACTCATATACTACAACAGATCCAGAAGTAGGCACATTTCTCAGCGTCTGGAGTTAGTGGGTTATGGTCTTCACAATAATTCTCTGATACTAATGACATTTGAGTAAACTTTCTTATCAAAAAGACAACTCACCTATGCTATCAGCAGCTCGTAAATGGTGTATAGGTCTGTATCCAATAACTAGGTGAGAAAAAATGCTGGAGTATATTCTGCTGTTAACGTTGTCACAAGCAATGCCATATCTAAAATAGACCTTGTCAGTTTTAGTTAAACAAGTGCTCTAGTGAGTAGTTTTAACCTTAACTTCTTCATGCAAGCACAAATTACTGTTTATAGGAACTCTACAGGATTTTACCATTTTACAAAGTACACATTTAAAAACACACTTCCCACACTCTCAGGTGATGATGCTCATTAACCTCTACAAGGCTTCAGTGGAAAGACCCAACAGTTTGACATGATTAGTTTTTCCAGTATAAAACTTGAGTAAATATGATTTGTAAGTGTTGAAAAGGATCAACTTGTACAGAGACATAACTATAGACAAGTACTGGTTCTTCTTTTAATTCCTGTGTATGATGTAAATAAATGTCTTCCTTAATCTCACTGACTTCAGATTTGGAGGTAAAGTTCTCATATATATTTAGTTTAGCATTATGAAAGTTCATAGGAGACCTGCACTTTGGGACTAAAAATCAGATAAGACCACTGCTAAAAAAAGAGCCTGAACAGTTGTGGTAAACCTGTAAAAGCCACTCAGAATATTTATTTAGGTTACTAACAGAACACACGGATTAGAATTATTATTGGATTATGCAACAAAATGTACTCAAATAGTGAAAATTTGACTGTAGATAGTAGTGTTAATACATAATATGAGGTAAAAATAGTTCCTGATTGGACTTTATGAGCTAAATTAAGACAGATAACATACAAGTCATAAGCACTAAGAGAAGCTGATAAGGCTGAAAAAAAGGGTCCTAACAAAAAAGTAGAGGCCAGAGGAATAAAAAAGAGGTGTTCTGTGTTTCTTTATTTGAGGAAAGGATAGGAGTCACAAATGCTGTGATGGACAGAAGATTTGACAGAGAGATCATTATGAAAGAAAGGCCTTCCAAGATTCAGTGGCCAGAGATGAAGTTCACAGAAGTGAGGTTCACACCACAATTTAGGTACAAGCTTTGAAGTATGTTTAGCTGTTCATACTGTTTACACAGAGGCGTCGTGTTTTCCTTTCGGAATGCTTTTACAGTATGTTACACTTTACATAAATTATGATGCTGGTTGGAAATTGCTTGGTAAGAAGTTGCCTCTGTTAAACAGATAACACTGAAAACCATAAATGCTGACAGGGCTACGTCCAGTCTTGATTACCAGGTTTAGGGGTATTTTTAATATTTAATTTTTAAAACTCTTTTCTGCAACTATTAGAAGCTCAAGGCTGAAAGTCCTGCTTTGCAATCTCTACCAGTGATGAACAGTTGTTTAATTCAAACAGGCCTGTTTGAATCCCTTCCCACTCCTTACATTTTACTCTTTAAAATTACGAATGGCAAATGAAAAATTTTCAGATACTACCTCAAGAGGCTACACAGACTGTTTGAAGGAGAGATAAAATCCCTAATTTCATTTTGCTCCTATCAGATGGGCAGCAGTTCTGAAAAGGGGCACTGTGCAAAATGTCTGATACAGTGGCAACCCCAATGTAAACTGTGTCATTAAGACCATTCCTATAACATGGAAAACCAACCATCTGTTTTAGAAAGAAAACTAAAATCTTTAATTTCTTGTAGAATTATATAGGTAATAAATCCCAAGATGGAAGCCTGATTCACTTTCTCATGGCAAAAGAAAACCAAAATGTTTTTTTTTTCCAGATAACAATTTTACTTTTATGTGAGTTTTAAATGGGAAGACTTACTGCAGACTTCTATTAATGTTTTCTTTCCCCAAGCTTTGCAACTGATTGACAAGAGAGTTATCAAGGAAAAGAGTCGAGGGTAAGTCTCCTACCAGCCAGCCAGCTGGAAGCAGAAGAACAGCCTTGTAGCTCCTGGCTGGCCACATCACATCCTGCCTGGTACACTGTAGGGATCTCTGACCAGAAAAACAGGAATATTGCTATTGATGAGATATAGGGAACATGAGACTCCTCTAGAAATGAGTCTTCATTAACTCTGTTCTTTATGGAAAACTTAGACAGGTCAGTGAAATGCAGCTTGCCTCAGATATGTTTTGTTCATCAGAGAGTACATTCCAGGACCTAACAAATGAGTTCAACATGGGAACTTCATCCTGTATGTCAATGTGGTGGGCAGTCCTAAAGGAATTGTGCTGAAGCCAAGCTGGGAGGCTGAAACAGTGTTATTTGGGGAATGAAGGACATGAGGACAATAGGCAAGGAACAGGAGCTACTTTTCAAAACAAGAAGTGAAGAACACTAACCTGAAGGAGAGGAAAAACAGAGCAATACATGAAAAGAATGAAGGTAAAGACACAGATAAGATTGTGATTAGACATGCTGAATTGGGCTTTGAGCCACTTGGTGTAGCAGAAGATGTTCCTGTTCATGGCAGAAGGCTGGAACCAGATGATCTGTAAGGTTCCTTTCAATCCAAACCATTCTATGACTCTGTGATTCTATGACTGTCCCAGTCATGTATAACTCCTCTATAATGTGAGCCATTCATCCAATGTAGTACCAAAAAACATTGGCAGAAGCAGAAGAAAAGTAGAAATCCCAATTCCCTCTCTGATTGTGAAACTCTACTTTCTTTAATTTTTCTTTTTGATGTCAAGTCTATAATTCTTTTCACAGCGATTACATTTATTTTCAATGGATTGATGAAAAAAACCTGTCTTTACTATGCTTACTATCAGAACTTCTCACAGCACAGTGTTAATGCACAAATCTTTTACCTGGGTTACTTAAATGCTGATGACACAAGGTAAACAGTCAGTTTTAATAAAAAAAAATGTCAGCATGGCAGTTTCACACTGCTTAGGATCTCAGGATTTAAGGCCAGGCAGTAGGTACAGAGGACCAAAATTCTATAGCCAGGAAAAAAAATAGGCTAAACAGTGTGACCATATGATGAATCATCTAAATTAATTTTTGCCCATGTTTTTTGTAGTTATTTATGACAAATTGAACAAGTTCAACAACAGGAAGAATGAAACAAACAGATGGCATTGTTTTAGCTCTGGCTACAGTCAAACTGGGCTTTTAACCACAGTAGGGTTGTTCTTTTGTTTCTTACAGATCATCACTGTTGAGAATGTGCGGTATTTACAAGTGAAATTGCTCTCCCTTTACTTGCAAGTTATACCTTTGCAGGGCAGTCCCGTGGTGTGCTGGAGAGCACTGCAGACTCTGAATCCCAAGGTTGTGAGTTCGAGTCTCAGTGGGACCGTCCCCTGGCAGTTCAAGCCTCCCTGTCATCCCATCCCGTCAGATCTCGGATGCTCAGCAGGGTCAGCCCCGGTCAGTACCGGGTGCTGTGACAGTCCCAAGGACTTCACTGTCACTGTCCAAGCTCGCTTGGCCGTGGCAAATGGACCTTAGGACTTAAAGGGTGGGGCCAGTTCTGTGCACGCTGTGCCTCACCTAAAACATCCACTGCAGAGGCTGGAAGGGCACATCCACATGGGGAGAGCCCTGCCCAAATCTTCGTTCGCGAAGTTTGGCCATACATACCTTTGCAATGCAGAACCATTGAAATGGAAGTGCTTGGTGACTATTCTCATTTAAAATGCATGTTATATATTGCTTACAAAAAGTAAGTATCAGAAAGGAAAATGCATCAAGGCTAATGAAGTCCTTTAACTTTTACAGGTAGAAAAGTGCAGTATTTGCCCTTTGTTTGCATGCAAATTTGAGAAATTGCTTTGTCAGAGAAGTGATTTTAGCAGACTTAGTGCTGTTTTCTGTGCACAAAAAAATGCTGGTTTCAAATTAATTGCAGAAGGAAGAAGAGTACCAAAATAAAAACACTTCTACAATCATGCAGTATATGTCAAGGATATGTTGAGATGTTGTCAACTGCTATGGGTGCTGCCGTATTCTCCAGCCACATGTTCCCAGTCCCCTTCTTGGACAAACTTATGCCAGTTTGGTCCAGCAGTAAAGTAGTCCATAGGAAAAAGAGAAGAAATCTTTTAATTTTTTTTACCAGGTTGGTCTTTGATGGGTTTCATGCCCTAGAACTGTTTTACCAAGAAGTCACCAAATTGATATTGTTGATGCAAATGAGGGGATTGTAGCAGTGCTTTTTTAGTTAAATTTGGGCTGCCTTGAATCTGCAGCTAATGCCAGCCATATGGAACAGTATTTCGATTGTATGCAATCTTAGCTTCTGATCTCCATTTGATTCTATATTTGGTTTTGTTTTGCACCAGCATTTATTCTCTGATGGTATAAAATACCATTTATCATAAAAGTTCTTGGAGGATAGTAACAAACTTCTTAAATACTGTTTTTTTCTCACAGTTCACTACAATGGCATGTTATCATGCAGTGAGAAACACAGTATCAAGCAGCACACAGTTCATTTTGACTGTATTGTGAACCTGAAGGGATCTGCCCAACAATGCTATTATAAAAAGTATTTAACTTTTGTAGAAAATGCCGCAGACTTCCATTGAAGCTTTTCCTTCCTTGATACAGCAGTCACAATCTTAGTAGCTCTAAATAACATAGCCCTGGGGTTCCCACAAAGAAAGTATTTCAGAGAATTTGCTGATCTGCTGTAGAAAAGCATAGCATGAAACTAATGATAACTGGTATTGTTTTACATTACATGTGTGCTTATTGTTTCATAGCATAATGTCCAATGAGGTAATATCTCTGACAGAGTGCACTATGAAAGCATGGGATTAGCAGCGGAGTCAGGATTAAATTAAATAAAGCAGGACTCTAAACATGTATTCTCTCATTGGAGGTATCTTTCATTGCAGGTCACTTTGAAGGGACACACAAAGGATGAGACAAGAAAATTGTATTAGAAGGCAATTTGTTGAGGACCATAAAGAGAAATGTATAGCTGAAAGATGTTATAAGATTTAGTGGGTGATAAAATAGCAAATAAAATTCAGAAAAATGTAGAGCAATCCTCACTTTATATACCCATTAGTGTAGGACCTGAAATCAATGTTTCCACCCAGTAACAAGATGTAGGGATTATACTTCCCTGAAAACTTTGACTCTGTGTCCAGCAGCGAACACAAAAACAGTCTCATACTAGGAAATTCTAAGTGAGGAATGGAGAACAAGGCAGGTGATACCATGGCACTATATAAAACTCTACATTTGAATACTCTTGATATATGTACCCCTACATTTTTACTGCTTCATATAGCTCCATTACCATTCAAAACATATGCAGGTTTTCATACAGAGCAGTTTCCATGTGGGAAGTTGCGTGAGGGCAGACCTGGATATTTCAGGAAGGTTTCCCTTATTCCGTATTATATTCTTTCCTAAGCATGCACTGTTGGCCTCTGTCATAGGCAAGATATTAGACGGCCTCTTAGAAAATCAAAAAATCAAAAACCCCTACAGCATCAGTATGAATCAGCATATTTGCCCTTATGCTCTTAATCAAATCCTAAATCAAATAAAGCTGCCTGTCACCATGTTGTTGATCTGATTTCACCTATAACTGAAGAATGATGATTGTTTTGGCAACAATAAGCATTGTGCAAAGGTTAATTAATGAGTATCATTTCTATTTTGGAGCACTAGGCACATGTAACTCTTTCAAGCCCTAGGCAACCTTGACCACAATAAAGCACGTTGTCTGAATGATTCTCTAATTTTAAGATTGTCCTTCATAAGTCGTAGATTAAATTTGTTTCAGTACAGATAATTCATTCAAGCCTTCCAAGAAGTCAGACTGATCACAATGATATATTTTATCCTCCTAGAATAGTCAAAGTGGAAAGCCTACAGTGAAGCATAATCACTGAGAATCCAATATAGACCAAATTTCCTTTTTTCATAACCTTTCAACAATGAAAATAAACAGATGCCAATGAAGAGTAAGTATAGCTCACAATACTTATCTCAAATATTCTCCTAGTCACCTCATGTTTTCAGATCAGCGTAGTTCTAGGTGCAACATGATTTTACTGTTGAATGGATCCCTGAATAGATCTTTCTTCCAAGTAGTTATCCTCTTTAACTCATGCAAAATTTAAGTGTCTACAATATTCTTTGGAAAGGAGTTCTACAAGTCTGCCCCCACTGTACCAAACACCATCTTCTTTCATTTGCTTTATATTCAGTTCCTACTAGAAACCTGTCTTACACTGCAAGAGACAGTGAGCTGTCAATCTTTACCTCTATAAAACGTATGATTCTGAAGACCTCTATCACTGTCTCGTAAGCCCTTTCTTTTCCAAGCTGCAAAATCCTACACTGGCCATGCTTCAGGCATGTATTTGATCATCCTTTGTTATCTTCTTTTAGCCTTCTCCAGTTTTAGTCAACTTTTTTTTGCAGCCTCACCCAGAGTACTTGTGCAGTTTTGGTCACCACAATATCGCAAAGACATTAAGCTGTTAGAGAGCATCCAAAGGAGGGCAATGAAAATAGTGAAGGGTCTGGAGGGAAAGCCATATGAGGAATGGCTGAGGTCACTTGCTTTGTTCAGCCTGCAGAAGAGGAGGTTGAGGGGAGACCTCATGGCAGTTACAACTTCCTTATGAGGGGAAGTAAAGGGGCAGGTCACTCATGACCAGTGACAAGACTCAAGGAAATGGCAGAAATCTGAATTGGGGAGGTTTAGATTAGGTGTCAAGAGAAGTTTTTTCACCCAGAGAGTGGTTGAGCACTGGAATAGGCTCCCCAGGGAGCCTATATGATCAGGAAAGTGATCACAGCACCAAGCCTGACAGAGTTCAAGAAGCATTTCGATGGACATGTTCTCAAACATGTGATGTGATTCTTGGAGAGTCCTGCACAGGGCCAAGAGTTGGACTTGATGATTCTAATGGACCCCTTCCAACTCAGCATATTCAATGATTTTATTTTTTTTTTCTTATCATAAGGAAGGCAGAACTACACACAGTCTGTTGAATAGACATTGAATTCATGTTTTCCATTGAATTGCTGTTCATAGCCCAAAGGCTTTACTCCTGAATGTCATTGGTCAGCACAGACTCCATTATCTTATACAAAACAAAATTTTTCCACCTTACCTTTACCTACATTGAATTTAATCTACCACTTTATTGCCCAGTCACTAGTCCCCAAAACTTCTCCTATACTTCTTCACTGTTTTCTTCATCCTTATTATCAGAACAACTCCAAGTCCTCTATAAATAATTTCACTTATCGCTCACTGTCTTCCTTGTCCTCTCCTTCCCTACTCTTTTCAGTAACACAGGTTTGGACATGGACACTCACAGACTCTGGTGACTTTCCTGAAATACTGTAACTGACATTTTCATTCACCACTTGCATCTCATGTTGTAGCCAATCCATGTCTTACCCTCTGGCTCTTTGGATTCACAAGAGCTTTAAAGGAAACTAACTTGACCAGTTATGAACCAACCATCTTCTCACACAGATCACATATATTCACATGTCCACTAAGTCAATTATTTCTCAGAATTGTACTACCTTGGTGGATTTATATGTTGTGCTACACGTGTGTAGTTTCCCTCATTCTCCCTGGAACCTGTTTTAAAGACTGGCATAACATATAGTTTTAAATGAAGAATTTACACATTGTCATTGTCAATTCAGCAATTTCATCCTTGATTTCTCTTAAAGCACATGAATGGACATTGCCCATCAATCCAGTTAGTATTTCCATTTTTAATGTTTCCACAGCCTCTTTAGCCCCTTCAGTGTCACAGGTACTCTTGGAGGAACATCTTTCTCCAAAGGGATCTAACATCGACTTCCAGTTTGGTCCACAATGAAAGATTAAGTAAAGAATTCATTTGGCTTCACAGCAGCATTCTTGCCCTCTCAGTACTCCTTCAAAGCCATGAGTGCCATTTGGCTCTACAGCCCCTCTGGTATGCTTTCTGCTCTTCATATGTCTGAGAGAATATTTAATATTCATTTGATCCTTTTAGCTCATTGTTCCTTGAACTCTATTTTGACATGCACTATTGCATTTATACAATTAATCTGTCAGAGTTTAAAATCCTTTTTCTTTTCCTCATTTGGATACAATTCCATCTTTTTGAAAGATGTCTTCTTATTCTAATAACTTGCTTATTGTGCTGATTAGACATGCTTATTCAAGCCTTCTTAATAAGTGGTACACAGTGCTGGACTTCTAGAATGCAGTCCTGCAATAACCTCTTCATACCCTGCAAAGATTTACTCACTTTAGTTTCAACATACTGAGTTACTAATTTTCACATATTTCCCCTTTCTGAAGTTTTGTGCCACTGGAGTAGTGATGGTGGAGGGTGAAACTGACCTTTTGACCTCTGTAGGGATGCTGAATTTAAATTTATAATTTCCTTGCACATACATTAAAATCAACAGTGGTTGTGTCTAAGGAGGCACAGGTTAAGAACTACAGGTCAGGACTTACTGGGTTTAAAAGGAGTAATTTCTATTGGTGTCTCAAAGCTGCTTAAAAAATGGCACCGTGATTAAGAACCACTCAAGGATTTTGGACTAATGAAAGTCAGAGGTACTAAAAACTGCATAGCAGGCATTCAACAATGAGCTACATTAGCAACTTTAGCAGTCTTGAAACTAAAGAATAATTTATGTAACTAAGACCAGTGTCCTTTTGACATTTATTGATTGGTGCCATTTATAAACTATTAATCAACAATTCCCTCGTTATTAACTTCAATATGTTACATATGTTATTTTGAGTATGTCAACCATACACTGTTTAATACACAGTTTTAATTAGTTAAAAGACAGGGAGCCACTAAAAATACACATTAATCAGTGAGAAAGCTGAGACATTAAGCATTCTTTAGCTCTGTTTTAAGCTGGTACTTTACTAAATCCCTACAAGCTCTCTAGATCTTTTGATACGCCTGCAGAACATGGTAGTGCAAAAACATCAAATTAACTTTTGAAAGAGTAATTTTATGAGCTAAATTTACTTTTTTTATGAATTATTTTCCCCTTTTAAAAAGCTGAATTCTGTCAGGAAAATGTAGCAATTCCAATTTATTTCAAGCAGATAATATCTTTTTGTGGTTCAAGATATTACTCAGTAAAGAAATTTGGCTCAGATTTGTGTTATATTGCAAGAAATCAATAGTCCTCTAAAAATACTTGCAGCACCTCCAAAAGTTATTACTAATACTTTTCAATATATTGTAAAAGCCCGGAGAGTCATGAAAGGTAACATAATTCATGTTAGGCAAACTCATGAAGCTGTTGAAGGAGGAAAATGTCATACTATGCTCTGTTTTGAAAGTATGATGATGCATGTTAGAGATGATCAGCTTAAAACAATATAGGTAACTATATTTCTGGCATGGTTGAAGGAAGCTTGATTTTACAAGCTTAATGTTTTTCCCATGAAGTAATTTGCATACCCTTTTCCAGATCATGTAAAAAGCAATTCTAGCAATTCCTCTCAACAGAGCTGGATCTTTAATGTCATGGCACAGACCTCCTTTATTTCAGGCAAAAGTAAGATTCACAGCAGGCTGCTCCTCTCTGTTCAGGTACATCTCTGGAAGAGACACATGTCACTTTTACTGAGCCTTTTCAGATGGTAGAGTTTCATTGTTAGTTCCTCACAGTCCTTACTGCCTACTTTCTTTCATACTACTTCTGTAGACTTTTTCTGTTTCTGTCTGTCTACGTCCACACCTCTCCTTGTCCTTTTATTTACTATCCTCCCACCCCACTTTGGTCCCTGTTGATACTCCATACTATCCTCTTTATTCTTGTCTCCTTAATATTCTCCAATTTACTTAATTTCTATCAATAAAACTCTTGTCCTTTTCTCCCGTGTTGGTCACAAAAACAACTTCAATATTTACGTTGATGCTCAAAAACTACTTCTTCTTAGAAAAATATCCAAAAGAAATCTCAAGTGCATTTGACAAATACAAGAATTTGGCAAACAGAGGCTTATATAAAAGCCCCAGCTCCCAAGCTGTCTGTAGCAGTTAACTGACCCTTTGACAGTGTCAGAACAGCCTGTAACAAAAAAGCCCCCTAAATTTGGCTTATAATCCAATGACTAAAAATGAAATTTAGGAGCTAACTCTCCCCTTCATTGCTCTCTCTGCAGCCTGGTTCTGCCTTCATCCAGTAATGTCTGCACAAAGCATCAGCTTCTGTGGAGAAACTGATATTTTCATATGTTTTTTCCTGTGCATTTCAAAAGGCAAGGACAGACTGTGGCACCCTGCTGGCACACATTCTCTTGTATATGCTTATAGTTTCATATAAAACCTACTCTCAAACCCAAAGCTAATGAATGGTAATTGGATACATGGATAAGAAAAACCATAATTTGTGATTATTGCTCTGAATTGAGCGCTCCATGATGCTGAGCATTGGGAAGTCAAAAGAATCATGGACAGCCTCCACTCTGTGCAGCATGAATGACCCAGGCTAGTGCTGTCTTGGGAGAAAAGTACTTTGAGAACAAACATGTGACCAATCACATTATCACCCCTTGTTAATTTCTTTCACAACCTCTGGCAACCTGAACATTTCAAATTCTTTCCTAGTGACATCTGTATTCATGCATCTAACTCAGATTAAAACGCACAGCAACAACACTACCCTTGTGTAAGTAAGTGTCTCCGTCAGCCCTGTTCCTGTACTCACTGAAACCCACTGGCCTTTGGAGCCCTGCTATCTGCTCTTTCCTATTGATCCACTTTGCATGACCAGATAACAAAGAATATCCCACAGCCACCTGTAAACCCTGCACCTTCCAGATTCCAACTGAAAACAGGATGCTCACTCATTACTTCTTTGCTCTTTCCATACAAACTCCTAATGCCTGTCAAATGTCCCATTTCTGTCATTGGGGAGTTGGCTTAAAACTGCAGTGCAAACAACAACACAAACAGATGGGAAAGGTTTCCTTGATGTTATGCATACTCTGCCGACACTCTACCTTGTCTGAACAGCACAGTCTCTTTAAAGCCTCTAACATAACATGGCAGGGAAAATAAATATCAGCATCTAAGTTAGACAGAATTTGTTCCCATCATGCTGACTGACACATGAATATATTTTCTGTCTGACCCAATAAGTTTTTACTGCAAAGTAAAAATATTTTCATATTATGCTGACCAATATGCTTGATTTAAAAGTTTTAATTAGGTCGAGATTTTAAAATGTCAGCTTTTTTAAAGTTGACACATATTCTTTGGACTCTCTCCAGTTAATATTTAAGTAAAGTGTATTCATTAGCACTTAACATGAATATCAGATGCCGACTATGACAACTTGTCTGGAACAAAAACTGCAGTCTGTGCAAGCAAATCCACAAATTTCACCAATATTTACAAGATCAAAATAACTATACTGATGACCACTGGAACTGTTCAAAGAAAAAAGAGCTATTTATACTGGTTTAAATTCACACTTAACTTCAGAGGTTGCACTTCCCTGGGTAGACTTTGCATTTTGAAAGTCCTGTAGATAAGAACATCAAAGTTACCAAACGTGAACAGGAAAAGAGGTTTCACAGACTGGTCTGAGGTACTCATGAGCAAACCTAATTTAGCGTATTATCCAACTGTGCCCCAGATAGAAGCACTTGATGTATAGTGCAGCTCCATTCCCCAAGTCTTACAGACATGCCTACATGCCTACTTCATCAGTCATACATCAGAGACTGTAACTCTTTTGCCTTTTATGTGGCAGTTTTCAGAAGCTGCCAAAGGTCATAAGAGTAGCAAGGATAGGCAAACAGAGGGAAAATGTGTTTTTCCTTTAGGGAAAGGCAGATTCAGGGCTCTAGTTCCGAGCAGAGAAACAGTTGGGAAAAGGAAAAGAAATGTGGGAGCAAGACATTACAATACAGTCAGTTTGACTTAGCAGATTTTGTGACATTTCCTATTTTTCACAGTGACATGGTCACATGAAATCCTAAGTAAATATTCTAAACTGTGACTACTATGAATTATGGCTTTTTGCTATGAGTTCAAAGCTCTTTGTGACAGATCTACAGCCTGACTCATTATATTTGGAGTAATGCTTACCCTGTATAAAACACAACAGCTTTCTCCTTGAGGGATACATTGGAAAACTTTCTTAAGTGCCTAAACCCAGCACATTGTCACTTATGGATTCACAGAAGTGGTTAATGGGGATTTTTGAAAGTACCCAAATTCTTATCTATGCCTGGAATAAAAGTTCCCTTCAATATCAACATGTAGATGCTCTTTAAACACTTAAATACAAATATTTAGTAGTTTCCCCTCTTGCTTTGTGAACTCAAAGGATGGTATTCAAGCAACCTGCTAAGCCCCACACTCAAAACATGGAGTGTATTCTTCTGCCTCAGCAGCTGACTGCCTTTTGCTGCTATCTCTGACCCCAGTTCCTGTCAGCCTTCCTCTACTCCTTTCATGAAGTCCATTTCCATATGTGTTCATCATTCTTCAGTCCTAGTCACCATTATCTCCATTAGGCTTCCCTCTTTTTGGGCCATGTTAGCATTGAAAAGGCCAGAGGCTCTTTTATAGTAATAAGGTGCAGATGTGCCTCTGCTTTTCAGACTGTCCTCTGTTCCTTCCCTGCCCTGAGCCAGAAAGATAGAAATTTATGTTCTTTACATGACATGGTATGAAACACACTTCAAGACTATGGTCCTAATCCCCTGCCAAATCTGGATTTGTAAAACTTGCCTGGGGATGGTAAGATTTGAAGAATACAAGCATCTACCAGCAAACTTCAGATAGACATTTTTTTCTATAAAGATGATTAAATTTCACCTTTTGGATGTACATTACTTGCAGAAATGCCATAGTCTAAACAAGATAAAATGTATCTGGCAAAGCAGAACACATTCTGCTGAAGCTGCTTTATCTCTGTGAAACAGGGGTAGCTTTGTATTCATGAAAGTGACCATCAGAAAGGGTGCTGGTCTCTTATTATTTAGTCTAACAACTGAAGGAAGCAAACAACCAAGCTATTTTAATTTTTTTTTTTAAAGCAGCTCTTACACAGATTGTGATGGGAGTATTTTGTGAAAGCCACTCTCACATCTCTGTTGAAATCAGGTCTAGTTAGGGAAGGAAGCTTTTGCTTCCTTTTGCTGCTGATTAACAGACTAGGGCTTAAAGGGCAACTCCAGACGAGGAATGAGATCTTTATCGCTGCCCTTGGAACAGTTCCCACTGTTGTGCTCATTTTCCCTCCCTCTTTTAATCACAACTTACAGCTGTAAAACCTATCTCAGAGAATGGTACCAGCATATCAGCTGTTCCATGAAGATGCTAGATCATTTAGCATTGTTATGTTTTCAATACTTATAAATGTTCTAATAATAAATATTACATGGTTTCAATCAGTAAACAATTCTTAAGGACTACCACAGCTGTTTTCTGAGTAGCTAAAGCAGATCAGCTTGCAAGAAAGCAGCACAGCACAGGGCAGTCCACCTCTTAAAAATAGTGTGGGCTGAAGCCATCTGGTGAGTATTACATGTCACCTTCTCACAGCAGTATTCACCTAGGGTTCAGTCCATACAGGAGAGATGTTTTACAATGCAAACCAGGAGAAGAGCTTAGGAACAACTCTCAGCATTCAGATGGAACTCATCTCTTCAATCAGTACAGTTGTGTGGACACGGTTGCCATGCTCAATTAGAGGAAGGGCAGGACAAATAGCAGACCTTCAGTTCACAGAAACCTGAGAAACTCAGGGACTGGGACAATGGAAGACTTATGGGAATCAGTAACCTTTGGGCAGATTAATCCCAGGCATCAGTATGGGCTGGGAACTAACTGACAGGGCAGCAGACCCAGTAAAAAGGATCCAGGCATTACAGTGGGTGCCAGGCCATGTGCCAGCCATGTGCTCCCATCATGATCAAAGTAAACCACTAAGGGTTTAGTGGAATATTAGGAGGGACATAGCAGATCAAGGGAGGTTTTTCCACACTTAATGTGCTAACCGAAGAGTCAGGAATATCTAGTTTATTGTGCTTACTTCTGGGAACCCATATATGCTTCAAGAGAGATATTAAAACTTAGAAAGAATCTATAAAGTGTCTACAGGATGGCCAGGAACACAGAGCACATGAGCTATGGGGAAAACCTGAGGGAGTTGTACTTCTTTATCTGGAAAAGGAAGAGCTAAAGGGTAATCAAGTAGCAGCCTATGACTGCACAAACAGATCATAGAATTACAATCAGTCAGGTTGGAAAACAACTCTGAGATCATGGAATCCAACCTATGATCAACCATCACCATGTCAACTTAGACCACGGCACTAGGTGCCACATCCAGTCTTTCCTCAAACATCTTCAGGGATATTGACTGCAACACCTCCCTGGGAAGCCCATTCCAGTAGCTAATCACCCCTTCTGTGGAGAATGCCTTTCTAATGTCCAACCTAAACATCTCCTGGTACAGCTTAAGACTATGGCCTTTTGTCTGTCCTATCACTTGTTGCCTGGGAGAAGAGGCTGAACTCCACCTGGCTACAACCTCCTTCAGGTACTTGTAGAGAGTGATAAGGTCTTCCCCGAGCCTCCTTTACTCCAGGCTAAACAACCCTGTCTCCCGCAGCCACTCCTCATAGTACATGGGCTCCAGACCCTTCATCAGCTTGATTGCCCTTCTCTGAACACACACTACCACCAAAATGTTCTTCCAGAATTGAAGGCTCCAGAACTTGACACAGCACTTGAGGTGTGGCCTCACTAGTGCCGAGTACAGAAGAAGAATCATTTCCCCAGTACTGCTGGCCACACTGTTGGTGATACAGGCCCAATTGCCATTGGCCTTCTTGGCCACCTGGGCAAACGGCTGGTTCATTTTCGGCCACTTTCCAACAGCACTGTCAGGTCCTTTTCTGCTGGGCCACTTTCTGGCCACTCTGCCCCCACCTGTGGCACTGCATGGAGTTGTTGTGGTCCAATGTAGGATGTGGCACTTGGTCTTTTGAACCTCATGCTGTTGATCTCAGCCCATCTATCCAAGTCCCTCTGCAAAGCCCTCCTACCCTCCTGCAGACTGACACTCCCACCCAACTTGGTGTCATCTGCAAATTTGATATTACAGATGTTACAGAGATAACATAGCCTTCTCTTGGCAATAGCAGAGAACATAACAAGGGACAAAGGACATGTGTTGTGACTTTGAATTTTCAGATGGGACATTAGAATCTATTTCTTTGTCAGCAGGGCAGTGCAGCGCTGAAAGCAGCAAAGCAGAAAGCAGGTGGGCTTTTCATCTTTTCAATATTCAACTAAGCAACCCCAGTGCTCTGACTTTTACTGACAGCCAAAGATAGCTGGTAATAGATGCAATGATCTAATAATGACAATAATTCTTGTTTTAAACAGAAGGATAGACTGACTGACATCCAGATGTCAACTTCAACCAATGCTTCTAATGATTTTGTGAGTATTTCTGCAATAAGAACTGACAAATAATGCAACTGAGGCTCCCTGAGCTTCCACAGCCCAGGTCTAGTTTATTAGTTCCTTTATTTGCTGAAATAGAAAACAAGTGGTTGAACAGTCTTTGTTGATGGGAAGATAACCAAAATTATCTAGACTCTAACACTGAAACTGGCTTCTAGTCTGCAATATTGAAGTTATGTGAACTCCTTGGAGTGCAGCATGCTTGAATTCATAGTGCAAATAAATATTCATCCAAGGTTAAAATATAGACAGAAATGTTCCAAATATAATTGAGCATCAGTGAAAATGAAGCCTGCCTCAGCTAGGGTAACTTAGTAACTTGCAGTTACTTTCCTTTATTCTCCAAAGCTGCTGACAAGTCACTCTTTCAACCATAGGACTGGGACCTGTGTTAACTCTTGTTAGTTGGAGTTTTTTGAGAAGGACAGTGTTTGTCTCTGCTGGCCATCAATTGTCAATACCAAGTTCATCAGGTTTGCACAAAGGCCAATTTTAGGTTAGTCAAAAAATATCTTCTCTCGGATATCACTAGATCTAGATGCTAACACCTTGATGTTTGTTCTTCCACCAGCCCCTATTGCATATTGGGGAAAAAAACAACAGGTTTTGTTGTTTTTTTTTTTTACATGATGTTTGTAAGCTTTATATTATAGAAGAGCTAGAAGTCACTGACAGCAGAACTGGCTAGCTGGGAATGATATGGCAGTTAAAAACACCAAAGCCTGTCCTTCTTGTTTCAGCAGGTGAAACATTAATTGTTAAATTGGGGACAGATGACAGATTCTGGAATTTAAACATACCTTATAGCAAACTGACATCAAGTATTGTAATGGGAGATGGGTAGCAGCTAACTGTCTCAGCCACTAGTCCAACTGTTGTTCTGGAGGTGATTGTTTTCCCCAATATAATTCCATGTAAATGAGTTTTCCAAATCCTCTTTGTTCTCCTCACCAGCATAAACACCAAATGTGATGTGAAATATTTTGCTACTAAGCTATCAGACCTATGGTCTAAAGTGTGATCAGCATTTCTTGACACAGAGCCCAAGAGAAAGTATATGTTAAAAGCCCATACTCTTTCAGATTACAACTAATTTCCTGATTTGATGCCAACATTTTTACCTGTGGTGACTTCTACCTGGTTTTGTGTTAAAACATAATTTGCCTCCAAGGACAGTAACAACTCCAATATCTCTGTCCAAATCCTGTAATGCAACTATATGAAATAATAATATTTAGCATTCACTTTTTAAGGGGAAAGAATAATGTACAAGCAGTATTAGGCATGCCTTGTTGGTTTTTTTTCTCTTAGGCAAAAGACATGATACGTGTGACTGTGTTACAGCTCTTTTTCTCAATGATATAAGTTCAGCATTTCATTTTATTATGCTAATTTTATGTCTTTCTAGAGCTTTTGTACAAATGAATGCTAAATTACAGAAAACTTAAATCACAAGTTCCACCTTGAATCACACACACACACAAAAAGGCAATTAATTAGACCATGACTGTAAAACTTAATTCTATTTAAGTGATATAAAATTTGCTTCTAGTTCTCTCAGAAATATTTATTTCCCTTTTATTAACTGCCATTATAGCTACTACACTGCAAAAAGCATCAGGAGAAAGAAAATGGATGGAAAAATATAATATCTTATTATTTACATTGTAACATATACAAGGCTTTTACAAAGTAGTCTAATGAACTCTGAGCCTGATGCCTAGCCAATTTTAACTTTATTCCTGAGAATCAGATTGTCATCTAAGATTTTGGTTTGGTTCAGAACCAAAACTTTGATATGAATTCCCACCCAGTTCAAGAATGCTTGGATCTACACTTGGACTACAATTTCAGTGAAGGGTATGTTAATTTGAGAAAGCTAAAAGGAAAATAAAAATCTAGGATACTTTGGGTAAAAATTACATAACACTGAAAGAATGGAGGGGAGTGGAGAGCATGCTTTCTTAAGTGATGTTTAGACCACTGACCTCATTTTGCAGCAGGACTAAATGAGCTTGCAGAGACGAAGGTACAATTGTACAATTCAAAGAAGTGCTAAATTCATAGGTTCTCTGAATCCTTACTGCAGCCAAACACTTATACCAAGATGATATCAAGTGACTGCTGGAAGTCTGGAAGGTGTTTTCTAGGGCTGTTTAGATTGGACTGCACAGTGATGAAAGCTATTTTTGTGTTAGGATTGTGTCAAAGACATTAGGGTAAGCTATCCCACTAAATCAGAATCTAAAATATTACATACTTTGGGAAAAAAACCCCACAAGATTAAGACACAGTCCTCTGCCCTGACGATTCTGCTGCTATGTGAATTAACATACCAAGTAACTGCTAAGAAAATGAAGGAAAATAGTTTTGGTGAGAGAAAAAACAACTTTACAGTCTTGAATGGCGCACAATTCATTTTTCTGACCACTTCATTTTGAAGTAAATGGTAAATTTCTGGAAATCCAAATCTTTTTACACAATATGTACAGATTTAACAGGGTGTGGGGTGATGACTATAGTTCTCCTTGACAGGGCAAGAAACTCCCCGCAGCTATATTGCTTGTTCATTGCTAGCTCTGACCTTACTCAATAAGTGAAGATTATTTCCCCCTGGCTTCATTGCTCCTTTCTTTATTTCCTTGCATTATAGGAATAATGAGACATATATATGTCTGGGAAAAGGATATGATCTGCAGCATCTCCTGCTAGCTGCTGCAGAGCACCTTAGGGAGCAGTGGTGCTGTGAGCATGAGTACTAATGGCGTCTGATTTCCTGCAGGTGAGCTCCTAGTCCTCTCAGCTCTGAGCAGTATTTCTGGATGGGTTCATGATATCTTGTAGGGAAATAAAAAAAGAACTTGTAGCAGTTATCCAAGTAGACACTTTTGAGTTACTCTTTTTTATGAAGCTTAAAGTAATTATTGTAGACTTTTTCATCTGTGGTAAATTTGATTGGAATCTTTCAAAGATTGGCTGGGGAAAGTATAATCACCTATAGCTTAGACTCTCAGGGAATTAAAGAAGAAACACTTTCAGGATGCGAGAAATTAAAGTACAAATTATCACTGTTCAGTTGAACAGTCATGAGCTGACAGAATGATAGAAAGCACAGGATGTTACCTTGTGACTTGACATGTTGGCAATCTTTTGCTTTCCTCTACCTACCTTTACCTAATGTCAATACCAACAGAAAGATTCCTGAAGATTAGTCAACTAAAATAAAAGCCCTCCCTTCTCTAAGCCTTTTGAAACACAAAAAATTTTCATAAAAAAACACAAACCCCCAAATTTCTGGTATCAGTAGATAACAGAAAGAGAGGAAACCTACTAGGCCCTATAAAAGCATTCCATTTGCCCAGTATCATAAATAACTGATCATGGTTGATAATTTGTAACACCATTCTAAACCAGGAAAATCTTTTCTGCTAATTCTGATGTAATTGACATTTTATACTTTTTCTGCTATACTGAATAGGTTAGATGGAAATATAACTCATCCCATGATTACAAGTACTGCCTTTTCTTTAGTGGATAAGCAAATTCAGAAGAGCAGAGCTTAGTGTGGGTGTGTATATAACATAACAGAAGCAAACAGCAATCCTCAGCATGGTTCAAACTAAAGTGAATTGATACAGCTTATATTTACAGTATTTTCAGCCTAGATATTTATTCCAAGATAAATTTCAAACTACTCTGAATTCCAGTTATCCTCATTTGGCCAAAACACTTCATAGCATTATTCACAAGTTATCATGCTGTTTCCTACATGTATGACAGAGACAAGAAGTGCTTGCCTGCAAAAAACTTTATTTGTAAAGTAATCTGTGACCTGAATCTAAAGTAGTATGTTTTACATTCATAGATTTCTCAACTAAATGAGCTGCTATCTAAAAGACTGAAAATCCATGCACCATTATTCCTATTGACCTAATTTAGACACTTCATCCTGTTGATCTGCAGTAAGCTCTGTGAAGGAATACTTTTCCCCTCCATCATATACTCTATAATGCAGCAGACTTCTAATATCTAAGAATAATATTATAAAGGTAGTCCATCTAAGACATTGTTTACAAGCTCAAGGAAGCTTCACTGTGACCTGACACAAATAGGTCCCCATTCTGGACAGAAATACTGGTTCTCTTCAAAAACTGCCACTATAAGATGCAGAGCTATGATATTTTCTGGCAGAGTGGTACAGCTAAGCTCAAAGAAATCCTGGTAAGGATACGGCTGTGCTCATGAGTAAGTGATCAGATGCTCAAGACAGCTCTAGAGAAAGTACGTGTGAGGAGGAGGTGAAGATGTATTCGTGTCAAGGAAGAAAAACTGGAGCTGAATATATTTGTCCTCAAAATTTTCACTGAAACTATTCATCACAAACAACTATGCTGGAACTATGCTAATGCTTAAAGATACAATTCAAAGCACAATGAAGACAATAGGAACGTTGCCATCATCTTAAGAGGAAAGGAAATATACTTAAATAATAGAGGAACCAGTCTGAATTTTCCCCGAGGCTTAAATCTCATCATTATTTTTTGGCTGAAAAATGTTTGAAGTTTTTAATATTTTCCAATTCCCTTTTGGCAAACACCTCATCATGTTCTGTGTGGTTGGCTCCGACCAAAGTTTAGTACTTCAATGTTCATGAAAAGACTGTTCTCATGGTGTTTCCTCCCAAGCCAAAAATTGCATACTACTGAAAATCTTGCAAGAAACCCACATCTTGTGAGATATCCAGCCCGATTAGACTTGGGCAAAGACAACAAAACAGCTTCTAATGACCTTGACTCCCACAGTTTGTGAGTTAAGGTGTATTCACTGCTACACTAGCCCTACAGTTTGGATTCACTTTCTTCACTGTCTCTGCTATGCAGAGGATTTGTTGAGGGTTTTTTATACCCAACTACAACCACAGCTTCAGAAGTCTTGTGTTCTCTGCCACATCATTATTCAAAATTCATGGCTATGAGCAGAGTCTACATGCTTAGGTGTATGGGCTATCATGGTCATACCACATTAAAGATTACTTTATCTTTAAACTGCTTAAAGATTTTTTCTTTTTTTTTTTTTTTTTAATTGAGCATGCTTAATTTGCAGTAAGTCAGCACTATAAAGAAAGGTTACATCCAGATTGAAAGCATCATTCAATTTTTATTTTTTAAACTAATCTTCTGCATCTCCATAGAAGAATCAATTTTTAGCTGGTTGGCTGTCTTTTGAAGGGTTGTCAGAGGCAGGTAAGCTTATAGGACACAAAGCAGCAGACCAAACAGCAATACTGTGGTTTTTCTTCTCTCCACTCCTATCCTACAAGAAAAACCCATCCACATATCCTTAGGGCTCCTCTGAAAATGTACTGGAATATTTTTTCTTGTAGCAGAAATCCTTGGAAAACAGTGCTAAAGGTCACCCTTAGGCTGCTCTTCTAGCAGTTCAGCAATTCAGAGGAAAAGTTCCCTTGGCCCCATGGTTAGTGGACACAGCTGAACTAATAGTCTTCAGAAGAACCAGGCAAGTTGAATCAAACTTTCTAAATATGTGTTGACTGTCAGGTTTTTATGGCTCACTTGCTGAAAAGTACAGTCATAACACCCAAATATGAAATATTTCACTGACAGTAACTGCATGCCTTTGACCTTTTGGAAAATACCAGACAGACAACACAGCTGGCTCCTGAAACTCTGAAAACAGCAGAAATCTTTGAATTATTAATGCCTCTCTCTCACCCTTGCCTGACAACATGATAGAAACAATTCATTCTGTTAAGAAGCCATACCTTAGAATTTTAATGCTGAGTTTCAAGAGACAGGAAAAATGCAAGACAACATCTGGACTGCACACATCAACACCTCAGCTACTTTCTTGATCCAGTGGCAATAGGAAGTGTCAAATATGGGTTGAACAGAGACAACTTAATCCAGCATGATTTTGTTTGTGACAGGGTGACATACACAAACTATAGGACATTACTATTTCATGTTCATAAACTTACTGGGAAAAGCCTATAGTCAGGAATAAATAACTACAAGTGAAGGACAGAAGAAAAAAAATCTTCAAATGAGGAATTTGTTTATGAAAGTATTTTTAAAAAGTAGGTATTTTTCTGTTAAACAAAAAAGGTCTTAGTGCTGTGAAGCTCACTTGTCCATCCTACTGTTATTTTACATTGCTGAGGGAGCTGAGGGACTGTTCTATACCAACCCAGAGCTGTTTAACCTCAAGATGTGATTCAAGAATGTCACAAAGCAGTGAGTGTGGGGCTGCTCTATGAGGGAGGAGAAGCTGGGGTCTTCATTGGTGCACTTACTGATCAGTGCTGTCTCACAGGGTCTGAACACACCAGGCTGGTGTCAGGGTCCATTGGCATTCCCAGGCAAAGCAACTGATGAACCAAGCTCGAGGTCCACCCAGGGAGTGCAGTCTGGAGCAAAACAGGGCAAAGACAAAGACAGAGGTGGAGATGAGGCTGCAGTGTAGGTCTGAGGTCCATCCATGAAGAAGGGCTGGAGACCAGGACTCCTCCAGCACAGCTCAAACCAGGTCTAGGCACCTCAGGAAGGGTTGAAATGAGCTGTGGGCAGTGTGGTGGTAGCCACAGGAGAGGCTGGATGGGGACATTTGGGTTGATGGTGCCTTTGGGGCTGTAGCACTAGAGATGATTCTGCCTAAGGATATCTTCCAGAAGTCTGAGGGTTTGATTCCTAGTAACCAAAGAGTAAAACATTTTTATCCCTTTCATTAAGGTCTTTGGAACTTGTTCATGTTTCTATAAAATAATCTTCATTAACGAATCTACATTAGTAGCCTGGCTTTCCCAATGTAACCTTAAAGCTGTTCAGTTCTGGGCTATATGTCTCCAAACATTTCCCAGCCTTTCCCAGGGCAAATTTTATGCTAACAGTCAATTCAGGGGCATTGGCTATTTCTTGCCCAGCCCAATTACCCCAAAACAATGAGACAAAATGGAATCCACTAGGATTTATTCAACACTAAATGGTAGTGAGAAATAGTTCACTGTTGCCAGAGCTATACATTCAATTTATGGCCCGCTTGAACTCCCCAGTTTCCGTGTATGATGAGGTCAAATTCTGTCTCAAACCCAGTTAACATAGGAACACTGCTTGTCTAAAACCTCTCCTATGACTTTCTTTCCACACAAGCATGACTAAGAAATATTCCTTCCCTCATTTGGCTCCATTCAAATGGAACTTGGAGGAATGGTATGACAGGATAACACATTCCCAATATGTTAATAAAGGTATCAGACATCGTGGGATGATTTCACTTCCACCTAGATAAGTGCATGAAAATCAGATGTCTCTCATTCCACTGAACATGAACAGGTAAAAGAACAAACACAATGTAGAAATGTCCAGTGAAGATAAAATTCACTTTTCTACTCCTCTTTCTAACAATCAAGTGTGGGCTGGAAAACAGGATTATTATGCTACTCCCTGAACTTCAGGTACAACATCTGATTTACTCTGAATGTGAGGACCAACAAAATATTTCACTGCATTTGTTTGTTTATTTGTTTGTTTGTTTTTGCTTGTTTTGAGGTTGATTTCAACATTGCCTCTTCACTCTGTGTAAGCAGGTCCATGAGCAGTGCAGGTGCTGTGTGCAGCACATCTCCCAGGGATGTACAAAGGGAGGCAGCCCTGTCTCCCCTGAGGCTCAGTAAGGAGTCATCCTGTTAACCAAAGTTACTGTACCTTTGAAGTCAAGTTGTTTGGCAATTTTTTTCCTAGCAGTTGCATCCTCAGAGACCTTGGAAATCCCCAGCTCACGCATTTTCTCAGACTAAACAGTTTATCCATTCCTTTATCTCCATCATTGCATTTATTGTTAGTAGCAATTTTCACAGTGTGTATTAAGATGAACTAAGTCCACCCTACTTTGATGTCACAGAATCATAGAATATTCTGAGTTGGGAGGGACCCACAAAGATTATCCAGTCCACCTCTCTTGAGTGAATGGGGATTGAACCCAAACCCTTGGTATTATTAGCACTATGCTATAACTAACTGAGCTAATCTTAGGGTTATCAGTGAATCCTGCTTACATTCCTTAAAGCCAGTCTTGTTCATCATGAAAAATATGATACATCCTTTGTGCTGTAGATGAGGGATAGTATGAAGGAACTGAAATTGCTTGGCTTGTGAGGTAAGGATTCCTTGGAGGATCTATGCCATAGGAGCTGTTGTGGGCTTCCTGCTCCATACCCTTGAATGATCTGGAGCAGCACACAGGAGAGACAGGCTGCAGGACAATCCTGGGGGCTTGCCTGCAGCAGCTGAATTAGCAAGGAAAGGGTAGGGGGTCTCTCCTGACCTGGAAGCAGCAAACCACATGGGGAACTTGCTAACAAAAAGAGAAGAGATACGTTTCTCAATCTTACTTTTTCATTTTGGTTCATCCAAAATCTGTTTTCTTATAACCATAATGTCATGCAGAGTCTTAACACCTGGAAGAACAAGATCATCTGTAACCATGCTGTTATTAATTATGTGACAAGTGAAGCTGTGCTTTTGGGATTTGCTTTGGTTTATTACTTTATTTTATTCTCTAGGAAAATATTTATCTCCTCTCTGTGTGGATGAGCAGTGATGAAAACAGGTGTTTAGTATTCCACCTAACTTCCATTAGAGTGGATAGCAATGCATTTCATGTGCATGCTGGTACAGTCAGACCAAAATATAAGCACAGCAAAACAAAGTAAGAAAAATAAACCAGAACCATCTATAGCTACTGTACTGGGTTTCTGCAGCCAAGTTTTGGTTGTGGGGGGTCCTGCAGGAGTGGCTTCTCTTAGAAGCTTCCAGAAGCTTCTCTCATGTCCGGCAGACTCAATGCCAGGATGGATCCACAACAGGCCAAGGCTGAGCTCATCAGAAATGATGGTAATGCCTCTATGATAACATATTTTAGAAGAGATAAAAAGTTATTGGGCAGATCAAAGTTGCAACCAGGGAAGAGCAGAGTGAGAACATGTGAACAACTGTGCAAACACCAAGGCCAGTGCAGAAGGAGGGGAGGGAGGTGCTCCAGAGGCTGTAGCTGAGATTCCCCTGCAGCCCATGGTGCAGACCACTGTGGAGCAGCTGTGCCCCTGCAGCCCATGGAGGACCACAAGGGTGCGAAGATCTACCTGCAGCCTATGGAGGAGCCCAGAGCAGAGTAGGTGGATGCCTGAAGGAGTCTGTGACCCCATGGGAGGCCCATGCTGAAACAGGGTCCTGGCAGGGACCTGCTGACCCATGGAGAGAGGAGCCCACACTGGAGCAGGTTTTTCTGGTGGGACTGGTCCCATGGGGGACCCAGGCTGGAGCAGCCTGTTCCTGAAGGACTGCACCCTGTGGAAAAATGACCCACATTGAGGCAGTGTGAAGAACTGTTGGCTGTGGGATGGACTCATGCCAGAGAGCTTCATGCAGGACTGTCTCTTGGGGGAGGGACCCCACAGGAAGCAGAGGAAGGACTCCTTTCCCTGAGCAGTGGCAGAAACAACAACTGACTGTAACCCTTGTTCTCTATATCCCTGTGCTGCTGGGGAGAAGGACATAGAACTTAGAAGGAAGGAGAGGTGAAGGAAGGTGTTTTTAAGATTATTTTATTTCTGACATTTTACTTTGATTCTGTTAGTAATAAATTTAATTAATATCCCCAATTTGAGTCTGCTTTGCCCATGGTGGTGACAAGTAAGTGATTTCTCCCAATTCTTATCTCAATTCGTGAATCCTTTGTTGTATTTTCTCTCTTCTGTCCAGTTGCAGAGAGGGGTGAGAGAGTGGCTTTAGTAAGTACCTGGCATCCAGCCAGGGTCAACCCACTACAGCTGTTTTAACATCGGTTCTCCTTTGCATGCTGGTGGTTAAGGTAGAATGGTAAATTCATTGACAATTTAATCACTTTCCTCAGTATTTCAGTGGAATTCCCAGTTTGTACTTTTAACACTTGCCAGGGTAGAGGAAAGACAAGACACTTTGGTTTATCATCACAGTGGTACAGTGTATCTTGCATTTCAGATACCTCATCTTGCTCTGAGTAGTGGATTTTTCATTTCAGTGCTCAATGACAACATTTTGACATAAACGTGCAAGAATTCCTCAAAAGAGTGATTTCAGATTGAAGAAAATATTTTGTTCAACCTAAAAAGGGAATGTTTCACATTTTTAATTTTAAGAATGACCTAGTCTTCTTTGTCAGATATTTGCATCTCCTGAGGCTCTTTTTTCTTGATTATCAGTGTGCTATAGCAGCAGAAAAGTAGATTACTGATGATTAATAATATAGAGGCCACTGCTCAAGTGGAATTGAAGCTGGCCAGAAATGTGGGGAAAAGTAAAAAAAGTCAGCAGTCAAGAATAGGACAAGGGGGCACGGGCTCAAGCTCTGCCAAGGGAAATTGAAGTTGGAGATCAGAAAAAAATTCTTTACAGAGAGAGTGCTCAGGCATTGGAATGGTCTGCCCAGAGAGGTGGTGGATTCACCACCCCTGGAGATTTTTAAACTGAGATTGGATGTGGCACTGAGTGCCATGATCTGGTAAATGGACTGGAGTTGGACCAAGGGTTGGACTTGATGATCTTGGAGGTCTTTTCCAACCCAATTGATTCTATGATTCTATAAGTCTTTTCAAATACATTAGTGACAAAAGGCAGTGTAGAGACACTAAAATTGGAGATTTACAAATCCAAATTTCCTTAGCAATAGTTTTGTAACCTCACAGAGATATGGTGATGTTATGTTCACTGGCTATATCAACTTAAAAAGTTAAGAAGACACCATATGTGCTATAAAGTTTATTATTAAAGAAAGGTAAATATTAGGAACTGCTTGCAGCAGGTTGCTGAGATATGGCAATCATGGCTCCTTCAGAAAAATAGAGGAAGACACCCTCAGGAAGGGTAATGATGCAGTATCCTGTTGACTCCAAACCAATATTGTTGCCATTAGAATTCAAGAGGATTCCGGACTGAAACTATGACACCATTAAAATTCAAGGAAAGAGAGTTTATTGCAGAGAAATCACAAATGAAAGAAAAAAGCTGAGATAAAGGAAAAAAAAAAAACAAATCGCAAGACAACTCCCATTCACTCATGAGTTACTCATAGCTACTGTACATACCAACCCCAATGTGCTCAAGATCTCCAGTATGACCAGCTGCTGCATCCTTGGGCTTCAGTAGGCTTAACATATGTAGTGGACATCCCTGTGGGAGGCAGCATTGTCCTCGGTGCCAGCACACACCTCCACCTTGGAGCAGAAACCATCTGGTTTTTTATGCCCTCAGTTTGTGACATCTGTCTAGGTGCATGTGGCCAGCACATGCCTGGATAGAGACCTACAGTCCCTCCCCCTGTTATGTAACTTGAAATCTTCCTGCATTTGTGCAATGTTTGTTGAGGGTCTCTTTCTGGGTCAGTGGTTGTCACTTCATCACCCTCCTCTTCTTTTTTTCCTTGACTTGTCCTTGGCTGGCTGTCGGTTGCCAGACTGCAAAACAGTGTCAGTGTGCACAAGATGTTTCTCCTTCAAGGCCAAAGTCCCTTCTATTGGTTCTTTTTTTCCATAAGGTGGCAAGAAAAAAACAGACTCTTGCAGGCAGCAGATCAGACACAGACCAAAATAACAGTGTTTCATCACACATGAATACAAATATATGACGAGATTATAGATTCAAATCAAAGAGGAAAGGATGGGGAACCTGGCACAACTATAAACCTTCTGGACAAAGGTTTGCCTTTTTTTAAAACTATGTACTTTGTAAATATACTAGAAGTGTATAAAGAAGAAGATGTTATGAGAGGCAAGGACAGGTCTTCTGAAAACTAAGCTTGTTTTCACTTCTGTACATCAATAGTTAATATTCCAAACTAAGAAGAAAGATGGAAAGAAAAGAAAATAAAGTAAGCACTAATGCCTCATGTGCCCTTAAACTTCAGTTGCATGTTAAAGCCTTAATCAAAAAGAAAACCATTTATGTAATTTCTTCAGCACCTTCAAGTACTGAGATCTTGCTTTCAACTGTCCCTCTCTGCTCATTCAGTTTTAATGAAATAATCCAGAGGAAAAACTGAAATATCTGTTAGCAATAAATAGTATAAATATGTTTGCTAAAAGGTACAAAACATATGTGTAAAGATTCTTTAATCCTTCTCAAGGTTTATAAACTTTGAATTTTCCTGCTTAAGACAGTCCATGCAAGCTCTGTGCAATGAAAGTTTTCTATAAATTTCTCATTTAAAGACCATTAACAGGTACTTTTTCTCAGAGTGCCCAAAGATGGGTGCAATCATTGTGCTGTCATGTGGAAGTCAGCAGCAAAATGCAACAGCACTTGGAGCTGTGGAGCGGGAAATAAAGCGGGATTTGGATTAGGATATCTAACCTGTTCTCAAAACTAATGTGTACTCTGACTTTAATTTCTGAAGTGAAAAATAACAGACAGTCTCTCCATCTTCAAAAAGTCAGTCTCTAAATCCTCTGTCAAAGGATTGCTATAAAAATTTGGTCAGCTTAAAAACCCCCTCGTGTTTCTGCCTTAAAATATGGGTCCACTATTTCAGACTTTACAGTTTTGTCCTACCACATGTGATAGCCAGTATCAAATACTTTGCAATGTTTTTGCATTTAAAGATGATTGGTAACAGTCCCTACTCTCAGTTACAGTCCTGTACTTCTGTAATATGTTTTCTTTCAACAGAAGCTGCTACTTACTAACAGACAAGTACATCCTTGGGAAGAGAAGTGCTCCCTGCTCCTTGGCATGTGACAACTCCTCATCTTTCAGCACACACAGTTGGAAATGCTCACTCCTGTCAGCACAGGCAGCTCTTGCCGTTCAGTGTGGAAACTTCTTAAGGCCTGAGCATAATGAATTTATTTTTTTTCTTGCCCCACCAAGATCTAATGCAAAGCGCAAACTTTCCAATTTGCTATAACCCTCGGAAAAGCAGACTGTGCTGTTTGTAAAATCAATTAAGCACTGTGTTTGCACAAGGAAGAGGAGCTGTATTTGAAAAGGGCTCCTCTCCCTTGACAATTGCAGCACGTGTCAAACACTCGCCAGAAAAAGAGATTTTAATTCCTTGCTCTTAGGAAAGAGAATGCAGGTGAGCCCAGGAGACAAAAGCTAGATGTGAAGGCAGGACAACGTAGCAGGCAGAGGAGAGCAGCAGGGTGGTAGACTCTGGAGGAGGAAGGCTGGCTGTTTTGGGACACTGGGCCCCTTTCCAGTTTTTGGAGGGGGATTGGTTTTGGTTTTTGGTTTTGATTTGGTTTTTGTTTTTCCCTCCTATATAGGTCCCCACAGAGCAGACAGGTAGATCCGGGCTCATTTCTATGTTCTGCTTTGAAAGAAAAATCTCACTAGTCTTTCTGGTCTGCAGCAGTAGATGGTTCTGGGATACAGACCAGGATGCAGGCTGCTTGGAGCCACACAGCATATTTGGTGCTAACTTATTCTCCTGCCAAGTTTCTGCAGTCTCACTATACCATGGGAACTGCCTGCATGTAGTCTTTGATTCTTCAGTGCAAACAAAGCACTCCTTATTCATGTGGAGAAGGAAAGTGACCTCATATGAGCCATTAGCTATGATGATATGGTCCAATGCCTGTAGCAGCTTCCATCTCACACATCTGTTCCTCTGCACCTTGGATAAAAGGACTACAGGGGCCAGGCTTCCAAGTGAGAGACACATCACAGCTGTGGTAATATGTACATCAGGATTCAAGTTTGAAGGCAGAGGGAATGGGCACTAGGTCTTGATTGAGTGAGAGGAGAAATATGAGAGCTGATCTCCAAACTGATGTGGTTCTCAGATGCATGTGTTTAGCCCAACTCATACATTCAGGGTCAAACATAACAGATGATGCCAAATTTGGATTCTGAACTCCCACCACTTGCAATGTTTGCAGCTAGTCATACTCAATTTTAATTTAAATTCATCTACATTTTATGTCATTTCCTGAAAATGACTACTTTGATAATGTTGGGGAGGCAATATTATTTTAGCAGTTCTTTCCAGCCTATCAGAAAAGTGAAGTTAAATTAGAATGTAGTGACCCAAATTAAGATTGAATTTCAGCCAACCAGCTCAAAGCATTTCTCACCAATATGCTGAAGAAGCAATTAATTCTATCATTTACATCTAAAGGCACAGCTAAAATCTTATCCATATATGGCAGAGTTCCCAAGCTGCAACTTTTTATTGTTCCCAGTAGTGTTGCCTTGTAAATGAAGACACATACTTGCCAAAAAGAGGCTGAATTTGGGAGACAGTGCTATCAGAAGAAGGCAGCTAAATGGACAAAAGTAAAAGGAATGCAGTCTTACTTCTAAAAATAAATTATGGTAGTATTGCCACTTTCAAATAAGGAATAGAAAGCTCTATAGTATAGTAAAAAGTATTTAGATCTTGTGGTGTTATAATCACACTCAATAGCAAAGAATTGGGACAAAATAGTACCTCCTATTTCAATTTCTTTTGGTCATGATATCCAGATGCTTTACAAATGCTGATAAAACAACTGTTACAATTCCTGAGAGACACAGGAGTACCATTACAAGAAGAATTTTCCTTTAAGTAATTTTAACTGATGCTTAACCACTGAAACATTAAGATAGCTTCACAGCTAACACAACTATCCCAAATGTCACTTTTTACACTCTGGGAATATAGTCTCTGCATTTTTTAATTCACTGTAACCAAGTTTTCAGAATGGCCTACTTATGTCTCCTGTAGCTGGAAAACCCACTATAATACAGAACATTATCTTGGACAATTTTTCCAAGGTTATAAACCAAAAATTTCTCATTATTGGATTTGTGATTTGTAGTGTTAGACTATGACCTAAGTTTGATATATGTTGTTCTACAGATCAGAGGACTTGAAAACTCAACTGTAGAGTGATGGGCACAGCTGTGCTGTCCAATTCATGGCAAAGGGGAGTATATTGAATGCCTCAGGCTGTAGGCTTTCCTTTGAATCCAACCCTGTTACTGAGGTTCTGGCTGCACTCATCCCCCTTGTTTTTTAATAGCTGATAACCTCATTCATGCTCTCCTTGTCCAGACCAACCTGACCACCCATTGCAGAGGAAAAAAGCAGCATGACAAGCAGAGACCTCAGCAACTGTGGATCCTATTCCTGTTTCCTTGTTGTGTCATATGCCCAAGTGAAGTATCTTGGCAGCATCCACTGCTTCCTCATACATTTTGTGGAGCAATGGGCATTGTTGGAGACCTCAGTTAAGCACCTCCTCTGGCTATTTTGCATTCTTAAATCTTTAATCCTGAGTGTGTAGCATCTAGCTCTCTTTGACAATAACTCCATAGCTGCTCTCAGATCCTTCAGGAAGATTTTAAACCATGATTTAGAAAATCATCATTTGTAAAGAAGTTTCTTTGTATTTCTGACATTTTTTCACTGTAGTTTGCAAGATGAATGTGCACAGGTTTGTTTTAGTCAGGAGCTTAAGTTGTCAGTGGGTAGCAGTAATGAAGAAATATATTTAGATTGACTGGAATTTTTTATGTTTGGCAGTTTATCCCTGGCCATATTCATTCCCAGAACAATGGCAGATATTCATTTTCTCAGCATATCAGAGGAGTATAGCAAAGACCTTGTCTATATGAAATCTTCCATTGCCCACTGCAATCCTTACTGAAAGGTTAGTTCCTTGTGTATTCCTTACACACCACAGTTTAGGTAGTAATGCCCCACTGATCAATTGCCCCTGAAGCACTAAAGTCACATTCATTTTTGTAGCAGTATTACAGTGAATGCTAATTTCAAAGCATATTGCTCTCTTTTCAAATTGTAATCACACTTTATGGGTGTGCAGTGATGAGAATAAGCTAACATAAAATGTCATTTTATATTGCAGCATTTTCAGTTGTTGTCAGTGACATCAACTAATATTCTAATTGAAATATTTAAGTAATGAGGAGAATTTCCAAGTCACTGTGCTTTAAGAGAAGTGTAGACAAAAAATAATTCAGTTTTCAAAACAGGGCGCCCAACAAAACTCTTGCCGTGTTTGGTCAGCATTTTTGCAAATGTTCACAAAGCCCAATTCACCAAGTACTAGAGTATCTTAAATACCATCTGATCAGGGATGGTGAGATCTTGTGACCTCTGACATAATGTCCTCTATACTTTGTTTTCTAGCATTAGATTTGTAATACGAGATGAAACATATCTGTTTTATCAGTCATTACTGCTTCATGGTGCCCTGCATCCCCTCATGGAGTATCACAGGATACCCATGTGGCTCAAGCATTAATGAATTTTTTTTCTCACAGGGACAAAGTGAGATAACACAGGAGTTCTAATTTCCAACCGATATAACCTTTTAGAAAATACTGATTCTGGAAGAATATACATACCTAATATATCTGCAATCAATGTTCTAAATAAAGACAGGCTCTCTTGAACCTGAGATTGGCCTCTGAGAGTCTTTTATTCCTTTGCTATCAGATTTTTCTTAATTGTCCCCTTCTGCCTATATTACTACTGTGAGTTAACAAAGGATAACGCAGAAGACTTTGCATGCTTGTGTATGATTTTCCTGATAAAACCTGTATAGGATTTCAGCAAGAAACCTATAAATATCTTGATTTGTTTGGATTAGCATGCAGATTTTTCCTAACACATTAAAATTATCTGGGTAAACTTCCTTGATGCTGTTGCTGAAAGGAATTCCAGGGGAGATTCAGGAAACTCGATCAGTGAGTCGGCTCTTGCTGCAGAGGTACATTATAGAACCAGTAGAAGAATTTGTGCACATGTAGAGCAACAACACACTTCAGAGGATAAACATTTTTTGTAAAGGAAGTCACATCTCATAAATCTCTTGGAACTTTTGAAGGTGCTGTCTGATTTAGTCTTCCTGGATTTGCAGAAAGCTCTCAAGGAAATGAAGCAGCCCTTGCATTCAAGAGAAGACAATTCCATATGTAATTAAAAATTTAATATATAAGAATAGGAGAAAAAGGTTATTTTCAGCTGTGGATAGGATCATCATCAGGACATTATAGTGAAATGTGATAAGGCTGATGTAATGAGATCAGCTGTTCAGCACAGTCATAAAAACATTGAGAGGTCACAAAGCAGCAAGGTGAGAAGGTCCTCCAATTATGTCAATTTAGAGAGGATAGGAAGAATGAATTGCATGTAGCCCTACTGGACTGAGTGACTGGAATTTCAAATGAAGGTTGAAATTCAATTTTAAGTGGTATTCATGAAGATATGCACTCCCAATTTAAATATTAACTGATGGATTTTGAACAAACTAATATAATTAACAAATGAGAATTTACTTACTAATGCATGGATGTATCAGCTCACTAGGAGACAGCAAGCAAGGATGGTGCTGAGAGCTACTAGCAAAGACGTAGAAGACAGACTATATCAGTATGTCACTGAAGACTTCCATGGCACACCCCCATTATAAACATGGTGTGCAGTTCTATTCCTTCAACTCAGAAAAGGGTGAAACAGAACTAGAAGAGGTCTAGTGAATGCCAGAAAGGTGTGGAGGACCTTCCCCACTGAGAGCAGGACTCTTCAGTTTGGAAAAGGGATAACTGGAGAGAGACTGAGTCTTACAAAATCATGAGTGGCCTGGACATCGAAGAGTGTTTTGACTGTTTGACTGTTCTCCCAAGAAAAGAAGAATTGTTCATTATGCAAGATTAGAATTAGAGAAGTTTCAAATAAAAGAACAACGAAGTATCTCTTCATCCAATGTAAAGTTTAATGATTGCAAGAAATCCCTTACCAAGATGTGGTGTAGATATTGCATGCATTTGAAAAGCAACCAAACATTTGTGGAAGAGCATCCATCAAAGGCCATCATAAACAAACCTTACGGCATCTACCTCTGGAAGTCAACAAACTGCAAATTGCTAAAGAATGGAAAGGTATTCTGGGAGTGTATCACAACATGAGTACTCTGATGCACCCTTTTCTAGGCATTAGCTGTTAGGCTGGTCATACCCTTGGCATAACCCTGCAGAATTGCATAGCAAAAACAAAGCTGCTGTTTTGGCTTTTAGTATACAATAATTTCAAACCTGTTAACCTCCGCTTTCCCCAGTATATGTGAGATGCCAAAAGCTTGTTGGTCTGCAAGTGCCACTTATTGACTTTCTCCACTGTGCAATTCTGCACTGTTTGTGTATGCAGCACACAAACTATGCACAGCAGGTGTCGTGTTCAGCTCTTTTCTAATATGTTTGGATGAGCTGCTTCTAATTAGTTATCCTTGCAAACAGATTAAGAAAATGTGGTAAATATGGTCATGTGGGCTGTCTACCTAATAGCCCAATTAAGCCATTGTTCTGTGGGGTCTGGCTGGAAGTTGTTGCCATGTATGAAATAGAAATAGTCTATGTATACTCTTTTGAAGGGCAGTCCATCATGGCTTATGAAAGGAAATATAATGATAGTTCAAATATTAATGTGCAGTCTGCTGTGTATTTTGCAGATACATTTAATCTTTAATTGTTGCATAAAACATTTGGTATCACCAATTAATGTCAGACCTGCAGCTGAATGTGTTCAATAGTGATCTAAGGACTACAGAGAAAGGTGAAGGTCTGAGTATTTTAAGTATCAACTCCTCATCTAAAAGTTTCCACCAATATACTGTAGATCAATCTGAGTGGGCAACAGTGAACACAAACAATACTGATTAAGTAGCCCACAATGAAATATTTTCTTCTACATGAAGCTTATTGTCCTTATTTGGATTCTTGTAATGCAGTTCTCATACACACCCAGTTGTGTCTAGAGACCTGACAGGCAAGACCTTGCTCAAGGGTAGGCTGACTGAGCATTCTGAATGTTATAAAATGGGTCCAGCACTCTCATTTGAGTAAGATGATAGCCCATTTTAAGCTTTTCAGTCCTTAATTTAGATAAATGCAGATGAACAGATAACAAATATCTGATCAATGTCACACATTAGGTACTGGAAACCTGTGATCTACTCTAGTACTAGTCCTGCAGTGACTGAGCTGCAGCTCCAGTTCAATTTGCACCTGCTTAGAACTGTGCTAAGCTCTGCGGCAGCCACAGGGAAACTTGGGGGGTTGTGCTGGTGCAGTTGTTCCAGATGGTGGCTATGTATAGCATGGAGAAAGTTTGACGTGGCATCTGGCTTGAGCTACTGAAACCCTAAATATGCTTCACCAAAAAACATCTGATATGAATAACGTCTAAATTGAGGGTCTTATCCAAACACAGTATCAAATGATGGTCTAATCCTATGGCTATTCTCAATTACTGAAAAGTCAGGATACATCCTTGTCTGGGATGCTATATTGGAAAGTCCAGGATTCCTTTTGTAACCCCTGAGACTTGATAGCTCCAGGCAAAGAAGCTTTAAAATAGCAACTCTAAATTTGCCAAAAGCATACTGTTGCTAGATAGCTTTACTTGAGTCTATAAAAGCAGTGATGACCTAACTTGTGGCTTGGCATAATTTCAGAGAACATGGCAGACAATAGGAGAAACTCTGCCAACACTAATATCACATTTCTAAGAACTATCCAAGCAATATTAGTTCAGATTAATTATATGGGATAAATGAAATTTTACTTAATAAGTACCATTTTCATGAAAGAAGCAGCAAATTAAAAATGAATAGTAGAAGCTACGTTGAATTTTAAAAAGTTCTTGCTGCTAAATTCTCCCCCTCCCTTCAACTGAAGTTGATGGGGTCTCCCCAGAGTAAAACAAAATAACATGTGACTTGGTAGAGAGGGTATGAGTCTTATTCATGTGTGCAGAATTTTCACTTCAGACTAAATGGGTGCAGGAATTCCTATCTCCTTCAGTCAAGCTATTGTAGATGTCACTCAGAAGGGCCTACATGAGGAAATATGCTTGTTAACAAAGACCTGCTCATAGTATGTTTGTTAACAAAGACCTGCTCCTGTATCTGATGTGTGGACCTTTATGCACACCCCTTCTCTTCCCCTGGACCCACTTGGGCTACATTGCATGTTGAAAGGCTTAGTTTTATTTCCTTTCTACCTCTTAGTTGTTTGGGTAAAAGTATCTTGTGTGGCACATTTGACTTCAGAGGCTTAGTCACTGCACTCTGCCGCTAAAGGTTTTAAAGATTGTCCCGTAACAATGGGACAAAATTGAAGAAAGCGTTTGTGCTTATGAACCTAAAGAAGAATTTTGTCTTATGAAATGGGAGAATGACAAGATTAACACAATTAAAAAAAACTCCAAAAAACAAA
This sequence comes from Poliocrania exsul, assembly GCA_035041345.1. Classification (NCBI taxonomy): domain Eukaryota; kingdom Metazoa; phylum Chordata; class Aves; order Passeriformes; family Thamnophilidae; genus Poliocrania; species Poliocrania exsul. The sequence goes on along the minus strand of JAWWLZ010000082.1, from coordinate 75,134,342 downwards.
ACCCCCCAAACCAAACCCAATGTAAATGCCATTCAAAAGCAGGGATTTACATCCATGTTTGTTCTCAGAAGTGTGAACTCAGAGTTCCTGTAGTAGGAGCTCTGTTTCTCTTGATTATGAATTCTTTTGCACAAGCAGCTATTTAAGATACACAAATTGGTGGACTAATCTGATGAAAATATGAAACTTTGAAGAACTGAATAGCTCTCTAAAGACTCTTTGCAGGGGGTTAGTGTAATACATGGATTTTTCACTATAAATTTGAGAAGACAAATTTTACTTCCTTGTCTGCAGCTAATGGCTTCCTGCCAGTGCTCATGGTATTTCTGACATTTTTAAAATACCAATTATCTGAAGTAATGGTGACCCTCTGCCCTTCTAAAATTTTTAGCTTTGTACATAGGGAGTGAATTTAAAAAGCAGATGGTGAAACTAGGAAACTGAATGCTGCTACTTGCCTGACTAGTGTTGTTTAGAGTTATGAATTTTGAGAAGGTTAATTTATTTTGTGTTTCTTTTGTTGTTTTGGTTTTGTCTTTTTTTTTTTTTCTTTCCCCCCCCCCTCTATGGACTCATCTGGAGTCTGTATTTTTGCTTAAAAAAGAAACATAGAGAGCTGTAAATCAACACAGTCCATGTTTTCTTAAAACACAAACAGTATACGGTGTGCTTCAGTTCCTGCTAGAAGTCTCTTAAACTAACAAACCATTTGAGTCAATCATTATAACAGCTTAAGGGAAGTGCCTGGCCTGCGCAGTCCTTCCGCTTTCCTGCAGAGTCATTTGTCTTTCAAAAATGGGATTTTGGCACCCAGGACACTTCTAGACAAGTAAACATGTTTTCTAGGAAAATGTTTATTCAATTATCCTTTCATTTGATGGCCTTCAAAATTATGTATCCACTTACTGTCAACTTTACATTGTTTTTACTTAGTGGAACTGTTCAAAGTAATTCAACACGTGAATAAGGATATAGATATGCACTTAGTCACATCCAAAATGGCTTTAGCCCTGAGATCACTCCACAATTACCTGGCTGAACATTCCTGGGTTTCTATCTCTGCATCTGGAACCAGATGGGCATGAGAGGATTTGAGGAGCACAGGAGTAAGATGAGCGCAATCTTAATGACCTTGTTAATGTGCTCTCACTCAGTGTGGGTGTCAAACAATGATAGATCACTTTACTGAAGAACCTACAGGACACTGAAGGCTCAAATCCCAGCCTGAAACCATTTTCTGCACAGACTGTACTGTAGACCACACTGTACCCATCTCAGTCAGAACTGCAAGCTACTTTTCCTTCCTAGTGAACAAGACAGTGACTGTTTCAGCCTTTTGTATTAGGGACAAAACTAACTTTGCCATGTAGCAAAAACAGGGATAGCAAAGCAACATAAGCAATTATTTAAAGAAGAGTACTTAAGCTTTTGGGAACGCTCTATCCATCCAGATGAGGTGAACTGTCATTCTTCCCCTTACCATATTTGTTCAAAGAGATCTGTTCATCAACCATACCTTCTTATGGACTGGGTCTATCAACACCTATGATATTAGCCTGAACAAAAACTAAATAGAGTGCCATGCTTTCCAGTAATGTCCACAAGATTTTTTTTCCCAAATACTTGCCATTTTTATTTCTAAAATCTAAGCTTAGTTCTGGTTTTCCTTACCAGTAAAATGCTTTAAGGCTTTATGCTGGGAGATAACATTATAGTTTTAATATCACATTTATATGAATAATAAGTAAATTCCTTAAATCAAGCTAAGCAATAAAGGACAGGAACTCTGCAACATCTATTCCCTCTTCATCCCTCTTGGGGTACCTAAAGCCATACATGTTGACAAGTTCAGTCACTATTTTCTTATGATTTCAGGTGAAACTGATTTTCTGCTGAGTTCTTTGTAGCTCATTCCAGTGCTATAAACCTGAATAAAACATAACAAAACCAGGGCCAGGTACAACATCGAAAATGATCAGTACGTATCCTGACACTAAACAAAATATATCCAGTTACTCTTCTTGTAATTTTGTTTGTAAGTCCTGTTACACTGGAGTTCTTTTATATGTCACGGGATAGTGATTAAGTTCTGTAAACTTAAATTCACTAAACACACTGAATTTACTCTTCTCATTCCTAGTCATGGTTTTCAGACTTCAAATCATGCATGTAGATCCCACTTTCCAAATAAAAATTACTTCTTCTAAGTTATTCAAACAGGTCTGGCAAGAACACACTCCAAAGCAATATAATCTTGCATTTTAGGGTTTTGTTCCTTTGGTTGTAGTATCTTGTAGTATCTTTTTGTTGATTGTTAATATACCATAACTCTACTGACATTGAGGAGGACCTGTATGCCAAAGTAAGTTCATTTAAGAATAAGCCTCTAAATAGGTTCAAAAATTGAGTATATTTTTCACTTGTTAATACATTTAGATAATTTCTTTTTTCCACTTTTCTTGTTTTTATAACAAAAAGAGTCTTGTGTTTAAATACAGAAGAACTTAGAAAGAACTAAGAGAAAACATATTGCTATCCCAGCTACAGGTATTTTATCACTCTATTAATTGTTCTGTGATGTTCTTGAGTTATGGAAAAGTAGATAAGATTAATACCACCTAATCGTTACATCACATATTACTGTTGCAACTCAATAATGTTTTGAACTGTATGAGAGCAGTAAAACTTACTGCACGCTGTAGATGGCTTTCTGCTAAGCGTTTTACATCAAAAGATTTGTTACTTCTATTTACAAATGTATGTCTTGATGAAATAAATTTTTGTAAACCTCATTTTGAAAACGAAAACATTGATCAAACACTATTCCCAAGTACTTACATGCTTCCTCATTAGCCATCTAAATCCTTACGTAATCTCCAGCTTTGTACTCAAGTTGTTGGAAAAGATCTTGTTCTGCTACTTTGCAATCTTAGCTTTTCCATCTTCCATTGCTGTTTTCAAACAGGTTCTGATATGACATTCACCCACTCATCCAGCAATTTTAGTTTCCTTTTACTCTCACACAACTTCATTATTACAGTCTTTCATTATCCATTTCAACTTCAAATGCCTGAGAATTAATCTTTGCAATCATATCCACTGCTTCTCTAACACAAGCTGATCTATTGTCGTGACTGAAATATGACTCAAACCTACCAGTCTTACTTCCACTACTGCATATTAAGTCTGAATCAGTGCCAGCTGGCAGAGGATGGGAAACCCCAATTACTTTACTGAATGAGTCTGGAAAATGATGATTTGCTCACATATTAAAATTTGTTGTATTCAAGTAAGAATAATAGTGGCCCTCATGTTCTATGCTATTTAATATTTCATACCAAAGAAGTCCCAATTTGTTTCTTAGACTAATACGGCTACTGACAAATTTAGGGGGAAAAAGAGAGATCTGCATCACTAAATTTGATTGAATCTGCTTTGGGATAAAGCAGACTGTCACCTTCTGGTTGCAAGGGGGAAGATGTCTTAGAAATAATAGCAGCTCTGGCTTAAATTCCTCTTATTGAAACAAATATCAACAAGTATACCCCAAGTTCCAAGTAGCTGGATCTTAGTCTTACATTTATAGAATTAGCAGGTCTTAAAATATAACAAAATAATTTTCTTTAATGCTTTTGATACATATGATATAAAAATAGTCCAAATGCCACATGTGGGATTGTAGGAGGTACTAAAGGGAAAGGCAAGCAGACAGGTGGGGAGCACATGCCACTCTGCGGGCAGTGTTTTCTCACAATTTCTTCATCTGCCTCCTGACACAACATCAGCCACAGTACTGGTACCCTCAGGCAACAGTACAGATTTGCACCAGCAGAGCTAGGAAGACAGGCTATGTTTACTCTTTAATATGACACAGGATCATAGGATAATTCAGGCTGGAGGGACCTCAGGAGATTCGTATTCCAAACTTTTGTTACAGGCAGGATCAGCTGTGAGATCAGACCAACTTGTATAAGGCTTTATCCAGTGTGGTCTTGAAACTCTTAAGGATGGAGAGAGGCAGTACAGCCTCTCTTGGTAACCTCTCCCAGAACTTGACTGTCCTGACAATGAAAAAAATAATTTTGTTTTCCTTGTTCAAGTCCAGGTTATGCCCATTGTGTGTGCTCTCACACTCTGCTGTGAAGAGGCTGGATCTGTTTGCTTGATGCCCTCTTTGCAGGTACAGGCAGGCTACTACTAGGTCCCCCTGAAGCCATTTCTTGCCCAGGCAGAACAAGCCTTGGAGCCTCAGTTTCCCCAACGAGACAGGTGCTCCAGACTCTGAGCAGCTTAGTGTCCTCCACTGAACTTACTCCAGTTTAAGGTTGTTCTTGTATTGGAGGCCACAAGTGGGTGCAGTGTTTGAGATGTGGTCTAAGACATGCCAAGAAGAGAAGGAAAAATGGTTCCCTCAATGTCCTAGCTGTGCCCATGCTGACACAGCCTGGGGTGCAGCTGACCATCCATGCAGCAAGGACACACTGCTGGCTTATGCCCAGCTTGTCAGGGCCCCATGTCCCTTCCTGCAGAGCTGCTCCCAGTCAGGTAAGCACCAGCCTGTATCTTTGCACGAGGCTGTTCTTCCTGTCCAGGGGCAGGACTTGGTGAATTTCAGTGGGTTTCTCCTTTTCCATTCCTCCAACCTCTCTTGGTTCATAGAGATGACAGCCCTAAATTCTACACCATGAGTGTATCAACAACTTCCCCCCAATTTGGTACATTTGGAAACTGGATAAAAGTGCAGTTAGGCCATTGATAAAGGTGTTAAGAAGGACAGGTAGCAGGAAAAGACTCAGAGTACTCAGTGTGTTACTGGCCTAGAGATAAAGTATGACCTATTAGCCCCTACCCTTATGAACCCCATGAATGAATTTTGAGATGGATGGTTACCCATTCATCCAAACCATAATATTCTAACTTGGATATGAGATTATTATGCAGCACTGCACCAAAAGCCTTGGTCAAGTCAAGATAAATGATGTGCAGTGCTCTGCCTTTGTCCAGAAACTGAGATCCTGATCATAGGAGGCAACCAGGTAGGTCGGGCCTAATTCACCCTTGGTAAATCTTTGCTTAATGATCTCCTAAAGGATCATTGAAGTGGAACATACTAGCCTGTAGTTCTTCAGGTTGACCTTTTGGCTTTTTTTTTTTTTTTTTTTTATTATCCATGTGACTTTTGCCTGTCTTTAGTCATCAATCATCTCCTCTGGATCTCTGGAGGTACAGCTCTAGATAGTCCTTGAGAGAAAGGCCTTTTCAGGTAGTGCCCTTGCTCTGTCTTCCCTTCAGACACTTTGTTTGGATGAACAAAGTTCAGTTGGAACAGAGAGCAGCGTGTTGCTTTAGATTTCCCTCTTTAGCACAGTGGTAAACTTCCATCAAGCAGAGAGGAAACCCAAATTATGCTGCTGTCAGCACAGACAGCACAGATGGAATGATGCCCTTTATTTGTGTGCCTACATGCATGTAAGGGTAAAATTTTGGAGTGAGGCTGTAGGGCTAGGGAAAAGTAAAAGATATGAGACTGGATTGGGGAGCTACTGCTGTACACAGGGTAACAAAATTTCCCATTCTGAACTTCCCCTTCTGAAAAGACTTGAGAAACTTTCTTTGGTGACCGCTACAGAAAAATACAAAATAAAACACAAAAAGCCAAAACAAAAAAAGGCCAAAACAAAACAAAAAAGCCCCCTTTCAAACAACCCAAACAACCAAGAAAACGAAAAATACCCCTCCAAATAAAAACAAAGGAAAATAAAGACTCTAATTTCCCCTTTCATTTATTTATATTTGGTCAGAGCATTTGGCAGTATTTTTTCACACTTGAATAATTCAAAAATAACTCAACAGATTTTACTCAGACGTCCAACATTATCACTTTTGTGTTGAAGTTGAGCGTGGAAAATTGAAGCCCAAAGGAATTTGAATTATGAGCAATGGGAAAAGGGTTAGGGATGCAGGAGAGCAGCTGGATTTCTATCTACATCACAAAGAGCCTCACAGTTACAACTACTTTCCTATTCTAATTCCAGATGAACAAACACCACATGGGTAACATAGGAAGGTGTTTTCAAAGTTGCAAGGGGAAAAAGTGTACAAACACCAAACATCAGACAGCGTTTTGTTTGTATGTAGCCAATCAATTAGGGGAAGGGAATGGGGAAATTAAATCTTTTTATGCAGTTGACTGAACAAGTGGATACAAAAAATTTATATGATCTATGAGCTGTAGCAAATGGTATCCTCTACATAAATGTATTTACCAAGGGCTGCTGAGAAAAGAGTTGAGGAAGTGGCATGGCATGGGTTAGCTCAGTAACAGTCCATGGAGCAGTGGCACGGGTGATGCCATACTGAAGTCAAAATTTACCCTACAAAATACCAGACTGATCTTTGAGAAGGGAGTGGGAGGGAAAGCCAACTTGTCTCTGAGTATTCAGTGTAGGCTGAAACATGCTACTTCACAAGCATTCTGGATTCCCTGTGTGAAGAAAGATGTCATGAACACAGGTAAATGTGCCCAGTGATGGCAAAGTAAGCGCTAATGTGTGTCTGTAAAAGCTGCTGCTCACTGTTCCTGTGGTGGTCTCTCTATACCCAGCAGGCAATACCTGGTCCTATTCAAATTGTCTCTGATAACTAAAAACAGCTGCCTTCCCCTTCTGTCTTAGCAAATCTCAGACTTGCCTTTGCTTTAAAAAGCTTCTTGTCAGCTGTCTGGATGAATTTGAAGGACAGCTTGGAAAGCTGAATTGGAGCATTTTCTGGAACAGCACTGGCAGGAAGCCTCAGACAGCACCTCGGCTAAGTGTGATATGATCAGTTTTGTGTTTGGGTCCCAGAGACAAGCTAGACTGGATTTTCCCATTGAACAAAGCAGGAGTTGTGTCACTTCCACAGGAGCATTTGGAAAGTTCATCTTTTCTGCTAATACAAACCAAAACTGTCAGCGCTTTTTATGTAGAGACACAAATGAAAATGATGTTATAAATAAAAGCACAAGAATCTACTGACTTAATCCAGTGAGACTGCTGTAAAAATGGACCATGTATTAGCATTCAGCTAAACCCAGAGGGCTACTTTTAGCAACAGGAAGACAGCAACTTCAGCTTACCCAAGTACTGCCTTTGAGGAAAGCAGGACAAATGCCCAGGTCAGGAAAAAAGGGATGAATTAAAAGATGGCATTTCTGTCCAAGTTCAATGAGGTGGTTCAGTCTTTGAGTGTCCTTATTCAAAAATTTAGATGACTAATTTAAAATGTGATCCATGGGAAATTCTGTAGACTACACATTTAAATGTATTTTTGAAACATTGCTGTGAATTTCAATTAGTGACATTTTATATAAACTTTTCTATATAAATACACATTAATGAAACACATACACACATAAACATAATAAAATGCAAAGAACATCCTCTCTTCCAACAAAATGCTGCTTTCAAACTCAAACAAAATGGAACATATATTTCCATTTTGAAAAGAGCTTTTTATATTAAAAATAAAATAGCAACAAAGAAGAAGAAGAAAATAAAATGATTTAACTTTTTCCAGAGAAAATGTGTTTTCAAATGTGAAGACAGGAATCAATGTATATAAATGTCACAACTCATTTCTACTTCTGTGCACTTTAGGCATTATTAAGAAAACAACACGCTAAATACAGAGATAAAAGTATAATTTGTCATGTCAAAACCCTTATGGTCCTGAAAAATTGTTTATTCCCTTTTCACAGTGTCATTTTCAACATCAGTTACAGCTGCACCTTCTGAGGCTGCATTAGTGATAGGGAAATCAGAGACAATGGTTAGACCTACTGGATCTGTCCTGATCTAAGACAGCTCAATACTCAAGTGTCTGTCAATTTGGAATGGCCATGGCCCAGAAACAACTTGAATGCAACACGACCAGAGCACCTGTGTGATCCTCTGCTCTGTTATTCCATAACACTTCCGAAAATTCTCAATTTATCAATGATAGTGTTTGTGCAAGCAATTAGTGCTGCATTTTGTACTTATTCAGTCTTGCCTAGGCTGCCAGTCTCCATTGTCATATTACCAAACTTGACCAGAACATAAATGTTATAATTTCTCTTCTTATATGTTAAAAAAAGCTGAAGAGCAGCTTGATTAAAGGTCTATCATGTCTTCTGACACTGGATTTGTGGAAGGTTTGAAGTTATTCTGTCAATCTCCCTGCAATGAGTGTGACTTACCACCTTTTGGATTAAAATTTCATGAATGCCAAGCTTCTTACAGCTTGTTTTTTTTCCACTGGAAGGAATTAAGGGCTCTAAAATTTCACCACCCTTCCAGAAATAGATTGTACAGAACCTGCATTAACTTGTTCAATTTAATTTTTATTATATCATATGGAATCATAATATCCAAAGTTAACTCTATTACTTGTTTGCTATCAAGGACAGTCCTTGAACATATTTTGTATACAAAGATCCAACAGTACTTTTCCAAGAACAAATATTTGCAAAGAAACATGGAATTTTCCCAGAGTTAACAGTGATTCACCAGGTCCAAACTTTTGGCTGAGGTGAATTAGTATAGTAGTAATAAAGGAAGTTATGCCATCTCTGTCAGCTGAAAATGTATCTCACTGCACAGCATTGAGAAATTTGCTAAAGACATAACCATTTTATGACCTTACTTATGGATCATGCCGTCTACTGCTGACTTGCCTTTGTTATTCTTTCCTTTGTGGATTTACTTGAGAGCTTTAGCATCTGTGGGCCACAAACAGAAGACCAAAAGATTGAAGCAGCTCTGTTAGCTGCTTTGTGGATGATTGTGAGTCACACAAGAACACTTTTCAAGAAATGTGCATTAAAACCAGGAGGGTTTCCAATATGAAAACAATGACATGTTCTGGATCAACTCTCTTTCCAGAAATTAAACAGTAAGTTACAAAATAAGCTGGTTCTCAAGTATTTTGGAATGACAACAGTTCAAGATTTTTGTGGTGAAAGCATAACCTTTGAAACTGTTATTTCACAAACAAATAGCAAACTCTGTCCTTCTTCACACAAACACAAAATCTGATTGCCTCTGTAAAAACTGTCCCCAAAGCATTTCCTTTGGCTGATGTGGAATGCTGAGTATTCATTAAATCAGACACAGAAAGACATTTTTTCGGCCTTTATGAACTTTTGAAGCTTTGGTGCCTAGCAGCTGCTTATCTTGTGAACAGAATTTCCTGTTAGCATCCTTCCAGACTATTTGTTCACTGAAAGTGCAACAAATGTCAACAAATCCAACACACTATGTTCCAGTTTTTAAATACAATTGAGGAATCTCAGATGTTTTACACTGCCCAAATAGACTCCTCTTCTATTAATGAACGTACTGCTATGACCTTGCTCAGATCTCATTTAGTGCTGGTGGCTGTTAGTTGGATTGAAATTATAAAGATGTTAAGGGACTGAGTATAACCACTATGTTCCTATAACATAAAATGCACTTCCAATAGCAGTGCTAGCAATCATTTTAGGAAGGACTGAATAAACTGAACTGTTCAAAAATGACTCTTGCACTGATTGTCAGATTCTGAGTTGTCTGTTGTTCTGACTCGCTTCAGGTGAGCTAATAAGCAATTATTGGGGCTGACAAAATGAGATGCCTCACAGTCTCTCTCCCAGGGAAAGCTGCATTGCCTCAGCTAATTCCAGTTACAGTATCAGTGAAGGATCTGTGAACTAAGCCATTCAGTACATGAGACTTTTATTATAGAGTGTGTTCACAGCAGGGCAACTAAGACGGTGAAAGACCTTAAGGGCAAGATTTATGAGGAGCAGCTGAGGTGACCCGGTCTGTTCAGCTTGGAAAAGAGAAGGCTGAGGGTGCTCTCACCACAGTCTACAAGTTCCTCAAGGGGCAGCAGGGGGAGAGGTGGTGACCCCCTCTCTTTGGTGCCCAGTGATAGAACACAAGGAAAGGGAATGAAGCTGCATCAGGGGATTTGTGCAAGAAAAGGTAGCAAATTTTCTGTGGCCAATACTCCTGGTCTTAGAAACTGTCCTGTACAGCTTTCATTTCACCAAGAAATAGAAGATTGGAACATTTGCTTACTTCCTGTTTGCGGAAGATTGAATGGGTAGTACAATGATTTTTCCAGGATTCTCACCCCAAGATAAGGCTGGGTAAGCCTGGGCACAGAAAGAATCCAGGACAGACAGACAATATTCATATGTGCATCTTCTGTAGTACTCCTAAAAGGATTTGCTATCAGATAATGCTCTAGAAGCATAGAATCACTGCTCAGCCTGGCAGGCAGCCTGGAAAGTTTGAATTAGTTGAGAGCTGGTTTTGGCCTCACTTGCATGAGCTTAAAATAGAAAGCAAAAGCTGTAAGATTCAAACAGAGGGAAATTTGAAATCGGTGATGGCTATTTTTGTAGAACCTGAGGATAAATTAAACATTCTACTCCTTCAAAAGTTCAGTCTAATTGTAAATAGTTGAAATGAGTCTTTTCCCTCTGATAATACTGGTCCTAATGTGATTCTACTTGATTTTTGGATTGGCAAAGATGCAGAAACATGCAGCTTTCTGGTAATACCATTTCTACCAATTCTGGCTGCATAGAATGGTGCTGATCTACTCTTTCCAAGGGTACTTGTCACCAAGATTAAATAGCTGGGTGGCTCCCCAGTTTGCTTTTGGGTGGGATGCATTAGTGCAGCAAACAGTGCTGCTCTGCTTATTTCCAGGGAGGCAATCTGAAAGCTATGCATATGTGTTTGGCATTACAAATTCAAGAGGGATATGCAAGCCACATACATTCAAAGAGGGGACCAAACACATGAAAAAATCATTTATTTTGCTTAAGACACTACTGGAGAGTGTTCACACTGTGCAGAAAGCCAAGAGTCTTGGAAGACCACCCACCATTCTGGACTTAGAACTCCATTGCCTTGAACTCCTTTGACAGCAGTGGGTGACATTTGCAGCACTCAAGTTTGTGGTGCTCTGTGATTCCATCTAAAAGGCAGGAGACAATTGAGAAGCTATAAGAATAATGCACTACAGAGCTTCCCAGCGATTGAACGAAGTTATCCTCCTGCCAGCCCTGCTACATTTAAAGTATCAAGAGAAACAACTTTGTGCAAGGAAACAAGGAACTGTGTGAGCATTTGAAGTTACTGTAACAAGTGGAAGTTTGTTTTCCAGATCCCTGTAGCTGATGTTCAGTGTGTACCACACACATGTTGTGCTGCTTGTGCACACGGTAACTGCGAAGCATGTGTGCAGTAAAATCAGACCATCCAACATCTGTGCAGCACATCTGGTCTCGTTTATGTGAGACGCTGACTTGCTATGTACGTATGCCATAAGAGAAACATTCTTAACATGCCCTTAATAACTTTTAGCCTCCTGACTTGACTCACTATCTACAGGTGTGTCCAAAGTTTTTCCTAAACCCAAGGCATTCAGGATGCTCATATGAGCACTTTCTTATGTCCTTGAAGTGCAAGCTTACATTATAACATTTCCCTAAAGTGGAACAAAACTAGAGTCCCTCCAAAAGTTAATGCATGCAAGCTTTTCATGTGAGATCTCTATTGTCACTGTTGGATAAAACGCCAATAGGTACAAAGTTGTGGAGGGGAGGAGGGAGAGGAGTTTATATTTTGCGTTTCTGCTTGCAAACATTTTATTTTCATACAAACCTTGATTCATATAGAAAATCAACAGTGGCACTGTCAATACCGTTGTGTAACCTGGACTCCACAAAGCCCTTTGTCTTGTCAGCAAATAGAAAATACAGAAAACATGAATTCTCCACAATTGTCATTCTCCCTAAGATGGAGAAAATAATTCCAAAGTAATTTAAAATGCCTTTTCATTGACATTAGTGATTGTTAATGTTTCAGGGGATATCTGCTTATTCACACATATATTTACACCTTTTCCGTAAGGATGCTGCATTCCTATGTGCATTGGGAAGCAAATTTCTTTGGCCTCACAAATTCAAGAGGGATATGCAAGCCACATACAGTCTCACTTGCAACTTATTACATGGACTGCAAGTAAATTTTCCTTATTTGTAACTGAAACATTTTAAATTAGCTGCTTTATAAATAATCTGGTATGTAACAAAATCCACATGAGTACTAGAAGGTGGTGGCTCTGTATTCCCACTCTTAAGTTCTAAAAGACCAAATGTGTACAATGTTTCCCATGTGAAGGGGATAGCCAGCCTCTCCTAAGGATGCTTTCCTTTTATTGGGTGCATGGCAGTATTTTGGATTATGAAGAATTGTTTCATTGTATTAATTTGTATTCATTGTATTCATGCATTTCAAAAGAATTTACCTTGGCTGGAGCTCTGTAAAAGATTGCTGTGAACTGTATTGCTGTATGTATATAGGCACTACTGAATAGAATAGGAAATAAGATATATTTACACTTTTATGAGAGTTTCCTGAGTTAAAGGAATGTGCTGACTACTTTGAAGTTGAGAGCAAGTTCTCTTTCTTCTCTTCCTTAGTCTGAATGTTCGTATGTGCAGCATAGCTGTAGTGTCACAGTGTAGGCAAAGTCATTGTTGTTCTAAGCATTCCTGTGTTTTCCAAGATGTGAAGGCAGGTGTGGGTCAAAAACTGAATCTCAATGCTTGTCTGGTGACTCATTTCACACCTTGCCTGTGCCTGTGAGCCAGAGGGAACAGCTCTGTTATTCCCTTTCAATTCACAACTTCATCTACCCCTGACTGAAGAAGCATAAGAGGGACAGGTTCTAGATTTCTTTTCACTTCAAAGTATGAAACAACATTTAACACATCAGATTTCGCATAACTTGTGAAAGTGAACAGAAAGGCAGCTACGAACAGTTACTAAGGTTGCACAACTTAAATGTGGATCCTGCATTCTCCCCTACTAAAACATAAATCCCTACTGAACAGTGTCAGAAGCTCATGATCAGGCATAAGTAAAGACAAGTCTTGTAGGAAGGAAAAGACTGGTAAGAAGAGAAGGGAGGTTTATTAAAAGTCAGAGTTTCCAGTGCTCCAGTAGAAAGCTGGAGGACATGCTCGTTGAGATCCTCAATGAATTAAAACACACAAGGAAGGAGGGTAGAAGAACCAGGAACAAAGAAAGGCAATGAAATTAAGCATGTCCCTGGGTCAAGAACAGAGGAGGAGGGTACACTGAGTCCATAAGAACTGCCTGACAAGCAGATGAGGTATTCTAAAATGACCAGTAAAGGTCTCTTCATTTTATACTCTCATTTTTTCAACCCTCTAGACATCAACAACATGGCAACATTTCAGAAAAACCCTAGATTGTGTCAGTGATAATTTCATGGCACAGAAATGTTAGAGGCTCAACCACAGATAATGCTGTACCAGACATATTGCTCACAAATTGTGAAGAGCTAGTCGAAAAGGTTGCCATGGTTGGCAGCTTGGGTTGCAGTAGCCCCATGATGATTGAACTCAGGATATGAAGGAAGGCTGGGAAGGAAAGCAGCAGGATTAGGATTTTTGCATTTCAGGAGAGCAGATTTTGACTTATTTTTAGAGAATTGCTAGGCAGAGTGCCCTGGGAAGCAGCCATGAAGGGGAAAGGTGCCCAGGAAAACTGGCTAATTTTTAAAGAAAACTTTTTGAGAGCTTAGGAACAAACCATCCTGTTTTACAGGAAGCCTGGGAATTCTGGCAAAAGGTCTGTTTGGCTAAGTCAGCAGCTTCTCAATGAACTAAAACACACAAGGAAGGAGTGTCCAAGAAGTGGTAACAAAGAAAGGCAATGAAATAGAGTATAAAAATATTGCTGAGCAATGTTTTAAGACAAATGTTGCAGAGACAAAATCAGGATGGCCAAAACAGAAGGTGGGTCTGGAGCTAAAACTGGTCAGGGACAAAAAGGGCAATAAGAGGTGGTACAGGAGTGTTAGCTGGAAAAGGAAGCTCAGAGAAAAGGTAGGTCAGTAGATGAATGAGGAGATGGTCTAGTAGCAAATATGGAAAGGACTGAAGTACTAAAGTCCTTTTTTGCTTCTGTCTCCACAGCCAAAACATGTTTCCAGAGCCCTGTGTGTACCAACACATATTTAGAAGGAGGTGGTGAGTAGGGAAGCACAGCACACTGGAGGAAGTATTCAGTCTGTGGGAGAAGGTGGGTGCTGACAGAGATGGTTGATGTGATTGTGAGGCCTCTGTCCATGGAAAATAGTGAGAATCAAGAGAAGAAGTTGAGCATATCCTCTGGATGTTTTCAAGCCCCCAGAGGACAAGAAGGTAATTAGAACTAGTCAACACAGATTTCCAAAGAGTAAATTATCCTTTGCTAACCAGATTATCTTCTCTGACAAAATGACTGGCTATGTAGGCATGGGGATGGTGGTGAGTATAATATAACTGAATTTAGTAAAGCATTTGACATCACCTTCTACAGTATCTCAAATCTTGCTCAGCAGTTGACAAAGTTTGGGCTTGAGTACAGTAGAAATTAGGGCTCAAAGGGTAGAAATCAATGGCTTGACCTCTGACTGGTAACTAGTGAAGTTCCTCAGGGGTAACTCTACAATCCATATTATCCAATGCTTCATTCACAGTCTGGATGATGAGGCAGCACACAGCCTCCACAAATTTGTGGATTAGGGGGGAGTTACTGATACCTCAAAGTGCCAGCTGTGTGCTCCCATCATGAATAAAGCCAAAGGCCAAGGATTACCTTAGGGGGAACATGGCTAGCAGATCAAGGTAGGTTATTCCTTGATTTAATCTGCTGATGAGGAAGCCATAGTTGGGCTGTGTCTGGCTCTGGGACACACTTCAAGAGAGAGGTTAAAACCTGGAGATCATCCTGCAGAAGGTTATCAAGGGATGCAGAACACATAAGCTATGAAGTAAAACTGAGGAAGCTGGCCTTGTTTAGTCTTGTGAAGAAGAGACAACAGGGAGATTGAACAGCCTGTGATTACACAAAGTGAAGTTATGAAGATGACAAAACAAACTCCTCTTTATAGTAGCAAGCACAAAACAGACAAGAGTAAGGGATACATGTTGTGATCTGGGAGATTCAAATAAGACATTAGGAAAATACTATTCACCAAGATGGTATTGCAGCACTGGAAGAAGCTACGAGAGATGCTATGGAGTCTCCAGCTTTGGAGGTTTCCAAGACTCATCCAGATGAAGTAATGAGAGGCCTTATTAGCATTAATTATTGCCCTGTTTTAAGCAGGAAACTGAACTATAAAACTATCAAGACTTCCTCAAAACAGTTCTTGTAAAACACTATGATATGTCTCCAGTTTATGTTGAAATCTTGCATTTCAAGGAGTCTACTTTGCTCAGCTGCTGTATATCAGTATATACAACTCAGATTGTCAGAGAAAACTGCTTGGCAAGGAAGCAATTTCTGTTTACGGCCTTTCCCCCCCTCTATCTCAAAGCAAATACTTTTTAGAGTTGTTTCATTGGAAAGAGAAGAAATACTTTATTCAGGCATTTCGTCTGGAAAGGTCTCAGTAACCAATAAAATTGGATTGCACATAAATCCAGAAAATGATAACTAAGCAATCAAATGGAAAGCAACTTGAAGTCAAACTGCTGACATGTATTTTTTGTTTACAATATAAACTCTAGTATATCCCAGTAAAAATGGTCTTGTTCATCCTTTGTATCATAATGGTGCAGGAGCTTGCAGTATATTCTTCCCATGATTCCATAGTGCCCAACTACCCTGTGGTGAACTCAACATTTCTGCTATTTACTGAGTAATTAATGTAAATCTTGTTCTACCTTCAGCAGAAGGCTGAAAGAAGTGGAGACAAATCTTCAGCATCTTTCATTCATTGCATGGTATTAGGAATGAGCTGTACCAGCTTCAAGTGTTTTGCATTTTGTGTTGAAAGCAGCTTTTCAAATGTCAGTGGTTACAGGGTACAGGAGAAGACAGCCTTCCTATAATCTTCCTGTTTCTTTATCTGGTTGAGGCATGTAGTGGCTCTAGTGATTAAATTGCTTCATGTCTGTAAATACATTGCTGGCTGCAGTATAGCTCCTTCATGATAATTGAGCAAAACACACATGTTTGCTTGAGACCAGAGAGCTGGGGTCAATACAAATTGGCATCTATGAACCTGAATGGCCAGAAGTAAAACCATATGCCCCCTCACAGAACTCTACACTGAGGAAGTCTAGACTGTGAGGGCACACTGTGGTCTGCTTATCACAGCTCCTTTGGAAGGTGCTTGAGACTTTGACCATTTTGGAAATTATGATGTTCCAGAAACACTTGGAAAGTAGTGCCTGCAGAAAGTTAAAATTTTCCAGTCAAACAGGTGGCTTGTCCTGTGAGCTTTATGTCAGACCTACCAACAGTGGGGCCTCTTTTAGTGATTTTGGTGAGAAAAGATGATGCCATCCTTGTTCCATTGGAAAGTTATCAGCTTTTAAACTTACTAAATAGAAACTGGAGGTGCTGTTTGCATAGTCTGAATGGTTGTTGCTAAAATTAACTGATCTGCACTGAAGGACAGACCGGCAGTGTGGTAACATCAGCAGCCTGTGCCTGTCACCAAGGCTGTTACTGGGCCCTAAACAAATATGAGCTGCTGGGCAAGCAAAAGCAGCATCTGCCTCTATTACATGAAGTCATTCAGTTACACCGGTCAATAACCTGTGGCTGGCAAAACAGGGAATGTCTGATATTTTGTGCTGGAGTACAATCAATTATCAGCTTCTGCATCTTCACAAACCCCACTGGCTTTTATCTTTTTTCTGTCTGAAGTTTTCCAGTAAAGCTTGAACCATTTTGTGTGTGTAAATGTTTGATTTATGCACTGCAACAACCTTGATCCTACCATATGTCAGGACTTCCCATATGTTCTTTCATTTTTATCATCCACAAAATTTACCCAGTAAAGGCAAAAGGTGGCTACAGACCCTCTGTCATCAGCTACAAACAGCTGGTAATGCACATTACAAGGCTTATTTAAAGCTCCTCAAGTACTCTCACCCATCCTCTCAATAACTAAACTTGGCATGTAAAAAATAAAAATATCAGTGTAGTGTCGCATTTCAAAGAAGCATTCAGGAAGCAGACAGCATGTCTTGTTCCAACATGGAGAACCCTGTGGCTGAATGCATGGTCCATGCTCTGAGAATGTACCCATCCCTGGTATGAAAAGACAGGTCTTCTAGGTGTGGTCACATAACTTCCCATACAGCTGCTCACATTTGCTTTTGCTAGTCTGAAACCGCGGGTCCTTTCTGTGGGGATGTACTGCAAACATTTCAGTTTCAGATAAATCTCTAGAATTGGCTTGTTTGGAAGCAGAGGTGTATTTTCACACACAGGAGCAATCTCAACAACTCCATGGACTGGTGGTTAGTTGAGGAATAATGGGTTTTAGTCAGAAGTATTACCTGACTCTCTTTTTCTGGGAGAGCCACTTCAATCTCAACATTTACAAATATTTTTAGTTTTAGCCACCTCAAATGTAGTTGAATTTGACTCTTCACAATCAGCTTGCTCTTGATACAAATAATGCAGTAAGAGACAGCTTTAAATCCAGTGACTCCTAGTTGAAGGAA
>JAWWLZ010000082.1:75076277-75113511 GCA_035041345.1 Poliocrania exsul | reverse complement strand
GAGGGGGTAGAATACACAGCCTTGATCACCCCCACACAGTGCCAACTGGTCCCACCTGCTAAACTAGGACAGTTGGTGAGAGAATAGGGGAGGTGGCCTTGTGAGTACTTTAAGACTTTTGTTGTGGTAATGTTGGACTAAGAGCCGTGGCTTGCTGATCTTGTCCGACCTAATATAATCATAGAATTGTATTAGTCGATTATTAATCAGAAGAGCAAAAAATACAAATTAAAGATGAGAAAAGAGTATTTAAGAATGGATTTGTTCCCTACTGGAGAAGATGGAACTATGACAGCAGGTGAGAGGAAGAAAGACAGGGCTGAGCAAAGTTGGGCCTGAAATGTCAAAGCTTGTGGGATGGGCACAGACCTACAGTAACTGGCAAGAGGTGACAAGAGGAGCCAACAAAGAAGTAGGAGGTAGCTTGGGTGTTTGTCACAGCAGAGTAATAGTATGTATTGCAGAAAAGCAGCTAACTGTCAATTACACCAAAGAGCCAAGACTTACCTATGTTTCCACAACAGACTTGGTTATTCATCTTTTTGCAGGTATTTCTGTTCCTCTGCTTTTTCTTCTTCCTGATACTATTTTTTTTTTTTCATTTAAAAGGAAAAAGTGAGGATAACTTATACACCCTTAGTTATAATAAAGATATTCAAAGGCTGTTTAGAATCCCCATTTGGCTAAATGTATTACATTTATCAAACAAGACATCCAGATATGTATGATACCTTGATGCAGCAGAGGAACTGAAGTGAGCTTTTGGTGATTTTTGAATTTGGCTGTTCTGAGATACATAATTTAGCATGTATGTGTATTTTAAAGACTACTAGCTGGTAAACTATGGTTATTATCTCAGCCCTTCAGCTGCTGAAAACAATAAAAGGATCAACCCCCTTCTCAAACTGATAGCAGCAATGACTATTTCTGTGCCACTTTCAGTTGTACAGGTTTTCCCAAGCAAATGACTCAGCGCACATTCAGAAATTCTATTTCTGTGATATACTAGGAACCCTGTGTAACTTGTGTTTTGTCTACCTAGTCAGATAGTGCTCGAT
Source organism: Poliocrania exsul (assembly GCA_035041345.1). Lineage (NCBI taxonomy): Eukaryota > Metazoa > Chordata > Aves > Passeriformes > Thamnophilidae > Poliocrania > Poliocrania exsul. Next base: position 75,112,453 of record JAWWLZ010000082.1, on the reverse strand, counting down.
TCCAGGCATCACTGCCTAAGGCCACCTTTAAACATAGGCTTAAATACCAGCCTCTTTCTTTCCCTCTAAGGCTATTTCACAGTGACGGTGCAGTGGTTGGGCAATTTTACAGGACAATCTTGACAGTCTCTGTGTCATGGCCTCATGAGCACTGTTAGCCTTGATTGTCCGTGACCAGCATAACCTGGAGCTTCTCTTGAGCCCTCCTCATGGTCCAGGACTCAATTTCAGCCCAGGCCCTCAGTCCCTGACTGAGCTATTCTGTCGACATCCTGCTGTGCTTTGCCCGCCTCTGCCTTACTCCATGGCAAGATTTTGGACCCTAGATTTGCCTCTCACTTTTTTTCCAGCCCTGCCTCACGAACACTCGTGGCTCAGAAATAAAACTGGGGACAGGGATTTTCTGCCTTGACCACCGCGGGGCAGGCGCCGGCGTTACGGGTCTCTCTACAGGGATGCTCCCGGGAAAGTGCGCGGGCGGATTGCTGCTCTCCGGGCTACGCGGAGACAGCGCGGGATTCGGACGCGCCTCGCCTCTGGAGGGAGCAGCTACCCCCTTCGCCGACAGCCAAGGACGTATCAGGGCGTGTCCCGCTCCCTCTTCTCTTTTTCCTCGATTACCCTGTTTAACGGAGAATGCTGCATGCCTCACCCATGCGGTGCAGTTCCCCTACGAGTCCGTTATCATGAGTGGAGACACATCGCGGGTGGGGGCGTGGGGGAAGGAGTCCCGCCCGCTCTCCCTCCCCTGGCTGCGGCAGGGCGCAGCCAGCCCCGCACCGCGCCTGAAGAGGGGTGGGATGCTGCATCGGAGCAGGTGTGGCATGGCGAGCTGCTGCGCCTCGGCGGCTGCAGAGAGAGCGTTAAACCACCGGGAAAACACAGAGAAATGGAGAACAAAATGGGGGAGAAAAGCCCATAAAATAAAAACGAGGAAAAGGCTGGTTTGTGAAGGCTTTCACTAAAATATGGGGAGTTATCCCTGTAGTCGCCCGGGGAGCCCGCCGTGGCCGTGCTCGCTCCTTCCCTTCCTTCCTTCCTCGCTCCACGCCCGGTGCTTTTATGTGACCACGGAGGGACAACGGGGGCTCCCACTGCGCTGCCTCCCCGTCCCTGAGCCCCGCGTCTGTCGCTGCGTCTCGGACCAGTTCCCCGAGCCGGCAGCGGCTGGAATGATGCTCAGCGCGGCTACAGGTTGCAGGGTGCGGGGTGTGAAACACATAAACCTCAAATGCATTTTATTGCCCGATAGTTTTCCTACAAGGAAATGTCCGGGAAGCACCGCACATCACACTGCACACCAGGGACCTCAGCAAAAGATCCTGGTAGCCGCGCCCGCCCTTTCCACATGCCCCGCGCCCTTCTCATTCCGTCTCCATCGAAAATGCAAAACGGACTTATCACGAGCCTACTGCACGTCTCTGACTCGGTCCTTGTCCCCAAGTAAAAGGGAAACTGCTTTCATTGTTCCCGTGGAAAGATGGTGCTTGCTGGCTATGAAGCTCTGGCGTAGCCGGATCGCGCCTCTCGAGCCGGAGCGTCCCCGAGGAGGTGCCGCCACCGCGGTTATAGTTCCCAGCAGGTCCCTTCCACCGGTTTTCCCCGGCAGCGGGACTTCGGGGGCCGGGCACCCGCCCGGGGCCAGCGCCCAGTCCGGCTCATCCCAGCAGCTCCTGCCCGCCTGCCGCTCGGGGAGCAGAGGGCGCCCCAGCCCCGCGTATCGCCTTTCGCCGCCTGCTTCCCGCAGCGCGGAGCGGACGCGGAGCTGCGACCAGGGCGCACCCGGCCCCCGCCGCAGCCAGGTTTTAAGAAGACGGCTGTGGGAAGGTGTGGGCAGTACCCTCAGTTGCACTGTGGCGGCCGCAGGGACGCTTTGGAACAAGGGGAGAGAGCTGGAGGGATACCAGTCCTGAAGTCCCAGCGACGTTCAGGCCAGCTCTTCAGCGGCAGGAGCGCTCGGGAGAGATCCATTCTCTGAGAAGTGGATTATTTTCCTCTATTTTGTTGCCTTTTGTGTCTAACGGGCAGACTCTCTCCTTAAGCGTGCCAACAGCATCCACGCCCGGGGTTTTTCAGTCTCTTCCGCCCGTGCCTCCCCTCTCCGCCGGGCAAGTGGGCTTCCCTCTCCCCCAGAGAGCTGCAGGTGTAGGCAGGCGGCCCGGCTTGCCCGCTCCCTCAGCCGCTCAGCATCCCCGCTCCGACGGGGCCCGACCCGCTCCCCACGGTGCACAGCCACACCCGCCGCGGCGCGGATGCGGAGGGTCTCGGAGCGCCCCGCACCTCAGCGTGCGGCCCCGCGCCGCGCCCGCTCTCCTTAGGGCAGGGAGTTTGGCGGCTCCTTTCCTTTTTGGGGGGCATGTAGGGGGGCAATGTTGCAAGGTGCGTTCTCAGACCCGCGATCCAGCCCGCCCCCCCCGCCGCAGCCTGCACGGCTGATATTTAAACCTGGGGTCCGTGCGCCCCCTAAGCGCGAGCGCCGCGCAGCGCATCCCCCGCCCGCGAGCCCGGAAAATAAATAAATAAATGCGTGTGGCTTTTGAACTGCCCACAGACTGTCACAGGGAAGGGGGGAGGGAGGGAAAGAGGGAGGGGGAGAGAGTGAGAAATGCAGAGGCAGCAGCCGCGGTAGCGGCGGCAGTGCTCCAGCAGGCACTACGCACTCCAGTCCCGGCGAGCGAGCGGGCGAGAGCCACAGCGCTCCGAGCGAGGCGAGGGGGCTCTGGGCTACCTGGGACTCTCTTTGTGACACCCCAGCACACAAATACACCGAAAGGAACAGAGGAAAAACACATAAAGGTAAGATGCGGTGTGTCTCATTTATGCCATTTACACAGCAGACCCTGCGAGCTTTGCCATTTTTGTAATTTCCCCCCCACTCCGTTGTGTCTCCGATGTGGGGAGAGATGTGCGTGTGATTTGGGAAGAGCAGGGAGAGCGGAGCAGTCCGGGAGGCGCCTACTCGGGCACACTTTAGGAATATCGCTGCGAGGAGCTCGATTCCTCGAGAGGTGACCACCTGGGAGCGGGTTCGAGGCACACAACGGACCGAAGGCTATTCCGTGAGATTTAAATGCCCAGGAAGGCTTTCTTGGGGAAGGGTGGGGGTAGTGGTGGGTGTGGTGGGAGTAATAGTGCGTTATGCCCAATTTCTTTTCGGTGCCTTTAGCCTCTTTTCAAAGAGAAGCTGCTTAATTACAAAAAAAAAAACAAAAACACAAACACCAAAAAAAACCCAAAAAAGAAAAACATGAAGATGCCCAAAGCTCTCCACGCAAGGAAGCGCTCGGAGAAGAGCACGCACGGCGCCAGGAAGATGGCTGGGCGGGGGGCGGCGGTGCTGCAGGGGGGACCAGGCTGCTGGCAGGGGCTCGGCGGGGCGGGGGGTCGTCGGGGCGAGCGAGGCGCGGGGCAGCGGCGCGTGCCCATTGTAGCCGGCGACAACGGGATTGTTGCCGGCGAGTTGGGCGGGAGCGGCGCTGCCCCGGCGGACACGCGTGCGCGTGGACGCGGCGGCGGGTTTTAAGCGCACAAGCCAAGGCTTAGGGCTGCTCGGCTGCCAGAGCCTTGCCCGCGCAGGGGATACGGACCGGCCGTCAAACGCGGCAGGGACCGCGGCTGCCGCCCCCCACGCTGCGCCCCGATGTGCCTGTGCCATGAATATTCATCGAATGCCGTCCCCCGCTTCCCACAGGTCCCCTTCTCCCCCCACCAAAGCAAGCTACACCTCCCCTTGTCTTTTTTTCTTCCCCCTCCCGACCCGCGCCGCCGTGTCGCCTCTCCCCCACGCACACGCGTGTCTTCCAAACGCGGCTCCCGCAGGGACCTTTCCCCGCGCCTCAGCTGGGCGTGGCGGCTCCCGCGGGGGAAGGGGGGGTGGGTACACCCCCCTACACACACATCCCCCCAGGACTCACTCACCCTCCCGCCGCGCCGGGTGGGCTCTGCGCGGGGGGATACGGGGTTGAGGGGATGCGGTGCGAGGCGGATGAGGTGCAGGGAGGGATGAGGTGTGTGTGCGGGAGGGATGCGATGTGTGCGGGAGGGATGCGGGGAGCCCCCACCGCTCTGTCCGCGCCTTTGTCTGTGCCCGGCGCATGCGCGGTGGCGGCGGCGGGGCCGGGGCGGGCGGCGGAACAAAGGGGCGCGCTGCGCAGCGACCCTCGGGCGCGTCTGCACCCCAAGCCCCTCGCCAGCCCGGGGGCGAAATCGGGGCGACTCAACGTCCGCACCCTTCGGTCCCCGCCGCGCCCGGCTGAGCTGTGGCATCTTGCTCTGTGCGCGATGGCAGAGCGGACTCGTGCTCCCCCCGCCTGTCTCTCCCCCCTCCGCCCCCCTCCCCCCCCTCACCGAGACAAAATTCGGCGTTCTGCAAGGGGAAAAGGCCGGCAGTGCTGGCAGCCCCCTCCCCGCCCGCAGCGGGTTTCGGTGGGCGGCTGGCGAGTGACTGCGGGTGCCCCCAGAGCTCCCCCACCCTGGCTCCGATACCCACCCCCGCTCCTCGGAGCGGGACTGGGGGGCGGCGCAGGACATGGGGAGCAGGGGGTCCGTCTGCAGCAGCTCGGCTACCCCAGTTCGTTCGTGGGTCCCTTTGGCCACAGAGGGCAAAGTGGATACCGTGTACGTGCCGCAGTCGGATGCCCCATGGAGCAGCCACGCCGCAGGGACGTGCTCTCTGCAGGGTTCCATCCAAAGAAAACACGCGTGCTCTGCGTGCCCGGGTGGCCTCTTGGAGCATCTCCCTCTGCCGAAGGGAAGCGATCCTTCAAGAGGAAGATGTGTGTGTGTTCGTGCGACATCTTGAAATCTCTTTTGTTCGAATTACTGCATCTCGGTGCTGGTTCCTCCTTCGCTTTTTCTTCCCAACTCTTGTCCAAAATTAGGATATATATTTCTCCTTAGAGGGAACCTCTTGGAAATGGATAGTATTATAAGCTAATGGCAGTTAGTTTCTGAGTAGAAACAACTAGAGTGTTTGTCAAGCTGGAGTTAAAGCTAACAAAAGAATATCGCCAGTGGGCTCCTAAACATGGGATGGCAGTGGATTTTATTGCTTCCCCTCGAGGGTGATGAACATTCACTTAAAAACATACAACCCAAGGCCCTTTGGCATGGCGATTACTTGGTATTTCCAGTGTTTCCAATTAAAAGTTTCTTCTGAAGAAGCCATCAGAGCCCTAAAATCTGTCTAAATGTTCCCTCTCTGCTTGCCAGATGATTGCCAGGCACCACTTAGACTGATGGCCAGGCTTCAAACACCAAGGATTTTTTCCCTATGTATGTTCCCCATTAAGCACGGGACCAGGGAGAGCGTGGGGTGGGAGCGCCATACTGAGAGAAGATGCAGCATCTGCTGCTACCGCTGTCTCCAGGGGAGATACCCTATCCCACACAATCCTTTTGTATTTAGGGTGGGCAGACCCTTCAACCTTTAGGAGTTGGAAAAGGACTAAGCAGGGACATGACCAAAGGTTTTTGCATTTGCTGTCTATTCATTGCTTCGCACAACTTCCTATGAGGGAGAAGCTTTGTTTTCTGATCTTCCTAGCTAATGGATTGCATGCAGTGAGTATTTTCTTTTTGTCTGGCTGTTTTAGTTTCACCAGAGACCACCGACTCTGGTCTGTGGACAGAATAAACCCAAAATATTGGGAAATTTATGGTGGCTTTGTCTATAATGGTATGCTTCATGTATGAAATATCTGATTGTGTAATACAGGGAAATTGTATGTAGCTGCCAGAAAACAATCATGCATCAGGTTTTTTTCTGTTTATATGAAGCTCTGAGTATATCATCTCCAGTTAAAATCAACATTAAAAGGTGAAACGAGTAGAATTACTGTTCAAGTTACTCTTTGAAGCAATGATCTGGTGAAATTTTTGTTTTACTTCTCCTTGCATGCTTCTTTACATTTGAAATGTATCAACTGAAGCAACCTGGTGATAAATGATTGATTTATTTCAGGAAGTGGCACACCTTTGGAGCATACCCTTTCCCTGAGATTATTATAGATTATGCAACCTCCATAATTTCGGGACCATCTCCAGAACTGTCTCTAGAGCTGCCTCTTGTCATTAAGTATTTTTGTGTTTTGATCTTTCCATTAAGTCTCTGGAATAAATTTTATTTTCCAAATGAAGCTTCTTCTGTTTGTGCTATGTTCCACTGGTAGCTTTGCCCCACCCAGTGAACCATAAAGTCCTTCAGCAGAGCCTCCTGTGTCCACAACAACTTCCATCTGAACAATGCTAAATTCTTCCCTTGGGCAGGGATCCACCCATGGCCTGATGGGAGGCACTGAAGGACAGAAGCTGGTTGCAGGGCAGAAACAGGTCTTCTCATGAAATCTTGGGAGAGTTCTGTGAGGCTACATTTTCAGATATTCAGCTACCATTGAGCTAGTAGTTGTTTGGAAACCTGCCATGGAAAGCTGGTTTTGCACTAATTTGAAAAAATAAAAATTCAGAGTATTTCTTTCTGTCTTTCATTTTTCTTTCCTTCATCTCCATGAAGAGGATTCTGCAGTTGTATGTACACGTTTATGCAAAAGTCCCAGGTCTTCATTTAGGTAGGTAGGTGTAAATGGAGTGTCCATGAGTGCACTGTAGATGTAACAGTTAAAATCTGATTTCTTCAAGTAAGAAAACTGGATGCTCTTCAAATATAATGAAGATACATTAATCAACCAATATTCAAGGCCTTACCTTCATTTATACAAGGGTAGTAAAGGCAAGTCATTTTGAAGTACCCTACAGACACATGGACACACATTTATAAGTAAAGAAAGATATTTAGGAGTGACTTGGGGAGCTGCTTCTGTGTCAATCAGGAATGACAAGAATGAGGTAACAACCAGAGAAATCAAAGAAATTCCTGAAAGCATTAGAGACTTGAAAATAGAAACCATGTGCAGCATAATAGAGTTTCATGCATTAGTAGGAAATGCTTTCAAGATTAAAAAAAAGTGCAGGGAAAAGGGGGAAAACACTCCATGCTGAATGGAAAGGACTTTAAAGTCTTCTTTACAACATCTTGTATCTCACAGCTCTCTTCCTTAAAACCATGATGCCACCTAAGCTTCTTACTTCAAGATGGAGAAATGTGGTTAGTATAAAAATGTAGCTGTTGGTTATTCGATATGAAAATTCTTAAGTTTAAAATAGAAACCAATTGATAGCAATGTGATTCCTCAAACATGAAAGATTCCTAGCTTGCCAGAATCTGAAAATAAAATCCTTTGACTTTCTTCAGCACACCAATAAATGTAAAGAGATACTGATTTGTAACACATGTGGAATGGTCAGGTTTTGCCTGGGAGCAAGATGTGTAGTAATTCCCTCTTAAGTAGTTAATGGAATTTAACTCTGAGGAAACAGTTTTATTAATAAAAACCTTCTGTCTTGGGATACGAGTCAGAGACTCATCTCTTTTGATGTATTTGGTATTGCCTTCTTCAGAACAGGAATTAAGTGGCCGCATAGTTGCCTGACTTGTTGGGTATAGACTGCCAAGTACCCCACCGGTGCTGTAGTGTTGGGAAAGCCACATGACTTTTAGTCACATGTTGCATAGTTTAGATTTTAGCCTAGCAAGTGGTGCCACATCTGATTATGATCTGCTGATCCAGGGATTTTATTTTTTAACCTTTAGGAATTTGAATGTCTTTTCCGAAGATTTTATTTTACGTACACTGCTGTAAAAGTTCAGAGCAGCATGAGTTGGTGCTTAATGTAAACCATAGGACTGATGGGAGGAGCTTCATTTTGATTAGAGACTTACTGTCCTTAGAAAGGATACAACACTCAGTGTGTAATAAGACTTGGCCTTAGCCACCTACCTTTGCTACTGTTTTGATGGATGATGTTGTGATGGCGATTGTAGTACAACTGATGCATTGGCACGAAGAGGATGTGAGTACAATGTTGAAGCACATTTTACTCCAGGCAAAAATGTAGTAACTATAATGACAAAATTTCCCAAGGATTAATTTTAATGACAGAAATCTATGCCATCATGGCTTTACATGACAAATGGAAGCCAATTCTGTATAAGTAGTCAAATCATGAGGCTGCTATCTCCTGTTTCAAAAATCTTTAAATCCTCAGTGGGATGTAGAGCATAACCCCTGCAGAAGGGTAGAGCCTGGTTACAATGAACTTATTTTCTGCCATTACTGTTTTCCTTATGTGATAAGGTTTTGAAGGAGGGACTCGTATTCAAAATTACATCTTGACGTTATTAACTGGTTTAGGATGAAGTAGAAGATGGTCACATAGCAGGATGCTGTAGATGTGCATCTGCTAGACAAATTTAAGATGATTACTGAACTATGGAGAAGAATGGAAGCAAGGTTAGACGAAAGACTGGATCAACAATAATAGAACTGATGCAAGCCTCGCCTCTAACTACCTTAGTAAAACACACACAAAAGAAGCACAAATCAGGATGTAGAAAACAGTGAAAACCCAATTGCAAGCACATAATCAACATGGGAGAGTATCACGATAAGAAACCCTCTGGTACTTCTGTTTGTTAGAGATAGATGGGAGCCTGAGAATTGTTACATCAGTTTCCTGTAATCATCTTACCTCAAAGCAGTGAAGCATGTCATTAGGGGAGAAAGAAAACAAAAGTAAAAACAGGCTAGAGGTGGTATAAAACTAGGAGTCTGGAAAAGGATAGGGAGAAACCTGTCACCACTAGATGTGGTGTTCAGATTATTTCAGCATTTCCCATTCATATGCAAAGTTTCCTGTATTCAAAGTTGCTGTATTTTAGCCAGTGCTGGTTAAGTGCATGATTGAATTCTGCTGCTAATTCTGCTGAGCTGGTGGGAGGAGGCAAATCCAGTGAGATCTGAGGTGGTGAAAACAGCTCTTCTGGGTTTCTTGCTGTCACCGGAAAAACTGAGTCAAATGAGGAAGTTGCACTAGCTGCTCTAACCAACAGGTTTCCTAACCAGATGTATTGAGGCTGTGGGGCTCGTTTTCCTTTAGCGGCATCGCTCAGCCCTGTATGTAAACACAGCACTAGTGAAAGTACAGCCTGCACTGGGAATAGCTGGTATCACTGAAGAGAGGGTGAAAAATGCCTGTTGGCTATTGTTTCCCTTTCAGATCTACAGACCCTATGCAACAAGGGAGACAGCAGCTCTCCAGAGCATAAAATTCAAAATCTGGCCAGATTTTCTGGGCTCTTCAATTCTATGTCTTTTTTGAGATGTAGGAGAGTGTACTGTTGGTTTGTAACTGTGTTTCACTTCAAGCTTTCACTAAGAGCATAGGAGGCCTCTCTAGGAGTGCTCAGGATAGCCCCTGAGCCTATAATTCAAATGCCTAAATTAGTGGACCAAAACAAATGGGGAAACTCTTTCCTTGTTTGCAGCCCACACATGCTCTATGTAGCCCCAGCAATCATAGCTAAGAGCTTCCTGATAGCTCTAGAAAGCTGCATGTAGGATGTGAGAGTTCAAGGAGAGTGACAAGTTGTCCTTGAAGACATTTTTTTCGGAAGGATCTGGTATTACTCTCAGGAAAGAATTTTGGCAGGAGAGATTTATCCATTTTCTGTTCTTGTATGCTATTCCTTTTTCTCAATTCTTACACTTCAGCGATCTTCACCTTGAGGAAAACCATCCTATGGTGAAGAGGTGTCTGCAGAAGCCTTTTAAGCTGCTTGTAGCCATCCGATGTTCCAACAGTATTGTGCATTTTAATGATTTATTCAGTGCTAGTTTCCCTAGGTGACATTTAGAGGAACATTCAGCTTTCTGCATAGTGGCCCATGCTTTACATCCAGTTGCCTTGAACTGATGACATTACCTTAATGAATAATACTTTTAGAGCCAAGCTAAGTGAGAGCAGCCATATGCACTGAAATATAACAGCTCACTGGAGTGCAGTTTTCCTGTTCATGAAATAGTGTGTAAAAGCTTCAACAGAGCTCAAGAAAACTAATAATACAGTGTTTTTTTATAAACCCAAGAATAATTATTAGGTCACTGAAAGTTCAGGTGTCATCCTCTTCTGTGGATGAGTCAGTGACTGACAGATTCGTGAATAAATTATTGGTGCTGCTAGCAAGAAGAATGTGGCTCTTCTTATGGTGTCTCATTCTTGACTGAACAATACACTGTATTGATAATGCACTATGGCATGATGTGTTGAAAGTGGCCTTCAGTGCTAAGGTACCTTCTATTACCAAGGATTCAAACTATACTGCAAATCACCTATAGGTGTTTTTGCAAACATCTCTTGAAACAACACTGTCACCAAGGCATTATGGAGAAGAGCAAACATAACAGTCAATAAATGACAAACATAAGGGATCCACCTTGCTTGAAGCAGGGTAAATATTGTATCTTTAGTACTTTAAATACTTGCCATCTCTGTTCTAACTTGGAGTTGATATATGGAGCATGGTGTTGAGGGAAAAGAGCTGACTTTGCGTGCTCTCCTGCAGCCATTGACCCTGTGAGGAAAGACACTGAACATCCAAATGCCTTACCATTTAAAACACAGAAATGACAGGGAGCGAAGGAAATTCTGCAGTGACAGATTTGTGGTTCAGAAAAAAGTCTGTCCAAGAGTTTGCTGTGAAACAATGACAGTAAATTTACAGGCTGAGAATAGAAATATTTATCTCAGCAGCTTTTATTTCCTTTCTACTGAAAAAACAAGTTCTTTGGCACATTTTCTCCAAGTTAAAGAAGCCATTTTATATATTCCTTGTTGGAGACTGTATTCTAACCTGTTGGGATAGACCATATTTTCTCTGTCTCCATCTGTAAATGCACCACAGTAAAAAAGATTTGATGTCTTCAAGCTAGTATTTACTAATTTTTCATCTAGCTTTGGCTCTGTACCCTTCCTTGCCATATTTCTGTAGGTCATTTATCTGTATTTCAATTAAATTATCATAGTGGTTTTATTGCCATTTCCCTTCTTACCCTTTCTAGTAGTCATATTTTTAGCTGTGAACTAACTCAATATACTTCAGAGAACACCTTGATAATCAGTAACAGTAACATGCAATATGTGCATTAGCAGATGTGCAGAGCACAGTAAGATTTATGTCCTAATCTTAAATGTGTGCTATCATTCACATATAATGAGCAGAGGTATGAGAACAGAACTGCTTATAGTAAAACTTTAATTTTAAACTCTATAACTAATGCTACTAGACCTCAACTGTTTGCATGCATATGGCTTCCAAATCTAGATGTTCACTAAAATGAGATCATATCAACATGAGAACTTAGTCTTAAACAAAGTTTCATGCAAATACTATAATAATATGGAAAAGCTGGAGCTCTGCCAGCTGAAAACAATCAACACTTTTAAACTTCTTATCACTTGAAGAAATATTAATGTGATTTCTTCTGTTGACTGAAGGGGAAGAGAATTCTTTCCTTTTTACACGTTGTTTTAGTTTTAAGCAAAAGTTGCTCTTGACTAAATTTAAAAAATGCAAACCCAAAACAACAAACCCAAACCTGACTGTGATAGCTTGCCTTGTCAGTCTTTTTTTTTTCCAGAAGAACTAGACTTTGATTCCTGTAGAAAATTTAATTAAATTCCTGTAAGAACATAATTAAATGACATTAGTGAGTTGAAAAACCTTCCACAACACAGTTTTAGGGGAAATATTTGCTATTATAATAGACAAAGCCTGTCTGTCAAGCTGTGGCTGTGCTGGGCTGCATATTGCGTAAAGGCCAGTAGCTGTCACAGTCATACTGGCCTGAGTTTCTTTCATAGAGAAACCCTTCTTTGGATCCACTTCTAATTGCTTGAGATTTTAATTGTGTCTAAATAAAGCATAACATCTATAAATGATGAAGACGACAACATGATTGCTGTGCATATTCAGTACAAATGCCATCAAGATGAGGACCTTGTTCAGACAAGTGAGTTCTTGATTGCAGATATGTGTGCCTTTTTTCTGAAGTACAGGTTTGTAGCCACACAGTAAAGACACAAATTAGCCTTTGGTCACTGTGGAGGGTCCCCAAGTAGGGCCCAGAGAGCTGAAGGGGATTGATTTAGTTCATCTACTGTATGTTGTGAGCCCAAAGAAGATCAAAAAACTTAAAGGACATTGTTTTCATTAGAATTACTTCTATTCATCTCAGTTAATTCACTCCTGACATAAAGAAAACTTACAGTGTTAATAGAACCAGAATAATAGATAAATATTCACAGCCTGATCTCTGCCCATGAGCCTTTCAGTTTTGAATACTAATGTTTGTTTCAAGTACGCCAAGCTTTTGTGTATCTGAACAAAAAACCACAGTCCTCCCTGGTCCTGAACTTCCTTTCCAACACCTTTGGAGTTTGAGTGTGGGTCTGCTACCTGCTTTTCAGCATTTTACAGGTTTTTTTCTGAGCTGCAGTTTTCCAGCTTGAATCTTTTGCCTGTCTCACCCTGCTGTCTCTGAAAATCTCACCTCTGAGCAACCTTAGGTATTCCTCCAGGGTAGGAGCTCCTCTAGTCTTCTTTTTAAAAGGGTCAAATAAAATGAGACTGTTTGTGGGGTTCTTCTGGGCTGTCTTGCAAAGACAGCAGCTTTGGTGGGACTGCACCATCATCTGAAGAGCCGGTCATCGGCTGCTGCATTAATGTGTTTGTTGACTCCCTGCTCTGGAAAAGAGACCAAATAGCTAACTTAATTAGTAAAAATGCACTGTATTATATTAATTAATCTAGCCATATGATCCTGGTTCCCTGATCTAATTAGCTAGGGAGATAGTTAAGAATAACTTCATGTATCTAGGCACATTTAGCTATTTGTGGTTAAATCTGCTCATGGTTCCTAAGAGACTATACTAGAAAGTTATGGAGTCACAATTGGAAATACCTTCCTGCTGCCCTTCATTTGAAATAAAAAATGCAGGTAGTTCATCTTTATTAACATGGTGAAATATTTTTTACGTTAGTCATACACGTCACAATTTACAATCACATTAAAACCTTTCATGGACACAAGGAGTCATCTTCCTGTGTTTTGTCACCACGGACTAACAAGTAACTGTATTGTACACAAAAGGAATTTCCAGTGTTCAGGTAGATAAACGTAACTTTAGCCTGTATGAGAAAAATATATGCCCTTTGCTCTGTAACAGATGAAAGATGGTCAGAAAGCTGTGTTAAAATATTTAGAATAATTTATAATAAATAAATCGTAGTAAAAATTTCTTATCTGTGGAATCATTTCTAATAAAGACAATATGTGGTAATCATAGGGAATATGTGATGAGAATTACCATAAAGAAGATTTGTTGACAAGAAAGGGAAAACAAAGGTAACATAAGTCCATTCCCTAGTTTTGTTAAGTGTTTAGAAGCAGAATAGAATAGACCTCCATTTAAATGTCCTAAAATGGACATCTAATAACTTCCTTTCATATGCCTTGGGTTGAACATTTGAAGATATTACTTGCATGAGTCATAGGCCACGTAAGGACATACCGTTCAAGTGGATGCACATGTAAACAATAAGAGTGATCAAATAAGACCTATGAAAGGGAAAAATGAGCACATTAATTTTGTGCATTGTAAAGAAGAGAACAACTATTTTAGAATAGGTAAGAAATAACCACTGAGAGATCACTTAAATGTAACTCGTTCTGCCTTGGAGCAGGAAGAGGAAATAGCTGTACTTCTTTTGAGGCATCTTTCAGCACTGTGGTTTGTGTGATCAGGCACATGGGGAACCTTTGGAGTGAGCTAGTTCTTGAGTCCAGAGAAATAAGTTCATCCTTCCCAAATGTATTAATTTATGGGTAATGTGTCTGAGCTCTGTTAAAATAGAGATCTAAAGATAAACCGCCTACTAAGATCTTTAAGGACATGGTATATGCTAGAAAGAAATACACAAATAAGGCTTTTCTTGAGCTGGCAAGAGGATATTTAATTTATTGATGCTGAACAGAATAGCTTGTTAAATGGACATTTCTCATAGCACTTTTGACATCAGTCCTGAAATGGCTGTAAGTTTAAGGCTATACTTCAAATTGGTGCTAATGTGCAAGAAGGGGAGTAAAGCTTACAAAAATGATTGAGGCTTTCCAATTCCCAAGTTTTATTTCAAGACAGTGATAGAAGTCATGTATGAATATTTGAAAATTTTACTTTGTAAGCCTAGGATGGAATTTTGTGACTGCATCTGAGAACAGTTGAGTACTTCTGATTGATAGACACTAGGACATCTTTTGTTACTTAATCTATAGGCTACAGAAACGTTTGCTGGGTTGTTCAAGGCTGTATATGTTTTCAACACATGGTTGCTGAAACTGAGTGGCATAATAGCAATAGCTTTGAAGGTGATATAAATTAGGCTAATTTCTAAAAAAATCCTTAGTGATTCATAAATGGTTTTGAATAGACTTAGTGTTACGCTGAAAAAGTATCCTTGTGCAATCTATCTATTGTGTGAAGGTGGGCAGCTACTGTTAAAATTCCTGTTTCAATACCAGGGGCTATCCATGCTGTGGCTACTTTGGACTGTGTGATTGAAGTCAATCTATCTTTTTCTACCTGAAAGCAACCTGAGATATATTTAGTTTCCATATGTGTGTACTGAAAATAGTGTTGTGCTTTCAGGAAGCACTTGCAGATTTTGTAAGTTTCTGTTTCATGTATGAGATTCTTGGCTAGTTGCCCACATCTTGGTGTTGTTAGAGACGTGGGAATGCTCACCTTCATTTAGCTGCTGATTGTTAGGTTATTCAGGAAGGTATGGATATCAAGCCATGCACAGCAGTGTGTTGGCATTTTTCAAAGTAAACCATCCAATGAGGGAGGCATGTTTAGGACCAGAACCAGAGTGGTGGGCTTGATTCCAGTTTTATTCATGTTGCTGATCAGTGACTATCTGCTTTGACTCTAATTGAGTTGCACTAATAAAGTCAGAGATGTCAACCACTAGAATTTCACTGTAATTTGGATGGTTGACTGGGCAGCACTGATTTGGATTGATGTTCCTATTTATATGTATGTGTGTGTGTGTGTATATTTGTTAAAGATACTGCTTATGTTTACATCATAACACAAAAGTATTTACCAAAACATTAAATCCCAGTGTTTTTCATCTGTCTGCTTTTCTTTCTCTCTTTCTCTTGGGTTCCTTTGAGAAGCCAGTGGTAGGTTAATTTGGGTAATATCAATGTTGAAGGTGCATTTTCTACTGCCTGAAGAGAAAGTAATATTATCTTTTTAATCTGTGGAAGGTAATTGTGTGCAGCAGTGCAGTTTTCATGCTGAGACGATAGGTCATAAAAAACATGCCTTAGGTTAGGATTATTTTGGTCAGAGACAAAATCCCTGGCATTAGATCTTATTAATATTAATAAGCTCATATAAACTGGCACAAAGAACTGCAGGATGAAATGGGTATCTTTTAGTACATGGACCTGTACATGAGAAACAGCAGACCTAGTAATTATGGCAGTGAGGAAAGGGAGTGTGCCCTACATATACCAGACTATGCAAGCACGTTCTACTATGCAGTAGCATATATTATGGTAGGAAGGGAGTGAATAGTGCATACACAGGCAGTACCCTCTTCTCTGCAGTAGATCTCAGCGTGGGAGCTATTGAAGGAGAGTGGCAGGTTAGGGTGTTTGTGGGGGTTTCACTGCTTGTCTTGTGTTCGAGACAACATCCTGCATCAGAGCTGCCTTCAGCTGTGTTTTGGTGGTTAATCTGGTTTTGGTAAAATCTGTTCACAAGTGATCCAACCAAGCCTGTTTCATCAGCTGCCTTATGGAGCTCTGCAGTGCAAGCAGCAGGTAAGCAAGATGAAGTGCTAAAAATGACCATGTTGGAACTTCGTTCACAGGTTGATACATCTTAGAAAATAGTTTTAGTTTCTAAGTATTATGTGCATACTGATGTTTAAACTCAGACTTGGTCTGATTTGTTATAGAGAAATATCTGACAGGTATAAACCAGATATGATGGCATAATTAGTCTGCTTCTACAGAAACCTTTTCTACTTAACAGAAAGGCCAAGGAAAATAAACATGAACTTTAAAATCAACACTCAAGTTCGTATTTCAGGAATGAGTATACTTTTGAGACTATCTACAAAATCCTCTCCTATGAGGATATGCTGAGAGAGTTCGGGTGTTTGAGCTGGAGAAGAGAAGGCTCAAGAGAGACCTTATTGCAGCCTTCCAGTACTTGAAGAGGCCTACAGGAAAGCAGGAGAGGGACTTTTTGTGAGTATGTAAGGATGGGACAAGGGGAATGGATTTAAACTGAAACGGAAAAGATTTAGATTAGATAATTGGAAAAAAAATCTTTACTGTGAGAGTGGTGAGACACTTGAAGAGGTTTCCTGGAGAAGTTGTGAATGCTCCATCCCTGGAAGTGTTCAAGGCCAGGTTGAATGGCACTTGAAGCAACTTTATTGAGTGGAATGTCCCTGCCCATGGCAGGGGAGTTGGAACTGGATGATGGTTAAGGTCTCTTACAACTCAAACCATTCTATGATAGTAAAACCATTTCCATTTTCTACTGTAAGGTAACTAGCCACTTAGTAAAGACTACAGTTTATAAGTGTTTTGAGGTTTAAGACCTAAAGTCTGCAATATTTTACACAGTCTATGGATTAAAGAGTGATAATTAAAGAAAGACTTATATATAACCTGGATAATCAGGATGCAAAACTTTGCTCATTCTGATTCCAAATGGGGTATTAGTCTTGTCTCTTATTAAAGAAGCAAGCACTATGATCAGAAGACTATTGTTTTGTTTTGGTTGTGTCAGACTCAACCTCTACTGATAGAGCTGGATACTCTGTGCTGTATAAACTACCAACTGGCAAGAGAATGTCTCCAGTCCAAACCCTCACTGAGGTGTTGAAAGCTGAGGTTCAGGTCTGAACTGGGCAGGGAAGAATTGAAACATATTCTTTTATAGAAAAAGTGACTCTAAGCAAAGGGTGGCTATTTTTTTGCCTTATATAAAAATGTCATAAATACCAATCTTCTGGGAGACTGTGCAGGTTTTTACCATGTACCTCTATTATAAAGCTGGCTTTATAATAGTCAATGTCAAAGCCAATGTCTTTGTTTGGATGCATAAATTAAATGTGTACTCTTTCTGCCGTTTTGCAGTATTTTATTCGTAGGAGTTTCTGGGAAGATGTTCGAGTCCTCAAGTGCCAATTAAGTGCCTGGCATGAATCTTAACGACAGAGCAGGTCCCACTCACTACTTTACATTTGAGGCAAATTACAGTACGAAAATTTAAAATTTAAGTTACAATGTGTCGAATTTCTTCCTTATTTGAGAACTAATCTCATCTATGGTGTTAGATACTTCCACCTCAAGGGTTCAGGTGTGACAGCTGAACTGAATTGGCAGCTCCATAGAGTGGGCTGGCTGTGTGCTTGCCCCTCTTTGCTTTGCTTTTTTTCTGGCTGGGCTCCTTTCCTCCCAGCTCGGTGAGCTGAATTGCCTCACCCAGCTAACAGCCAGACCAGGTGCAGGAGAAGAGGAGCTGCCAGTAGGCTCAGCCCACTTGAAACAGCAAGCTATTTAATTTGGATGAGCTGTATCATCTAAGTACATTTTCATTTCAAGATTTTAAAGATTTTTAATGCTATTCCTCTAAGCATGTTTTTCATCTAAACCCACATATTTAAGACAATCTATCTTACGACTAGAACATGGAAATATCACATTATGAAATTTAAAAAATAATTGCACAAAATTTTGCAGATTAAACCCAACTGTGAAATCTTCCAATAAAACACTTTTATTTTAAAACAGTAAGTGAAATACGCCAAACCTCAAAGGCTAAATATGCCCAAAGACCACTATGTCTAGGAAAGGAGTTCCAGTGTGGGAAAGCAGAACAGAGTTAACTCAGGCTGTGATCTTTGATGACCATCTACATCTCTTACATCCACATCTATTTCGTGTAAGTGAAGACTGACTCTAAACTTAAGCTTCCTTTTTTCCTGTTTTTTTTGTCTTAAAGAGTTTGATCCCTGTATGTGCCATTCATTTAAAAGTTGGGCTTGATGATCTTTGTGGGTCCTTTCCAACTCAGAATATCCTGTGAAATTTCTGTAATGGAGCAGGTACAGGTGCTGTGTATGAATATGAATTTCCAGTTTCCTGCTAAAGCAAGCAATAACCCTTATGGTTTTTCATGCAATCCTATTGTTTACATCTGAGTGAAGATTGATGTATAAAACTCAGGTGTGAGTAAACTGGTATGGTGAGTAAAGGGATGCCTCTGGCCATCCAACACTTCTGGGCCTTGGCTGGGAGGCAGAACTTTCAATGGATATTGTGATCTTAGCACTACAAAAGACTTGCAGAATGCTCACTAAATTCTTATCGTATGTTGCTTTTGATTAGAATGATAAAAATAGTGAGAAGGTTGTTATTATAAAACTATTATGTTGCACTGGAAACTTGCAAGTGTCTCTTAACGTTCATTTGATGGAGCTGGGGGGGATTTCCATCAGTTTTATTCAAGGGGCCTACATTTTAACTCCTGATACATATTTATTATCTCTTCAAAGGATTTTTTTTTGTTGTTTTTAATATAAGAGTCCCTCATAGTTTGCTTCAAAGAATAAAGGGTAATTTAGCTTGACTGCTTTATCTGCAGTTCTACAAAACAGAATGTTAAGGCTCTAGGTTGTACTCCCTGATAGGATTAGATCAGTAAAGCAACAATCAAAACATGTTGCACAAACCAAATTGCTACAGTGGTGCTGGTTTAGGAAATCCTTTATATCGTAAACAGGAACTTAGAACTTTTTCTGAAATGTCTTACTCTGTGGATAGGTGCTCAGCATAATTTATGATTTCTCACTTAGCATACTTATGAAATGGCTATAAAACTCAGCTTCATTTTGTGCAGGAGCTTTATATTTATGTCTACTCTGTCAGCCATTTGGCTGCAGGAAAATAGTCCCACTCGCTCAAGGGAGGGGAAGTTAGCACTGTTAGCCAAAAGTGAGACAGTTTGTCAGGACAGTAAGGTAAGTGCACTGTTGTGTAAAGCTGTGTTTTATGAGGTGAGCCCAGCAATCATATTGTCTTTTCATACAGTAACTCATTGGATACTTCCTGCCTACTGAAACTCCCAGAGAAGTCTTTTCTGCCATGTCCTGAGGCAATGCAGTAAAAAAATGGCTATTGATGGGATTTTTGAGAAACCAACTGCAAGTAAATGTATTTTCTGATTTTATCTGGAAGTGGAGAGTAGTTGGACCAGTCCTAATCCATCAGATCTCAGCTCTCTGCTTGTTTATATTGCAGCCATAAAAGTGGGAATCTGTCTGTCATGCATTTGATAGCTTTAGAGGTGCAGGAGTTAGCTCTTTTCACAGCAGCACCATAGCCACATTCATGAGGAAGCACTGTGGGAGCTAATTTTATTCTTCTGAGAATTTTAACCACCTCCTGTAGAATTTTACATGTATTGTACCCTGCTTCTTCCACTATCACCAGTTTGTTATCCTGCTCTGTAATCCCTATTTCTACCTTCCAACTGAATGTTCCAGTACTAGTTTCAGTATTGTTTTCCCTAGAGTAAATATCCTCGTTCCATTCTTTTCAATTGAATTAAATTGAATAAAATTAACATTTAAAAATCAGTGGTAAATATACTCGTTTGTCTTTCATTATAAATGTGGGAGGGGGGGGTATGTATGCAGCTTTTCAGAAATGCTTTTAAAATCTAACAGTCCCTCTTCAACCTTAAAAAACTGAATAATTACAGAATGGCAACATGAGAGATGACAGTAATGATGATTCTACTGCCTTATATTTGCACAGTTCTACAAATGAACGGCACTATAGAGTATGAATCCATCCTACGAATGCTAATGGGTCCAGTATCCTTCCTTCAGCACAGAGAGTCAGCATAAATGCAGTTTATAGCAAACCAATGTTCTTTCTATCAAAGGGAACATTGATAGAAAGAACGTTTGGCTTCTGTAAAGGAAACTCACGTTGAATGAAGGAATGGAGCTTGTGAAAAATGTGATGTGACTTAGATAACAAGTATATATGGCTAGCATATTATCCCTGATAGAAATGCTAAAAACCATAGAGGAGAACAGGCTGAAAAAAGAACTTTGTGATTTGGAGTGAAGCTGTGAACGCATGAAGATCTCTGGCTTGCCCACCGCTGAGTGATGCCATGTGCCTTCTTGGTGATGAAGCTTCCCAGTGTGGCGGGTGTGAGGAGCTGTGCCTGAGAGCTTACCCACTGGTCCTGCTGGGCAAGCTGCACGACTGTGCTGCTGGATCAAAAACTGTTTCCTTCTCCTTCTGCCTGTGAATTTTATGGCACATCTACACTTCTGGTGCTGCTGGGATGACTCAGTGTTGCACCACTAGTTTTGAGTTAGCTCAAGGTACCTGCTAGAGTTGCATGGCAGCACAGAGCTCAGCAATCTGACAAAAACATGCAAGCAATACCATGAATGCACAAAAAGTTAGCCCATGCTGTGCTTTGGGGTAGCCACATGACTACCAGCACCTGGGGTAGCTGGTGTTAAAGCTAGGCAGCTTGCATCTGCACTGCAGGTGGTCTTGTACAAACCTGTGCCCGATAAGGTGTTGGAACACTCCAGCTTCTCACCTGCATTAGCACGTCTGATTGGAAATCTCTTTGTTAAAAATACTCCAGTGGCTATAAAAGCTGCTGCCTCTGAGGGCAAAAAAGGTGATTCCTTGAGAAGAACTTCTAGAGACAAGGAAGAAACTATATGAATTTTGAACTGAAAATCAAGCGCTAATAATACCTAATTTCTGCAGAAATCTAATCTGAATATTAACAGCCCCCTCTGCACTTTTGCAAGGACAAATATTTCTTTCTAAATCTCAACAAAGCAAGCTTCTAATGTGGGTCAGATGGAAATCCTGTTTATTAAAATGCTGCTAAAGACAACTAGATTTTTAATTTCAATGGAAGAGACTTCTCTGTGACCCTTAAAGGCATGCCAGTGGACTCTTCCAGCACATGCCTCAGTAAACAACAAATGAATCACTGAGGTGCTCTAACAAGGATTGATGTGTCCACCCAATTAGAGGGATATAAAGAGTGCTCCCTTGAAATTCTGGGTTCATTTGGGTTGCTCTGCTATTTCTGCAGTCTAGCTCTGAAGCATTGCTTCAGGGGTATTGTTGGCCTCAACAACTGGCTTGTGTGTGTTGTCCTTGCTAACAAGTACAATTTTTGTACAAATATTTCTTCTATGAAGTACTCAAGTAGTGAAATAAAAAAATAACGCTGAATGTCAAAGACAAATCAGTCACTTGCATCTGTTTAAGCTAAGAGCAAGATCTTCTCCAAATTTAGCACTGTTACAAGCATGGTTGATAAGACTTGTTAAATACCTGTTTTCTAGGCTTGCAGTTTCTCAATGCTTAACTTTCTCATGACTGAAGTATGTGCAGTTCTGAGAGGTGAAAAGGTGCAATACGTGTTGTATGGTATGAGTAATGCAACTGGTCAGATGAAGCAATGTATGGAAAATTCATTAAGTAATTTGAGGCTGTTTCCTCTTTCTCTTGGAACAATGTTTCTGTTTTCCATTTCAACTGTACATGTAACTTGTACTGCTTCAGAAATAATTTCCTCACACCATCCTAAAAGGAATTTAAAAATTAGACCATTTTTTCACTCTACAGACTATTTTCTATTCCCAGACAAGTAGCTCCATTGTTTGCACAGAGCAACACATAAAGTAGACTAAAGAAGGACATCATGCACATGAAGAATAAAGCAGAGATAAGAGTATATTTTGTTTCTCAATCAGCTGCTGCCTCAACAATCACCGAGCACATCAAGGCTACATGGGGTATCTTGCAGGTACCGTTTAGAGTTTCCCTCTGACAAAGTATGGTGGGAATTTACAACTCTCTGACCATGCTTCCAGGAAAATTCTATCATATTATTATGTCTTAAGATAGTTAGATATTGGCACCTGAAATTTCATTTCCTAGACTGCAAATGAAACCCTCAATTTTTTGTCAAATTGCTGAGGCTGAGAAATAAAACATTACAAAACATCTCATTTAGATATTCAACTAACTGTTATAGAGCATGCTTTAACTCATCCCTTTTTGTTGCTTATTTTTATTCTTTCACTGTGACTTGACTCTTAGCAACTTAGCTGTGGTGAGCAGATATTTTAATTTAGTTATAGTTACATGCCTGGGTTAGATGGTGTTTTGAAGCCTTAGTTCATCATCTGTGAAAGTCCTTATACCAAAGGCCTAGCAGTACTCTGAAATATATCATTATTACATAAAAGGACATTTTTCTCTGTTCTGTAGCTTTTTAAAAAATTGAAAACCTGGTGTTGAGTTTCTTGCCCAGTAGGTTAAGAAACAAAACATTTAAATGAAAAGCCTTGACATCTACCATTGGTGGAGAAAACCATGCTCCTCAGTGCTCCTAATTATCCACTGAAGATAATTAGCTGACTGTCCTTGGACATGTTTATCATAACTCAGATATGACAGCAATGAAAATAATCTGAGGATTTTTTTGAAGCAAAGTAAAGCCGAGAAATATGAGCTAGAAACAGGTTTTGTGAGGTACTGCCTTTCCTTTTTGTATGTCCAGAATCCTGAATACCAGCTGTTCAGTGAAGCTGAGCATGAATATTTCCAAATTTGTAGATAATGAAAACTGATTTAAGCCAAGTTTACTGGAGACAGTAATTTCAAATTCAGGTTTCTGCTATCTTTAAAGCTGGGAACCTTTCTAGATTATCTTTTGCCAATTCCTGATTTTTCATACACAAGACTTTAGTTTATTAACAGATTGGCTGTATTGGGAATTATTTGATCTATTATTTCCCCTATTTATGTAATCAAGTCACTGACCCAGTGTGGAAATTCAGTAGCAGGGAGTTGTGATACAGTGTATGTGCTTTATGTCACTGGCCTTTGTGTCCATAACTTAGAAGCTGCTGCTTGGCCATTCCTCCGCTTGCCAAATCTGCCTGTTTGCCAAGTCCTTGAGGACATAAAAGAATTGACATGTTTTCTTAAAATTAAGGACTTTTTTTTTTTGGGGGAGGGGGGGGGAGGGGAAGGAGGGGGGGAGGGTGTGGCTTTCCCATTATAGTGGAAAAAAAAAAAAGAAAAAAAGCAGCACAGTGAAAATATTCTGGAATTACTTCAAAAAATATCCCACTACAGTAGTGAGAGAGATCTCTGTATTTAAAATAACCTTAACAGAGTTAAATACTACAGTGAGTGGAAAAACAGATGGACCCTTGTACATAATCCATTGCTGACTGCCAGTATGTGTGGGTTTTTTGCAGCACTGGAGTTTGTTTCACCTCTGTTCCTCTTGGGCAATTGCTCCGGTGCTGGACCAACATAATGGACAATTCTTCATTAGCTCAGATAATGGGAAAGATAAAAAATACAGATGATAATGGCTTGGTAGAAAGAAGTCTGTACAAAACTCCATGGTTTTAAGTCCTGTTCAGTGTCAGACTCAATGGAGCTGTTTCAAAGACGTCCTGAATCTTTGTCAGCCCTTTGTGAGGCAACGTGCAAGGCACAGACATTTATTCTTGCTTTCTGTGGAGTTTGGAACAAAGACCAAAATTTGTTTATATGAATCAGGGATTGTCTTGCTACCTTGAACAGTCTCCTTCCCTTTTTATCTTCTTTCCCTCTAAGCCCCTCCACCTCCCAAACTCTAAACCAAAACAACGAAGCAAAGGTGGTTCTCAGCCGGCGCTCTTAGCTCAGCACTTCATCTGTTCTAGTACCTAACAGGGTGATTTTCCCCTCTCTGAGGCTTCTGTGTTTCTGCTCTGGGAACATTACCCTTGTAGTTTGGTACGTTTGTTCTATTCCTTATCACAGAAACAGCCTCTTTCAAATATGTTGATTTATTGTGCTGAAGCATCTCTAGTTCACTATTCACACGGGCATCTCTGCCACTAGGATGCCACCGCTTCATCCTCCAAAATCTTTCATGTCTTTGCATCTCAGGGCTTTTCTTGCAGTCAGTTCCCATCCTAGCTCTGTTTCTTGTGCTCTCACATGCTGCATTGCAGCCCTAGATTGCTGCTAGACCATAGCTACTCATCTCTTCTTCCTCTCGTCCCCCTGTGTTCACTGCTGCCTGGACACGGATTAGGTGAGAGACTGCCTGGAGCTGCCAAGGCTCACGGGAAATATACTTCCAATAGACACTGCAAAGCTTGCCAAAACCTTGTGGCAGGGCACAGGATAGTTTGTTCTGGCAGGCTATATGCTCACCAGCCTGCCAGCTGGCTGTGATTCTTTTGTGTACTTGTAGTATCTCAAAAAATACTGGTCCTTCCATACTTTGGGTTTATTTTAAATTCTCATAATCTTATTTTCATAACATCAGCTTTTCCATTGTGGGCTATAGGAATGGATGGAACCCAATAAGCATGCACTAAGTGCATGGACAGCATATCCTTGTCAAGGAGCTCCCTTTGTTACTTGACCATCAGCCACTTCAGTTGCACTGAGTTGAAATTCTCTCATGGATTAAGGAATTCTCTGAGATAGATTACACTCCTGCAACCTCCCCTGACAGGTGGGTGTGTTGGAAATGAGTACCTCAAAGCAGAATCTTTCTGATTACCTCCTTTGCTGGAGAAAGTAATTAATTTTAGCTGGCAAATACATTCATTTAGATACATTTAGAAAATTTCCCGTGTACTTGGTATGTTTGAAGTAGTGAATAATTGAGGTATGTAAAATTGAAACAACTTACACAACAGAGTTTCACAGATCCATGGGGAGACCCAAATTTGCTCAGCTCTGCTCTGTTGCATGAAGCTCTTCAGTTTTTACCTTGCAAATAAAGGTGAAAACATAGATAGTATATCAGACCAGCCATCTCTTGAACTTTTCCCACTGTCATTTCTTAGGATGTTTTTCACTCTTCAGTGAACAATTTCAGAAATCACTTTTGCATCCTACCTTTTGGAATAAATTCTTGTAAATGGATTTCACCCAATTCCTAATTCTTTTCCATCTCATTTCTGGCTCTCCTCACAGCTACCACTGTCAATGCTAATAACAAGTTTTTCTGCAGCGCCTTCAGACCACTCACTGTAAACAGCTTCTATTTGCATCCATTTGACTCTTTAAGGACTTTGTCTTCTAATCTGTTAGCACACACAAATGAAAGATTGTATAAAATGAAGCTGCCTGAATAAAGGTGGTTGTTTTTTTTTTTGTCGTGATGGCATGGCTGATTAATTTAAAATAATACTGATTAAGTATTGTCCAAATCAATGTTCTACTTTTTAAAATTTATTTTTCTTTATTGAAGACCTAGTAAAGCCGAACCAATTAAACCAGCAAACTTTTTAAAAACTATGTCACAGCTACTGAGGTGGTCTCTGGGATGATCTTCCATGCTGTCTCTCTCACTTGCAGATTCCTTACCAGAATACTGATTAGACTTATTCTCTTGCTAAGTGCTAGTTTTACAGGATTGCTGCAGACTACCTGCTGTTTATACTTGAATCTTCATTACCATCTATGTAAGCTTTGTTTTGGACACACTGATCAGATGAGGGTTGCTTGCTTGAGAAGCTGTGGAAATATTTGTCAAATAATGTTGTGGCATGATGTTCTTGTGTGTAAAATACCTCTCTCCTAAAATGCAAGTGGGCTAGAATAAGTTACTGCATTTGTTAAAATAAATGCAGGATGAAAGTCACAAGGTTAATTGTGCCTGTGAGGTGTTACTTTCTTTTTCATTCAGACTGTTGTGCTGAGTGTGTTACTGCAATAAGACTTCACTGCATTTCTGTGAGAAAGCACTGCTTATGCTGATTGCACCAGAATGTGTAATTCAGAGGAGCAGGATGCCTTCTTCAAATTATGTTTGGAATCAGTGTGTAAAATTTAAGGAATAAATTTATTGAAGAATAGCAGAAATGTAATCCTGGATCTGGAACTGTGGAGTAATTGTGGATCTGGAATGCTGGAGTAAACACCACACCTCCTTTTAGTGATAAGACTGGTGCCTCTATGAGACAGAGGCATTTTGTTTTAAGTTCTCTTGAATTTGGAGGATTTCTTTCTCTAAATATATTTTATATTTCACAAAACTAATACTTGGGAAGTGTGGTGTTTTGAGGATACTCAGAGTTTATGATTTATTCTTTATTGTTAGTCTCCAAACTGACTTTTTGTCACTGAAATCCAATTTACTGAGATTATTTCCATCTCTCTTTCAGAAGGAAGCAGCATTGGTACTCCTTTCTCTTAGCATGCCCAGGGCAATTCCACAGCAAATTGTATTCCAGCTTTCCACTTCACTTTTACAGGGATTACCACTGATATTAAATAGGTCATATTCATTCAGCCTTCCTGTCCATCCCTTTGCAGTGGCCAGTGAGCAGGAAGGAAGCTGAGCTTTCTCTGGAACTGTGGTTTGTTTTCTGTCATATGGGCATTCTTTGTTTCAAAGTCTTTTTAAGGCAATAAAGCAAACCAAAACCAGATGAGGCAGAGCCAGTTTCTTATAACTTGTAGTTGTTGGTTTCATAGCATGGACACAGCTTGAAGAAGAGGTATTCGTTCTTACAGAATCTGATGTTAAAACTGAGGTGAGAACCAGTTTGTGTTTAGGTCTGGAAGCAACAGAATACATACATACCCTTTGAATCCTCTTTTCTCCTTGCTTAGGCTTGTACCAGACATATTTCACACCACCCTGGTATGCAGTTGGAATCTCAAATGTTGAAAGAAAATTTTGATGATCTCCTACTCTTTTTGCTTTTGGCCTCAGACCTGTTGCTTTCAGGGTGGTGTCAAACATTTATGTGCAGCCTTTAGGAAGCCCTTCCTGGTTGTGATTGAAATTCCAATCATGCCTGAGCGCCTGCTTGTATGGAGGGCTTGTATGGAGCAGCCTATCTCCTTTTCTGCCGTTAATTAGTTCAGAGCCTACAATCATCCCAAATTTGTAGATACTGAAGATCTACTAGTGCAACCTGATAGCTAGCCTTAGATGTTTAAATGCATTTTGCTGCAGTACTTCAAAGGCATTACACCACCAGGGTTAGTGATGACCTGGTGACCTACTAGGCTCTCATTTTATTAGATTGCCCAAAGCTGATACAGTTTTTTAGGGGAAAAGACAAAAAAAGATTATTAGTAAATTCACTTTACAAAACTTAATACACATGAAATATCAATCTGTTTGGCTAACCCATGAAGTGATTTATAAATTCTTTGCTAGGAGGTTTTCTGTCTCCCATTTCATTGCATGAACTCTATCAACTCTACTATTCTTCCACTTTTCAACTGGATGGTGTCTATGTTCAACTGTGCATTAGAAAACTTGTGAACTTGCAGTAGTTTCACTTCCTGCACAATTTCTGTCGTCCCAGGCTGGTGTGCAGTATGTGTGCTGGCTTTGCCCACGCCTTGTGAAACTTTCCTCTTTCAGAAGCAATGCCCCAGGGTGTGGGAAAGACATGTTGTAATGCTGGGCAAGAGGTGGGGAAAGCACACCAACCTCATCTACAAAGTGGTCATTTCTCAGAACCTGAGGGGTCATCTCCTCTAACAAAGCTGAAACTTGGGCTGTGTTTGTATTATTTTTGCACTTTTTTTTTTTTAATGGAAAACTGTTGACTTCAACACTCGCTGAAGGAATAACTTTGCATATGTGCTACCTGGTGTGGAACTTTTTCAGACAGAAAAAAATTTATTCCAACATTAACTGAATATCTCTGCAAGCCTTAGCCATTCTAACCTAACAAAAAGACAGGGTATGGAAAAAAATTCTCTGCAGTATTTACTTGAGCCTTCCTTCTGTCCACACAAACCAAAATTAGCAAAGTCAGTGCAGATGCTGGGTGGTTATGCCACACATGAATTTATGAGTTTGCTTAAACATCTTGTTATTAAAAGTTTAAATATTTACACTGAGGATCTGCTGCCTTATGAACTCTTGTGAGATTTTTTCTGAGCACTGAGAATGTGGTTTTTTTTTTCAATTGAGTGTATTCTGATGTTGACTTTTTAACATAAAACTGCTTTAGTGCTTTTCTAATCAACAGTTACAGATTAATTTATGCTATATCAGGGCTTAAGTGTTACTTAATCCTTCTAGAGTTCTAGCAAAGACTGACCACTTGACTAAGATTATGTAGCTTTGAAAAAAAGTTTTAAATGGGATATGGAAGCAAAATTAAGTAGAGCTCAGGGTGCTGGCTTTTGCTGGTATTTTCACATTTGGATTTTGCAGTGATAGAGCATATTTCTGTTTGAGACCCTTAGGAAATCAAGGCTTGTGCTGTCTATTCCTCTTCAAGACCCCGTATAAATCCTCCTAAGTAAAATTCCTTGATTTTGGTGAGGCTTGAATTGGGGTGTTAAAGCAGAAATCATTATACTGGGTTAAACTTTGAACTCTTTTCTGTTTAGCTGTACATACATATAACAAAAAATGCCCTTGGCTTGCCAGACTTTATCCAGTTGGCAATCACATGGCAAACAGCATGCTTGAAGATTAAAAGACTCTGTTCTTTAAACAACACTTTCAGTGCTTGATGTACTATTTCCCTTTTAATTATGTAGGGAACCAACACTGTTTAGCAGAGGCAAATGATTGCTATGAAAATGTGCGGATTTTCTCAGTAGAAGTATTTCTTCAAAATCGTAGGGGATGGTGGGAGATAAGAAACAACTGAGTATACCCCATGGAAGGACTGGCTTATAAACAACTGTGTGCTGCCCTTGAGTATAGTGGGACCTGGAGGAACTGCAGACTTGTAAACACCACTCATGGAGTAATGCAGTGGCAGCTCTCTCTTAGCAAAACAATGATGGCCTCCAGTCAGTGTGGAGAGGGGAATTGAGGGGTGAGGCAATTTGTGCCAGGGAAGCATATTATAGCTCCAGTTGTCTGCAGTGGATCTTTTAATTCTAATATTTTTAGGAAAACTTTAATTCATTCAAAGAACAACATAACCCTAATTTTTTCCTCTTTTAGAAGTTTGGAGGGAGGTAAAACAAGGATTAAGTAATGACTTAGGAATTTTTCAGTGAGCATGGATGTTGGCTCTCTCGCTGTAGCTACATCATCCATCTCAACATACAGTAGCTATGGGAACGGAGCTATTGGACCTTGCAAAAGGAATGCAAACATTTCACTGCTGGTTTGCCATTTGTCCGAGGCCTTTTCTCAGAAGTCCCAACATAATTTCCATTCCGGTCTTAGCTCATTCAAGCCTAAAACTCTAACCATGGCATCTCCCTCCTACAGAGTCAGTCTCAAGGCAAAAATGTCTCTTTTCTCTGTATTCTTGCAAGTCTTTCTATCAAATTCTACTTTGGAGAAAGAGCATGGACACTGAGTAAAATATAGCTGAAGACAATAGGGGAATCCAAATGGGCATAGAATAGCATCACAAAGGGCTTCACTGCTCAGGGCACACGTGCAACTGGACAGCTAAATCACAGAATCCCATGGGTGTTGCAAGTCCAGATGCTCTGGTTTTGCTGGATTTCATGAAATATGGTGGTGATGGTGAGCAATTTAAAAATGCTTGGTAGAATAGCTTATTAAAATAAACAGTAACAATGAATTTGCTGTGTTTCAGAAAATGTAGCAATCAGCTGCAAGGAATAATAATACTATAAATATAGACTCCAATGAAAGTTGTAACTGTTTACTGCTCTTTTTCTATGCAACATCCTGACATATTCTGAAAAATTCCTGCTCTTTCTTGGCTGAAAGATTGACAAAATTAGATATATGTATTTTAGGCTACTTCACCTGAGCACTATTAAATATTGGTGGCCTTGGGAAAGAACAGAAGTACTGTAAACGTTGCTCTTTCAGAAAGCTACAAGAAAAGGAACAGGACAATTGAAGTAAGATACTTATGTTGATGAAAATAATGTTCACAGCATGACTCTGTCAAAACTTGGCTTAGTACATTATACACAATTTATCAAAGAGAACTGGTATATTCAAGATAAAGACAGCCACAGTGTCCTGGTTTCTGAGAGCAGAATATAGTTGAGTTTGAACCTCAAGAATTTGATCCAGGCTTATAATTTTTGGCTTCAAATCAAACCAGTAACATTCTACTTCCTAGGAGATGAACTAAAATAAATCACCCGTGAAGCCTGATTCTGTTTCTTGCTTCTATGTATTCTACTGCAAGTAAGATTTCTTATTAAAATCACCATGGATACATGATCCTTATAATCCTGAGTCTTTTTCTGATTGTCTACTTAGCTGCAGAAAGTTAACTAATGCTGTGCCTAAGAGAAGTGAGCTGCTGCCCCTCTCCCAAAATCTCAAATCAAAGCAGCTCACTTTTGAATCAATTGTAGGTATATTGACATGGTTTCCCCATGGCAGATACATCTGACAATATTTCACATCCATCCAAGTGGGATCTGAGCTGTGTGCTCTGTGCTGCATGGCCTTTTGCAGTAATAGAGGAGTACAACATGTGTGGAAAGTTGCTTAGGCATTTTTGGGAAGTGTGGAATAGCAGTTAAGAAGAAATTGCCCTGACACAGAGCTGTTTCATAGAGGTATGTGCATGCAGTAGAAAAAACCCCACAACAAACTAGCAAGCCGTATGATTGCTATGGATCAGTTGGTTGTTACTGGTAAACTGGTAAAATCAGTGTTCTGATTTCTATCAGCATGTCCCTAGTGGGAAAATATGAATGTGCAATTCTCTGATCTTCTACCCTATTGCTTACAGGCATTAATTTGAGTCCCTTAAACTTGGTGACATAAAGTGTATTGGGCAACTCAGTGGCTGTTGAGAGCATCTCCTGACTGCTGGACCGGGCAGTGGTCAGAAAGGAAGGGCAATAATTGAAGATCCTGATTTAAGTAACTGTAGCAATATTGTGTACATCACCCTTCTGTCATCATTACCTTCTACTGGTATGGGCTTTCAGTAAAAGGTAGCACAAGTGATTTAAGCTGTATGTGCTCTTCCTGAGTTCTTCCTTCGCAGCACTGATGCGATGTCTTTATGCGCTTCTCAGTGAAAGAGGCTGAATTAAAAATGTCTTCTGTTACTGTTTAATGTACTGCAGCAAATGCTGTGCAGATCTGTAAATCAAGACATTTGTTCTTCATTTTTAGCAATGCCCTTTCCCTGAACTCATTTAATGAGACAGTTGTAAGATGTTTGTATGTTCTCCAGCTGGACTGAGTGCACAATCCTTGAACTCTGTCTCTTACTACATTCTGATTTTAAAGTGTCCTGTGTCAATAGATAGTGGCAGCTATATTCTTAAGGCAGCCTTGTTTCACATAATAGCCCTCTAATGTTGTAAGCAGTGTAATAGACAGAAAAATGCCCGAGACTGAGAGAATTTGGGAATTTCTTAGTTACTGAAGTCTCTGACAGCTGTGTTTCATATAAGTGAAGGGGCATTGTAAGTGAAGGGCAAGGGTTATTTACGAAAGGTAGTGTATGAACCAAAATGTGACATATAGCATAAGGGGATGGTGCAGAACAGAAGACTGTTGTTTATTATCCTGTTTATTATCCAACAGAAAATATGCCCAGAAATCACTTCCAGCTTGGGGTGTAGGGATTACTCTGTTTGCAAAGACCCCACGGAAAAAGAATAGAAGGCTGGTCTTGTAGTAGCATATTCTTGCTTTTTTTGTACATGTGAAGGATAGATTTCTTATATATATTTTTTGTACAGCATTCTATTCTCTCTTTTGTCCCTCTCCTCTCCTCCCTCATAGTGTAAAAATGTGTGCTTTCTTCTTGTGACTTCAGCTTCTCCATGGGGTCTTTTGCTACATACCAGTGCAGAGGAAGCAGGAAAATGATGCTAACTGGTGCCATGAAAAGAAAAATGGTACACATCCTATGCTGAACGTGCATAGAACAACCTGGAGCTGAGGTGCTCCCTTAGAGCAAAAGAGAGCAATATGAACCACTGACCCTGTACAGAGGTTGGTTTGAGTTCTTGGTTAGAACAGAAGATGTCATGCCTTCTCTATGCAATGGCCCACACTACCTTACACACAAGGAGAATTTGCTGGATATTCCTGTAGTAAGGAACATGGTGAAAAACAGAGGAAGGACAGCGGGAGGGAGGAGACCTGCCATTTTCCAATATCCACTGTAGAAGGAGATGAGAGACATCCTTTCTTCAGAAATGTTCTGTAGGGAAAGGGCTACCCTTTTGTCCTTTCCCCTTCTC
Source organism: Poliocrania exsul (assembly GCA_035041345.1). Taxonomy (NCBI): domain Eukaryota; kingdom Metazoa; phylum Chordata; class Aves; order Passeriformes; family Thamnophilidae; genus Poliocrania; species Poliocrania exsul. The sequence continues at coordinate 75,080,240 of JAWWLZ010000082.1, read as the reverse complement.
TTGCAAACTCTGTCAAACATAAAAGCAGTTTCACTCTGTAACATTTACACAAGCTGACCTCAGAAATAATCAGTGGCATCCTAAAATGACTACTAATTCTGGGAGCTGCAAAAATATCAACTACTTGTCAAATACTTACACAAGATTTGAATAATTAAAAAAGCATAAGGACCAATTTAGTAACCTTATCCTGGCACTGTTTGTTAAACATTTCCTATTAGACCACCCTCAGTATGGACAATGGCAGATTACTTAATTTTCTGAATTACATTAATAACTCATGCTTCAGTACCTTATGTTCTGGCTAGTCTTAGTTTAAATCTGTGATTTAGCTTTCCTCTGTCAGTTCAACTTGCAGATTCTACATAAGAGATTTTCTTGGCAACTGTGTAATGTCCAGAATAGTACCCCAATGCCTTAATAAAAAACACTGCTGTAGGAAAGAATTAAAGCATAGCCTGGAAAGAATTATGTAACAATTTTTATGTCCCATTTGCATGGAATGCAATAGGAAGTATAGGTTGTTAAGGCTTCTAGGTCTACTATACACTGTGACCCCATCACACCAAATATGTAGTTCCAGCTGGGATCCAAAGTCCTGTAGATTCTCAGGAGAAAAAAAAAAATGGTAAGACTGCATACATATTATTTTCTTTGTGCATTTAAAGTAGAGTTGAAACTGTACACCTCAAGCGGTTTTAGATGGATAGGAATAATAACTTCCATGAACATATTGCACCAAATTTATGCTAGTATCTGATAGAAATGTGTCTTCTTAGTGCTATAGAAACCTCCCAGCAATATCATACTCCAAGAAGTACAGCTTGGAAGTGTTCATACAATAAGACTGTGGAAGTGTCTTCATGTGGATATCATTGTTTCAGGCTGCAATTTGTTGTTTAGCCCATGGTGCCTATAAATCCACAGAGCGCCCTTGAGTTTTGGTTGTCTCTCAAACCTGAGTAAATCAGCAGTGGAACATTGATCCTGTCAGAGCTGTGAGATTTCTGATCCTTGTAGGTGGGATGTTAAAGGGAAAATAAACACTCTGTGCTGCATTCATATTTTCTGTGGATAATTATGTAAAATGAGGACAGATCAACAGGCTTAAGAAAGTCCCCACATCTGAGTGGGGAATGTAGAGTGGTCACTTTTTTTCCCCTGTACCTTTCTAGTACCAAGGGAAGGAGTAAGAACTCAATTTTCTCAGATCTTATTACCTCATTGCAAACTCCAGACTGTTTCCTGGAAAATCTAATTGTAATCATGCTCTAATGTTTTTCTTTTTTAACATAAAAATGTGTACGTGCACAAAGTTGCTCTCTTGTTGCTCTCTTCTGCTGTCTATTTATTAATAAAGTCATCAAGTGCTTGATCATGACACATGAGGGAAGGCAAAGCTTTATATTTTCTTAGACATTAGTCCAAGGTAGAGTTACAGAGGGCTAATGGAAACTCCAGCTTCTAATTTCATCCTGCTGTAGTTAAATATTTAATTAATTGTTGGATGTTTTTGCAGCTGAGCATTAAGACTTTTGTTCCATATGTTTAATCCCATGCACCGAGTCTTCATAGGCGCAGTGGTGCATTCTGCTCCTCAGCATTGTGCTGAAGTGCTAGTCAACAGGAGGCTGTAAATCTCAGCAATTTACTGAGGAGTAATGGTGGTGTACCTTGCAAATGTAAAGGATATGCTTTCAATAACTGTCTAAACACTGTTTCAAAGTCATTAGAGCGGTCTGAGGAGGTTGATGCTCAGCTGAGAAGAGAGTTAATCACTTTCAGTCTGTATAGGCAGGTGGCCATGTACAACTATAGTATTTCTTTTCTCTGGCTCTTAGCTTGCAGATATTGATATCCATCCAGGTTTACCACTGATGTTAATGTCTTCCAGTTGCTGCTTGCTAGTATGAATGTATTTCTGGCACCTGGGAATAATATTTGAGTAACTGTAGATGTCATATAGTTGGGCTGCATATGAAATACTTGATTTTTGAAAAAAAAAGTTGAATTGGGAGGTTCAACAAAGCCTAGCTTCAAGGCCTCTCGTTCATTATTCTGTGCTCCAGCTTTTGACTTCATTCATAGAACTAGCAAACAGTGCTGGAGTCTTTTTGTCTCTGTTTTTTTTATTGAAAGAGAATTGTACTGGCAAATGCTGGAGATGTGATCAAAGATCCCAGCTAAATTCCACTCTCCTAAATATAAAACTTAGTATTCTAATACTCATTTGAGTACTGAATACAGAAAGTCATTGCAGATTAACTTTTGTTTAGCATTTCTAAGTATTACTTTGTAGTTCTTGGAGTCAAACTGCAAAATTATTCTTCATGATGATGGCATTAGGTAAAGACTGAGTTCTTGCTTTGCACTGTTCTCTAGGGTTTTCTTTGAGGGAAAAATTATGAGGAAAAACTCTCAAAAGCACTCAAGTGATTTCTGAAAATGTAGCTCATGAAAATAAAATTTGAAACTTAAAAAGAATTAAGGAAACTCCCATCTCCTCAGCAATACGGAAATTGCAGACTGATTTGTATGTGAAATTGCCACATCACTCTGAACGAGTTTTAGAACTGCTCTTCTTTTAGTCTTGTCTAATCACAAATAGTTGTCAGTTGCAAAAAATAGGAATGGAATACGAATAGAAGATGGTCAAAAATATCCAGGCAAAATAGTTGAAATGGCATAATAGGCAGCCAATTTAAAATTCCCATGTTTTCATTTGTGGATTAATTGTATGCTATAAATAATATAAAGAAAATCCAGTGATTGTTATAGTGTTCCAGCTGGAAAACCACTCAAGAACACCAAAAATAAAAATATCAGTTATGTGCAAATGAGCAAAGGAATTTATGTGAGAACATTCCAGATGGCCTAGGTCGTCTTGCAGTGATGCACTCTAGCTAGCTTGTAGATGACAAAATTGTTCTTGACTTTTTAATTTTAATTGATTTAATTTTTTGAAGCAAAGTTTGAATTTTTTTGTGTAGGTTTGAAATCAAAAAACTGTTGAGGATGTCTCCTTTCTCTACTGACTTTGACAGACTCCCATCTCTGTACTCCTGACATAGTAGTTACCAGAGGCTCATTTCTCTTCTTTCCATCCAGAATTCTTCTGTCTTCCCTGTGGTCTTGTACAGTCCTTTATCAGGTTTATTGACTCCTGAATATGTAAGATTAATTTGTCAGAACAAAGCATACTAAAGACAAACACATATTTTAAAATAAATTTAAGGGATTCTTGGGTTTCTTGAACTTATTTGAATACCAGGCTAGGAGGTATGAATGACTGAAATAAATTCGCAATAAATTGACAATAAATTGGCATTAAATGAATGTTTCAGATAGATTTGTCTCCTTGTAACTATGCAGTATTCCTAGCCATGAGCGTTTAAAATGAATGATGTAAGAAACCATGAGACAAGAAATGCCTTCTGGGTTGAGGACTCTTTCAGGACTTTACTTGCTAAATAGAGGATTAGAAATGAAGACTAGATTATTTTTGTAAAAAGTGTTAGAGCTGATGCTTTCAAAAAAACCCCCAACAAATGCTCTGTGATAAAATTATGAGCTGGCAACTTACAAATGCAAGAGTTCATAGAAATGGAATTAAGTTGAAACTGAGTGTCATATGGTTGTGATCCTGTATTATGTATTTACTGTAACCTCTATTCTTTCTCCAGATAGAATCTAAGACTTTTTTGGCACACATAAAGCTTTTCCTGGCTGGTGTCTGACAAATATGATAATGAAAGTAGTTTTCTTCTACTTTAAAAGGAAAAAGAGCTTAAACTTTTTTTTCCTCTGTAACTTTTGAACTTTTTACATGAAAATTATGTCTATTTTTTAAATTAATCCCCAAACTTTTTTTTTTACTTTTAAGATAAATTTATTTTTGTAGCAGTAATTACAAAATAGATTTTGAACCTGCTCAACAGACACTGATGTGAGATTTTCTTCAAA